>OX465580.1:80411260-81059973 GCA_950022655.1 Alentia gelatinosa
GTTGGGAGATCGGGAGGTTATAAGGTCAGGAGGTCGGGAAGTCAGTTGCTCAGCGGGAAGGGGATCGGGATGTCAGGAGGTCGGGAGGTATAAGTAGGTTGGGAGGTAGGGAGGTAGGGAGGTCCCATGGAGATGCCCCATGGAGATCCCCCTCCGCCAACATAATTATTGTATAATATAACCCACCTCTAAACAATAGAAGTACAAGAAAACAGTTGATTTCCTCCAACACGGTGAAAAAAGGAGCTGACGATCCTTTACTCATAAGCATACGCTTATAATATGCTATTGATTTATCATGCTTTGATTTATCATATTCATAAACGATGATAATCATGTCTGGAGATATAATTTAGTGTAGTGCACAGTAATATTGGTTGATAATCTATAGTAATACTCAAAGAAGATGTTCCCGTTTGAATATACGTGATAGCAATATTTAAGTAAATGAGAACTATTATGAATTGAACCTTGGCAGAATTGGCAGTCAAATGCGATAGGTAATCTGAAATCTATCAAGGGGCGGCTCCGAGCATTGGCCTAATGGTGGGTAATATTATTGACTTCTACAGACTTGTAAGAAGTAGAGATGGAAATACCTCGATTGATTAACCATTAGCGGAACACTTTACGGGGCACAGGGGGAGGCTTCATGGCGCAGATTGGGAGCTAAATGTCTCTATCGATCGTTTGAAGAGCAGGATGTGGGAAGAAAACATGTTTCTCACTGGCAAATAAGGCGTTAAGAAAAAATTCTAAATGTAATGTAATAGCTATTAAACATTGAAAGTGAAATTTCCAATCAACTACGCTTATTGACAAATGTTAGAAAGTTCTTCGTTATTCTTGATATTAACGATAAATTATCTTTAAGAGACACTATAACCCAATTCAGACCATTTATCCTCTAGTATGAAAAGCAGGTTACTGCTAACTTAAACTAACGGAACGTATCTAACGGAAATCACAGGAGACCAATAAGCATTTGGGCACCTGTGTAAATGCAATATACTAGTCAAAAATAGTAACTGAAATAGGAAACGTATGCTGCTGCATACACAAGAAGGGAAATCAGACAATTTAATTGATAATGACCTCTTTTCGTCCTTTAGTTTTTCAAGTAGGTTTGATTGTTTGTATAGGGAGAGTTCTCTGTTAACTTCATCGTAATACGTCTGTACATTGTTAATTCCGCTATTTTAGTATTAATGAGTATGGAGTATTGGAGGTAAGTGTCAATTACGATAAAGACGTGACGAAATTCAGTGTACGGGCACCGGGTGCGCGTAACAACCTTAGAAAGCTGGTTCACGACTGTATATCACACATACAAACCAGTAGAAAAGGCTGAAGACAACGCATAAGCATCGACAATAGATATAAATCATGAAAACTTGTGAAAGTGGTACACAAGTGCATAAATGAATCAAAAACAATTGATACAATGTACAGTGAAATGAACATTAGGTACGAATATTTGAAGGTGAAATGTATATAAAATGACCAAATGTAAATACATTAAAAAAATACGAAAATAAATCCCCAAAACTCACGGGCATGGAACGACGACGACACACTGACAAGTCTTCTGCTACACTAAGCAACAATGCTTGCTTTAGCTCTCGGAGAGGTAGAAATTTAATTTAAATGAAATTTTTGAGGACGAAGAGAACGAGTTTATATATGACAACGATGGAGCCAACAGCCACTAATACATGCTTTCTGGCTTGATGATTAGAGGGAAACCCAATAGATGAAAATAGCTTGGTCCATACTCCACCGAGTTTGACTGCAGAGTAATTCACGAAGCGAAGCTGGGTGAATTACTCTGTGGTCAAACGAGGTGGAGTGCAGACCAAGTTATTTTCTTCGAGTGGGTTTCTGATTTTATCTCACCCCGTATCACATAATTAGCCATTGAGTATTGGGTACACGAACCTCACGGCCGTGGAGTACGAGTTCCTAATGTTAAGCCTATGGAGAAATATACCGGGGTGAGATAATCTATCAACCTGAACCAAAGTATTTCAGGACGATCTATAGACTATCAGGATTGCCCACAATTGTATTGACCAAAAGTGGTTAAATTGAGTATTAGGCCAGATGTTAGTCCGCCATCCTACGTCTGACCTCGTCAAGTGCCCGACACACACTGACCAACATATACCTTGTTTAGTATTTTAACCTGAAATAGATCATTACTGGCTATGTAACTTCATATCTATCACATTGTACCAGTGTCAGACAAACGTGAGAAGTGTAAAAAATAAGTGTATACCTTGATGAACCTGAAAAAAGCAATCCTGCCTGTAAAAAGCCAACATCGAACTGTATACATATTGTAAAAATGATGACGACACTGCGCGAAAAACGCAGATATTTCATATATACACCGCAGCATAAATGCATGTATCCGAATGTATCTTAACATGTTTTTATATGTTTACGTCCAAATTTCACACCAGCCTATACGGCATATAGCCTATGATCCATGGGCGCTGCCATGACACCCCCTGAGTATGTCTTCTTCACTAATGAAGGTGAAAAAGTAGGTGTTCTTCACTAATTGAGGTGTAAAAGAAGTGAGTGATAATTAGGAAGTGTCAGAACTCTAGCCTTGCTAACATATGTATATAAAGTGTTCCATATGAAAAACATCATGTCCTGGGTTTAATCGTTTTGTCATCCTGCTCTGGGATGGATGTGGATACACAAGGGAATTTCGTGAGTGCAAAGAGACAGAATACAGATTCTGTCCCCTGAAGGGGCCCTCCATACTGCTGGCCACCTAGTGACTGCTTCATGAACTAACAATGGCTCTGCCCCCTTTATTGCTTATACAAATGTTTTTTTCCATGTATATGGAAGCGTCATGGCTGTATTTGCCTGAAAGCATATATGAGGAGAAATATCTTGTAACTGACATGTACACGCTGGTCGTATACCTGTTACCTTCCCTTTTCTGACATTTGGCATATACATGTTAAATATAAATCTTTATACACATAGTCCCCCCCCCCCCCGCAGCCTCCCTCCCAGCCTGCCCCCAAGCCCCCCCCCCCCTCAGTGTGTAGATGGATTACCCCAAGTCCTCTTCTTACACAATTATCAGAATATTGTCTATGGATGGGTGGGCACATGGCTGTGTGCCGATGGGTAATGACGGATGTGAAAGCGGTGGGTGTGAAAGTGGCGGCAGGCAGGTTGGTTTTAATGTAAGGGGAGTGCTTGGAAGGCAGCTGGGGAGGCAGTTGGGGGGACACTGATGTAGGGGGAGGGAGGCAGTTGTTGGGCAGCTGAGCTCTACCTTCACTCTCTGTACCTGAACCAACACTTGGCCATGATTCTTATACCAATTATTATTATTGGAATTATTGGATAGTGGCGTAGATACAACAGAATTGGGCATATAAATGACATATATATGACTGCAACATGGACACTTATCTATAGATGAAGCGTATACATGATGGAAAATGGGTCTAACATATTTACGCAAAATCATAGCTATATACGCCGACCTTATACATATGCAAATTAGGGGTTTTCACGCTGTGCGAGAGTTGCAGCTGGAAATGGATCACGCCTGGCTAGTAATTCTGTGTAGATACTGTACAATATATCAAGCTGAAAAAATATTATTAAAAGATAGCATAAACCATAATTCACTTACCTTTTCTTATTCTTTTCCATTCAGAAGTATTCTGATGTAACGACATCCAGTAATTGTTCAGCAATCGAATTTTAGGTAAATTCTCCTCGACGTCTGAAAGCTGAATGGCCACATTCACTAATCATATTTCAAAATTCAATTTCTCAATTTTTGCTAATGCAAAACTGGACATTAGATGTGTATAGATGATCCTTAGAGTGTGGAGAATAACTACATACAGCTTTGTAATTATCTAACTCCACTGATGTCCTTAGCGAATTTATTTGTAGAGACAACTGTAGCACTGTAGTCGACTGTCCATGGTAGAAGCCATGGCGAAATAGGCTGATTCGTTCACTGCGGAACTTGAATTTCTAAAATCGATTTCTCAGGCTCAACTTTGAATCTTTTCCAGCGGTAATTATAGTGATTTACTGCTTATGATGAAATGATGCTTTTGAATCAATTGTAAATACATACATAAATACATATTTATACATAGTGTGACAGAAATGGCTTGCTATGGTGACTCCCTCTCATGTACTCTCAATACCCACTCGGTACTGCCTTCTACAACCCCGATTTAGGAGGTTGTTGAATCACCACTCTTCCTCTCATGGTCACAAATCACAGGTATTGGTACAACGTTTTACTTTGTGGCAGTGCTATTGACTTGTGACCTCTTCCCTTGATATTTCGGTATGTGTGCTGGTTCTATCTTCATTGCTCTAATACATTACTCTCACGTGTGCTTGCTCAATACAGAGATCTAGATGTGTATGTTATCTCAATCGGGACAAAGTAACGAAAGATATTACGAAATCACAATACAGCGATCTATATTAATATATTAATGTCTTTTATTTCTTTGGCCCCTTTGTATAGAAGAAGTTCAGAACCCAAACCTTTTTTTCAGCAGCTACCATCATAAATTCCCTCCCCAAACCCTGTTCTGTAAAAAGTAAAAAATTGATATGAATACAGATTTAAAAACTCGTTAGGAATATTTGTTTTACATCTAACAAAGATTTATCTTCTTCGATTTTTGTAAAATAACAATAATGAAAATAGCGTTGCAGTTGTCCTTTAATTTCGACATTTGAAAAGAGCAGATGCTTTTGGTCTCGGATCTTCCTTTGGATTCTAACTTTCAAGGATGAAGTAATTTTTAGTCTTGGTTTGGAAAATCATGACGAGGGGAGGCATTCCTCTGATAAACATGTTCCATCGGCTGATGAGTTGGAAACATTGTATGAATTCTGGTAACTAGATTTTGCCCTCTATGATGGACTTATGATGTTCGGATGCTCACCATTGTAGACATTGAACGTGTACCTTTATTGAACGACAATGTACTTAGACTTCCACTGGGCTTCTCGTCTTATTTATTTGTCGGACAGACGGGAAGCTCACATAATAAACCTTGAAAAGAAACACAACAATATATTAAGACCGAAAAATGCAATGGATCAGTCCAATATTAAGCTGGAGTTGATTGGAACAAGTTAAGTGCTGAAATAAGCGCCAAATAAACGCATCCATAACGACAGGATGTATGCACATCTGCATTCACTCAGACCTGTTCCTAGTATCCTAGATCGCGCTAATGCACCCTGCTTGCTATGATAGATTAGCGTGCGGCAGAATTAAGACATCTCCATTCTATTCTCATCCTCTTCACACAAGCACCACAAATCCTATTTCTTCTGACGAGACACATCCCTCACACCTCTCTCTTGCGCCTTCTTGTATAGGATGTCATTCCAGTAGAATAAGTTGTCCTAAATCTATGTACCTGACACAATTTGTTTCAAATATCAAGTCGACCCCAGGAAGAACCATCGGAATGTAAAATACAGAGAAATGAATATTGTAAATAAGCTAATTATAATGCTTGATCCGGCAGCCTTTATTACCGATCTATTGACTGGTAGCTTTCCTTTAAAAGTTAGGAAACTATCCAATTCAATGGATTATAGAACATATGTTCCCAACAGGAAAATACCCACATCATCCAAGTGGTCCCTCGCATACAAATATTTACCTCCGAATTGACCTGAACGTGCGTATAGTCTTGGAGTCATTTACACATTTTGGACATAACAGTAATCCTCCTTGTTATATATTTAATCATCTGTTTCATTGTGTATCCCAAAATGACTGCTTTACACTCTGAGATTTAGTAAGGTTTATATCATTCATCAAATCTATTACAGCAGCCTTTCGACAATATCTATTGACATAAACATCGGCTATATCAGAAATGATAGTTATTGGTTCTTTCAGTTTCGGTTGCAGTACCAGAACACCGTGTGTCTTACGCAAATCTAAAACTTTGCATTTAAAACCTCGGTCTCCACAAATTCGTTATTACGCTGTTCATGTGGGAATTCGGAAATATCAAGGGATGTTTGTGGTGTGTGGTAAAACTAACCAGACACAGGAATCATAAAACGGATGTTCGAAAAAGCGACAGATTCTTTTCAGTCCCCTGCTGACCTGTTCTTTGAGAAAGGCTACTCTTTTTTATTTTTGTAGTTAAAGGAGCTAACACAGGAAGATAATGAGCACCTTTGACGAGGTCAACATGTTTAAATGTTAATTGAAATGAATCCTTTCAGTTTATTGATAGACTGGCCTGCTACGGGAACATGATTATTGACTGAGTTTGCAAAAGGTGGGAGATATGAGGATGCCATATCTAATCTTTCGAAACGGATTTGGTAAACTAATATTATACTATATCATTACATGTATTATCATATTACCACCCCATGTAGTTTACAAGCAAGAAATGCTACCGGCTGTTCACAAAGCAAATGCGAATTTATGTAAAGGTCTGACTGGAATCTAAGGCCCTGCGTTCACCTACTATGATAGAAATTCAGACCTACCGACATGGCACCAATACAAAAAGTAAAAATCGGAGACTTATCGGGAGGGTCCATATCGCAGACAAATGTCTAGACATACCACTTCACCACGCATCGTAATGGGTTCTCCTGTAAAAGAAAGGGTGATCACGGTTCTGATATGCCCCACGATATAACCTATAGATTAATGCAGTTCTTGAGGTAGCATTTAAATTTTGAATCATATAATGCACTAAAATTCAGGAAATATTGTAGGGTTGTGGATGATTTTTTACCGATATACATAGAACAATATTAGATATTGCTCGTTTCAAAGTCAACTAATAAAGTATTGATTGAGACATTTATTCCTAATTAAAAATCACCAAATTTACAGTTCATACGAGCCTATGTATCCTACATTTGTCTCCAAAATTTCATTACTTTCTGATCAGTATCCCACAAGAGAACATTTTTTCCCGGCATAATGCTCTTCGATGATTCCGGTTAGCCACCACAGTTTCAACATGTTGAAATGTCGTAGAGACCCTACGATACAGGGTGCTGTTTAAGAAGTTACGAGGGAGAATTGGTCTGGACGATAGGAGACCAGCCGCGAGGGAGGACATTGGGGAGGATCCGGTGTGAATATCGTTTAATAAGGGAGGTCCTGCGTGGACTCTCCTCTCCTTGCTGTAAATTCTCCTAACTTTGACCCAGATCGTCTGTGGAAGGAGATCAGTGTCGGACACGACAGGGCACCAGTGTATTCAGTTCAGAGGCTACTTCCGTGGATAGTTCTGTGATACGTTGGAGAATATAAAATCAATATCTATTAATATCTATAGTATATTTTCATAATAGAATTGTCATTTAAAGGTAGTACAATATATTACACCTTTCCTGAACAGATGTCACATCTAAAATATGATGTTTTAATCAAAATACATAATTGAATCGACCATCTCCCTGGTTATCGCTCACTCTTGTCATTGAAGTCAATGTCCGACACAGTGTCACTATAGTATACCACAGTGTCGCATTCCTGTTGTGATGCCCCAGTCACACTGGCGTAAATTTCGGCGTTTCTTCTTCGTATTTAAATTTGTGGGGAGTACGCATTAGCTACGGATTTGGAAGGTATCTGTTTGGTTTGCTTTAACGTTTTAGTACGCATCTCAACGTTCATCAACGTTTCTTTACGCTTTTGTACGTATTGTGGCATTTTTCGGCGCATTCCGACTTCCATTTACGTATCTCCGCGTTTTCTCGCGCATCGCCGCGCATTTGTAAATTTCAAAATGCGTAGAAGAACGTAGACGTGCGTACACAGAAAAACGCCGTTTTTTACGCCAGTGTGACTGGGGCATTAGGGAATCATCGTATCAGATCAGTGCGATATCTGGTGAACAATGTTTTGTTTTATACCCCTCCCTTTATATCATATTATTCAACATTGTTCAAGTATTTAGCAGGTAACTGTATGTAGATATGAAGAAATCAAAATATATTGGTAATGTATCTCCAGTCTATCAACTTATAAATTCATTTATTAGAGTTTATATTTTTCGCATTTAAGACACTTTCAAGTAATTGACATATCACAAAATATTTATGCATATTCATAGACATTAGAAAGATGGGTTAATCTTTATCAGAAAAAAAGTTTTAAAAACTATCTAATTAATCCACTAATTAATTTCTAAGGATAAAACTAAATCAATTTATAATGAAAGGATAGCAGTTCTACTCGCTCAGTGTGAACTATGTTGCAATATAAAACCTATAAGACACCACCCGACGGCTGTGCCCGATTCTACCTTTCCCCGACAGATCCGTCGGGTCTGTGAAAATTTTCAGATTCATTATCACCTCTGTATCCCCTACAAATCGGTGTAGGGCACTTGTAAATCGAACTAGGGGCTAGGTAGCATCGATGTTCAAATGGCATTTCCAGAATCGGGAACAGTAGGTGAAGTGCGTACAGCGACACGATTATGGTCAGGCAGATTCAGTCATTACCCCCACGCTAGTAATGCCCGACCCGATTAAAATCGGGTCTGTGAAGTGCGTACAGCGACCCGATTCTGACCGACCCGACGGATTCGTCGGGCAAAGGTGTGATCGGGCACAATGGTCGGGTCGCTGTCTTATAGGCTTTAGACACCGAAATTTTATTCCCCACTCTCACCGAGTCGATGGTCGGGATGAATCGGGAACAAATTTCGGTGTCTTATAGGCTTTATAGATACCAAGGAAAAATTATACAATAAGTCAGATAAAATCGACGAATCTTGTCGAAAATTTTACACTGAGTAGAACAGAAATCCGATTCTCTATATGCTTGTGCCAATGCAATGACAGTATCTTTATCTAATCTAAAACGTTTTATAAACCTTTTTGGATGATACTCCTTGATAGGATTTTTGCATCCTTGAAAAAACCTGGGAGCAGAAGGTATATGAAGGATATTTGCTGCCATTGTGCAAATAAACTGCTGGTACCCATCATTATATATTATATCTTACCAGGGACAGAGGTACAAGCTCCCTGTACGACACCCCCTGTAGGTGTCGTTTAATTGTCCGTTTTTGGACGACGTAGGACCATGTGGAGGACAATCGTCCACTGGGGGATAAATTTGTTAAACGATATTTCATGCCTCACTATTGATCCTCTCCCTCGTTTGTCCTTCGGGAATTCTCCTAGCCCTTATTAAACGATATCGGGCCAAGGAGAATCGAACGACCATTTATTTTCTCCCTCGTAAGTTCTTAAACAGCACCCAGGTTTTCATTGCGACGAAATTGCAGACCCCCTTTTTAAATTTGAGCCTAATCGCAGAGAGGTGATGAACTGCCACAATAAGAGGTGACCTTCTGACGCGAATTTAATTTTTATCGGGAGGTTCATTGTAGCGCATATTGGGGCATATCAAGAGCTTAGTGGGCACCAGCCCTTACTTGGGTAAAGTATCATTCGTCGTTAATTGTGGTTTGAATAGCCTGTAATCACTTAAGCAATCTGTGGCTTGAAGACATCCCAAACTAAGTTCTCTATGTAGAACGTAAGCATATATATGTATATATATATATATGATTATAGCAAAATATATTCCTATATTATTCATTAAGTCCCTTCCACAATGCGCCATGAATATGGTGGAGGCAATCGTCTTCCATAATACATGTATATGAAAGAAACATGGGGAATTGAACCCGAAAGAAAAGCATGGACAACAAGAAGAAGGCAATACGATATTGATTTGCCCCAACGACCATAAGCTAATTCAGAACATTGTTTCCACATTATTTACGTACTTTATTTCATGTTCTATACTTGACTACATAAAGATCTATTGATAGCGTGAATGACCGAACGGCAGATGTGTTTTAAAAATAGTAGTTCACCCATGAACAATAGAAATTAATGACATTCTTTCAACGTACTTCAATGGAAACACACATAGAGACTGTTCATTCTGCCTCGAGTTATCTAGGCAATTGAAATATGGTATTTATCTGACATGTATCTTGGGGGTATTACAAATACATATTTGGATTAGTGACATGCTCCCTCCGGAAGTGACTTTATTAAGGACACCCAAAATTAACGGTAACTCTCCAATTAGCAAAACGGGAAACGCCGCTACTACTGATATAAATAGCCACACCTCGAGTAAAACAACATAAAACATTTGGATCTAATAGGCCTTTCTCCAAGGCCGCGGCTGCCATGGTGCAGGATGCAGCTAATAAAGAGGAAGTGGGGCAAAAAGTCCTCTGCTGGCAAGCCAACACATCCTCGTCAGAGACCAATATGGTCGGCGGCACTTGTTGAATGACATCACAGCCGGGATCGCGTCAACACGAACGCCTTTAAAACGGCGACTTCCCCATCCGCCATCAGAAGCCGTTAAGTGAGTGCAGCCGACACATCAAACCAAGGAACTCTTTACTCAACATCGGAATAGCACTATAACTATACGGAAACTGACTTAGTATCAAACCTACCTACTCTACTATATCGATAATGGGTGGAAGTGTGGGTAGGTTGTGGGATGCCTGCTGCGTAGGAGGTAAAGACGAGCAGTAGGCGGCCGTGGGGAAGCAGTGAGTGGCTTCTGAGAATGCGTGGGAGCGCCTCACGGATTGCTCACAGATGGTAGCGACAGAACGAGATACTCACTCCAAAGGAACCTTAGGTGCAGAACAGTGGTTCGCTAAAGACACAGGGATACAGACAAGAGTGAACTGAGGAAACAGACCGTAGTTAAGGTAGGTGGTCGACCATGTCCACACACGGACTTTTACAATGTGTTTCTAGATGATTAAGACACTACGTTTTGTCTGTTTACTGTATTTGATTTATCACGTACATCCTTCTTCTAACCTTATCGACTGTATCGACTTAGTCCTGAAATGGACATTCCATATTATATAACGCAGCGGCAGGCTAATTGGAATCTGAATTGACACTGACCTTTGGTTAATAAAGATATCGGGCGAAAAGTTACACGTAGGACTCTCACTTCAAACGTACAGGTACAATTAACCCCTAGTACTGTTTAGCGAAGAGAACTATCAAACAGAAAGGTCCAGAAAACATACGCGATATGAAAGTGAGATACGCTTAGAAAAAATACAGCAAGGTCTCATCAGGGTGACCAATTAATGCTAACTTTAGTATAGAAAAATTGCTTCCGTACCGCTGTTGTTTCGACCATGAAAAGCCCATTTTTGGGATTTATATAGGATAGCATTTGTAAGCCAAATGATTACGAGCAGCTACCATGGTATAGACTCCCCTATCAGTAGAACTACATGAAATTCATAGTAAAAGCTCTTGATATTTAGCGAGTAGGTATGGTAGGATTTATTCTCATTTACATTGTTTTGTCATTTCTGTACAAGAAAAAAAACAAAACGGAATATTTGCGCACAATGTCTGATCATAACATTTTACGGTACAAATATGAATTATTACTCTGGGGACTATCTTGAGTATTCCATCCAGAAGTAGACAAAGCACCATTGCTCTTACGATTTCTACTGTAGTTTCATAACGTGTTGATTGTCATTTGTTAAATGTCTCGGCATTTAAAGATTAAGGATACTTACGAAATATTACCCTATGCCTGGTCATCATTAATCCATGTTCACTATCGGAATGCCATGATGGCTTTTCTTTTCTGCTGACCTAGAAGTACACCCACAGCAATAATGCCAACATCCGCTTAAAGAGCACGTTTCTTTCATTTTCATTACAGGCGTTGCTTCTATGCCGCAAGTCTGAGCCGACCAGCTACCTCTAAAAACCTCCCAACAACAGGAAGCATGCTAAACGCACATCTAAAAAGAATCCTAACGCAACAGACCACAGAGTGGCCTTCGTGGACGGATTTCGAATGGGACAACGAGACCGGACCCGGATACACATGGGACTTTAACTCAACCTCCTCTGGGGTACAGTATGCAGATGAAGTGGACACTACATGGGAGAGTCCAAGCATGCTGGCCCGCATGGTCTGCGAGTCAGGTCTCACCATCCCCCTATGCCTGCTGGGTATGGTGGGCAACCTTCTGGCCGTGCTGGTGTTATGCCAGCAGAAGCAACGGCAGAGCACAACACTCATCATGCAGACTCTGGCCATCACAGACAGTCTTGTACTACTAGCCACCTTGTTGTTGCGCTCCGCCCGATACCTCTTCTACTACTTCCATTGGGCATGGTTGGGGCCTTACATGGCTGTATACAAGTATATCTTCTACTGCTTCTTCCCATTGGTATATTTCCTACGCCTGGTCGACACGTGGTTGATTGTACTGCTCACCATAGATCGCTACATTGCAGTCCGGTTCCCACTGCACGCGCAACGCCTCTGTACCTACCAGCGTGCCCTCAAGAATATTGCCATCCTATTCCTCGTCTCATTCTTCTTCAGCGTACCGCGGTTCTTTGAGTACAAACTGACATCTGAGAACGAGTTCGGCTTCGCGCCCAGCATCTTCGCCAAAAACCGTGACTACACGATTGCCTACCGGATAGTGACATTTTTCGTGTTCATGTATTTGGTGCCGATGACCTTATTGATTGTATTAAACACGCAGCTGCTGCGCACCTTACGCACGGCTGAGGTTTACCGCGCACAGGTCACGGAGAGGGGAGGTTCGCGCGCGCGCTCCACGAGCATTACGGTCGTGGTGGTGACGGTAGTTCTTGTAGCGATTGTATGTAACGTAACAGCCATGGTGGTGCATCTTCTGTGGTCCCTCCACGTCGCCTTCCCACAGCTCGCCCACCTTGAACCGGCTCGCCGTTACCTCTCCCTCGTCAGTAACCTATTCGTGACACTCAACTCGGCTATAAACTTCGCTATATACTGCCTGTGCTCGAGGAACTTCCGCACAGGACTGTGCCGTTTGTTGAGATGCTATGCGAATAGGGCGGGCTTGGTGCGCTCCGGCTCCAGTCTCAGGACAACTGGAACATATATCTCATTGAATCATAGCTCCACTATACGGAAAAAGTCGAGCGGGAGTGGATCGCAAAGTATGCCCTACATACCCAACAAGATGCTTTATGCTTGAAGAGTGGAACTCAAACTTTATTAAAACCATCGTTATTATACATACCATTACTTCCCCAGTGAAAGTCACAATTACATGTAACCGGATATTGAATGTTATAATTTTCACCAAGATACTATGGTTATTTTTGTACATACGGGAATGAATAAACGCCATTAGTCTTGTCCAAGTATTCTTTGCATATTTTCCATGTCTACCCAACTCCCCACCGCCAAAGGCGTTAGAGAAATATAAAGCACTGGGAATTCTCAAAAACTAAAGATTGCCACCATCTGGAAGAAAGTTACTCCACTATGCCATTCATATGATTATTTATCTGAAAAAGTCTCTCTTAGGTTGCCTCACCCTCCGAGTACACCTACCTTAACGCAGAAGAAAAAGGTGTACTAGAACTCAACAAAAGTAAGACATTTCATTACATGCCTGTGGGGGAATGTCTCACTTTTATTGGCCATGAGTACCGATTCCGAAAAAGTATGTTGTAAAATTGCAAAATGACGTTTTTAATTATTTCTAGGTATATGATAATATGGAGACAAAGTGAGTGTACTTGACTTCCATCTGTTCCTCGATATTCTGATCGGAAATATCTCTGAACAGAGTCCATTCAGGCACACTAACCATATTTCCATATCATACTGCTGAATGTGCTACCTAACCTATTCATTGCAAGAGTAGCTCAAGTAATGCAATCAGTACCTTTATAGTCGGACTGAACCTGGGCCCTGTCTAATAACTCATACCTAGCAGACGACAGTAACGACGAAAATTCAAGCGAGGGATCATGCTATGGCCGAGATAAGACCATTCACGTTTCAAAACTGCATAGTCCTTCGCTTGCAGGTTAGCTGCAACTGTCCACCCCTCAGTACACATGTGATTCAACAGGGCCCTTGTTTTCAACACGATCTCATGCCCACTTCTAGATTCCGAAGACAACCAAATCTAGAGTTACCATGGACATTCCTGCCCCCAACAAGATAGTATTATTTGCATTCCCCCACGGACAATGATTGTACATGTGCGCTGAAAGACATCACCTTGGCAATAAATATTACCTTTATCTAAAGACATCCCTTTAAAAAATATGACAAATATGAAATTACACTTCTTGCTAATTCACGTGAAAACATACAGAATAAATCTACCCCATTATCCCAAGTATTACATCAAGAGCAGTAGACTATAAGTATCAACCTTGTACTGACAAGATCAATGTTGTTTGAAGACCTAGTTGCTTTTACCGATAGCATTACACGTATAATTTTATAAGGCCTTTATATTCCGTCTTTACCGATTATTATTCTTGGTGGGCCATGGTGAGATGAACGTTGCATCTATTTCCTCCAGTGGTGATATTGTATATATGTAGGTATTAATCTTTTACGCCAAATTGACAGATGGCATAACTACCCCGTGGCTAAGTCTACCCCGTGCTTGTCTCCTCCAGACTTATTTACCATAGCTGAATTGTTGGTATTTCGAGTCTGGTTTCTGTCAGAGCCTCTATGACTCTTTGTCTAATCTGTCTAGAGTGTTTACTTTACCATATTATTTTTAGCCTTACATTTCTCACATCCCTTGAACACAATATCTGCAGAATTATGTATTGGCTTATCAAATACCATAGATAAAGAGAGCTGGTTAATGCTTTGTTAGCTCAGCTGTACAGAGGAACTCCATAATTGATTTGCAGTATCTAACTGGCTACAATTTCAAGAGGCTTGAATGGCATGGTACCGTTCTATGGGGGTCCTTTGGATGTATTTCTCAAGGTTCCTTAGGGCGTCAAAGGTCATATTAAATATCCTTCTTTTTAGAATAAATACAATAAGATCCATAGATGCTGGAAATATTCTAAGAGGTTTGTTTGCTGAGTAATCTCACGAGGCAAAGCCGAGGGAGAATTTGCAGCTAACCGAAATAAACGGTGTGTTTGCAGTGGCTATGGATCGAGCCGGTGTTTGTCTGAGAAAAATCCTGCTGAGATTGTGTACTGGAACACAATCTCCTCGTTTGAATTGTAGGGTTCCATTTCCCTGAGACAAGTTATTTTACCTGCGACAATTAGCACTATTCAGGTACAGAATCTCATGAGATTTTTATGTTAAGTACGTTTAAAATTTACGGGGGGATTTTGGTGAAACAAATAGACCTGAGCACTACGACTACTTACCTGCCCTAGCCAATGGGAAGCCAGCAAGCATGATTACATGTTTGTAGCACCCCTCGCCTCAAGGGTACTTGAGACCCAGGGTGATTGTTCAATGTAACTATGTCTGAGATTATGTACCAGGTGTGTCTCCCATGTGAATCAAATTCGCCATTTTTCCTTGAGACTGATAAAGGCACTTGTCATGAGAATATTGTACCAACCGAGGGGAAAGGTACGTGAGTCTCTACATGTGAATCCCACTTACTAGAATTCAATTTCTCAATCTAAATTTTAGGGTTCTATTGCCCTGAGATATATTTTTTCTTCCTCAATTGCTGCCGGCCTTTACCCCTAAAAAGGAAAAGGATCTCTTGAGATTTTGAAACCTGTGAGGTACATGAATCCCTCAGTATGAATTCCACTTTACGTTGTACAGAATCTCATGAAATTTCGATTTTAAACACGTTTCAAATCTGTTGAGGCAAATGGACCTGCTGTGGAGTCCCCAACTAAGTACTCGCCAATAGGAGTCCAGCACGCATGATTACATGTTTGTAATACCCCTCACCCCAAGGGTCCTTCAGTCATAGGGTGAATGCTCACTGTGATTATGTCTGAGATTATGTACCAGGTATGTCCTTCCATATGAATCAAATTCGCCATGTCTCCCTCAGAATGGTAAAATCACTTTGCCATGAGAATTTGTACCAAAGGCGAATTGACTGAGACTAGGTGTAAAGTGTGAAGTACACTAGTCTCAGGTATATTAGTCTCTACCTGTGAATCCCACTTAAAACACGCTTAAAATTTACGGAGACATGCGCATGGATAACCTCGAGGGTGGTTGTGGCCCCTAAGATTCGAGGTCAACTCTCGACTGTATTCACCACTTGCACATAAGCGTGGCGCTGCGATCGGGTTGCGCTGGTTGCATGTAACTAGGCCCTGCTTGCAGAGAACCAGCAACATGCTTGCATTTGAAAACGAGGCGTGATACGTTACCTGGGTCGGCAGCATGGTTTCAGACCCATAAGCACAGCTTAAACAAAAAATGTAATTTGTTGTTGTGTCATGAATAACAGGCCGATCTTTATGAATAAAACAATGATAAAAAGCTAACACTTGGGCATATTTGTTGGCATAATATCATATACCTGTGTTTTAGCTAAGATTTCTAGTTGTAGATTGAACATCCAGATTATTTTGATAAAAAAAAATCCCACAAACATGTTACCTTCCTGTTTTCACACTGATTTAATCAAAAATCTATCGCGATGACCTATAGAAATTAACATCCTACCTTCATGGGGATTTCAAGACGATTAAAATGATACCAATATTACCAGGCTGTGATAGATATTTCCTGTGATAATGGACGATTAAGACAGATGACAAAGTATCCAAAAGAGTGCTTAAAACATTTTTTTATATGTCTTAATGGACTAAAATCTCAGGAAATATCTGTCACAACCTAGTAATATTGGTATCATTTTAATTGTCTTGACATGCAGATGTCTAAAATTCAATCGTAGTAGGTGGACGCCAGGCCTTACAACACAAGAGCAATTGGCATTTTCTGAGTTTATAAAAACTATTCTTTTTAGTTTTTGGTTCACATCTACCTTTATTTCTCTCTAATTTTTATCATCTTCAATCTTATTCTAGTTTGTTATTCTATTGATAATTATATCAATATCAGATATACATATACCTGAAGTTATATGTTTTACATATATATATATATATATATATATATATATATATATATATATATATATATATATGAATGAAAATAATTAGGGGATTCCATACAGATGTTTCCTTCTAGTTTCAGGAGACTATAATCTAAAGAAATATTTATCACAGTCTGACAGTATAGGTATAATTTTAATCGTCTTGAAGTATCTAACAAGATGGGATGGTTATTTCTATAGGTCATCACGATAGATTTTTCATAAAATCACTATGAAGGTAGGAAGGTAACATGTCTTAATATTTTTTACTTAACAAATTCTAAAGTTCAAGCTATCACGGGAAGGCTTAGCCAAGGAATAGGTTTATGATATGTATACCAACAAATAAACCAGAGTCCTAGCTTTCTAACATTAAATTATCTATAGAGATCGGCCCGTTATTCACAAAGCAAGAGCAATTTCCATTTTCCGAGTTTGAAAAAAAACATAGGTTTTTCCATACCAAACGCTCAGGAGCAAGGTCGCACGCCTCGTTTTCGTGTGACCTACTTAGGCGGCCATTACAAGATGGCGCCAGTGTGAAGAGGGTCTATAGCCCTCCCAAGGTGCTAGAAAATATCATATAAGGAGGTCAGGGTGAAGGTCGGGGTTTGCTGCGAATGCAGTCATTGGCTACTCGGTCTACTCTATTCCTTATATGGACTTAAGGTAATGGGACAACTCCATGCTGATAATGGCGGACACACGGGAACGGTACTTCCACTCACCCATAGTCATCGCTATAAGCGGCAAAATACAATAAATATACTCACCTGACCACAGGTAATCCTAATAAATTACGTAAATACATTGAGATTTCAAAGATACAGCATAAATAAGATGTCACTCACCTTGACAAGCATTATGTAATACTAGCCTCCGCCCAACGTCTGAATTTGACCAAAAGTTATAGTGTGACGCCATTGCTACCGGTCACTCTCCTAACAGTTCTTTCGCGGAGATAGCGCTTACTATAAACAGGGATGCATGCGTTTGCTGTGGTGACAAGTGTATCGTAGGCATAGGCTTCTGTATAAATCTATACTTCAACCCTTATCTCTACGATGATATTGTGAAGTCATTGCGCAATAGCCACATAGCGTATCGGGCTGGAGAGTTGAATGACGTCACACTCCAAGGATATCACCAGGCAGGTAACCACAGTAATGTTAGGGGCTGTCCATAAATTATGTCACACTTAGGGGGTGGGGGGTAGATTGAGAAGTGTGACACAGCCTAAAAATCATAGGGGGGTATCCAGAGATGTGTGACAGAACACGCGTCACCTAATTCCAAGATATCAGAGGCAACTTTCCAAGACTTTAGAGGCAACTTTGCCCATGCTGGAAAGGTGTTGGGAAAAGTATGATAATAAGTGGTTATGGATTGATATTCTGTTAAAGGGGGGTGCCACCAACCACGAGAAGGCTATGACAAGTGCCGACATGAAAGTTTCAATCGTAGCCTTGTCGCAGCCTTGTCGTGAGAAGAGCAGTGTCGGGACCGCGGTGTCGGGGCGTGTCGTAGACGTTGCTGGTTGCCGTAAAAATGGCCCCCATGGTTCCGACACACTACGACAGTGATATCGAGGAAACCACAACACTCCACGACAAAAGTCCAGTCGTAGCAAAAATCGAAGGCCCCCGACAGGCCCCCGACAAGCTTCTTGTCACAGCCTGTTGTGGCCTTGTCGTAGCCTCTTGTCGGGAATTGGGGTCCATCAACCATGACAAGGCTACGACAAGGCTTTCAATCGTAGAGCTGTCGTGGACCTTGTCGGAAAGCCATTATCATAGCCTTGTCATGGTTGGTGGACGCCCCCCTTAAGGCTGCATACACAAATAACTGAAATAGTTAAACACCTAATCAAAAAGGCATCCAAATAGGAGAATGTCCAGATCATGGAAAGTCAGTACATGTATGTGCTACAAGTGGTTAAGTGTAACAGCAGAGAGTGCTGTTATACTTGGAAGAGTTCCCTGTTTCTGATCAATGAGGACAGGTTTCTGCCAGGGAGGCAAGATGCATTTCCCCACATTTTCACCTGATGATTTTGGCTGATTATGGCATCAAGCACCACCCTCTGAATATTTGACACTTTTGGGTAGATGATTATCAGATAGATAAAAACTTTAATAATTTCTGTTCTATTCAAGGTATCAGAAAACCGTTTTCAGATCTATAATCGCCTCTATCTCCCCTACGAATCGGTAGAAAGAAAGTGAAAGAAAAGAATGATAGGGGGGAGGTCGTTCTGTGGCTGTGAGACATAACTCCCCCCTAAAACCCCTGAAACCGCACAACTGTTTCTTCGCAGCCAGCCACTTAAAAGTGTACTAGAGGAAACCCTACCGACGCCTCTTAGACAGAAAGACACGCCTTTGGTGGGCCATAACACCCAAAGTGGTTCAGGCGGACGCGGCACAGGAGGCTGCCAAGAGGAAATTGGGAAGAACTGCCAAGTGTACATAGCTGGAAATATACTGTCCAGGTACGATTATAAATGTTGTCCTGTAAATCTCGCCGTATGCACTAGAGGAGCAGATCTCTCAATTAACACTTTTTCTTGTCAACTCCTTACAATAATTTTCTATATGATTTTGATTCTAGGGCCTCCCTGTTCGTCAATCGCGGCAAAATGTTTTTTTAAACGTGGTGATCGTTAGGGATCTCTACAATGTGCTGAGATGCGACCATTTCGCTGGCTATGGGTGTTTTTCAGTTGTCCCCAACTAGAATTGAGTATTAAACGGACCCCAGGGGCCCGTTTTATTTCTTACTGTCTTGGGGGAGGGGGGGGGGCGCAGTGAAGGAGACCTCCACGGACGACCTATTGGTTGAGAGCTCGTCAATCGCGGTTTATTATCCCTTTCGCGTATAGGGAGAAAAATCCTCATTCATAGTCTCGTTCGAGTAGGCAGATTAATGGATAGCCAGTTCGATGAGTAGGCATATAGATGGGCATGCAGGTTAGAGGATATGCAGGTTTGTAGATAATGAGGTTGATAGGTAAGCAGGTTACTGATATCTCCTATACCTTTATCTAAATAATGACAGTTTAATTTCATAAGAGCGAATGGGTACCACAAAGGACTGAGCTCGCCAACTAGTCTTACTTGCTATGAAATGTAATGAATCCGTTTTCCTACATGGATATTTCTAAACTGTGTATGTACAATTTCATTTAAAAGATATTAGATGTTACATCTATTTGATAAGCAATATTTGGACGTTTTAAGGTCATCGTCATACTGCGCTTTATCAGAGAGAATCATTAGTTCCCGAAACATCAACCAGAGGACCTCACTGCGTGGGGTGCACGGACCGAGACCACCATTCTTCTTGTCGATCATTTGCTCATTTGCCATATTTTATATTGCGTATGTATCTAAATGGTCGATTGATTCATCACAACGGTTTGAATATAAGAGGATTACACAGGATTGTGTAGTCCGTTAAATATAGTTACAGAGAGTTCAGTCCTTTGTGGTTTGGAGTGGCTCGACTTGCCCAATTCTTTGATTGTGGGCATCATCTATTGAAAAGAAAGAAAACTCCTTTGCAACATGGGGACTTCTCCTGACAGGCCCATTAATCTCTGTATCACAGTGGGGAGGGTGGGGTAGGTGGAGGGGTATAGGGATAGCAGATAGAAACTGAAGCCAGTCTGGGGAGCAGACCTGTAACGTCAGCCCGCAAGTCATTGGCGACGTCTGGTGTTAAAACTTAAACGTACCCATACCTCTCATGCCACCGACCAACGTACTACATCATACACTGGCATCCAGAGCTACAAAAACGAGCGACTGCCTTGACTCAGTAGTAGGACCTGTTTGTTACTCTCCTACCAGATTTATGTATTGCTTGGGGAGTGTGTCGTGTCATAACCTCGAAGCCAATCTACCATTTTGTTATATATCCTTTCCTGTGTATTTTTTCAAAGCAAAATAAACACAAATCATGGTGCTTTTATCAATATGTTAGCTATGAATATTATATACCAAGTATGTCTGCTTTTAGTGTATACATAGAACAAAAGAATTTGGTTTCAGGCGCAGCCCTAGCGATTCCGTGTGTGATTTAACCCGACCAACCCCTATATCCAGACAGGGGTCGGTCACCAAACCAGCCCATACCTCTCACGCCACCGACCAACGTACTACATCATGACACAACTCACTTTCACTTGAACTCAATACAACCTTCCGCACTCACATCGCCATACATATAAAGTTAAAGATAAAAATTGTTATACTCGAAGACTGCTGTATCTCATCTTTATTTTATGACACAGAGCTTGCTAATGAGTAGGTAGCGTTTATTTCCGCAGAGGTGGTATCAGCAGTAAAAGGATCAAGACACTGTCTCAAGGTGTACAAGAGTGGCTAATGGAGTAATTATCGTAAAACTGGATGAGTTGTAATCTTGGCAACCGTATGCCATGACTGGAGTTTGGCATAGTGACTTCATGAGGCGAAGCCGAGTGAAGTCTGGAGCAAAATCTCCAGGAGTGGCATGCGGTGGCCAAGATTAAAACGAATCAAGTTTTGATTTTATCCTACCCCATCTCCTCGATTTTGGAATATTACTTGATAACAATTCTGTATGCCACTAGTGGCATATAAAACTCTGTATGCAGGTCAGCGTGGCATACGGAAACTCAATGTTAAGCCTAGGGGATTTTATATTAGGGGTAGGATAATGTTTAAGACAGTGCAACCAAAGATTGTAAAGTTTGAAATAAGCGCAATATACAGAGGCGCAAAATTATGGAACAACCTGAAGCCTGAAATATGAAAAATCGACCTTTATCAAACGTTTAAGAGTAAGTTGAATGGGGAAGCTATCAAAATGCTTTTCAGCGTATGGGTTTGTTCATGAAAATCTGTCGGCAATGCATATAAAATGATTGTAACAAGTAGCATCCTCGGACATCTGATACGCATTATCATTTTACTATTTTACCAATTAGATTAGGTCAAAGTAGACAGAAGGATATATTTCGTTCGTTTGGTAAAAGAATGAATAACAAGGAACCAATTTGAACTGATAATTGTCAGTACTTGAAATTGAAATTTGCGCTACTGTGCATTGTGATATATGATTAAATATGATTCATAGATCCTTGCCTATAACATTCCAATAGAATTCAAGGGATTTTCTCTGCAGTATATGTATTCAGTTTTCCATTGGTTTATCAAGCGTGTGACTACAGTAAGTGCTGTCAGGTTAAGCCAATCTGACACTATAGTTGCCCCAGTTGGAGCGTAAGTATTTCATTTACTGTAGTGCCGACTAGCGGGAACTTTCCTCCTTATGTTCATAACATTGGTCTACTCTCTCTATATGCGGCTTAATGCAGTGCTAATGATTTAGGTATGTGGGGATTGTATACGTGTTTGTTTTGACCCCAAAAGATGCTAAGCTCATGGTATAGTCTTTTTTAAACCAGCTCTTAATTGTGGATCCATAATAAGCTCATTAAGTTTTAAAGACTTAATGAATGTTTTTCTCTTTTCCCCTAATTTCTGCTGTAGAGTCCTTGCATCGCGCTTCCAATTTCTGGTTTGTACTATGGAAATGTATCTCATGTGTTATTTTTGTCTGTGTATGGCATTTTTAGGAAAGGATCCACACTTTATAATCGTGTCGATTCTCCATCACTGCATGCGCGCAGCAACAGGCGTAGGAGTTGGGCATCTCTCAGTACTCGCGGCATCTTCACCTGTTGATTATTGCCTTTCTCCAACAGATGCGACCTGAGTGCGCCGAAGGTGCCTGGATTTACCTTCATGACGTGCATGGGGCCGATACTGTTCTGTTGGCGTAACGTCCTGTACAGCTCCATCCGCTCACAGAGACACTCATCCATCTGAGACAGAGAGAAAGGCATTCAACACTATTCAAATATAGTGTCAGGTATTAACCACATCCCCACGTAACACGACTTACGACAGGATACATTCAAAAATATTAATGTGATGTAGCCAAATTCAAGGAATTCAGAATTATTTGCCAAATAGGCCTACACGTACTATTCCTTTTGTTTGCTGTAGATTAATGGGAGTTTGGGAATTCTACCGTAGCGAGCGATTTCCACATCCCTGAATAAGATGCCCCAAACAGAACTAAACAATATAATGTAATCAATTACCAAGGAATCTTCCTGCTCAGATAGCATAGCGGGAGACCCATCTACTCGGGTTGCTTCAAGGAACAAGACGTAATGCTTGCAGTCTGAATTACTCATATACTCTGAAAGGAAATGACATTAGAAAATGAATAGAATATTTATATAAGATGAGAGATATCAATAAACAGGATATCAAGGAAACCGTTCGCGCCTGCTTGATTTTGGGTTTTTGGAATATTTCATTGGTAATTAAAGCATTTACCTGACCTGATTATAACAGATATGGAGTCTCAATAATAAGACAAGACGAGCTACCTGAGAATCGTCTCGGCTGTTCTTCCGTGCAGTTCACTGGGGATCAACATACATCTTGTAGTGTAACGTTAGGACACACCGCAACGAGAGTAAAAAAAAAGTCCTAGCGCTAATCAACTATATTTACATCAATAAAAGTATATCAGGATTCAAAGTGCTGAATGTTTCTTTCATTGCGGGGACGAAGCCCACAGGCCAAAAACAACCTTGGAGAGAGAGTCCCGCAGGGTGGAAGGAGGCAGTAGTCCCTTATGTCTCTGATGAAAGCCAAGCTCAGAATGCTCGATTCATGCAGAGCAGCTCCTTATATAAGGGAGAGGTGCCATCTAGTGACATCGGCTGCCTAGGTCTGGTCGGGCTGAACATCTCGATAGAGTACAACTATAAGGTGCTTTTTGGTGATATGATATAAAAACATTCCATCAAAAACATTAAAACGTTGGCGCGACGTTTTGGAAAACTCTTCTATAAGCAGTGTAGGCAGCAAGTAGCCTTGTCATGTCGCCATTCCTTACATGCCACCTACCTGGATGCATGAGGAGGTTAACGTCTTCTGTAGTCGTGTAGTCTATCAGCTGCAAATATAGTTGTGAACAGAAATCCCGCAGACTGTCATACACCACATTCTCTGGCGTCTTCTCCCAGAACACATTCAGCACATGTCCTGTCCTGAAAAGTGAGGGGTATTGGTCAATTTTCTTTTCACCAAGCTTAATGCCACCACTCATGTTTTCTTTGTACAATTAGAGAATACTGGCTGAGGCATCGTGGACGGAGTATAGTACGTGGTCCTGAGCTTGGAGAGCAAGGACATAAAACTGGACCTAGGACCAAGTACTATACTACGTTCAACGAAGCCTAGACTGTATTCTTTTTATTATTTACCCCCAAATCCTTTGAAATAGTTGAATATTTACCGAAACACCATCATCGAAGTCGGCGGGCACAGCATCGTGTACTCGTACTGTGATTTTCGCAATGACTTTGCTCTTAAACTGAAAGCAAGACTGGAGCCTGTGGCATCATCAACTTGTCGATCTCCATACACATTCTTTGTTTGACTTCATTAAGGGTAGGGATAAAGCATATGCTGGGAGAGTGAGCTGTATTTAGCTGGTTGTCTACTGTCCTAGTATGAGAAAGATTAAGACCTGTCCATAACCAGCACGTGCCAAACTTATTTATGTTTTTAACCTCATATCTCGAAGTTTTATATTTATTAATGTATGAATATACCTAGCGATGATAGCTAGGCTGGAGCCTATCCAAAAGTTACTGTGTGACGTCATAGATACCGCTCACTCTCCCAGCTAATTTTTTGTAGTGCTTGCGCTTACAAATCTCTGCTTCAATCCTCCACTATCACTCTCTATTTCAACGTTGCGACGTCATTAGTTGTTTACATTTTGCAAACTGAATGTCAGCAGTGTATGGTACTATGGCAATGGCCAAATTCTTTGCTATGGCATGCCAATTTTATTTATATTTTTAACCTTGTATCTAAATGTTTTGAATTTATTAACGTACTTATGTATCACTTTTATGGGTTTTAGTTGTGTACATTTATGGTCGATATCTATGCATCGCCTTCAGGTTTTTTTCCGCTGGTTTATATTGGTGATATACAGTCGGGAGCAAGCTACACACTTCCTGTTTCGTGCACCCGGTGTCCGTACACTGAATTTCAGCATGTACATATGGTATCTGAAAATTACTTCCATGCAGTATAGGGGTAAATAATAATTCATATTACTGTGGGTAAGTGCAAGACCATTCTTGTATAAATTAGCATGCTCGCTGATATTTAAGCAGTAGTGTTGATACACAAAGACCACAGAAATCGTGTCGTTTAGAGATGAAACTAAAGGTTTATATTTATAGTCAGGGGTGCCTTTTTTCAGGGTATTTTAGGGTTTCAAGTTTCTCCCTAGAGTTCTAAAAATATCCATTACATCTGTGAACATCTACCAATAAATTGTGTGCAATTATTGAGGACAGAACAAGGAAGATAAACAATAAGCGAGAAATTATATTTGAGTGATTATGGACAATCTCTAGTATGATTAACTACACAGGTCTGAACTAATATACTTGAAGTAAGAATTGACATTGACAAATACCTAGATTTGAGCGAGTAACATTTATCATGAGTTTACATGTAACACTGTGTGGCGTGGAGTGAGCACTATGACAGTGCGACTATATTACAATATGTCTACTGATTGCTTCTCAGGATATTAAAGCTAAAAAAATTATACTCCATTGTTCATCCTTATTCCCTCAGGTCACAGGGATGTGAGGTCACCGTGTCGCTGTGACCATGCCAAACGAGTTAGGTCTACCCCACATTGAAGCTCCTCCAGACTTTAAATAACCAGACTCTGAAGATAGATAACTAGCTACCCACAATAGTAATTAGACCTTAATTAGACCCATACCAACAGTGCACCAGCCAAATTATCGTTCATTCAATATCAACCATACCTCTGCACCTTCAATTAAATGTACTAGTCTATACGTCTTAGTTATATTATATAGACACTAACCATTATATTTTACAGATAATTATGTATCATTACGTTACAATATTTGTACCCTCTTGCATGTCAAGAAAATATCCACTCACCGGTACTGGAATTCATAGACGGGGCATTCGTCTTTGAAGCCCACCACTTTGATAACATCGCCCATTTTGTAGCGGTACAAGCCCATTTTAGAAGTAACTACAACCTCATAACAATGTCCTACTTGAAGCTGCAAAATAAACGAAGTTTCATCTGTTTTAAAGTTAATCAGCCTAGAATTGACCACATAGTTTTGTCTCTAGGCATTGTGTTTCACATCTGTATATTTCTAGTTGTTCTGTGTTAAGCTACCGATTTCAGACATGCTTGGGATATAATTTAGCCGGATTGTCTTATCTCATCTTAAAAGATGTCAAAAGACATTCACTCCTACTGCTAATTTAAAAAAAGAAGTATTAGGCCCGCCCCTCACATGTTGACAGAACAGATTTGTCTGTAGGGCGGTCAGTGCACCAGGCACATATAGCTATCACCGGGCCTCAATCCTGTTAGGGTGCTCACCTCCCATTTAGTACACAGGTGGGGCAAGGAAAAGGAAACCCATGCATATGCTTTACATTTTATGATAAATTTTACATGCAGTATGGGATCTGAGTGCTATAGTTGTTGTATCCATATTTTTCAATTTCAAAATTGCTACTCCTCAAGGAGATTCGGGAGATGAAGGAGTCACAGGAGTTGATACTACGGGTACTGGAAGAGAACACAAGGAAGCGGGAGTCAATGGTCTGCTCCCCCAAGGTGGCGGAAAATTTGAAGATCCGAAGTAGTCATCTTTTGCTAAAATATCATAGCATGTTAGATATTGCCTGTGCAGTAGTTTCACCTGGTCAGCAAAAAATTATCAAACGATACCCCTTGTGCGAGGTACAGAAAAGGGTCTATATGTACGAGCTTAGATTATTCAACGGGCCTCAGGGTAGGTGACTGACGATATTCCTATTGTTGGTTTAATTCTTCATTACAGAGATAGACTGGGTACGGATCTAGTTTACCTATTAGCTGAATGGAGAAACGGATCAATATACTTATTCCAAATATTAATCTGTGTCCGGGTATATCTATTAGTATTTTCCCTGTAGTACAGTAAAACCCCTCTTCCAGGACACCCCGCTTAAGGGGACACCCCGCTTAAGGGGCCACCCCGCTTAAGGGGCCAATTTGCTCGGAACGGAAATTTTCCCCACTATTAAGAGTTTATTTTAACCCCGCTTAAAGGGACACCCCGCTTAAGGGGCACCCCGCTTTAGGGGGCAGTTTTTCGGTACAGAAATGCTTAAAAACCCCGCTAAAGGGGACAGTTTGGACGGATATCATATCAAAAACACTGAAAATCCAAGTTTATGGTGCCCGTTTGTACGGGACAGACAGAACAATAGACTGAGCATTCCCGTGAGGGCCTGGGCGGCCAGAGTGTGTTTTTTCATGGTAGTAACTACATCTTTAGCGGGTCTGGGCGGGCCACAGTGAGTGGATATTAGTACCAGTGATTTTCGCACCTGCTGAAGGTGCCAGGTAAGAGGCCCGCTTACAGGTTAGCTGTGGGCGACACAGGGAGGGCTGGGGGCTTTGAAGGTGCGGAATTCAGTGAGCCGTCGCGGCTCTGGGCGGCTCACGATGAGTCCTTTTAAGGGCTGCTGATTTCTCTCAGAAGTTACTGGGGTTGGGGGCGGGGGGGGGGGGGGCATTGACCGGGGGTATAAAAAGGAGCGAATTTCACAAGGAAGGCATATCCACATTCAACCTCTATTCTCTATTTTTTTTATATATTTATATTCATTTATAATATATAATTTATGTCTATTTACTTAATTATGTGTTATTGATAAACATTTTAATCTAATAACCATCGTTTCCTTCATTTATGTAGGTATTCTCTATTGTATAACCATTGACAGACTGAAAACCCCGCTTAAGGGGACACCCCGCTTAAGGGGACACTTGGCCCGGAACGGAGGGTGTCCCCTTAAGAGGGGTTTTACTGTATATATTCTCCTTTGACAATAAACAATAATCAAAACTGTATTGCTCAACCACTTACCTCTTCAAGGAAAAACACTTCTTCCTTCTGTTTTTCCTTCCTGCTCATATCTTTGTGAATCCTCTCTTCGTCAACAAAGAGAAATTCCAAGTAAGTCACTGGAGCACATACTGTGTATTGTGGTGGGTCTTCTGCTATGGCGTCACCGGTCTGAACACCTATAAACCCTTCCGAAGCAGCGTGGGCCATGGAAAATTGTCTTACGTTTTCCATGTAGGAGCGTCGCAATGTACTGGCGTAGTTGGCAAAAGAGCCTGAAGTCGCCATCTCAACATGACTGAGTTTAGGCCAGACTCGCAATGCAATAGATTTAAATCCAAGTCTAAACTCATTGCGAAGTTCCTCAGCTCGATCCCTGTTTGCTGTGATCCTTTCTGCAATGTTGATATTTTGTGATGAAATTAAAATGATTCTGACTAATTACGGCCTTTCGATAGTTTAACCTAAACGTAGAGGGAGACAATCATGGCTTCGTCCGCTTAAACATTGCACATAAACAATTTCAAATTTGATCGTTTCTTGAGCAACCGTTAAGTACAGTACTGTTTTTGTAACCTGATTTTGATCCATTGAGATGTATTTATGCAAAGAAATAGGAGAAAGCTTGATGATACTGTATATAGGCACTATAGCCCTTTCAAAATGGAGGTATGATACAGATGTAATTGATACATATCTAGAAACAAAGGAATGAACACATATGTTCTACAAGCGATTTAGGACGTATATGAATACTTACTTTCTACTGCCGTTCGGATGTAGGGCTCGAGTTTAATAGTCTCTCTGATACATCCATTCTCTATGTCATCACAGATTTCCTTCCAATTTTGCTCAATTCCTTGCCAGAATGCCCACACAAGTGTAGACAGAAACCCCTGCAAACAAACAACCTCCCTCTCCCCCAGTGCTAGCACTGCTTCCACATAAAGCGCTGTCTGTTCGTCTTGAATATCAAAAGCCTCATAGGGAATTAAACCAAATGGAAAGTTCTTAAGCATATAATAGCTGATAGGGCCTTTCATGAGGCCAGTAGTGGAATAGCGTACAACGGGTTTGTACCCAAGTCTTACTATTCTCAAGAGATTGGCTCCCTGTTGATGGTTGATTATTCTGGATATCATAGCGAACAAAGAGCGACCTTGCGACTTCACACACTTAGTAACAGGGATGACCTTGTTATGTCCTGTACTACCTGAGGTCATAGCCAGAAAAACAATAGGATCATGTGAAAGAACACCAACAAGATCTTTAGTATTATTTTCTATGCGCTCAATGTAAGGCACATAATCAACGTAAGTAGTCAGCGGAACCTTCTGGTGGTAATCCTCTCGAGATTTGATTGCTTCGAAGTTATATCTTCGCCCATATTCAGTGTTCTTGTTCGGCCCAATAATATCTCTTAGGAGTAGTTTTTCCTGGGAGTGCGTGATATTTTTGCACATCGACTTGAAGGCCTCTTGGACCTGTGACCCGTAAAACTGAGTGAACCGAAGAAAACAATATTGAAGAAACATGGATTTCAGCGTGTGACTTTCGGCTGGGTGCAGATGGGCCATATCCATAAACGCAATGGTCAACAGCAGGCTGATCAACGCTCCTATACCTGCAATGAATAAATATATACATAAAGTTCTGTTTACATTGCTGCGAGGCGATGGTTGTAATAGATCTATATACTTGTCTCGCTGTCGCCTCCCGTTAACAACCTGTTGAATAAACTAGGATCGTACATGAAGATTCTTTTCTGTACCTCGTGCGAGGGTCATCGTATGATAGTTTACAAGTTCGTTCGCTAAGACAGTCTTAGACCTCCATGAGGTCGTCAATAAGTGCTGAATTAAGTTGATCCACATTGTCTGTGGGTCTTCATGGCGTACAGAAATGGGTCTTCATGTGCGAGCCTAGATTATTCAACGGGCCCACAATGTGTTCAGTCTTATGGGAAGGAGATACTTCTGCTATGCACACTGTTGTACCCATTAATTCATGTAACATTCAAATATACATTCCATTCTAAACAGTATGGTTTTTTTTTGTAAACCAGGGATTTTTTCTGCAATGCAACCCGCCATACTGGTATTATCCAACTTTTAAACGTGATTATATCGCGTTGCAGCAGCGTAGCCGAGGCTCAAATGAATACAACATAAATCCATAATAGACAGTTAGATATATTTTTATAATTATGGAGTCATATGCCTACTTCTCCACCTAATTCCCCCGTCCTATCCGGGACATGAATGAAAACCTTATTCTGATAGGTCTATGTTGTCTCAGATCACACCTAACGCAGTAGATTAATCTTGCAGTTAGAATCATCATACAATATCTCATTCTATTTTGTTGGTTTCATTTATCTGTGTTAATATCTATTGCTGTAGATTTCAATCAGATTGGATACATATATTCTATTACGTCCTCCGCATAGCGTTAAATCGATTGATATTCACCAAGAGATGTATGCAATACAAAAATGAGTCGTGTTTTCTATATTAAGCAAATATCTGAATAAAAACATTATCAAACGGTTTTCTTTTATATTTTAGTGTGCAGTGGCAAGAAGTGGTCAATGGCTTTCCATAATTCCTCCCCCAACTATGCCATCATATGACCGTGGTAGTTTTTAAGGTGTAAAACCAAATCAGTCCAATTCAAACACCAGTTGACGTGTTTACTGACCCTCCACCCGCCGCCTTGGAGACATTGCAAATGCCTCAGATTTTATTTTCCGGTCGTCGAAGTTGTGTCCGTTTATTTACCCTGGGTTATATATAGTAGGGATGTAATTTCATTTAACTATTTGTTTGGTGACTAACAAATCCGCCACGTTGAACATGAACTTCGAGTTATAAAAAGCAGACAAGAGGGTAGTGTTAGCTTGCCCTGGAAACCGCCACAGCGATTGAAAGCTATAACCACAGGAGCTTCCTATACTCCGTCCAGGATGTTGGCAAACTCACACGCAGGGGTGCGACCGTTCTTTATAAACCAGGTTCGACATTTTGTGAATTATTGATATCGTTGCTGTCTTCACTAATAAGGCAAGTAGTTGAGTTCAAAATATAGATTACAGTTTGGGCTATTGTAATTGTAATATAAGATCTATACATTCCAGTAAAATACAATAATATGCACTGTAAGCCATGAAACGTATGTATTTCTCCTTCCACTATATAATCGAAACCTATGAGTCATTCCACATTCAATTTTTTTTTTTTTTTTTTTTTTCCCCCCAAATCGAGCAAGGCTCTCTTTATTGTTTGCAATTTGAATAAATCTTGTTACATGTGCCATTCCAACGACGTTTACATGTGACATTCCCAAGATGTACATGTGATTAATTCAATGAAGTACAAAATTTATTTCAAGGACGACTCCTAATATATGATAGATCTTTTTTTTTTTTTTTTTTTTGGTACACCAGTTTGATTGTTTTACATTCAGAAATATAAAGAAAATTGATATTGATACTTTGATAGGTTGGCTCTAGATAAGAGTAATTTAGCCCTGATTGCTCTTCTTTTTTCTTTTTTTTTAAAGGCAGGTATAACATTAACGATACATGGACGATACATAGGCATAACAACAGTAAGGTGGTATATAAATGTGAGACACTTCTATGTACATACTGAACATCCTGCATATGCTATATTCAACAGGTATAGACAAGGGATGCTCATGAAGAGCATCAAAAGAAATTGAATGGATACATGTAATGGTTGAGAATATATCTCATCACCAAGTCTGAAAAAGCCTTCGCTTAAAAATAGAGGTAGGCATCAAATGACAGCCTGAGATGACACATTGGATGACAACCTCAAATCTATCTTTTTTGTAGCAGAAGCCTGTTGAGTAAGGATTCTGTCTCATGATACATTACCTCTTATTGACACATTAACTTCTATTTTGGTATTGAAATTATTATCAATCACAATCCTCCAAGCATTAAAATAACAGCCTGGATCACTTGAAACCTTAGTACACATATATTGATTTTGTTTGTGTGTTTGTTTCTTTCTTGTGATAATTAAACCAGCATGCACAATAGTGGAATACCTATTTCCTTCTTTATCTTATATTATCAAAGATTTTTCCCCATTTTAAGAATTTTTCAGGTTTGTTTTCCTTTTCACATATAAATTGTTCAGCTTTAAGATGGGATCGAAATTCAATGCTCCAGCTATAGACATCAAGCTTGCATTTATGAAATAGACGCTGTCTGTGGATATAAAATTTCAGAAGAATGTAAATGGTGTTGGCAACAGTTGCTTGTTTCCCTTGTGCTAGATCTCCAAATATAATGTATTTATCTGTGATATTGATATCAAATTTTGCCACTCTTTTCAGCCAGCTTTGCACAGAAAACCAGAATTTTTTAACTATTGGACAGGTTATAAAGAAGTGTTCAATGGTGTCTTCTTTCCCACAGTAATTACAGTTTGGAGATTCTACTATTTTCCGTTTATACAAATATTTATTAGTGGGTATAATTCTATTTAAAAATCGATATTGAAAAGATTGATATTTTGTGATTCTAGTGGCCTTGAAAGGGGCATGGTATATTCTACTCCAGTCTAAAGTTTCACTATCCAGATTATCACCTCCACCGCCTGTGGGGTAGTTTGTGGCCCATCTCTTTTGACATATTGGTTTATTCTTAAGGTCGTCTAATAGGAACTTGTAGATTATTTTCGTAGGAGCTACCATGATATTTATGATGCTTTCATTGGAATCATGCAAAAATAGGGAGGTATCATTTTGATCTTGAGGATCACAGATCACATTAGACTCCCACGGAATACATTTTCTTATCATCAGGATATCTAAGAAAGTCCCTTTAACTTTGTATTTTACTTTGATGCGTTCCATGGACATGAATTTGTTGTTTTCGATAATGTCTTGTACCTTAAGAATACCAGCAGTTTTCCATGATATTTGTTTTAGACTTTGACCTTGCAATGTAATAAATTTGTTTCCCCATAGGCTCTCATTACACTTCTCCCTATTTGTAATAGGAGGTTTCACATATTTAGTGTGCCATACATCAAGAAGTTCATGACAAAAGAATGACTGTTTTCTGGGAAAGTTATAATCCTTCTTCCTGGGTCTGGGTAATTTATGTGCATGTACTACTTCCCTCTTCTTAATTACAAAAAAAAGTTCAAATATAGTAGATTAACGATCTAATCAGACAACTGTGATATTGGCAAATTACACAAACACCTTTAATCGTTCGTGGCCTGTCCACTAGTAGTCTTAACCATATCATTACCCCATATCCCTGGATGAAAGAGAAAGGCCGTAGTTGGGCAAATACAATTTTATTGAATTTTATAAGGAAGATAAGGATTTTCTGTTGTCTTTATGAATATTGATTATTGATCATGAGTTGAAGAGATTAATAATCACTAATAATTTACTAATAGAGTAGTAAGTCAATTATGAATATATAATATATAATAAAATATAATAGAAAAGGCCTGCGAAGGTATGTGAAGTAGAAGAAGTGTGGGTGGGTGGGTGAAAAAAGTGAGGTTGTGTGTAGTGTGGAAGCTGAAGGGAGAATGAGGGGTAGTTCTGGGAAACGGAAACCGAGCTGATGTAAGTGGTTCCTGTTTAAGACACCAGGGGGGGGGGGTGCACGTGGTGTAGAGGGGAGACACCGGGGGGGGGGGGGGGGGGCAATGACCACCCCTGACCAAAGGCCATGAGTAACACATATCAGGGTATCGTACTATCGTAAAACTGGATGAGGTTTGATCTTGGCCACCGTATTCCACGACTGGAGTTTGGCATAGTGACTTCATGAGGCGAAGCCGTGTGAAGTCCGGAGCCAAAACTTCAGGAGTGGAATGCGGTGGCCAAGATTAAAACGAATCAGGTTTTGATTTTATCCTACCTTATCTCCTCGATTTTGGAATATTACGTGATAATAATGCTGTATGCTACTAGTGGCATATAAAACTCCGTATGCCAGTCAGCGTGGCATACGGAAACCCAATGTTAAGCCTATGGGATTTTTTATTAGGGGTAGGATAAATCATTGTATTAGTCATTCTCATGATATAAATATGATGCTGCGTTATTGATCGAGTATCATGCGAACACAAATGTAAAGCATTGGAAATATGTGGATCTCCACCTAAAGCTGGGTGTTGTTCAATTTTGCGTTTCGATTAAGTTCATGGCACTAATTGATAGGCATCAGGAATCCCCTGTGACCTTTCCCCGTGTGCAGACCTCTATAGTGTATCAGAGAAAAATCTGTTTCAGTTTCCTGCATAATGAATAACCATACTGGGAAACACAGACCACTCATTACCATCTGGTCAAAAATTGATGAAGTCATTCTTAGTTCTCCTCAAGACACAGGGAGTTGGCACCTAGAATGCGGCTGCGTCGTGACCGTGGCCGATGAACCTGTGTGTATGTGCGTGACGGGAGGGAGCGATGGTCGTCTATCATAGTCCGAGAGGATTGCTTTGCACAGATTGATATATTGTCATTTTTTCTAATTCTCACTTCCCCCAATTATAGATTTAGAACAGGAATAAGCGAACGTGATATCCCATTTTACAATGGTAGTTAAATTTATCCCGTTAAAACATTATAAATGAATCAGTCCTCAGCTCGACTGAGTAAGGTTTTATTTTGCTGAGAGCAAGGTGATATATGAATCATTCCCCACAGATGCCATTTATCTTAAGCCGGGGACACACCCCAAAAAAATATAGCATTCTCCGAAATTCCTAAAAGAAATTAAAAAAAAATGGCATGTATGCACATGACAAACTATTTCTTATTATATACCCATGCACGAAACTGACGTCTTTACTGTTTGTAAGTATTATTTAGTTATTAAATGTATGTGCACGAAATTCAGTGTACGGGCACCGGGTGCACAAAACAGGAAGCAGTTAGCTTGTTCCCGATCGTATATTTCACATACGAACCAGCGAAAAAAATACGGAATGCAACCTTTAAGTAGCGACAGTAATTATACACAATTTAAACCTGTGAATGTGGTACATATACATTAATAGATATAAAACATCTAACTATGAGGTTAAAAATATAAATGAAATAGGCTTGTCATAGCGCAAGACAATGTGGAAACAGTCAGCTCGCAAACTGTAAATAAACCGTTGACGTCACAATGTCGTCATGGAGAGTGATAGCGGGGGGTTGTAGCAGAGATTGTTAATAAGCGCAAGCACCATGAAAGTTCTGCTGGGAGAGTGACTGGTGGACGTTGGCCGCATTTCACGTAGTAATCGAGTTCTCCGATACACTGCGACACTCCGATGTTACGATGTTACGTACATACACTATTAACCTAAGACATAGAATGTGTTGGGAGATTGAGAGGTTGATGACGACACAGGCGCTACCGATAGCGACGTCGCGAAAACCACGATTCGAGTACACGATGCTGTGCCCAACTTCTTTGATAATGGCGTTTAGGTAAATATTTAACTAATTATAACGATTTGAGGGTATATAATAAAGAGAATACAGTCAAGGCTTCGATGGACGTTGTTTTGTCCTTGGTCCTTGGCCTGATTTTACGGCCTTCGCTCTTCGAGCTCAAGCCGTAAAATCAGGCCAAGGACCACGGACAAAACAACGTCCACGAAGCCTAAGCCAGTATTCTCTAAATAATAATATCTCCCATTGATGATTTAGCATCTCAAAGGCGACGACCGGGTGAAATATGAAATAATGGCTCATGTATCTACATAGAACTGCATCAAGAATCGTATAAATACACAAGGCTCCACGGGTTTGGATGGACTGCAATCGTCATTGAGGTGAAGCCGAGTGACGATTACGGCCCATTCAAAGGAGTGGAGTATTGTTTACTTCACAATTCGAATGTGGTTCTGGATCTATCTCACCCCTTTCAGTGTTAGGGACGTTAGATATCTCTTGTCTTGTCTTCTCTCTGAAATCCTGGCCGCTGATTTGTCAATTCCCTAAGACGCCATCCCGTATTCACTACAGCATGGTCATGGCGTAGTATTGTCACTTTACCGGGGTGATCATTGAGTATTTATTTCTAACGTTATTCCTACTTTGTGATTCTGGGAATCAGTGCGTTTCTCGCTTGCTCGAGTTTGTGTGGCCCTGACTCTAGGCTCAAGGTGTCCAATATTTCGGACGACGACTCTATACGGAGTGGTATTCAGAAGAGAAGTATTGAGTGTGTTTCGTCATGCTGGCTTGTCTCTGTATCGATTCTGGTTCGATACATTTTTGGTGCACAGGAAAACAAAGTTCAGCCGGTTGACCATATGGACCGGAGGACGTGAAATGAAGGTTAGCAAGAGACACACCAAGCGAGATTTCCGGAAATCGCCAACACAAAGTGGCGTGTATGTGAGCTATTTATGATAATATCTCCCACCGATAGCATATCAGAAATGTCATATCAGGTGAAATATCAATAGAAAAATGATACCTTGGAATTATGCCCCCAGGCTTTAGCCTTCCGGTACAAACCCATATACTTTATAGAAATATTTGTCAACATTCTCATGTTTCTACAAATGCCTTGGTTTTTTTTGTGGTTTTTTTTATTCAATAATACGTTTAACGACAACAACAAATTCCCTATTGGCGTTCTTCCTCGCAAGATTATGTTATGCATAGATTCTATACTACAACATTCATTATAGGCAGGAGCGAACAACTTCAAAGAGAACCTCGCTTGACACTTCTGTCAGACCAAACAACATTATAATAATTCCATAGTTGATGATATCATAACCTGTACTGAAGTAAATACATTAGTCGTAATCCAATAATGCTACCACCTACGATACTAGGCCACACACCAGGAGGAATGGCAGACGTTGTCAGTTAGAGATCTTTTGAACTTGAGGTGCTAACAACACGAAGAGATCCCTTTAGATTCAGATAGTTTGTCTTGACATCTGAAAATTGAGTATAGAGTGTACTGGGCCACCCAACGGGCGGTCCTGCGATTCTAGCGCCTATGCAGCACTCGGCAGGTTGTAAACGCGTAAAGAGGTCCCCGCAGAGAGCTGAGTACTGCGTTAATACGAGTGCGGACGATGAATGGATGGATAGGTTTACATCCTTCCTTTGAACAATACCTAAATCAATTCGTATTAAGAAATTGGTGGAGGTATAAGAGTATACAAGAACCCACTCTTGTTGCAGCTCAAAGGATATGTGTGAGTTTTAAACCTACCTGTGATAAGATTAATCCATGGAGACTCCCATCCCTGCCGATAACATTGATACCAAAGTAGAGATGATATACCTCCTGAGACTAATCCAGTCGCTATACATTGTGCATCCTTAACTACGCCCATTACTGTGCCGCAAGAGTCTGCCCCTCAAGATATTCCGTTAATGTGATGCTTTGTTAGGATCGGTAGCTGAGATGTAGTGGCTGTTGGCACGGGAGTCTCTGTGTGTGTGTGTGTGTGTGTGTCACTCTGAGGTCAAACTGATGCCTTGGCTGTTGGAGTGACTGTTTTGTTTCACTCAGCGGCCCGGTAGCACAGTGGGATCCCAACCTTTATTTATATTACCCCCCTACTTCATGATTCCAGCTCTCCCCCTTCACCCCCCTCCCTCCCCGCATTCCATCCACCAGAGTTAAGCTGGTGCAGCATGGGAGGCTATAGTCTATTCACAACCTGCTGGCCTGCTGGATTGGCGCTTTATGATTTTTTTATTGTCCAAATAGATTTAGTTTTATATTTTCTGCCCAGGGCGGGCAGTACAATGTGATTTCTTTTGCACATGGGTGCAGTACAAAATGTGTACTGTATGCCCCGGAGCGTGAAGTAACTAGTAGAATTATGAGCACGGGTGTATGATAAAACAGTTTACTATATACCCATGCTGTATATACTGTAAATACGCACCGTTTTGGCCTATGACGTAAAAATACTGCACGGACCACTGGTCCGTACACTGAAATACGGACCACCTAGAAATACACATTTATTAAAATTTTGTTTATTAAGAAAAATGAAGTTGATTTTTTTGTTAGTTTCGGGCATATAGTAAATATATAACGTCCAACCATGCTTGTACAAGTCACAGAACTCGATGATAATTTACCGTTTGTATGGAACTCGGCGTAAACGCCTCGGTCCGTACAAACGGTAAATTAGCATCTCGTTCTGTGACTTGTACAGCATGGTCAGGACGTTCTATATAATTACTATATATATATACCCATGCCGTATTTACTGTAAATATGTACGGTTTTGACATATAACGTAAAAATACTGTATGGACCACTGGTCCGTACACTAAAATACGGAACACCTTGCCAAACACGTTTATTAACATATCGGTTGTTAAAAATTAAATTAATGATTTTTTTTTAAATTTTGGGTATAGTAAATATATAACGTCCAACCATGCTTGTACAAGTCACAGAACTCGATGATAATTTACATCATTTTTACGATATAGAACGTCCTGACCGTGCTGTACAATTCACGGAACGAGATGATAATTTACGGTTTGTACGGACTGAGGCATTTATGCCGAGTTCCGTACAAACGGTAAATTATCATCGAGTTCTGTGAATTGTACAAGCATGGTTGGACGTTATATATTTACTATATACCCGAAATTTTAAAAAAAATCAATCTCATTTGGCTTAACAACCAATTTTTTAATAAACGTGTATATGGCAAGGTGGTCTGTATTTTAGTGTACGGACCGGCGGTCCGTACAGTATTTTTATGTCATGTGCCGAAACGGTGCGTATTTACAGTATATACGGCATGGGTATATAGTAAATCATTTTTACGATATTTAGTAGAAACTGAACGGGCTAATGATGTGAGTTATAATCGCAAGACGGGCAGGTCATGTTACTGCATTGAGGCATTAGCCGAATGCAGTGAGTAGCTGACCCGACTGGGCCCCGTTGCTCCACGTTTACGACAGAGCTGCGGATCGCAGAATAGCGATCCGAGGGCCTAAATGTTGCTCCTAAAATTTTGCAGATCGTGTCGTAATCGCATGGGCACATCGCCGTGTAAAATACTGCTTTTTGCGATACTTTTTACGCGGACTTCCACAGCACTGTATCGTTGTGGGTTAAATTATACAGCCTTATCTGATATTTCAAATAACGATCCATGGTGGCACCACCAACCCCCGCCACTTGTTCTTCTATCTATAGGAAATAGCGATCTACACAACCAGGTGTCAGATCAGTTTTAATTTTGATGCCATCTGTATCTAATTAAAGAACTAATTAATTTTCCTCTGTCTCCTTCAATATGTGCCCCTGAATTGTTGTATTGCTATCGCATCATAAAAAATAACGATACCGCCAGAATATAAGGAGACGATCCGATATTACGGGAGCAACGCTTTTTCAGTCAGATCGTTAAAGTAATCGTAAATATAAAATTGCGACCCGATTATAACTAGTGATACCACAAAAAGTGGAGCAACAGGGCCCTGGTGTGCGATAAAAAGTCACACTACTAACTCGAGTTCAGTTTTAAATTTATCCTACCCTACCTCCACGACTTTATAATAATAATTAGCCATTTTAGTTCCTTCAATTTGCTTGAGCGAGTGAAGTTTGTGGCTGCTGATTTGCCAAATATTGCCAAAGGACGTCAACAATTCATAGACTGCATTAGTATGATGTCACTCACATTCTGGCTGATGATTAGCAAATTTTTTATTACCCTCGTGCAATAAATAACACTTCACTGTACGCTCGTCCGAATAGAGTGACCCAATCTTAAGCCTATGACATTTTTTTAAGGGGTAGAATAAATAGGGAGTAGAGGTCAGTAAGTACAAGAACAATGTGCACAGGGCCCTGTTCCTCCTGTTTTTGTGGTATCGCTAGCTATAATCGGATCGCAATTTTATTTTTATGATTACTTAAACAATCCGACTAAAAAAGCGTTGCTCCAGTAATATCGGATCGTATTGCTATATTTCCGCGACATTGCTAATTTTTACGATGCGATTACAATACAACAATTCAGGGGCACATATTGAATGAGACAGGGGAAGATTCATTAGTTCTTGAATTAAATACACTGATGCTTTTAACAGGACCGAAGTGAATTAGATGCTGCGGCGCCACCTGGCGTTGCATCTTGGTAGAACGTGGTTCCACTGGGTGGACGCAGGAGATTAGGTCTCACTGTAAATTATATCATATTATGAACATTTATGCTATGTAACAATACCAAGCGGAGAAAATATTGTAGGTCGGCTTCTCATTCGTCTTCAGATATTACAAGACTCGGGGGGTAGTACAGGAGTCACTTGGCGTTATACTGAGCCGAAAAAGAGCCGCTTTTTATATAGTTGGCAATGAAGATTTGTATACCTGTATCACCGACGCAGTTGTTGGCCGATGCATCCATTCCCCAACGGGCGCCCGTGTCTGCCTCTTTGCCTTCGGACGGCCTGGTGCCTGGACGACCGTTAAATAATCTCGGATCGTACAAGAAGACCCTTTTTTATACGCCACAGACACCCAGTGTCTTAGCGAACAAACTCAGATATTATTGAACGATAACCCTTTTACGAGGTTCAGAAACGGGTCTTCATGTACGGGCCTAGATTATTCAACTGGCCACTGGATCGGCGATTCCGCTGGTGAAGCAAGAGCTGTCGCCTATGCATACAAATTTGATTAGAAGCAATTTGTTATAACCATATATAACCATACAGTCTAAAAAGATAATATCAAAATAGATTGCAACACGAACAGTACATCCACAACATTGGATAGTACATATGTAGCAAGGTGAGATAGTCACATGTAATTTGGTCGTTCTCAACGGATTCTTAGCACAAATAAAAGAGCTTTGGTCATTTATTTCTAGGACACTATTTTTGATTTTGATCTCTCTTACTTCACTGCCAGAACTGATAGTTGGTGTATTATAATGTGGAGAGGGATTATATATAAAACATTTTACAGGCGTGGCATTTCAGTGGTAGACACATAGGCTTTGCGGATAGCCATGGCAAGTTCATCTAAAAACAAGGCTGTGTTACAATCAAATTCAGGTTGAGAGAGTTATGAATTGAATCTAGTAACAGTACCATTGGTGGTTAATTAAAAATTGACGGCAATTCTGAACCTGGAATGCACTACCACCTGAGCCGGTTAATCGAACACTCCCTATCGGTGCTGGACCACCACGTGACCAACCGGGAACGCCAGTTCCACCTGAGCCACCTGAGCCGGTTAATCGAACACTCCCTCTCGGTGCTGGACCATCACGTGACCAACCGGGAACGCCAGTTCTTTTCAAACTTCTGACACTCTCGGACGTATTCACAAACTTTTATTAGAGATTGATAAGAGATAATTAGAAGTTGAGAGAGTTATGAATTGAATCTAGTAACAGTACCATTGAGATTAATGAGTAATGGGTGATGGTAGATAAGATGAATGGATATAAAATGACCTTATGAATATTTTCAGTCCAAATGGTAGTTAAGGTGGATTATTAAGACAATCATTGAGATTAATTAGACTCCATATAACCCCATTCCTCTCCCAATCGCGGTAGTTGGGGAGGGATAGGATACAGGGACTGAGGCCTGTGCGCCTCAAGCGGTCGTGAAAGAGACTAGGGATGGGAGAGGCGAAGGAAACCAGTGTGACGCGAGACAGCAACCCCCCGGCTCACGGCGGCTCAGGCTTTGATGTGCCCGAGCCGGCCGCGGCACGTGACGTCATCGATCACGTGGCCTCCCTAACACGTGGAAGGGGGGACGTAAACATCAACAAATGTGCCACGCCCCCTGTGATACCGAGCGCTCCCATAGGCGACAGCGTGGACACTACGAGGATGGATATACCCGGCGTGGAGAGTGTTAGTGTTACCGCGCCAGCGGAGGCACAGGTCCACGCCGGATTAAACACTCCGGATTTCGACGCCATCAGACGCATGTGCGAAACCGGAAAAGTGCACCCCGGGCTCCGGACCGACCCGGCGGCTTTCGCCGACCACCGGAGGAGTGAGTGGCCGGACTTCACAGCCGTGGGGCCCGACAAGCATCGAGAGATATACCAGGCCGTGAGGGACACGGGCCTGCCCAACGCCCTAGGGGCCCGGATAGTGCTCCCGTCAGACCTGGGACTCGACGCATGGGAACGGTATCTCGCGAGGATGGATGGGAAGGACGAACTGTTGTGGTTTATTCGCTACGGGTTTCCCCTCGGCTACCTCGGGCCGGCCAGTGATACCCGAGGCATTCCGAATCACCCCAGCGCCGACACCTACCCCAAGCAGGTGCAACGATTCATTGATAAGGAAAAGGCGTTCTCCAACATGCTGGGACCGTTCGAGGACCCTCCCTTCACGCCGTGGTCCCACGTGTCCCCGCTCATGACGCGGGAGAAGCGGGGCACCGATGCCCGCCGGGTAATCACGGACATGACATTCCGAAGGGAGCGGAGTGTCAACTCGTACATGATCAAAAACTCGGTCTACGGGCTCGAGCGCGAACACGGGCTCCCTACGGTCGACGGGTTCGTCAGAAAGCTCGTGGCCGCGGGCACTACATCCTTTATGTCCTCGATCGACGTGTCACGCGCCTACAAGAACTTTCGCTGTGATCCGCTGGATTGGCCTCTGTTATGCTTCATGTGGGGGGGCGGGCACTACTGTGATACGGCCATGCCGTTCGGTGCCCGCGCCTCGTCGTACCATATGCAGTGCGTGGCGGACACGATCGTGAACATCCTCGAGGACAAAGGCATTACCGCCGAGATGTACCTGGACGACCTCGTCATACTCTCGGCGGACGCGGCCACGGCCGAACGTGACTTCTCGACAGCCCGCGCCCTCTTCGTGGAACTAGGCCTCCCCGAGGCCCGGGATAAGGCGCAGGCACCCAGTCAGACGGTCACGTGGCTGGGCATTCAGATCGACGCCCGCACGATGACGCTGTCGATACCCGAAGAAAAGCTCCTCGACGTTCGGGCACACGTGGCGGCTGTAGCTACAAAGAGGTCCCTCACCAAGAGACAACTGCAGTCGGTCCTCGGGAAGGTTCTGCACGTGGCAAAGTGTATCCGCCCGGCCCGGGCATTTGTGAGCAAGCTTCTCGAGGCGCTGCGAGGAATGCAAGGGTATTATCTTAATATCAATGCCGACATGCGACAGGATCTGGATTGGTTCCTCCGCTTCGCTGAGGGCTGGAACGGCCACTCCCTCATACCTCGAGGTCCCCCTACGAGATGCGTCACTGTTGACGCGTGCCTGTCGGGAGTGGGCGGGACTGACGGCCAATACTACTACTCCGGTCAGGTGTGCCCTGTTACTGACCCGGTGGAATGTATCTCCGAACTCGAGGCCGTAAATACCATCTACGCACTCAATACCTTCGTGACGGAGCGAGACAGGGGCACGAGGATCGAGGTCTACTGCGATAACCTGGGAACAGTGCAGGCCTTGACCTCGGGACGTGCCCGGAACCGAGTACTCGCGGAGTGTGCGCGGCAGGCCTGGATGATACAGGCACGGATGGAGGTGGACCTCGTATACACTCACGTGCCGGGGGTGCAGAATACGGTCGCCGACGCTCTCAGCAGGGCACACCTCACTTATTCTGACTATCATAAAGCTGCTTCGTTTGTGTCTATGCATCGCTTGTATCCCGTGATACCATGTTCGCATGCATCTTATGTCCCCATCCTCCGCTTATTCTGCAGATCCGGCGCTGCTCTCACTCCAAGCGAGGGCATCTGTCCGCCAATCCGAGGCTCGTGCCCCCGGCACGGTCGCCAACCAGCGGTCAGCCGTCGGCACCTACATCGCCTTCTGCAGGAGGATGGGGGCGGACCCCCAGGCACCGACCGTGTCTTTCGTGACGGCCTACCTCGAGTACGTCGCGGAGCACGCACCCTTGCCGGCGACCGTGGCCAACCACCTGTCACATATACGGTCACATCTACGGCTGACAGGTGGGGACGTCGCCCCGACGGAGCATCACAGAGTGAAACGGGCCCTCGAGGCCATGAGGAGGAACAAGCAGTACGTCCCCAACGTGAAGCCCCCCGTGCCGATGGAGGTATTCCAACGGATCCTGTCGGGCCTCGGGGACACGCCCCTCCAAATCACCATACGGGCTGCACTGCTGATCCTATACTATGCGGCGCTCAGACAGAGCGAGGTCGCCCCGCCCTCGTCACGTGCATACGACCCAGACCGGCACCTCTCACGTGGAGACGTGACCGTGTCTGCCAACCACGTGACAGTCGTGATAAAAGCGGGCAAGAACCTTCAGCGGATCGGGGAACAGAAAGTGATGCGCCTCTAGCCGGCTGCGGACTCGAGGTACTGCCCTGTTCACGCCGTGCGCCAGATGCTACGGGCGATCCCCACGGGCACTCTGCGAGACCCATTCCTAATGTTACCAGACGGATCCACACTGACCTCACGCGCCCTCGCAAAGGAATGGGAGACGTTGCTCGCGGCTGCGGGCCAGCCCCCGAGGTCATTCACCCTCCATAGCCTCCGTAAGGCTGCCGCCACACAGGCATACCAAGCGGGTATGCCAGAACTGGACATTCAGCGTTATGGCGGGTGGAGGTCAGACTCTCACAGACTGTATATCAAGGACTCAACATCTGTTAATGTCAACCAGTCTCTGATTCAGTCTCTATCTAAGAACTAGTCTCTCTTTTTTCCTTCTTCCCTCCCACCTCTCCCCCTTTTTCTAATGGCTCCTTGGCTATATATCTTTATTATTATCTTATTACTCTTATGTAATAATACATAATAACTATACTTCATATGTTATTATCATTATAATTGACATACAATGTATTCTTGTCAATTATCAAACTTCAATATTATTATTAATATTCATACGTACATTGTAGTATGCTTATTCATTTTAATAAGCCTTCATAAAATTAATAAAATTTTATTTAGCCCACTCCGGCCTCCATCTTTGTTCATCAGGGATAGGGGTAATGGGTGACTCATGGCCTTTGGTCAGGGGTAGTCATTGCCCTCCCTGGTGACACACTCCACCACCAGCGCACTCCTCGCGCCCCCTGTCGCTATCACCACGCACCGCGAACCGACCTGCGTGAGCGGTGCACTCACCTCAGCCTCACAATTCGCTCAGCTGCCCTACCGTACTGACGTACATTTTTCTACCCACCCACCCTCACCTTTTTCTCTCCTACTCACTTCACTCGTAGGGCTATATATCTTTATTATTATCTTATTACTCTTATGTAATAATACATAATAACTATACTTCATATGTTATTATCATTATAATTGACATACAATGTATTCTTGTCAATTATCAAACTTCAATATTATTATTAATATTCATACATACATTGTAGTACGCTTATTCATTTTAATAAGCCTTCATAAAATTAATAAAATTTTATTTAGCCCACTCCGGCCTCCATCTTTGTTCATCAGGGATAGGGGTAATGCTACCTATTATAATCAGCACACCCACGGCCCCTCCAACAACCACCTAGCCAGAACACAGTGTGCTGGTACAGGGACAGTAAAAACCGAAAATTCAGTTCTAGAGGTGGTCAGTCAACGAGGTGCCATTGAACCTGCACCTTCTGCTGAAGCGATATTATCGTGGCAGGTTGAACGATCTACATACAATTTATTTTACAAGTAAATGTTTATGTTTTAATTCCTATTTCCTACTCCGTTTCAACTTCCTTCCTATAGTCTAACTTCAGTATTTAGGTATTCCTCAGCACTCAATAAACAGCCTTAAGTTAGAAGTTTCTTCGGCTATCTTCCCCTACTGGATTTATGAGACTTAAACATTACTGCCGGGATCTTCAGTTCAAGCTGTTTCAAAGTAAAACAGGTACCTCAGAATAATTAAAATTAGAAAATATTATCTAAACGTACAGATGTCTATTTTAAGCAGTGTTAGTACTTCAACCTTCAAACAGAGGGTACATGGATATGCATTCAAACAGAAGTTATGAAGCTGATCATACATGTTTTAACCCCACGATGTCCAAAGGAGGGCGCCACTGACTTGATATCCAAGATTAAGGCCTACCGCTATATAGTTCCTGTCACTGCTACTAATGGTAGGTCGATTTCGGTTAGTATTCGGATTCTGCATACAAGTACACAGTGTACAGCTTCCTCTAAAGGATTACACTTTAAAGCTAATCTTTCAATATATTTCTGATGGATGACAATAAAGTTGAGTTGCCTGAAATTGGTGGTTCTAACAATAGAAAGTCAATGGTTTGAGATGTGGGTGCAGCACTACATCCTTGTCGCGTCCCAGCCTGGCTCACTGCAGCCATCTAGTGTTCCAATGATACAACAACACCCCTCTCACATATTTTAACACAGTCCTTTTACCATATCGGTCTCGCATTTGTTGTCAGATGCATCTCATTATTCTGCCATAACAAGATAATCTTCTCCAACTCTTCCAGATCGATACTCAATCATAAACCACTTACACGTTCTATTCTAGCTGCCTCACATGTTCTAGCACAGCACTCTCGCATATTATTCCACACCCCTCAAACGATTCTGACCTCCATGCCCATTAGTCAACAACTAGAATCTTTCTTGCTTTGTCCTCTCTCTACATCCATTAATGCCATAGCATACACATGCAGGCTCTGTTCCCCATGCATCAACAACTTTATCTGCTCATGATCAAATGTCTTTTATCATATTGACACAAAGTTGTGAAGTTGAATTGGAATATACTATATCTATCAAGATGCCTTAAATTTAGATTTGAACGGCCGGGTTTATTCTAGCTTAGTGTAGATATATCATTATCAGAATAATAAAAGTTACATATGCTGTGATAGTGAAAGCATTGACTGTAGAGAGACGTTGTAGTGTACATATACTATGTTTATATAATAGCTTAATTTAGATATAATAGAAATCGGTAAAAGAATCAGAAAACACAGATTGCATTGCGTCAATCCAATATAACCTCTTTTATTCATATTGTCACCATAGTTTCGCAAGGACACACTGGCAACGTCTAGAGCACATTGGATAATATAGATATATTACATGTAATGGGTGTCAATATAGCTAAATGATGAACCCTACCATCAACAGATCTAGGATGATAATGTCATATGTATCTTTTGTTAGACCTCACTGTAGTCGGATAGGTACAAGTCTAGCCCCAACACAAACATTCCCTGAGTGAACTAACTCCGCGATGGAGACCCCACTTCCGGTCAACCACGCACCCGCGAATCCTTCTTCTGGGACTTCCCACAGGAGGCGGTCATATTGAATCCCTAAATGTGTTTGCGGAAATCTGGTTTATTTCTTCATATAGTTAATAACAGACAACAATAATGAGGAACCAATCTGTATCACCGACGGGAGAATCACATAACTACCGACGTAATTTTCAAGATGAGACTCGCTACAAACTAGTTCTCAGTAATACAAGGATCGAATTATAGAGGTTGGGAGGGGCTAGCCTACAGGGGACCATTTTGTAGTGGTGCCCCCTGCTGAGTACAACTAAAGTTACCAGACAATATACCAAACGGCTCGATAGATTTTCCAAAGGATTTCACATGCAACACGGGCAAGAGACAAGGAATACAGTATGTGGGACTCATGACTATTTTATCAACATAACCACACATCCTTTTCTTAATAAGGAAAAATCTTCCATCAAATGCGGAAGTTACTCTGAACACAACAATATAGCGCTAGTTTCAGCATGCCTCATATCCAATAATCATTCCCCAAGCCTGGCAACGGATACAAAACAGGCTTTATGCAACAACGGCATAGCCGTTATATCATCCCTCCCATGTTGTACGTCATGTCAGAACAAAACTTGACTCTCGTACTGCGTAAATGCAAGCTCTTTTTGCAGTTGGTAAAATTAGGCTTTCAGACATTTATCATGTATGGCTCCGACGTCCGACCTGAAAAGCAACATTTTACTCTCGGTGAGAAATCTGCAGGTTTGCAGTCTTCGCGCATGCGCAGTGCTCCACCAGCTTTCCCTATGGAAACATACAGCTAAATTTTAACAGAAATACGATATGTTTTATACCGAGTGGTATATCTTTCAGGGATCTACCGGTGTGCTGGACATTGCACAATGATGGAATATCATGATACGAATATACAATGTACAAAAGAGAAAACCATGAACATAGTCTACAATTTACCACGGATGGTTATAAGGATGTATATTCGTGTTTTAATAACAACGTATATATACACAACTGAATAGCAGCAGAAGGACAGCCACATAGACCTATCATATCACGAGTAGAGAATGCTTTCTATCTAGGGCCGGGTTGCGAGGGACGTTTCCAGATCTAGAGTTGGCGATCATCATCCGGTCTGGCGAACCTTCTGACGTCAGCTCCGTCTTCTGTGACGTCATTCCGTGACGTCGTCACATTATATTGTCCACCAGTGAATGTAAATAATCGTCACCAATCAATAACATAGAAGCAAATGATAAGGAGGGAATAATCTAATTTATATTAGAATATCTCAGCAGAATAGGCTAGGGTCATTTGTTTAATGTTACAAGACTGACCTGCTACATCATATGGAAAAACCGATGATGTTTTCAAATGATGTTAATAACCAATGATTATAACAGGTATTTCTGCTTTTATCATTTTCAAGATTAACCTTACGGGACATCATGACCCATGTTGCCTACCAGCGAATATAATCGGAAAAAGGAGAAATCGAAATAAAGAACATTCTATTTGTATTCTTTTGGATATATATAAAAAATATACCCTCTATCAACAACAATTAAGATGTCTAATTTCCATATAATACTGTATTTATATAAATGCTTTTTTACGTTTTAATAGTTCAGTCCATAAAAAAATCACGTCATACTTTGATTTAGTATTTAGCAAAAATAATTTATGAACACTTTGTATAGACCTTTGCTTTTCAAGCATTTTTTTTCCAATAGAGAAGCTCGAGAACTGTTAACAGTACGATTTTAGAATATGTTCTAAGTGTGCTGCAAATCAGATGGTATGTACCCAAGAGGCTTTTCATCATTAAATTGTTTAAAAGGTGTATTCATGCAGACATTTAAATTAGTTATGCCGGTGTAACAAGGCATAGTGCAGTACTCAACCATGGTTTAACCTCCATAACTGATATTACTATCTTGTACCTGGATACATATAACTGGCATGGCTACATACATCAGTTGCTTAATTGCTGGATTGCAATTTGGAACTGGAGCAGCCTGGTAAATAGCGTTGTTCTCGCCAACTGATAGAATAATCATTATCGATAGTGTCAGTCCAACAGGGATGCACGGATTACAAGGTATAATTCTTGTAATAGTGTAGTTCCCTTCCCATGCCTCCTCCCTGTCACAGAATATATTTCACAGACTCATATCTGTCTAGATATTTGTTATGATATCATGCCCACTGATAACATTCACTTGCGACCGAAATATAATGGTACACGATAGCTTACCCATCGATCACTGCTTAAAGACATTGCCACTCTGCTAGCGGATCAAATTATGGGAGTGACGCACCACAAGTCTTCTTTTGAATTAGAAATTAAACAATACCATACTGTATCACTAGGAGTAAGGATAGTACACTCCCATCTGCAGTATCTCGTTTTTTTTGGACGCGTTATCCGTCAATATCCAATGAGTGAACCTTGGTTTATACTCTTGGACAAGTGCAAAACAAGCTTCACCATTTCATCATACACAATAGTATTACATAAAGCGATAAGCTTCGATCGACTGCTTGTAATGCCAAAGAAATAGACACCCTTATCATCATTCCAATTTCTAGTTCATGACACCACAGGCTAGAGACATTGCTTTCCACCAGAGTTTTACTCCGTCAAACGGCTAGACGGTAAACCCAGTCTTGCCATGTGCCTGAGCCCGGTTCGCGAAACTAAAGTTAGCTTCACCGAGATAAAGCCTCTGTCCTCCATGTATCATAACCGACTTAGCTCGTTCAGCTTAACCGATCAGATTATGCCTGAAGCAACAGCCTACATGGACCAGATTCTTCGGATCAGATTCGAGCAATTTCTTTTAAAAGTTTCGTGAACTGGGTCCTGTGGTATCATTTGTAGAAGCCTCGGATAATAATAGTCTTCAAAGTGGTAGAGGTGTAGAGAACGTATTTTCTTCATCATCATCGCCTACCGACCCCTGCCACCATGCCACATAGGCGGTCGAGCTTCTCATCCATGGATTTGAGTCTGTCCTCCATTGCCGATACGCGTGTCTCCATATCCTGCTGCCGTAGGTCCAGTTTGAGGCATGCCTCGTGGGTGTTGTTCTGCATTTTGCTCATCTCAACAAGGGTGATTGAGGAGTCCATCAAGCGCCTCTGCTCCTGCTTCACCTCTCTGATAGAGTGGATCGCCTTTAGCAGTTTGCGCTGGTGCTTGCGTACAACACTCGTCTTGGTGAGCTTTTTGTTCTTGTATATAAACCAGCCTGCCTTCAGGATGTTAGCTGCAGCGTGCTTATACCGCTTGTCCAGTTCTACGTCAATGACGAAGTTGTGGACGTACTTTTCAGCCCGGGAGAGCTCCAACTTTCTGGCAAGGACCGCGACGACGAGAGCCGTGCAGCCGGCGCCGAAAACCCCCGTCAGCACGGCGATACCGCGGCCGCAGTACGAACTGGGCACGATATCGCCGTAGCCAACAGACAGGAAGGTGATGGCGATCACCCACATGGCGTTGGGGAAGTTGGCATGGACCTCGTCATGGTACATCTCACAGGCACGTAGCAGCCACGAGGAGATGACCAGAGCTGACGTCATTAGCACTGTCAAGACGTACTCCGGATACAATGTCATCATCGACTTGAAGATGAACTTGAAGTTGAAGTGGATGCGGTTGAGTGCGCCGAGACTCTGCGAGGAAGCATCCGTGAAGAGCTTGCTGTGCAGCATCAACACTCGACACAACAGGTAGAAGCGCAAAAACATTGGCAATGAGAAGAGTACATCAATTGGCACTCGCGACTCGATTATCCTATAATTGCTCAGCTTAGTCCAAACAAAGTCATAGTTACCTGGTATAGGGTGGATACCGTATGTGATCACCTCAAGCAGGATCTTGAGAATTCGCTTCTTGGACATTGCCAATCGCCAGTCCTCCACCGAGTTGTCACACATGAATAATTTCACATCTAGCGCGTGGTACCAGATGACAAAGCCCAATAGTGTGACGGTTGAGATGGTTATGCATGACTTCACCAGAAGCGATGGCGTATCTGACTTTGTATAAAAATCGTTCATAACTAGTTCTGTCTCCGCCACCATCAACACAATGCCTACCATGGCAAAGAACAGTGCAAAATCACACACCACTCTCCGTCGCTTGAAGAGTTCTTTACGCTTGGCTAGTCGGTAACCTACATTGTCATATTTACGCTCTGGTTTTTCTGAGCTATCCTGTGTATACATGGCGAAGCCTCCGTTTCGCCCCACCAGGGGAATCCCAGGGTCCTCTACAATGGTCGTCATGGTAAAGGTTGATGGCTGCGGATCAGATACGAGGTAACGTGGTTGTGTGGAGTCTATTTTCAGCTCAGGCGGTGTAACCAGACCTCAGCCTCTCAGGGACGGTGACACCTGGAGGAGAAAAAGAAGCACATTAGGAGGGCAATAATTTTAGAGAAATGATTCAGCCAATGCAAACAAAGCCATCGGTACTGGCTCTTATACTCCCGCCAATATTTAGGTTTTTTTGCACGAAAAGGTACGTCATTTAATTTCACCAGGTTAAATTTCGGATGTCTACTGTTTCAAATACGATACAACCGCTGATATGATATTGCTGTAAGGCGATAACTGACAACCAATGGAAACACGAGTCTACCAAAATAACTAAGCCCTCTTTAAAAATATATGCCGACGTTTTATATCTGGGAAACCATACAAGCAACCTTTATAGGTATCAAAAAGATTTGGCATTTATCGCTCTGAGCATGACGCGCCCGAGAACGGTAAATAATGCGGTATTGGCAAAGACTAATACAAGGAAACGTATTTCAGTCAACACATTTAACCAGATGTGTGGAATATTTATGGTACACCGACACTGCACGAACAACACCAATTTACTTATGAATGCGCCCAGCGTATATAGGTATGCTTTTGCGTATACGAGGTCGTCCTATTCCCCGTGTGTATACGCCTTATCTGTATGCGTCTGATTCATATATACGCCTGATTCATATATACGCCTGATTCTGTTGTATTTACACCACTATCCAATAGTTCCAATGTCTGCCACTTGGTGACACTACTGGTAGCATATGTCATTTTCCATGAACCATCCAAGTCTGTATTATATGAAAAATACATTTTATTTTACAAAACCTTTATGAAACCTGATTGAGTATAAATTGATTGATTACACATAATAAACCCTGCATTATGTTGGGTTTATTTTACCGTTTTTCTAATAGATTTTACTTTGAAAACACCACTCTTCTGCTGGGTTCTAGGTATTCCCCTATATAAGCTTGACTGAGAGTATATGTATTGACTTGAGAGACCCACCACAACCTCTACTCCCATATCGAGGATACTGCTCACATACTGGGGCCTCGTTCCGTAAAGAAACAATATCCCATCTCGTGTTGTACCATGTACAGCATGGTCAGGTCGTTCTATATAATTATCATATACCCATGCAGTATATTTGATAAATACGTACTGCTGCACCCTGTGCAGTATAAATTGTATACAGAACGCTGTGCAGTATACTGTTATACTGCACACGTTGAAATATCAGCAGTGGGGGGGGGGGGGGGCTTTCATGCTGACATATCTTCTATTCCAATATAAGATTTGATGAATTTTTGGTATATAATGAATATAGAACGACCCACCGTGCTTGTACATGCTACAAAACTTGATGGGAATTGATGTTATATACGGAACTCGGCCTATGGCCTGGTTCCGTAAAAACAACAATTCCCCATCTCGTTTTGTAGCATGTACAGCATTATTATTCAATAATGATTATCCATTGAATAAACGGCACCTGCCATCTGGAGATTTATTTTGATTTATCGGGGGCAAGATGGTGGCCGTACTCAGGATCGCTATGTGCCCTACATGCAGTGCATTTTGTGATGAGTATTGCATTTTCTATGACGGCATCCGATCTCTCAAAACTTGTCAATTTACTCTGTATATACAAGTCTATAGACATATATCAACTGTATAGAATAACCATCTACAGTCAGTATGAGGTTCACAGAGACCGGGGTTCGAGATTCAGCCGTGCCGCTATCTTCCCGTCTCTTCATCTCAAAGATTCTATCTCGCCCTTTTTAGAGCGTGCGTGCACGCAATATATAGTTTGCCTAATGGTTATTAGGGTTAGAGTGGTCACATATATGCTGCCAGCGTACTGTTAAAACGTTTTCCCTTCACTATCTGTGTGCTACCCACTGTGATACTGGCAAAAGAGCAGGGTGTCAGTCTCTCACTGTATAAAGCGCCAAATCCACTAAGGCGACAAAGCGAATGCGTCTGCGATCCGTGCGACTGTGCGAATCACATGCGATAATTAGATATTGTCCATGCGAATGTCTGCGAACGTCTGCGAACGTCTGCGAACCCAAATTCGCATGGAAAATCGCCTTAGTGGATCTGGCGCTCTAGAAACATGTTCATCTTATCATGTTCAATCACTCAAGACCGGAATTCCTGATTGACCTACTGGTGCTTGATATATTTAGATCCTTGACTCAGGAAGTTGAAAAAATGGCAAGTTTACTGGGTGCAACTGAGTTACAGAAAAAGACCTTTCAATTGTTATTCATTTATAATTGCAAGCTCATTCATCAATGATGAACATACTATTTGCTCCTAGTATAACCTGGTTGTTGCTATTGGCGTAAACCACCATTTGTCAATACAAAGTCCATGTAAATAGACAACTCTTTGTTTAAATACATCCATCGGATAGCTAATAGTATGCCAGAATTCTGGTAATGGTAAAGGGTTTACTTTAAACCCATTTCAAATGATGCTGACTATACACTTCTTAGTCGTCTATAGTTTATAGCCATGGATCAATTGGTGGACGTACAGTAGCTCCGCTGTACCTGGTACCTACCTCCCTCTCTGAGCTATTACACCGTCTACCGGCGAGGGAAATCATAAAAATGGACAGTAATAGGATGAAGGTCGATGACATATCAACCTACTCACGAGGCACGTGATCTGCTCGGGAGGGCGGAAATGCGATGACCCTTAGCCCATCGGGTGCACCACCTGCTTTTATACCATTCAGTATGTGATTATACAAGAATCTAATTAAGTAAAAAAAATCGCATTTCCCTCTATCTGGCTTATGGGCCGACTTAAAGGGGAGATGTTTCGAAGGGTGCACTTCACCATGGGCTGCGTGTTTATTACCCGGCGTATGTACACCAGACAACTGAAAATGTGCCGACTGTAGATCGTTCAGCCTAAAGTTGATTTCGATGACAAAACATCATCATCAAGAATCGTCGAAGCACATCAAGTGTTTACACTGGACGATTTATCCTCGTCTAAATGAAGACTGTATTACTTCCTGCCATTCACCTAAGCAGGTCTTTATACAAGACGATTATAATGGGCTATGATTTTCCCACAAGTGAATGTATATATTACCAAATAGAGAGAATCGCAGGTACAAAATGGTTTTAAAGTAAATTTTCGTGATCGTCGACGCAAAACACACGTTTCTGGCCAAAGGTCGAGGTGGTTGAAGGAGCTGTTACAGAACCACTTTGAAATATTCGTCTGCATGATCGTCAGGTGTTGTTGTATTGTTGTTACTCGTTTGGTGTTAACGCTAGACGATTTCTAGTCGTCTTGATGGTGTTGCTCTCGTAGCTGGGCTTCTGCTTATAGCCAAAGCTGGGTTTTTAATGCTGCTGTGTCATCAGTGACAGGCACTCTAGACAGGAATGGGTGATATAAAAGAATGGATAATTGTGAATAATAGACCAGAGATTCAGAATTTGCCATAACGTAATGGTTTTACCTCGGGTGTTTCCGGAAACCGATGAGATAAGATGGGAACAAGTTTCCTCACGCCGTGGTGGAGACTTCAGACAATTTTACAGTTATTTGGAAAATCCCAGCTGGCCAGTGTATAGGATGATGTTCAATTGTCCGCTGACACCATAATAGTAAATCAGACACTGTCAGAATGGAATCGGAAACCTGAAACACGTTCGGAACTCATTTTTCGCCTGAGAATCTAGCCCAGTGGAACACACTCTTAACTACCCTTCCGAAGGCAGTTGGGTTTTACTGGCAGGTAGGATCACAGGAAGAACTTGTGTCTAATCTCTGCGTAGATGAGACACCTCGGGCGTAGACAAACCCACCATGTTTGGTATCATGCCTACGCCTGGTTCTGTACACGTAGACTGTAGACACGTATCTACCATTATTTGCGCCACTGTCAGATTAAATCCCGATATCTACAGGTACATCGGGGTCATGACACTCTCCTATCATAGATATCATGCCTTACTTCCTGCCCTGCTTGCATCTCTGCACCGACTGCTTGTTTGGAGAAAAATTTGCCCCATATGCCAGTTTTTCAGATATCTTAAATTCTTAGTGCTTTAGAAGTATTTTGTGTTCTAGTAAATAGAGATGCACATATTTAATGGTAAATGATATACACTCGTTTCTGTTATCTGTTATGAAAAAAATCATGCATAGTCTTAGCATAGGATTAGTATCTTCAGTGGAAAGTGCCTCATGTGTTGCAGGGTCTTGTTTGTCAACATGTGCTCATTCGAACGGGTAGCCCAATCAACTGTGGAGTTACATTATAAAGTGGTTTAGAGCTGAAAAGAAGCAGTTACCCTGTTTTGAATCCAAAATATTGGCTAGTTCCCCATGTCTTAAGTGGATACCCGGGGAATCAGCTTTGCAGAGATTAGTAAGCGCTAACACATCAAAAGATCTGCTGGGAGAGTGGGGTCATCACTGGGATGCAGGAGGGGAGGTGGGAGGGGGGGGGGTGCTAAACGCGGGAGGAGTGTTAAGGAAGTTGGCTTGTGGAAGGAGTCTGTTATCTAATTATGTGTGCCTAGTGGGTTGTATATGGTAGATTAAGGGAAACCCTGTTAATCTTTATCTATTATATTGTTGCAAAATCTATGTAGACATCACATTGTTGTGTTATCTATGACAGACTCCCAATACAGCCATTACGCCCGCGCAGATATACGACAAACATGTCTATACGCCAGCGTCCAACATATATAAGAAAACACCAGAAAACACGTCATTTGATAATATCGATAAACTCAAGGATTCGTCCTATTTTCTGATTCTGACATAAATGACCTGGATATTGGCGGAAATAGCTGGTGGTGTTTATTATACAGAATTTCACGTTACAATTGACATACAAGGTCCCTGCTCCTCGACCTGTCAAGACAACTATACTCGTTAGTCAAGACTAGTCTGAAATGTCTGAATATAATGTGGCTAGACGTTGTGTTTGCGGTGAATACTGAGCTAGTGACCGGTCTATGTACCCACGGGAGGTAGGTGGTGCCGGGTTTGGATTTCTGCACTAAATAGAACCTTATTTATGATTGGTTGAAAAAGCGATAGCTCACCTCGATGTGCATCATTGGTCTAAGTGTGACAGCCATTGGCTGACACCCCCGTCTACTTAGCGGGAGATTTTTTTCCTTTATGGACTTTTGGGTGGAAGTAGATATGTGGCTTCGGGCCTTTTTGATTTTGAGTGATTCACCAAATCCTTGGTGATTTTAGTGTTTTCTAACATCTGATTGATTTAAACATTGACTAGGTCATTGTGCTGTTCAGTCAGGTCTATATTAGTTTGTTTGTCCCCCTGAGAAATTCATCACTACCGTGGCGCCCCCTTTATTTGCAGGTTTTATCTAGTTATCTCGCTATCATTAGCTAGCCATTTTGGGGATTCCTCATCTTCCTCATTTATTTTTTGTTTGATCCTTTTGGTAACCAGTTTTTTTTTCATTTATTGCTATAAAGCCTCCCAGATTGGACGACCCCTGTGGGGCTGTTCATTTAGATTTTTCCAGCTGGTCTCTCTTCAGCCCCTGTCGTCAAAGGCTACTAGTTGTCTAGTGGCCGCCGTGACGGTATCAGTTGTCTCATAAAAGACATGGATATACTACCGGATATAATGCATGGATGCAAAAATGAAAACCAGTATTCTAAATATCAATTGCCTGAATTCGATTTTTTAAGAACCAGAGTGAGAGTGAGAGCAGATATATAAGGCTGCTCAAAAACATGAATGTGAAATTTGTGGGAATCTGAATTCTGTATTTCACCTTTCCTTAACTGTTATTTTTAATCTTTTTGCTGCTTTTTACACTTAGATCCAGCCTTTAACCCGCTAAATGGAGGTCAAAACAGGTAGCTGCTCCGGCCACTACCACTCCCAATTCTTTTAACTCCAACCCACTAGACAATTGCGCTCGTGAAAACGAGAGTAGAACTGATTACCAGACCTTAACATTTAGCCATTCGTATTTTAGCGTTGCGCCTTTCAAAGCCCACACTTCTATCTGACTGTGCAACTCAGAACAATAGGAGGGTTTGAGGTGGAGGAGTGGAGCTTTTCACAGCGATGGATCGCGGTGCTAGTCTTTCTGAGCCGACATACAAAATGGCGGCTCACAGTGTCTAACCTCTGAGGCCGAGAGGGGATGAGGTGGCGTTGGGAATGAATCACTACTATTTCATCAGCTTGGGTGGCAACGAAGCCTTCAATCAAAGGCTAATTGCGGCTCCTGAAAGCCCCACTCTGGTTTCGCCATCTTGTGCGTCTCCTGATGGATATGCGAATTCTCATGAGACTCAGAGAGATCTCGCGAGACTTGTTGTTGGCGGCAACACCTAGCGGCTGCAGATCAATCCCTCTGAATGTGCATTATGTCAGTAATCTTTGGTTATTGATAGCAGCGACTGGGAACCTGAACACCAGTTCCTGTACATTGCTTTGTTTCCGTTGCGAGCTCTGACTCTGGTTCCTCATAGTGAGAGTAGAGATTCCTTTCTGTTTGGAACAATGGGGGAGGGGTGGTCAGTGAATGTTGTTAGCATAGGAAATTACTGTTATGCACAATTATCACGTCCTCTGGGTAGTCTCACAAAAGACTAAATCAACATGAGGTCAGGTTGATAGGGGTATTTCTCATTGGCTTATTGCTTGCCTTGCCAATTCCAACTACCATCAGGCACTTCTATTCCCACAGTTTGGGGAACGGGAAGGCAGACCTCCAATTTAACATCTTAGTTAATGAAATCATTGCAGTGTTTCGAAATATAAAATTATTTTTATAGATATCATTATTTCTTAGAAACAGTGGGGTTTTTTTTGTAATCTGTTCAAGGAAGAACGCCTTGGCAGATTCGATGAATACACAGGGTCTCTATTTAATTTCTGAATAAAGAACAAGAACATAGACGAATTATATGAAATGCGTTTCACACCAAACTACACCGGCAATTGTAGCACCTAAAAGACCTGAGCCCATCATTTATCTTAATGCTGAGTATTACCGGGTCACAATGACAGCAGCAAATTTAATTATGAGAGTGATTTAATGTTTAGATCTAATTCTGACCTACAGCTCATTCTGTAAATGTCTAAGGTTCGGACATGCAGAAAAGAAGAAGCTATGTCAACACAATACATTTAAGTTTAGAAGTGTGATTTGTTGGCTAGAAATGAAAGTATTTCCCGATGATATACGGCACATAGCCTATGATCCATGCGCGCCGCCATGACGCCCCGCGAGTAGGTGTTCTTCACTAATGGAGGTGAAAAAATAGGTGTTCTTCACTCATGGAGGTGGAAAAGAAGTGAGTGATAATTGGGAAGTGTCACAACTCTAGCCCTGTTCACATATGTATATAAAGTGTTCCATGTGGAAAATGTAATGTTTTGGATTTAATTATTGTGTCATCCTGCTCTGGGATGGGTGTAGAGAGTCAAAGGAACCATGGTAAAACATTGAAAGGCAGTTGAATTTCATAATAACAAAGAACCACAATAAAGATCTGTCCCCCCAAGGGGGCCTGTCATGCTGCTAACCACCTAGTGACGGCTTCATGAACTAACAATGGTTCTGTCCCCTATACGATTATAGGCGTTGAATGCCACTGTCCCATACACCAACAGTATATGTAATGACAAAGGAGTCCTACATTTCAAATTGTACACACCAGTTAATAGAATCCAATGATCTATCTATGAAGGCAGTAGCCAGGACGAAAATCCTTCATCTTAACTCACTTATTTCCACACAGCCTATTAAGTTGGGAAGCTCCAGGGTGGTGCCGTTATAGCATAAATTAGTTTAGTGTTTTATGTGGGGAGTAGGGTTTCTACATGATTATTGAAACAAACAAAATCTAGAGTACATGGACGTGGATAGTTAAAGGAAACAGGTAAACAAGCTATCAAAGGAGTTCATTGATGTAAGTGCCTTCTTTCCCAATAGCCATAGTGAACCAAGCCAATGGAATATGATTTTGGAACCAGTAACTTATTCACTATTCATTGGAACATCGATTTTCCTTTATTCTATTGGTAACATGTATACCATATTCTGAGGATATTTTCATCACTTACATATATATTTAGAATATGTTCATTTTTCAGCAGTGGCGCAACTACAACATGTATCATGTCGCGTAGCGTATGGCGGGGGATGATGCACTTGATATATATCTACTGACCTAATAAAGCATGTTTTCCAGAGTAGTTACCTCTGTGACGGCAGTTAAAATACTAGAGCTGTTTTCAACGAGGTCGTCCAAGCAGTTTCCGTGAATAATATAAATAATGTAAATTGCGGTATCCCATTATGGTCGTTGTTCGATAGAACGGTCGCGCTAAATCGATAGGTGAACCAAAATGTATTCCCCCCAGGCAGATTGGACGGGAAAAGCTCAGTGCATCCATACATTCTTTGTTTTTACCATACGTATGATATCTATTGTTTATGTTCGAGGAAATCTAGAATGTGTGCCTAACGGCCCTGAAATATATGACCGCCGATGGCTGATGGAAGATTATATTGATAGTGACATACGTGTTATCTACATCACCATGTGGATACCGTTTTTCAGTTATGTACCATTTAGGGCAGGAGGGAAACGGTGATTCGTTGGCAAATAAAGAATAAATGAAAATAAGCTACAATATTCTATTTCAATAAATGATATTCGATAGTTTGGTAGCCTTAGATGAAGTTCTACATTTACTATTAGTCCCGTATTTCAAACTGAAATGTGTCAATGCTGAATAAAAAAAGAAGTTTGCTCCAGCTAAATGGCAAATAAGAAATTAATGGTTATACAAGCCATTGAGTTCGACAGGTACCGATCCGAAAGTGACCATAAAGGTCTGATTCAGCACTGCAGGGTGTTTTAGGAGAGACATCCTATTCTATTCCCACAGCCTGTCAGTAACAATTGCGTCTAACGTGTACATGTGTTCTATTTCCCTAAAAGCAAAACACAAAATAAGAATTGTTAACTCATAAATGCTTTACCGACCTAGCCATAGAGAGGACGCGTGAATGTGACTCTTTGAATACATATTCCAGCAGAGTAGGCTTGTTTATAACAACCTGTTCAGCCTGCAGCAGATGGGCTCAATGTAAAGGTTGTCGGTGCCGAGTCTAGCACCACTTCACTCCTATACTTTAGGGAATTCGTTTGACAGTGAATATTTGATAGATAGGATTAATATTGGATAAACCGGAATACATAATTGATCGTGACATACAAGTGGAAAACGTACACCCATTTTTATTAGCTGATCATGGAACATTATAACCCTACGCGATGGACTAATATAAACATACGCGATGTGGTCGAATAAACATTGACCATTATAAGCATGAAAGGTGAACCAGGATGAAGGGACCAATATGAAGACATCAATTGGATCTGTATGAATGGATAAGGGTGGATATACAAGACGAACCAACATGAATGAACCAGTATCATAAATGCAAAGTATATGGACTAGTATAGATGGACAAATAACAACATACAAGATTGGCTAGTGTAGATGGATTAGTATGTACATACAAAGATGGATCTATAGAAATGAATCCTTATGAACGTACAAACAAGATTGTTCAGTATGGATGAATCAATATGAAAATATAAGAGACCCTGCAGTCAGAGGGTCGAGACCATTGAACATAGTCAATGCCAATGATTGGTCTCATTGCTGGCTGTTCCTGTCATTCCCCTCCCTCATCTAGTTTGAGCGGGAACATTGACACTGACCACTCAGTGGCCACCAGAACGGTCAGTTAGGGTAGATAGAGTCTAATCACAACCTACCCCACCCATATTGGACCCCGACCAGATCGCAGGCCGAAATTAAGCTCGGTCCGGCCGAAAATTGGGGTCCTATTGATTATCTGACCGCATCATTATGTGTGGGTATGTGAATCGGAGCAGATGGAGGACCCCATCTTAGATCTTCTAAAGGTAGTCGCGGCCAACTCTATAAACCGAGCCAGAGCTGATGCTGACTTTATAAGGCTTCCAAGTATTTAGTTCTCTGGATTTAAAATAAAGAGTGGAACAGCACAATTCATAATAGAAATAGCCTTCTCCTCGAACGCTCCAGCTCCAAACTACAACCGCTACTACTTTTGCTAATATTGTTATCACACTGTATAATATTCCAAGCTGGTCCTTCATTATGCATTGTTAGTATTCTTACCACACTACACAGTGGTGTCCTTGTAGTATCATTGCCCCTACTGTTGTCCTGCATAATATTATAGCCTGCCCCTTTATTACCATATTATTGCCATTACAACATTGCACAATATTCTAACCTGGTGTTCAATTACCGTACTAATACCATTAGTCGGGTGAGCAGATATGAGGAAAATAATCAGACCTTCACATCAATTTCTTGCCTTTTAGTGATTAAATGTGGCGGGGTTTGATAAGCTTGTGAGTGATATGCAGTGTGTCTGTGTTCATCCCAAAGGTGACTGCATATCTCAACCTGCCCCTGGTCTTCAAGGGTAAACGTCATTGACATGCCTCTAACCTACAATTAGTCCGCCAGTTATCTACGCCCATTTTGTGAACCACAGGCCTGAACAAGTTCCTTGGTGACATAAGAGCAGCTATTGTCAGCATTCAGTATGTAAATATCTCATTGGTCAGCTAATTGTGTTGTTGATACGTGGTATCAATGCTGTGCTCTAGCGGCTGGTTCTGGTAGAGGGAATATTATGTATGGTGGTCTCCTCCATCCCTCAAATGACTGATTAATTGCCACCTATCAGATATAGGGAATCACCTACAATCGACGAAAACGACACTGATTATTTTTATTTTCCTAAAGGTTTGGAGGTGATGGTCACCGACTGCACAATGCCATCAATTAACTGGTGAGGATACAGCGTATGCATTGTTTCTTCTGCATTTTCCAGGTCCATACCGATTTAAATTCCCCACTAAAACCTTGAGCCCACCGATGAAATCAAAGCGTTTTGATTTTGTCAGTCTTTGACACTTCTAAGAACGAGGGTGTCGTTTTATTTGCTTGGCAGACGAGAGTTGAATGCCCGAGGAGAGGTCTTACAAGAGTTTGGGTTCGATAAACCGATCTATCGTGAGGAAGGAGAGTTGCGGCCGATGATCCATGAGCTCTCGTCCATTTGTGTTTTATTATCTCTCGTCGGGCCGGGAGAGCTTATCCATAGTCTCCTATACCTCTCCTGGCGGGCAACACCTCTAGGTGTATCTTGTGTGATTCAAAAAAACAAATAAAAGCATATTTATTTATTTTTAAAATCTAGAGGAAATATGTTTATTATGATTTGAACTAAAACTGGAAGTATCAGATGGGGAATTACTGTGCTATCTAGTTGGATTCACATATATTAATAAATGATGAAATTAGTTCCCCAAAATACCACTAGATGTGGCAAATTGTCTTACCAGCCTATTTGGTCCTGGGGATCTCTCAAAGGAGGCTACAGACGAGGATTTCTCTCCCTATAGACGATACGCCATTGACCAGCTCTCATCGAATGTGTCGTCCGTGGAGGTGTCGTTCGTTGGGCCTGTAATGCCCTTACTAGAGTTAGAAATAAAACAACCCCCAGGCTGTTTGCAGTCATCTATCTGATGTCGGTTTACTATACAAAGTCATTCTGTGGTGCCCATCTGCAGATCGGTGCCGAGTAATAGGCCAATGGAAAGTTGCCTAATACCGATGCCAGATTTGTGAATGGAAACATGTCATGCAGGGAAAATTAGATCGGTATAAACATTGGCAGTAGAAATATAACATACACTGGACCACCCTAGTTTACCAGTTGACCACTGACAGACTTCAAGGGGAAGTCAAATAATCAGTGCTGTCTCAGTGCTGTCTTCGTGGGTCAATTAAAAATGGACTTATACTTTAGTGATTGCTCTTGAGGAGGCACCCTTTAGGCCATTTTCCATTAGCCAACGAAAACGGCACCTATTTTCTTAATTACACTGAAAGTATGCCAGTGGTGGCCACCCAATGTACGCTGGCATAAAATATTCGGCGAGGGTGCAGTGTATGTACTGTTTCTATTCATTTTCTGGGCCATTACCGATTTACTTCAATAAAGCATTGCGGACCACCGACAAAGTTAAAGCGTTTATCTTATGTCGGAAATCAATCAGTGGTGGCCTCATCGCACAATCTTTGTCAAATTAATCGGCGAGCATTTCTCTGCATACCTCGTTTGCATTCACCGATTTTAAGTCAGTGCTTTCAAATAATCTGTTGATGGTTCGTGATAACAGATCGGTGGCTAATAATATTCGGCTAATGGAAATTGGCCTTGAGAAGCAAGCCACAGATAAACGCAATGGATCAAGGCAATATTTGTCCCCCACATTTGGAATCCCAGCTGAACCTACTTTTAGAGGGACTTATGTATATGTAGAGCATAGCTGGTTAGTGAAGTCATTGGAGAACCTTACAACAAGATGAGCAGGTTGCTAAAGTAGCTCACCCAACAGAAGTTCATTTTCGATCCATGCCTCCCTCATATACCACGTGTTTTTATTGGGTCTTGGATGTGACAGCATGCTTCATCATGCCCTTTCACCATAGCCGTTTCATCATGGTTTTATTCGAACATCAGCCTGTAACCTGTCCCCTTAATCTTCCGCCATACTGTTACGATAGTGCAGAAGACAGAATGGAGATTTTCTATAGAGAGTGTTTGGTGGGCCTACGTTTCACGTACAGACACATTCAGTGCCTGTTTTACTAACCCACCTCTGCGTGTTCACATAACAACATCTGGAGATGATCTCTACCACTTTGTGTTGCAGTCACTCACAATGCCAAGCCTCCATTGTATCACTCCGGATGGGGCGCGGCACTGGTATAAATATCAACGGATCGGAGTCAGGGAAGCCGGTGGGATGGCCTAGGTCATGACTGGGTCATGTGTGAATGTTGTGTGATGCAGGGAAGGCAGAGAGACCATTTCTCTCTGTATTGTTGAGCCAGTGGAAGAGAAGAAAGAAATATACCAGGGGGGTGTCACAGACGTCAGCTGTCATAAATATCTTAGAAATAGGTAATACACGTAGTTTCAGAGTCCACTTGGTAAAAATGTGAATTATTGCTTGCGTATCTAAGATGTGAGTTATAATCTACGAACGATTATAAAGCTGGACGATATGACGATGGGGGTACCTTAGGTTCGATCGTTAAATAATGCTAGTCGTGGCAGACTATTCGTTCAAATGCTCGTAGAATTGACACAGATCTTTTCTTACAACTGTGAAATCCCAGTGGGTCGAATGATGGGCCTCTTTTAGATGTTTTAATATAATAGATCTTAGCACTTATACTGAAGATAGTGTCAACAGCTACCTCATCCGAATAAATTTTGTTGGGGAAACTATCATCGTTCCTCTATCATTAAACGCATGCTGGTTCAAAGGATCCAATTTGGGCACAAAAAAGATTAAATAAGTTATCTGTAAAAAGAAAATTGTATGATAATTTGAATTTGAATTTGCAGATACATTTATCGGCTGTTTCAACCCGAAAGCCTGTTTGCATTCTTATAACGATATTGAGATATTCTTATTTATGAAATTCATCGAAAAAGTCCACTGTAAGTATTTTCAAGTCAATAACTCCTGTTATCTTTATTAGTCATAGTCAGTAGAGCCAATAGCGGAATAGAAGTGATACTCTTCAATTTAATACTTAAGACACTGTTGGCCGGATTCCTTTAGGTCGTTTTATTTTTTTGCAAGTAATTTAACTTGTGTTATGATATTGTGTAGTATCAGAAAATGAGAGAGATAGTATGTTTTGAGTAAGACACTAAATAATGCGATCATTTCCTTTCAGGATGATTTATAGAGATGTTTATCCTTTAAAAAGGTTGTGTGATCTCAAGGCAATGTAATTTTCGTAACGTGTAACTGCAATAAGAATATGAGAAAACGTGGTTACTGAGCCCGTATGGGTGGCCGAGATCGGCACCCGTACGGGCTCAGTCACTACGTTTCCTTATTACTATACACCTCCAACTCATTTAAAACGCCGTGTCATGACCTTTCCTGCACTGTGGTTAATCCCCCTGTTCCTGTACAAGGCTAATGACATTTACTACGGCCCGCTAGCGGTAAAAACCCGGCAACGATCGATGTGTAGCAACAGATGACGCTGTAACTTCACCTCCTGTAGGAATTAAGCAATGAAATTTTAACAGGAGTACCGCATATATATAACCTATAATCGTACCAAATATGATGAATCGGTTGCTTTAAACCGAAGATATCGGCGTGTGAATACGGCGACTTCGACATTCACTGCTCACCAGGAGGTGGGAGGGTGAAAACCCGGCAACTGCCGACGTGGAGCGGTCTATGAAATGTATGACACAGGACGACCTGGAACTCTGGTAGCCAACGTAATTATGACGTCGACAACGCGGAGCGGCCTAACGGGAAGCGGTCGGACTTGTTTATATCGATCAATCTCGCAGAGTTAAACCATAGATGAAAGCTATACATTATTTACCTCGATATTTGGACAATATATACTACCAGTTCATACGGGTAAGGCTTAGCATGTCTCTAAAGTTATGAATGGGAGAGAACGACCATTTTGTTTGTTTGTTTTTGACACGGACACTGCTCTCGCGCTATCGTGATATTTTACGTTAGCGGGCCATAGTGTCTGTAGCAGCGGGACGTACGTTTTGCAATACTTAAGCCTATGGGAATCCATACGTCCTACCACTCGGCGGGCCCAAACGTTATTTATACGATATGCCTAGCAGCGGTTAGTAACCCATAGACGTTCGCCTATAGGTGTATAGTAATGTACATTCCTAATCACTCTCAATTTAAATGTCCATTTACCATATATATGAATATAAGGATATATGTATAAGTGAATGAGGTTATAATTATTGGTAGCCCATGGCCGTAGGGTCAGGGGCGGTCATTGCTCCACCTAGCGCACTCCCTCCCTACTAGCGCTCCCTGCGCGCCCCCTCGTGCGAGGCACGTAAATTATTAGGTCACGTGGTGAAGCATGCTCTCACATTCTCTCTCACACTCTTCCTGCGCTTCACTCCGCTCAGACGCACTCTAATTTTCTCCGCTATTTTTGGCCCAACGCTGCTCGCGGCACCGCATACTCCACGAGTATCGGACCGAGGACGTTAGGGTTTAAAACTACGGGTAAATTGATCGCAGGAACACGTGAGGATGCCGAAAACACGAGCCGGCCCGAGCACCTCGCAAACTACAGATGCGGAGGCAGTGTCGGAATCAACCAACAGACCGTCTGAAGAACACGTGGAATCGGCCTCCGAGGTAGGCAGCGTGAAAACGGTCCGACTCGTGGCCGTTGAGAAAGGCCTCGCGGATTTTAAGAATGACGTGAAGGAACAGATCGGCGGAGTCCTGGCCGCGATCAACCGGCTGGCAGAAAAGAGGACGAACGACCGGGCCTCACGGCCACCAACCGTCCAGTCGGCCGTGGATTGATGCACACAGGAGTGGGCCGAGGACCAGGCCTCACGGGTCCTCCCGGCTCCACGTCAGCTGAGGGAGCGGTACGCGGCCGACTCCTACATCCAACGCGAGCTCGACCGTGAGGCGATCAAGCACGACAGACGGCGGGTAAGCTCCATTCGGATCTGAACATTTCTAGGTTAACATCTAAGCCGTATATGTTTGTTGACCATGAGGCCGTGTATACATTGTCCCAGAAGCTGGAGGTGAGGGGGTCCCTAGGACATATGGAATACGTTAGCGCATTCATCGGTCTGTTGGGGGACGACCGAGCCGTGGAGCCCGCGGACCGTGAACACATGTTTAAGCACCTCCACCAGGTGTCCATCGATGCCGCGTCTCGGCCGTGGGCCGGAGTTAAGCGGTGGAGCCAGTTTGTGTTTGACCAGATTGAGGCCGGGAGGCTTAGCTGGTCTGACTACGGCTTGATACAAGAGGAGCGAGTCCGGCTTGCTATGACGACATCGACCCAGTCGACCAGACAGGACAACGGAGGGAAAAACCGGTCCAGGGAGCGCACCCGACTACAGGATGTACACGTGTGCCCCCACCCGGGCTCCCGGGGTCAACGGGTTCGCGGCACGTGACATCACACAGCCGTCCCCTCGTGAAACAACACCGGACAGGAAACCGCCTCCGGCCACGTGGTCAGCGGCCGCCCCCCGGTCAGAGCTGCCCCACGTGAGGCCGCTCGGACACGTGATGTCACAGAGCGAGTGTGGACTCCCCCACGTGACGGGGAGGAGGTGGAAAACAATAACAACAACACGGCTCCGCGGGACCACGTGGCCGTCCCGGTGGGCGTCCCCCACCCGGGCACGACCAGCCATAGGACCGAGGACGGAGCCTCATCTACCATGCCCCCAGAGTTTAAGAAACTCGAGGAAGTGTGTCGGACCGGGATTGTTGCCGCCGGGACTCGTACGGACCCGGAGGCATTCAGGACACATCGGCGCGCGGAATGGCCGCGGATCCACAAGAGCGCCCTGGCAGCGCACGGCCACATCTACGAGGCAGTGCGGGCCACGGGACTGCCCAACGCGATGTGTAGCAAGATAACGCTCCCCACGGACCTACGGCTACGGGCGTGGGAGAAATACCTCACGGGCATGAGGGGGAAGCAGGAACTTCTGGGTTTCATACGCTACGGCTTCCCCTTGGGATACCTCGGTCCCGCGACGGACACCAAAGGGGTGCCTAATCACCCCAGCGCCACTGAGTACCCGACCGAGGTAGGGCATTTTGTTAAAAATGAGCTGTCATTCTCGAACCTGCTGGGACCGTTCTCCGATGCCCCGTTCAGCCCGTGGTGCCATGTATCTCCCCTGATGTCCCGGGAAAAGCGAGACTCCGATGCCCGGAGGGTGATAACGGACATGACGTTCCCGCGGCAACAAAGTGTCAATGCCTTCGTAATGAAGAACTCGGTCTACGAGGAGGAGAGGGAGCACAGCCTCCCTACCATCGACGGGTTCGTCTCACGTCTCCTGAGGTCGGGTCCCTCAAGCTACATGGCCTCCATCGACATCGCGAGGGCATACAAGAACTTCCGGTGCGACCCCCTCGACTGGCCCCTCCTGTGCTTCATGTGGGACGGCGGGTACTACTGTGATACGGCCATGCCGTTCGGTGCCCGCGCGTCCTCCTACCACATGCAGTGCGTGGCGGATACCATCGTGGAGATTCTGGCCGGCAAGGGGGTCGAGGGGGCCATGTACCTCGACGACCTGATCATCATCTCACCGACAAAGTAAAAGGCCGCGGCGGACTTCGCGACCGCCCGGGAGCTCTTCCGCGAGCTGGGCCTCCCCAAGGCCCGGGACAAGGCCCAGGAACCGTCCCAGGTGGTCCGCTGGCTGGGCATCGATATCGATGCCGCGAACATGACTCTGTCGATCCCGGGAGATAAGCTGCAGGATGTGCGGCAGCACGTCGCGGCCGTCTCCCGGAAGCGGTCCCTCATGAAGCGGCAACTGCAGTCCGTCCTGGGAAAGATTCTGCACGTCGCGAAGTGTATCCGGCCGGCAAGGCGTTCGTCAGCAAGCTGCTCGAGGCCCTGCGAGGCATGTCTGGATTCTACATCAACGTCTCGTCGGACATGCGGCAGGACCTCGACTGGTTCTCCAAATTCGCTGACGGCTGGAATGGGCGCGCCTTGATCCCCAGGGGCCCCCCGACCAAATGTATCACCGTGGATGCTTTTCTCTCTGGGGTCAGGGGCACCGACGGTCGCCTCGCCTATTCCGGCCAGGTCTGCCCGGTCGGAGACCCGGTGGAGTGCATCTCGGAACTGGAGGCCCTCAACACGATCTACGCCCTCAACACGTTCTTGACGGACCGAGACCGGGGCACGAGGGTGGAGGTGTTCTGCGACAACATGGGGACAGTGCAGGCACTGACGTCGGGGCGGGCACGCAACCGAGTCCTCGCCGAGTGCGCGCGTCAGGCCTGGATGGTCCAGGCTAAGTTGCAGGTGGACCTCCTGTACACCCACATCCCGGGAGTCCTCAACTCGGTCGCCGACGCCCTCAGCCGGTCGCACCTCACCTCCAAGGACTATAATAACGCTGTTCATTACATGTCACTGCATAACCTCATGTATGTCGTGCCTTGTAATCAAGCCTCATTCGTGCCTGTCCTCCGGCTCTCCTGCAGATCCGGCGCTACGTTGTCTCCAGCAGAGGGCATCTGCGCGGCAAGCCGCGGCGCGTGCCCCCGGCACGGTCGCGAACCAGCGAAGCGCCGTATCGACTTACATCGCATTCTGCCGGAGGATGGGTACGGATCCACAGCAGCCGTCGGTCAGCCTCATCACTTCCTACCTAGAGTACGTGAGCGACCACGCCCCCTCGCCGGCGACCGTGGCCAACCACCTGTCGCACCTACGGTCGCACCTGCGCCTGTCCGGGGACAATGTCGCGGCGACCGAGGACGCGAGGATAAAGAGGGCCATTGACGCGATGAAGAGGGACAAGTCGTACACACCGAACATCAAACCGCCCATCCCGATGGAGGCGTTGAGGGGCGTCCTCGGCGGACTAACGGCCACGCCCCTCGACTGATGTACGAGAGCAGCATGCCTGCTGATGTTCTTCGCGGCCCTGCGGCAGAGCGAGGTCGCCCCACCATCCGTCCGAGGGTTCGATCCGGACAGGCACCTCACTTGCGGCGACGTGAAAGTCACGTCAGGTCACGTCACCGTCCGTATAAAAGCGGCAAAGAACCTCCAGTGTGTTGGAGAGGAGAAGCACGTGACTCTCCACACCGTCTCCCGACCGGAGGTCTTGTCCACTACAAGCCATAAGAGAAATGATCGCGGCCGTACTCACGTCTAGCGACCGAGACCCATTCCTGATGAACGACGATCGGTCTCCGATAACGACCCGGTCGCTGTCGAGGGAATGGGACAGGCTAACGTCGTTGGCGGGGATCCCGGCTAAAACGTATACGTTACACAGCCTGCCAAAGGCCGCGGCCACTCAGGCCTTCCAGGCCGGGGTCCCCGAACTTTCAATCCAGAGGTACGGGGGGTGGCGCTCGAATGCTCACAGGAGCTACATCCGAGTGTCGAGTGCCACTCAAGTTAATGACTCCCTGATCAAGTCCATTAACAAGTGACTAAACTTTTTCACCCACCCTCCACGCCACTTCCTTTCATGGATTTTTGGCTATTTTATACACATTGTATATTCATATATACCATAATACTATATACATGTATATCAATATGTATTCTATTCTTACATATCACCATATGTAATACCTTATCCGGTATCACATCTACTTCATGTATACCATATATCATATTACCAAATATGTATCATATCTACCAATATGTTATCATATAATATATCATATCTACCATATATATATTATTATCTTTAAGATATTATTATCACGTATTAATATCTTGTCTTCTTCGCTCATAAAATTAAAATAAATTTTATTTGCCCAAACTCTGCTTTGTACCTTTGTGTTGCGGGATTAGGGGTAATGGGTAGCCCATGGCCGTAGGGTCAGGGGCGGTCATTGCTCCACCTAGCGCACTCCCTCCCTACTAGCGCTCCCTGCGCGCCCCCTCGTGCGACGCACGTGAACTATTAGGTCACGTGGTGAAGCACGCTCTCACATTCTCTCTCACTCTCTTCCTGCGCTTCACTCCGCTCAGACGCACTCTAATTTTCTCCCACCCACCCTCACCTTCTATATTCCTACTGTCGTAGGGGCTATTTTATACACATTGTATATTCATATATACCATAATACTATATACATGTATATCAATATGTATTCTATTATTACATATCACCATATGTAATACCTTATCGGGTATCACATCTACTTCATGTATACCATATATCATATTACCAAATATGTATCATATCTACCAATATGTTATCATATAATATATCTTATCTACCATATGTATATTATTATCTTTAAGATATTATTATCACGTATTAATATCTTGTCTTCTTCGCTCATAAAATTTAAATAAATTTTATTTGCCCAAACTCTGCTTTGTACCTTTGTGTTGCGGGATTAGGGGTAATGAGGGAGGATTAGCATGGATGCTGAGCCTTTCATTATTCCAATGGTATATTTGTATGACAGAGATTTGTGGAAGGAAGTTATATCCTTACTTTCTTACCGCTTTTTGTTCTGAAATGGGTGCACTAACGAAGTCATGCCTGAGGAATACTCTGAGCACCCCTCTCATAAGGTCTCACACTCTCTAAGTGGTATTCTGTACTCTCCCTTCTCTCTATTGGAGAAGAATTCTTGACGAACTAGGCTTAGAGCCTTGAGAATCCAATAGCCTGCCTGCCGTGCTAAAGACGTACATCAATGCAACCCAAAGATTCCTATAACCTCAATGATGCCACCTAACGAGAATATTGTGTGCCAGTGGATTCTCAAGGCTCTAAGCCTAGTTTGTTAAGAATTCTTCTCCCATAGAGCGTTGTGAGAACCTTGTACAGAATACCACTTAGAGAGTGTGAGACCTTATGAGAGGGGTGCTCTGAGCGGTATACTGGCACCTGGAGAAACATGAAACTAATTTGGTTTTGGTTAAAAATACTAACTGTTGCCCTTTAGTATACAACTTACTGTTTGTGAAGTTAAGTTGTGAAACAAATTGAAACTTATTTAATTCTGATCAGGTTTTATGCCATAGCATTTCAAAATGTCATTGAATTGTTTGGGTGCTTGGTCCAGGTTTATTTGTCTCCTTTGCCTTATGCTATGGACAAAATTGAGTGAAATTGGTTTTGCATCAGCAATGGAGGTGAAGACATTTGATTTAATGTTTTTACAATAATTTGATTTATAGTCATGTTGGTGTTGACAAAGAGTATTGTCGTGTCTAGATTCTGAAAATAAAAGAGCTAGGCTCATCTAAAAAAAGAGAACAGCGGAAGTAATAAAATGTCTGGCAGGTTCCCAAAATATATTCGAATGATCGACAAAATCTCTAGTGAAGAAAATTTCTTCTACATGTGATCGGTTGAGGTAGTTAGCATCAGGTAGTTACGATCTTGAAGATTATCCAAGCTCACCAGCGTACGTGGGTAACGATTGGCCAGATAGTGTAGAGAAGTGATCACCGCTAAAATCAGTACAGCAAATGTATATATATATATATATGTGAGACATTTCCAAGTTTCGAACCTAGGGCCTCGTTATCCATAGGTCAGCGCATTACCAACTGTGCAACATAACCGCCCTCAAGGTCAACTAGACTCCATTCGTCTTCTCCTCCTGAAATATTTATTACTGTACGGAACATCTGACACCCAGCAAACGTCAAGAGCACTCTGTGAGATGAAATAGCGGCTAGGCAGATAGTGTCCGGTATCCTATCTCAGACATGAGTCCGTTAAATATCGCACAATTTATTCACACCAGAATTTCAAGGTCCTCCCGCCATCCTCCGTAAATAAGGCCTATTTAACTAAAACTATATAATCGTCGTATGTTATATTCTCCGCAATATGCATATCATGCAATATTAGATATCAGGAGGTGATGTGGAGTGCTATTCAACAAAAAATTAAATATTATTTTGTTGACATATTTGACTTCAAAAAGAATCTTGTCTTGTTATTCTTGTTCCACTTCCAACTGACCCTACACAAACCCCCCTCGAGCCATAATCAGTTCCTCAACTCTATCACCTTTATAATATTATATCTTCTTCAACAACTCATACAATTGTGAGCTCCAAGGATGTGAGATTCAGAGTGTCCGATATATTCTGATAGCATTCTAATCCTATGATACTTAATAATGCATCTGCATACAATTGTGTAATACCATTATACGATGGAATGATGCTACGCTGTGTATAGTAGTATAATCAAAGGGACACTAAATGTAACCTGTAAGCATAGATAAACCCTGCTGCCCATCACCACACCTTCATTAACACACACTAATGTGTTCAATGGGCACAACCATTGCCTCAGATTTGTTTACGGTGCTGTAGTGCTGTGAATTTCACCCATATGAAATATGTGCTCCTACACAGGTCGAGTACATCGCAAACACAGCGAACCATACTATGCATACGAGTTCCTATAATTTGATAAATGAGATGAGGCTAGCGCGCTTAATGTGAAGGTGTTTATATCGCTGATGGGTTCGCCTTTTTTTGTAAACAGTGTCTAATGTTCGTGAACCTTAAGCATTATCTATGAATACGCTTTAGGGCGTTAGACCTCGGCAAAGGCACTTCTTATTTGCAAGACACTGTACCTATATTAATGATTCACTCAATCTGCCTCAAAATAGATACTTTCTTTGTTGATGCACTAATCATTCCTTTGGTAACGCATTTATTATTCATTTAGTACAATGTGGTATCACTTGTATATAATCTATAAAATATCTAATTACAAAGTAATTTAGGGATGATATCCATGACAGAAGTAGATCACTATCCTTTTGGAGTAGAAGTGGAAATAAAGCGATCTCATATTCCATTTAATCAAGTGAGTTTGGAAAACTGTGATGTTACATACAATCTATATATTTAAGAAACTGCTAAGATAAGAACAGATAGCAAAACATTGGGGAAATGTCTAGCACTCCCAAATATTCAATATCACTACAAACGTATATTTCTTCAGGAGTTATTGTGAAAATAGCAAGCATTGCATTTAAATGAAGCCCCATAGTCTTACTTGTTTTGATGGGAGATAAGAATGATGGACTTTGGAAGTTAATCAGGATTCCATAACAAGCAAGTGTCGTATGAATTCGGGAGATGTCAAGAATTGAAAATACCGAGACATTGAATTCTAAGCCCTGTCTTCGGTGATAGTACCATTGGAATACACTAACCCTATAAATAATGTCTGAAGTGGACCCAGATGTCTGTGCACCCAGAGCAACAATGAAGATCACGATGACTGTATAGATGTTTGCTGTAACATGCACCAACTATATACAAGTGAGATTAAGAGAGGTTGTGGCTCTTACAGTAAACCCTGATCTTAATGAAATATTTCCAGAATGCACAAATAAAAACAATATTTTTGTAATACAATATCTGGAATATGTATTTTCATCTTAAAGTGATATCAAGAAGTCGTCTAATAATACTATGACCGTAAAGGAGGAATGGATGTTAGTGTTGACGGATGATATTCATTCCCGTTAAACACATGAACTGGTGATAGGATGTGAATAAAATTTATTGAAATAAAAAGGAAAGATTTGTGTTGATAACGAATGTTTGTAACAATGTGCACTGGTATCCTAGAGTATCAAAAAATGATTACAAATCCTCTCATCGTCTTACCCGTCATCCACCAACTCCAATGGAAATTTAGACCTCCCAATCGGGCTCTGATAAAAAGTCAAAATCGTAGATTAATCGGGAAGGTACATATCGTAGAAAAATGTCTATGAGGAGATAGTGGCCATAGCTGCACAGGTTCTCTCTTTTCGTATGAAAGAAACATTCATCATCCTAACGTTCATCACTTCAATCCAAACCTCGACGGCCCAGCCCACCAAGCTATCGCCACATCTCGCGATATAACGATGGAACCAAGTGGTCATAAATAACCCACTGATGCTACATTGGTGGCATCCAGTGGCTTCCAGGCAGTGGCCATTGAAGGGATCATTTCCACAATGAGAGTAGGACATTACCTCCATTTCCCTGTTCAGGATGGTTCACAGCAGTGCTGGCTATTCAATCACCGAGACTGTAAAAGCACATTGAGTGGGCCACCTTGTTGTTTGTGAAGTGCCTGTAATGTGAGGCACTAATCATGGAATTGTGCCAGTGATGGCGGACGATAATAAAATGAATGAATGACATGCACAATACGCAGTGTTCACGGCCGCATTCTGTTAGCTAATGGTGTCACAGATTGTGTCAATGCAGCATGTCATCACACACCAACTACGGTGGTCGCTATGCCTTGCCCTCCTCTTCTACCAGGTGTTCGACCCAATGTTTATAGATGTTTTTACCTCATCTCTGGCCAGCATTTACCAGCATAATAATAAATAGGTAAACGAAATAGCACCATAGAGATTTAAATTAGGAGGATCAACTTTAGTTTTACTATTGAATAATTGAATCATAAAATTTTCATCGCATTAAGAGATCGATAAAAATGTTTCTCATACCATATGAAAGATCTTTTTATTAACGCAATAACATGTTTACTGTGTTTGTTTGATCATCGTAGTAACACTGATGATTTCGTATTCCCTAACGTGGACTTACGTCGAATTGTAAGCCATCTGCGTCACTGTCATCATCCTAAAAACAGTTTGTAATATGAAGTGCGGCACATGCCACACAAACAACAGAACCTGGAATCTTCACCGAATATGAAATAGAGAGAGCAGACATCATCATCCAGAATAGGATACTGTTGTTGGCGCTATTCTTTCAAAATGGGGTAGAGATAATGGTGACATTCATCCAATATGGGATATGGATAGCAGAGATGTTCATTTAATGTGGGACAGGAGGACATGTTAAAATATAGAGTGGGTGAGACTTAGGAATTGAGTGGCAAATACGACAACGCGACTGTCGAACATCTAGCGTTCACTAGTTCATAAGCAAGAGAACTTGGATGACTTAGCTAAAAGCTTTATTAGTGCGTGCTTGCATATATACGTTGTCTAAAGGTTAGAGTGCTCACATGGACTTCCAGCTTGCTGTAAAAAGACTATTCCTCCACTATATGTGTGGTATTCACTGTGATATTGTGAATGGAACAGAGGGCCAGTGTCTTAGGGTCTTAGAGGCATGCCCTTCTGACTATGGCCAATCACTCCAGACTGAAATACCACAGTGGCCTACTTGATATGTTTGGATCTATTCAGGTAGTTGCAGAAAGGGGATGTTGCTTGGGTGCAAGTGCATTACAGGAAATGATCCATAGACTGAATGTATGCAAAATATTTTAATTGTTTTTCATTTATAATTGCATGCTCATTGATCAGTGATGAACATACCGTGTGCTCAAATCTTTCTTAGGTAATGGTAGAAGACGGACGGTCAATTCAGACTGGTTGTATAAGAGCGGTTCTGTAAGTCTATCATATGCAAAAAACCCACCAGTATTATTAGTACCTTGGATACCGAAGTTATGTTTTGTGAGGATACCTTAGAGATATTACAATGTATTCCGCTCTCCTGCAAATTGCCACAGATTAGCCCTGTCAAATCGTAAACCATAAGGGCCTTGCTCAATTCACAATATCTTGTGGGAACAAAAAGAAGTATCCGTAAATATGAACGGTTTCAATCTAGATTAATTATGACCTGCTACCATCTATAAATAGTTATACATACCCGATAGTTCATCAGCAGCGTCTTTAAAAGCCAATGTTATCAAGATAGGCCAGTAAGAAACCTGTGTAAACATGGCATAACCCTGTCGTTAAATACGGCTGTCTGCCTGCAGTCTAATGTGTGACCTTGCCATCACTGTGGACTGTAATAGGATAGTACTTTTGGCTTGTCGTATAATAGCACAGTCACCTTATAAATATCACATTATCATCGGTTGTGAATCTGGGAATTGAGACTGAATCTGAACTCTTCTTTGACAGAGCAGCACAGACACACTGAGTGACGTTGGGCCAACTAAGCCCTTGTGGGGCGACCACCAACATCCATTAGAGGAAACAAGAAAGGACAAATCCCTTTAAAGGCTTCAGCACACTGCAGCAATAGGCAAACAGATTCCACTGCATCCCTGTGCAAATTGAAAAATCCTGACTTCAAACAAAGGGGTATTAACTGCTTTATCATCACACGTTTGTACTCATATAATATGTATGCCTATAGGTAATTCAGAAGAGGAAATTCCGTTTCGGGTATACTGCCATTTAGGTATCCTATAGCCATAATCAAATTTTAACCAACTTTTTGGAAAGCTCATATCACACAGGTTTATCAGTTACATCATATTCAAAATCGCCTGGTAAAATGACCCGATTATCCGTAGTTTGTATTTTTGCCCCACCAACTGCGGTCCATGTGGGGGTGAATTTTAGAGTTATATGGCAGGACACCTGAAACGGTCTTGCCTGTCTATCTCACTACCAATGGTGAGCGCCAAGTGCATTTGAAATAACAGTTTGGTAAAGTTCTTCAGCATGAACACATTATGAGCAATATTGTAGGCAATCTTTTTATGTTATTATTGATGACTTCCGTGCCGCTGTCCCTTTATAGGACGGTCAGAACGATGTAAAGTTATATTGATATGTTTCAATATACTGTTGTCGGATTATGCAGACCTTCCTGGCTTCATTTATATTACCATCTAAAAGGCGGAGTGCAGTCGCTTGTGCACAGAATGCCTGTTTTTGTTGGTATATTAATGAATTATTTGGGCTAGGCCTCCTTTCATGTGAACATCGATCGGATGTGATTGCCTATCGGCTATTATGCAAATAAAACCATAATTATAGTGTTGGTACCAAACTAATACCAACGAGGCGTCTGTTTTGCCCGAGTACGACTGCGCAAACTGGTCATGGTAAGTTTTTTAAGAAAGATTTCTTTTTACATTCACAATAAACCAAGGAAATTAAATTCCGGGATGTACAGTGACACATGAAATTTGATAACTACCATTGATAAACCATTATCATAAACCTGAATAATCAAGGTCTAGATAGTATATATATATATATATATTTATATATATATATATATATATATATATATATATATATATATATATATATATATATATATATATTTATAAATACAGTACACATACATCTAACCGCTACATCGAATCCCGTTATATCCAATTGAACGTGTGAAAAGTGAGTAATTAGTTGTAATTTCCCCAGGCCCATCATGAATAATTGCCAACGTGTAGAGGTTCTGCACAGCGTTATCCGGGAACTGAGCTACTCAGCGAGCCTTGTCTTGTGAACCTATTCCCACATTAACTTGGGCATCGGACCGGCACAAACTATCTCTGGCATGTCTGACATGACTAGCATCAACTGTTACGTGAGGTAGATGGAACTATGGACGAGCTGCAGCCATTAGATTGGACATACGGAGGTGCAATGCGCATATATTGAGACTCTATACCCTTGTATGTATACATATTTCTGTATTTATGGGCCGCTGAATATGAGGAAATGCAGTGTGTGTCCGTAGTGGATGTCACTGGTTTACTATCTCGGTTTTCTATCTGGTTTGCTATATTGGGGCCCGGTCCTTTCAGTAACATGTCTATGTGGTGTGGCATGTAAAAAGGTCATCTCACCTCAGTAAATATGTATGGGTGAAGCTCATCCCATAGATTCGATCACCACCACTGTGGTTAATACCAGCGAGAAAACCTTGAGATAGTCCCTATATACCCTCAGGGTCCCCTGGGAGGTGAGAGGTCTACTCCAAACAAAAACTCGTAACACCGAGACTTCCTGATTTTAAATGATACTGAAGAATTCATTCCTTTGCATTTTGGAGACTATAAATCTGTCGTTTTAAGATAAAAGATACATTATTGACCATAATCATACACCCAGGCAATTCATGCATTATCACAGGTAAAACTTCCTTTACTTTACATTTAAACTGACATCGGGACCATGTTTGTTCTTTGCACCTCATCAGCTAATTCATCTCACAATTTCATCGAAGTGAATATTGGCGAATGTTTATCTAGTGCGAGATTTATTTCGTCATTCAATTTGATTTTCTCTTCATGCTTCATTACCAACTGATTTATATCGCAAGATCTAAAATACTTACAAATCTATTCTGCATTAGTGTGCATGAAATGAATCTACAGGAATTCTCGAATCTGTCAATATCAATGTTGTTTATTTACCAACATCCTTCAGAGTGGAATAACTTACCCTGCGCCTAGGGGAATTTCCAATATTTAGCACCAATTGAACTGAAGTATCAGAAAAATAATTCGAAAAAGAATACTAAAATATGTAATTATATGTCCATCAGATCCATTTGCTTTAATGGCTAATGTTCGAAAGCATGCCATTAAATGAATATGATTCAGACTAACAAAAATGGGAGCGAATCAGAGGATTGAGCCATATGATTTTTGCCTGGAGATACGGCCCCAGATGGCCATGCTGACGGGAACAATCTCACCCAGTGTGTTCTATTGACGTGTGTGGTGGCACTCGGCTCACATGAATACATTATGTATGCATACACTTTTACAGAAATGCGTGGTGATCAATCATGCTTGGAACAGGCCAGGAATTGCTGCTCTACCTAATGAATCATTCAGACTGTGTGTAGTAGTATTTACCCGTGTTATTCGTCGTACCATGTCTGCTTCGTTTACTGTGTATGGTCGGCTGCCTTCGTGAATGCATTATATGGGTTCCTCGACTGAACCAATGTGCCGCCCCTCTTACCTCCATCCCCCTCCCGACGTCCATCTACTATGATAAAAATGTTGACCTTGCGATACAGAACGTCCAAAATTGGAGACAGATCGGGAACCTCGGTTTCGTAGACAAACGTCGAGAGTAGGCAAATCAGGTACAAAAAGGTGATCACGGTTCCGATGCACCTCACGATGTAACCAGTACATTAATGCAGACCTTGAGGTAGCATTTTTATTTTCAATTATATAATGCACTATAATTCAGGAAATGGTGTTTGGCAGTGAATATTTTTACCATTGTACACAGAACAATATTATGTATATTTTAAGATACTAAAAGCCCAATCCAAAGCCAAACTAGAAAGCATTGATTTCAGAAACTTAAACCTAAAGACGGGCTCCCACTATCACGATTTGCGCCTCCGACACAGTAAGATAGCCTTACGACAAGCATTCCGGTAAAAAAGGCATATTACTGTTGAAATGAACGGGTCTATCGTAGAAGCGGAACCTGTGTTACGACGTGGACTGTGACATATTCCAACACACTACGACACACTCCGAGAGCGCTACGACAGAATGGCCATGTTCTAGGCCTTCTGACAAATCGAACATATTCTATTTGTCGGAGCGTGTCGGAGTGTATTGGAAGCATTCTCTACTATGTGTAACCTATGTACCCCCATCCTGTTCGTTTTTGGCCCGCAAAATATAAATTGCAATGGGAGCGTCCCTAACCCTTTCAGTCCCAAAGGCCGATATATCGGCCGGCAGGGTGGCCGTTTTTATCGTTTTTGAATAGTGATATCCGGTGGTGAGCTCCATCAGCTATTTTGAAGCTATGAATATGAAATTTTCTACAATTATAGAGTAAGATATGGGCTGTCAGGTTCAAGCATTGGATTTCCTTTAGAAAATTCTATTTAGAATTTCTGAGGGTTCCATTCAAGGTCAAAGGGCAAAGGTCATTGAATTTATAAACCTTTAGGTTAAATACAGATTAGATATTATTTCTAAGCCTTTCCAAGCCATTGCACTATATTTTTTAATCAAATTGGAAAGACAGTAGCCCACACAAGCACCAAATCTCATTTAGAATGTCAGGAATTTGCTTGAATTCCATATTTCGTTGCCATGGCAACCATTCCTTAAATTTTTCAATTAAAGGTGGATTTTTGTGTGCAAAAATTTCTTAAATATTTTAACTATAATAGTGTTAATCCTACAAACTTCACAGTAATAAATTCAAAAATATATTTGTAAGAATATATAAGTACCATCGTAGAAGGTTCAAAGTTTTTATGCTGTCATAGCAACCTCTGAAACCTAGTGCAATAGCATTGCTGCTAGTCAGTAATTCACCAAAATGCGTAAAATGAAAAACTACCCTATATATGTCATTCTTGTGTCAAGCGTTTTATATAAATGTAGTGATATTTCATATACTATCACAATATTCCAATAGGAATGTAGGAATGCTGTATTTAATTCCATAGTTGGTTGCTATGGCAACCATTCCTTCTATTTTTCATGTATAAGTAGATTTTTTTATAGGAATTTCTAAAATAATTGTTCTCTTAATCAAAAAATCATCAATCTTTAGTCATTAGTCATCAATCTTTGAAGGGAAAATCCATCAATATATCTTTCGCTAAATAGAGTTAACAATCTGGAAGGGTTTTACTTTCTTTGTTTGCCATAGTGACGCTAGGGACTAATGGGGCCCCGATGGAGGAGGATTTCCCTTCTCTTCCCTCTCCAAGCAAGCCAGGCCCACATTCAGCCGATGGTGATACCCCTGGTATCTACCCCGTTGAATCTGCAGCAGCCACCAGAGGCCACCCCGACTAACCACTGCAAAGTCATGTTATTCATGAAATTTCTGCAAAAAAATGCAATTTTCCCTGAAGAATAGAGGGAACGGTTGCCATGGTAACCAATATTGGAATAGATTCCTAATGGAACATGGAGTTCATATATGAAAAATCTTTTCAATCACTTGAAAAGTCTTCAAATGACCAGAACATATATAAAACCTAGTCAAAAACTTGAGAAACAGGCATAACATGTATCAAAGGCCCTTTTCATGATAAATTCACCTAAAAACATTAGTGCATTACCTTCACGTGTCTGGTCAGGTGCGTCTATGATAGTGCCTTTGTACCCGATTTTGAGGGTCACTATGGCAACCAAAGAAAGTAAAAACCTTCCAGATTGTTAACTCTATTTACCGAAAGATATATTGATGATTTTTTCCCCTCAGAGTTTGATGACTAACCACTGCAAAGTCATGTTATTCATGAAATTTCTACAAAAAAATGCAATTTTCCCTGAAAAATAGAAGGAACGGTTGCCATGGTAACCAAAATTGGAATAAACTACAACAGTTATAGAATCCTAATGGAATATGGAGTTCATATATGAAAAATCTTTTCAACCAGTCAAAAACTTGAGAAACAGGCATAACATGTATCAAAGGCCCTTTTCGTGATAAATTCACCTAAAAACATTAGTGCATTGGGTGGGATTTTTAAAACCTGCTAAATTGCCAAATTAAGCTGATTCAAGATTCATGTTGTATAAACGTATCTCATGAATGTAAAAAGAAATTATTTGGTGTATCTTTTGATAATCTTTCTTTCCAACATAGGGTTTTGTAGAGCTCTGAGGAATTTTTCCTTCCGAAAATCAACAAAAACTGTGATTTTCTATTGATTTTTGCTTTGTTCAAAATCTGGGAGACACAATTTCGAGAAAATTGTATTTATTAACATGTTTAAAACATATGTCATGAGAAGTGTAGACAATATAATTTTGAAAATTGGTAAAAGATTGAAAAAATATTAAAATGGTAAAAACTATCCAGGACCTTCAAATTTTCCAACATAGCGACCCATAGAGTATGTTGTTCAAGACCCCGACTTTCAGAGGAAAATACTAATGAGATATATAGTGAGAAATTAAATTTTCTTTATTGTACAATGTTGACCAGAATCCTGACTGTGATACCTGAAAGTTTCAACACAATCGGATTATCCATCCTGATATCAGAACATTATGATCCCATGATGATATTTTTCCAAAAACATGGGTTGTTGGACAACACACCTCTAAAGGATGTGTAAAAGAAAAAATAATCATAATAGAATAACAAATATCATTGGTTATGTTAAGTACCCCTACCACTCATGAATACCCAGGTTGGTTTTTTTCTAAATAAAAAAATATACTTTTTATTGTCCAAAAACTGAACATGTGTTGTCCGACACCCCGGGGTGTCGGACAACACGCTGTTTTACAAGTTATGATTTTGGGGTTGTTTTTTATCAGTAATTGAGTGGTTTGCTTTGTGAAATATAGCTTATTATCATTTCATTAAAAATATAAAGTATTATAGCCTCAAATATTATTTTTCTCATTGTTCTGAGTAATTCTATTAACGTGTTGTCCGACACCCCTCGTGTTGTCCGACACCCCTGTGTTGCCCAACACCCCAAATATGGTTTAGAGCTTTTCTTTTAAATCTAATATATGAAAAAGGTATTTTGGATAAAATATAATGTGTGTCACCGTATAATATTAATCATTCTTAAGTTATAAGCATTTATAACATTTCTTGAAATTTCAGATATTTAGGGGGTTGGACAACATGCAGTATTATACACAACTTCAAAAGGCTCTCAAATCTAAACCATTGATCTGATTTTGTTGGAACAATATTTTTCTGGAACGTACTTAGTAGGTGAGTAACATAAAATATAAAAAGAAGTATTATTCGGAATTTTTTTTTTGCATGTTTTATCCCAGGTTCAAAGCTGAATTTAGCAGGTTTCAAAAATCCGACCCCATTACCTTCACATGTCTGGTCAGGTGTGTCTATGATAGTGCCTTCGTACCCGATTTTGAGGGTAAATATGGTAACCAAAGAAAGTAAAAACCTTCCAGATTGTTAACTCTATTTACCGAAAGATATATTGATGAATTTTTCCCCTCAGAGTTTGATGACTAACAACTGTAAAGTCATGTTATTCATGAAATTTCTGCAAAAAAATGCAATTTTCCCTGAAAAATAGAAGGAATGGTTGCCATGGTAACCAAAATTGGAATAAACTACAACAGTTATAGAATCCTAATGGAACATGGAGTTCATATATGAAAAATCTTTTCAACCAGTCAAAAACTTGAGAAACAGGCATAATATGTATCAAAGGCCCTTTTCGTGATGAATTCACCTAAAAACATTAGTGCATTACCTTCACATGTCTGGTCAGGTGCGTCTATGATAGTGCCTTCGTACCTGATTTTGAGGGTCAATATGGTAACCAAAGAAAGTAAAACCCTTCCAGATTGTTAACTCTATTTACCGAAAGATATATTGATGAATTTTTCCCCTCAGAGTTTGATGACTAACAACTGTAAAGTCATGTTATTCATGAAATTTCTGCAAAAAAATGCAATTTTCCCTGAAAAATAGAAGGAACGGTTGCCATGGTAACCAAAATTGGAATAAACTACAACAGTTATAGAATCCTAATGGAACATGGAGTTCATATATGAAAAATCTTTTCAACCAGTCAAAAACTTGAGAAACAGGCATAATATGTATCAAAGGCCCTTTTCGTGATAAATTCACCTAAAAACATTAGTGCATTACCTTCACATGTCTGGTCAGGTGCGTCTATGATAGTGCCTTCGTACCTGATTTTGAGGGTCAATATGGTAACCAAAGAAAGTAAAACCCTTCCAGATTGTTAACTCTATTTACCGAAAGATATATTGATGAATTTTTCCCCTCAGAGTTTGATGACTAACCACTGTAAAGTCATGTTATTCATGAAATTTCTGCAAAAAAATGCAATTTTCCCTGAAAAATAGAAGGAACGGTTGCCATGGTAACCAAAATTGGAATAAACTACAACAGTTATAGAATCCTAATGGAATATGGAGTTCATATATGAAAAATCTTTTCAACCAGTCAAAAACTTGAGAAACAGGCATAACATGTATCAAAGGCCCTTTTCGTGATAAATTCACCTAAAAACATTAGTGCATTGGGTGGGATTTTTAAAACCTGCTAAATTGCCAAATTAAGCTGATTCAAGATTCATGTTGTATAAACGTATCTCATGAATGTAAAAAGAAATTATTTGGTGTATCTTTTGATAATCTTTCTTTCCAACATAGGGTTTTGTAGAGCTCTGAGGAATTTTTCCTTCCGAAAATCAACAAAAACTGTGATTTTCTATTGATTTTTGCTTTGTTCAAAATCTGGGAGACACAATTTCGAGAAAATTGTATTTATTAACATGTTTAAAACATATGTCATGAGAAGTGTAGACAATATAATTTTGAAAATTGGTAAAAGATTGAAAAAATATTAAAATGGTAAAAACTATCCAGGACCTTCAAATTTTCCAACATAGCGACCCATAGAGTATGTTGTTCAAGACCCCGACTTTCAGAGGAAAATACTAATGAGATATATAGTGAGAAATTAAATTTTCTTTATTGTACAATGTTGACCAGAATCCTGACTGTGATACCTGAAAGTTTCAACACAATCGGATTATCCATCCTGATATCAGAACATTATGATCCCATGATGATATTTTTCCAAAAACATGGGTTGTTGGACAACACACCTCTAAAGGATGTGTAAAAGAAAAAATAATCATAATAGAATAACAAATATCATTGGTTATGTTAAGTACCCCTACCACTCATGAATACCCAGGTTGGTTTTTTTCTAAATAAAAAAATATACTTTTTATTGTCCAAAAACTGAACATGTGTTGTCCGACACCCCGGGGTGTCGGACAACACGCTGTTTTACAAGTTATGATTTTGGGGTTGTTTTTTATCAGTAATTGAGTGGTTTGCTTTGTGAAATATAGCTTATTATCATTTCATTAAAAATATAAAGTATTATAGCCTCAAATATTATTTTTCTCATTGTTCTGAGTAATTCTATTAACGTGTTGTCCGACACCCCTCGTGTTGTCCGACACCCCTGTGTTGCCCAACACCCCAAATATGGTTTAGAGCTTTTCTTTTAAATCTAATATATGAAAAAGGTATTTTGGATAAAATATAATGTGTGTCACCGTATAATATTAATCATTCTTAAGTTATAAGCATTTATAACATTTCTTGAAATTTCAGATATTTAGGGGGTTGGACAACATGCAGTATTATACACAACTTCAAAAGGCTCTCAAATCTAAACCATTGATCTGATTTTGTTGGAACAATATTTTTCTGGAACGTACTTAGTAGGTGAGTAACATAAAATATAAAAAGAAGTATTATTCGGAATTTTTTTTTTGCATGTTTTATCCCAGGTTCAAAGCTGAATTTAGCAGGTTTCAAAAATCCGACCCCATTACCTTCACATGTCTGGTCAGGTGTGTCTATGATAGTGCCTTCGTACCCGATTTTGAGGGTAAATATGGTAACCAAAGAAAGTAAAAACCTTCCAGATTGTTAACTCTATTTACCGAAAGATATATTGATGAATTTTTCCCCTCAGAGTTTGATGACTAACAACTGTAAAGTCATGTTATTCATGAAATTTCTGCAAAAAAATGCAATTTTCCCTGAAAAATAGAAGGAATGGTTGCCATGGTAACCAAAATTGGAATAAACTACAACAGTTATAGAATCCTAATGGAACATGGAGTTCATATATGAAAAATCTTTTCAACCAGTCAAAAACTTGAGAAACAGGCATAATATGTATCAAAGGCCCTTTTCGTGATAAATTCACCTAAAAACATTAGTGCATTACCTTCACATGTCTGGTCAGGTGCGTCTATGATAGTGCCTTCGTACCTGATTTTGAGGGTCAATATGGTAACCAAAGAAAGTAAAACCCTTCCAGATTGTTAACTCTATTTACCGAAAGATATATTGATGAATTTTTCCCCTCAGAGTTTGATGACTAACAACTGTAAAGTCATGTTATTCATGAAATTTCTGCAAAAAAATGCAATTTTCCCTGAAAAATAGAAGGAACGGTTGCCATGGTAACCAAAATTGGAATAAACTACAACAGTTATAGAATCCTAATGGAACATGGAGTTCATATATGAAAAATCTTTTCAACCAGTCAAAAACTTGAGAAACAGGCATAATATGTATCAAAGGCCCTTTTCGTGATAAATTCACCTAAAAACATTAGTGCATTACCTTCACATGTCTGGTCAGGTGCGTCTATGATAGTGCCTTCGTACCTGATTTTGAGGGTCAATATGGTAACCAAAGAAAGTAAAACCCTTCCAGATTGTTAACTCTATTTACCGAAAGATATATTGATGAATTTTTCCCCTCAGAGTTTGATGACTAACCACTGTAAAGTCATGTTATTCATGAAATTTCTGCAAAAAAATGCAATTTTCCCTGAAAAATAGAAGGAACGGTTGCCATGGTAACCAAAATTGGAATAAACTACAACATTTACAGAATCCTAATGGAATATGGAGTTCATATATGAAAAATCTTTTCAACCAGTCAAAAACTTGAGAAACAGGCATAACATGTATCAAAGGCCCTTTTCGTGATAAATTCACCTAAAAACATTAGTGCATTACCTTCACATGTCTGGTCAGGTGCGTCTATGATAGTGCCTTCGTACCTGATTTTGAGGGTAAATATGGTAACCAAAGAAAGTAAAACCCTTCCAGATTGTTAACTCTATTTACCGAAAGATATATTGATGAATTTTTCCCCTCAGAGTTTGATGACTAACCACTGTAAAGTCATGTTATTCATGAAATTTCTGCAAAAAAATGCAATTTTCCCTGAAAAATAGAAGGAATGGTTGCCATGGTAACCAAAATTGGAATAAACTACAACATTTACAGAATCCTAATGGAATATGAAGTTCATATATGAAAAATCTTTTCAATCACTTGAAAAGTCTTCAAATGACCAGAACATATATAAAACCTATTTTTTGTGTGTGAAGTTGCTCTCAGGAGCGTGGGACTGAAAGGGCGAAACAATTGCTCAGGTACTGCATTTTTATCGATTCCGCCTGATATCAACGTATATAATTCATAATATGAGAAAGTGATACTACAATATAACACACATCATCAAAAAATGTGTTAGTGGGGGTATAATCATATATGTATAAACCTTGAGTTATACTTGATATCAATTGATATCCAATTATACCCACCGTATTATTCACCCCGTGACTGTTCTTGGTAGTGACATCACTTTTCTATCCAGTAACATGGTTACCAGTTGCTCACATTCTGGTTACCTGGTTACCAAGCTTTGTTTAAAAGATGTAAGAATTCTTAATCGTTTGCTTGAGATCTACATTGGCGCGCCTCTTGAATGGCGGTGCGTGTCTGTTACGTGGTCTTCTTTTTATTTTTGCTAATCCCGTTCCAACACACTGAGACACACTCCGACACACTCCGACAGAGCCCTTTCGATAGCTCTATGATTGGAAAATGTCTAATCGTAGCCAGATTGTAGATCCTTTCCTAGTCTGTTGGGACAGTTGGTGCCCAGCTTTATCAAAAACACCAAATATGCAGTACATAAGGGCTTATATATCCAATTTCTTTAAAAAAATTCATTTTCTGTTAAGTATCTCACATGTGAGCGTGATTCTCCTGGCAGAATACTCTACGATGCTCCCGATTTGTTTATGATATTTAATCATGATTGAATGCCATAGACACTCTACAATACAGTTTGTTCATTGGTAACAAATTGTAGAGAGGTGGTGTACATTGTAGAGTAAAGGCTTACCCCAACCAACGCCAATTCTGATCTCGATAGCCCTTACTATTGACTTCCCGACACGCAACCGATTCTATCGGAGCAGTGGAACAGGTTCCGACAATCGACTCTACGACACCACGATTTCATATTGATAAGCTGCAATTGAAAACGCCAATCGTAGAGCTGATTCGAAGGGGAAATAGTAGTTGATTTAAAGGGAAAATATCTCTTGCAGGTGAAATACTTGGTGGAAAATTATGAAATTATGGAATTAGGTAGAGAGCATATAGATATATAATCGCCGTAAATATGATATTACTTGACTAAGTCTAAGGGTGTGAGAATAATTGTTTAATAACGGAATTATGATTCTACCACAGTTATATTTTTCAATTATATTATTTAAGTGTCTGAAAATTAATATCATAATATGTTGAAAGTGCCTTTAAAAGATTATTCAGATTCATCCAATATTTCCTAAATTATAGTATATTTCAATATTAAAACTCTGCCTGAGTTCTACTTTGATACGCAGATTTAATTGTGAGCATGGTTTATGTTTTTGGTCTTCCAAAGCCGTTCCGACGATTTACACCCATGTCAATGATTTGAATTATCGGGGACCTGGCGATAGGCTACAATTTTGCCATTTCCAATCGTAGCCTATCGTGAGGTCTAACGTAGACTACCAGAGTTGGTGGGATTAAGCCTTAATTAACGTATTAGCTTAACCTCCTACGCGATTTTGATTTTGCGACAGAAGGTGCATCGTAAGGCCTATCGTGGACGTTCTGGTGCCCAGTAGACGCCGGGCTTTACATAACACACTAATTCGATAAAGAAACATGAGTTCAACATTGATCATTTATAGCAGTGAATGCAATTAATCCCCTCAGTATCTGAAACTCAGCTACTGGGTATTAACATAGTATTATGTTAATATGTGCCTTCATTGGGGGCTCTAATGTTTGAACAGGCAGGCTAGTGAAGATATACGCTAATATCTATAGCACACAGGTTGATTCAAAGACGCTGTATTGTGTTAACAGGCATGTTAGTAAAGATACACGCTAATGCTTCTCACAGACAACGTTATACAAAAATACCATGAAGAGGTTAACAGTATCAAAATATATTCTGTGTGCCGAGGATACGGTTATATGTACTAGCAGTATTAACCCTCTGGAGACACCATTACTATTACCAAAAGATCTTGATGTGCTAGAAACCCTCTACGAAAAGGAGAGAGAGAGAGAGAGTCACCTATGGCTCTATAATAACTTAATCGTGTCTATATGATACAAAACCCTGGATATTGCTTCTAATATCTATAAAATGCAAATGATCAGGGAGCCTTTGCCCCCTGAACCCCATAGGTGGGGTTTGCTGTTGGACCCCTGACAATATTCCCGGTAGCCTCAGGTGTGTAACTCCTCCCACCCTCCCTCAAGCAAAATGCTGGATACAGCGTGTATAATCTATAAAAGTCCTCCTGTGGGCTCTGCCCCTGAAACCCCACGAGGGGCTTCACCGCTGGACGGCAACAGCAAATTGCTTTTTGCTGCCCGTATACAAAAAGACCCGCTCGTTTTTCGTTCCATGATCAGCAATGGATAACGGAGCTACGTTTCAACATTAGCAAAAGGCTAACACCGCTAACTATCAACATCAGGTAATGGTTCGAACAGCTAATTTGTCGGAACTAGCCAATGCTTTCACCTTTGGCATTAGAAAATAGTTAGCAGTATGAACGGACTTGAAATATATTAAGTGAAATGTAAATCGTTATACATAGCTTAAACAGTCGAGTGGATTGTTAGGACGTTGCTGTCCTGTCGTTCTGAGACTAGTGTTGGCCATTAGTAATTCAGCACACACATGAATGACGTATTGTACGAGACCTCGCACTTTCCAGTAACGAAGCTCGTCACAACAGCATTACATGTTTGACAAAATAGCAGTGGTAATGAGCACTCATGAATATTGTAACGGGATGCTCCGGGTGTAGGATGACAATCGTTCTCAAGCCGGAATCAAGTTAGCTGCAGTTGGGAACTTTTTACTGTCGGGGTTTCGTCAGACCGGTACTGAAAGCATGATCGTATTTTAGTAACTCATGACATCGAGAAGCTCATTTGACGCGTGGTCAGATTTTTCATGAGGCCTTGTTCGAGGTGATTTCGTTCTTTTCCAGTAGCCTCATATACTAATGAGAGGTATAATATTTAGATCACCAATGTGGAAGGTTAGTCTTAAAAACTAAGATATTTCCCTGTCAATATGAGAGCGATATAACATGAGCTCAGCCTCTATTATGATCTTTATTGAAATAGGCTTGATGGAAAATTTTATTTGGCGTTTTTATCTTGATGCCTAGTTCTTTTTGGGCCTAAATTAGCACCAGTTGCAGTGATGACATAGAGCATGATGCATGTTAGCCGTGGTATTATCTCGCTCTTTGCTTCTGTTACGGTCCAATATACTAGACTGTGATTTCTTCGCGCATATCAATATTTGCCATAAATGTTTCTTGTTGTATAACCGTCTTAATTTTTTATAATAATGTTTATTGCACATTCTGTTTATTAAACACTTCTTCCGTGGGGAAATAAATCAAAATCTTAACCCTACTTCCAAATTCTTATAACAGGAATTATGCATCTAGGCTAGCATTGACAACACAATACGTGAACCTTGCATAGAAATATGGCGTGCAGATGCTAATTCCTGCAGGCGAAGACAATCAGGTTGGGATTGATGACGTAACAATACTGGTGGTGATTACAATCGGCACCTGGAGGGTCTCGAGGGGATGGGCTAATGGGCTGAATCCTATCACTACGGTCTGCAAAGATGGTATAATTTCCTCCTTCACTCCACTACTGCACTGCCTCAATATTACCAGTTGATCATATTGCGTCATATCACGAGCGAGCTGTATCAATAACATACCATATGGTATCGGTGATATACACCTGTACTGTTTTAGCTCTTATACACAACTATGATCTCAGTAATACTCATTTAGTTATGCATGACCATATGGTCTCAGTGATACATGGCCATACTGCTTTAATAAATATGGCCATATGGTCTCAGTAATATACGAACTTTTGGTCTCAGTGACACGGGTCCCTACTGTCTCAGTGATACACAAACATATTGTCTCAGTGATAAATAAACACATTGTGTCAGTGAAATATTACCATATTGTCCTAGTGATTCAATACCGTAATGTCTTGGAGATGCATGGCCATATTGCCTGCGACACTTAGGACACAATGTTGAAAAACTCAGTGATTCTAAGAGATATGTTTTGTGTAATTATTTTCCTCCTTGCATCGTATGTTATGTATTAGAATAATATATACATCATTCCCAATAGATATACTGTAGATTTGGTAAGTTTATTAAGTCTATGCGATAAGAAACGAGACAACCGCATTAGCCAAGGTAGAAGAGGCAGCTATCATAGACATCCTACCTCTGAGGAACATGAGATACTTGCATTGAAAGTCCACTTTTGCTAATTCTTTATGATAGTAAAGTCTGCATCTGGAATCCTCTTGAAAAAAGGCAACATGGCCACATAGTCAGCGCCATCTTATTCATTACCTACGACTGGGCTACAGGCAACCATGCTACCTAGCGAGAGTTTGTGAAACCAACACTCATGAACAGCTGACAGACAGTGTGAAGCTACCTCGGAAAGCAAGAGCTTTCTGCTTTGTGCCAAGCCACACTAGGGGATGAGTGAAATTTTATCTAAAATGTGGTATTGTTTTATTATTCATTATTGCTAGAAACAGTATCCGTTTTATATTTCGCAAATTTCTAATAACACTACAGCCCTTATCAGTTTGAAACAAAATTCTTAGTTTGAGTTCCGATCAGTCGCCATTCGGGGTCTCGATGACGTTTTGGGGATTTTTCCCCATAAACTCCCACTTTTACGGAATCTCCTACTTGCAAATTACACACACTCAATGCGTTTTCTATGGAGACTTCGTAATCGGTGGTTGATATAACGAGCTGTTGTACGCTCATCAGCTTCCATCAATACCCTAATGTCTCACAGATCCGGGCAGCCTTAACCTGTCACATCAAGACCTCTGGTGCACTGGAGTTCTGTATGGGTACTTAAAGTGTTGCGTGCAGATGATCAGCTAAACAGTACAAAGACAACGAGGATTCTTTTGTGCGCGATCTGTGTTCAGAAACCAGTCACTGGTTATGAATATTGCATAGCAGATGAGACATGATGAATACATCATATGTTAGTTTGTTTTACTGTACTTTTATATACCGTCGGTGTACCTGGTTTACATAAATCCCATATAATACAGCCAATAATAGTTTCAAGGAAAATTGTGCCATAAAGGAGGAAGTATTTCTTAGCACAAAACATATGGTGGTGTATGTCATTTTTAGAACCGCAGACGCAATGAAATATATCTATATTCTAAGATCAGATTCTACTACATATAACAATTCTAGGGAGCTTTTGTAACAATATTTAGGTTATATCTGCACTCAGGGGCAATTCATGTACCTTTGCACTTTCATATTTAGGGGTCAGAATACGGTTAATTACAGTTACTGCAAAATTTACAGTATTTCCCTGGCACCCGAGTTGCCAGGGCAATACCGTATAATTTACGGGATATTGTTTAGTATTGCGAAATCTAATTAAATGAAAGTGTTATTATCACTACATTTCACTGAAGATGGGAAATCGCATCACACATAGGTTAAACATGTGCATAAAGGAAGCATTGCGTGCATGTTATGACAGACACAGGTGACATGGAGTCTAGCATGCAGATACAGAGAAACAGTGTACCTTAAACGACACGAGGTAGCTGTACATGTATGAACAATCCTCACACAGTGCCTGCACAATAAAGTCTCATTGGTATGCACCCTCCAGATTCAATGCTATAGAATAAATTCTAGAATAAATGCATGTCATCAAATGATTACTATTTAGAGAATCTCATATTGATTAGCACATATTACTTTACCGTTAGGCGTAGTACTGTCAAAGATACTTGATAGTGCTCTAAGATAGAAATTGACATACGGGAAACGCATAAACACTTTCACATCCTTGTGACATCTTGGAACTGAGACCAGTTATCCCTGGCAACTAAGTTGTTTTCAGCCTGCTTAGCATTTGCCGCCTGGTAGGATCATTTATACATGTACACACCTTTTAAAACAGCATTAAAGGACACCAGGGGTTAACTTTGGTATATATAGCCCGCGTATATCAAGCACTTTAGCCGGATAATTTGGATTTTGTTTTGACTTATATCATCCTTGTACAATCACATCTCCTCTCATCACATTAATCACCTTACTGAATGTAAATGTTACTACCTACCAATCCCAACAGGAAGAACAGATGTACTCAAATGTTGGGATTTACAAATTAAAAGAAAGAAAAGAATCACTCTTCCTCTGTATCATATTAGTATCATACCAATTTCACCTTGCCTTAGCATTTCAGTTTCAGTATTAATAACCAATGATGACTGTCCCGTTATCTGAGGTGAACTGTATGAAGTTTTAAAGCTAAAACAATAAGTAAAATAGATATTGCCATATTTAGCGAAAAGTGGCACCAGTTTAGATAACCAGCCACAAAACGTTTTCAGACAAGACATATTCGAAGGGAAAAGCGGTAGGATTGCCTGTTATCTTGTCCACGCTCTAGCAGCGAGGGCAAAGAGTTTAGAAGATTATTCGGTGTCAACCATGGATATTGATTGCCTGGTGATAAAGATCTTACTTCGAAATCCCAAATCTATCATAGTTTGCATTGTCTATATGCTCCAGACCGGAAACACACAATAGGCTATCGCTCTCATCAGTAAACTAAACGATCTGCATGACGGTCTTTAGAATGAGATTTGGATCGTTGGTGATTTTGATATAGATTTTTTTAAGGGGTAATACTTGTTAACTACAAAAACTAAATGGAAGAGTAGGCTTACCATCTTAATTGCTCATGCATGATAGACACCTGCACGAGGCCTTTGCGCCCAGGAGGCACAAGTATTGACAGCATCTTTACCAATAGTATCAATGTAGTTCGCTCCGCAGTGATAAATTTGTTGAGCAGCAATCATCTACCGATATATGCAGTCAGGAAATAGAAAAGGTCCATGAATGTTGCCTCGACTTTTACAGGCATAAACTACAGAGAGTATGATAAAGATGTACTTAAAACTGGGATTATAGAGCTTGACAGGGACGAGTTCTGGATTCTCAACAGTTCTGAGAAATTATTGGAATTCGTATAGAACGAATTGCGAACATTTCCCGACTACTGCTCTCCTGTCTGCACATGAAAGATAAAACAGCAAAGAGCTCCATGGATGTATGATAATATACTAAAGCATATACTTAAACATGAAACATGAAACATGAAATCGTACCTTAAACTTACGGGAAAAGTGATGACCTAAGACAGGCCAAAAGGCTACGTTATGCAGTAACTAGATGAATTAAGGAGTCTAAACCTGAGTATGTGAAGTCTATCTTGGTGAAGATCTACAGTGACCCAAAACGCTTTTGGTACGAGTTTAAAAAGTACCACAGTCCGATTACAAAAACCGAAATTGTCAGTAACTTGATGCATGATCACCCGATCATCACACTCTTTTAGTATGAGGGATGATTGATGATCAGCAGTATGGTTACCTACCTGGTAGAGGGACCAAAGACTCAGTTTATTCCTTCGTTGAAGAATTATTCACAGAATGAGATAATGGTAACATTACGGTTACGATATTCACTGACTTCAAAAAGGCGTTCGACAGTATACACCAGGTACATTCATAAGTAAACTGATAAATCTGAATCTGTCACGCGAAAATTCCAAGTGGATCAAATCATATCGTGAAGGTAGAAGACAGTGCACATGTTTCGGTAATGTCATCTCTGATTGGCCTAACGTGCCATATGGAGTACCCCAGGGCTCTGTTGTGGGACCGCTGTTATTTATCTATTGCATATGGACAACGTTGTAAATATTTTCAGAAAGCTGAATGTCAAGTTTAGCTAAGATGTATGCTGTTGATCTACAGATCGGCAAAAGATCTGGCCGAAATGATCCCGAATCTAGAAGAGGCACTGGATCAATTACAATCTGCTGACAATTAATGTCAATATGACAAAATTGATGTACGTCTACTCAAAATTTTACCCCCAGATTTGGCAAATATCCACAATACATCTCATTGCATGCCTCATCAGATTTGTTTTCATATCCATGTAAATTTTGTACTTACTATCCACCCTTGTTTTGTTTTCCCTAGTTATTTAATTCTTGTAAACTTTTGTTATGTCTATATCGTTGAGTTGGTCCTTTGATAGAATACTCTGAAGCCTGTGAATGCATATATTTGTGTAATTGACAATATATTTTGTGCACGTGAATCTTTCCCACAATAAGAGAAAAAGGGGAAAAAAGAAAGTTAATTTACTTACATTACATAACACATATAACATAGATAGCTCCACCGTAAGGTTAGTTTCCCAACAGGTGTGAGAGGCATACTTTGGATTGGTTTGGTACTTCAACAGTTTAAACAGGATTGGAGGGAATATACCGCCTGCCTCATTTGTTTGGCATGTCTGAATAAAGTCATTATTATTGGACAATCGTTCACTATATTGTAAAAGGTAGCGTCTATATACACAATAATGACTGGTTTTGTGTACGAGTGGCCGTAATCTCCAAGTAGTTGACGCGTAGTAATATCCGAGCGATTAGCGAGGATATTACGTCGTCGACTACGAGGAGATTACGGTCATTCGTATACAAATCCAGTCGTTATTGTATTTATTACCCACCTACAAGATTAATAACAAATCTAATGCAATTAAACGGTTTCTGTAAGCCATTTAGTTCAAGACACAGCACTGTCAAGCATGGCAGTAATTCGGTGTAGACTTACACCAATAATATAGTTCATCATTAACCTGTTATTTTAGCATGCAAAGTGCGTAATGACAGTGATTTCTTATGGTAAATGAGATTATTGTGATTGATTCTAAATAATTAGCATTAAATGAACATTCAAAAAACTTATTTCAAAGTCCATGATGATTCAACCTTACTATGGACAGGACTATTTTTCCGGAATCTCCTGCAGGAGATTCTGAAATGTCAGAATCTCCCGGTAGCCAGTTCTAATTGCTCTATACATTTCTTATGGATATTACGTATTTGGTGGGTAATAAATGTATATATGTATGAAATATTCGACGTAATTTTAGCCAGATAATGCGTATCTGCAGGGGATTTATCCCCATAGTCCTAGTATATGTGTATCTTCATCTCTTACACAGTTACGCGATTAGTTCTGGCGTTCCTTCGTCGGCAATTATTAATTAATCATAATCGATCGTACTCTCTCCATTTAAGCTTACTACTTGAACCTCTAAACTGAATGCACTGGAAATGAGGTTATCACGTTATTGGTTTGATATCAATTAATCAAATGATCCGTTGTTGTGTGTGCTGGCTCAGTAACCAGGCAGTAACTCGTCAGTTATCATACGGTAATATGATCGTTATATAGCACTGCTTTATAAGACACAGCGCAGTAGTGGTGAAAACGCTGAAATTCGTTTTAATATTTTTCCAGTAAGGCCCGGCGCCCACCTACTACGATATGGCTCCGATATGGTCTACGATGCACCTTCCGATAAAAAATCAAAATCGCGTCGGAAGGTCACCTAATATCGGGGCAGTTGACCACGTTTCTGCGATTAGACACCGATAAAAAAAACATACAATGCGTGGTGGATTGGCATGTCTAGACATATGTCTACGATTTTGCACCTTCCCGATATGTCTCCCATATTTGCTTTTTGTATCGGAGCCATATCGGTAGGTCTAAATTTCTATCGTAGTAGGTGGACGCCAGGCCTAACTGATATTTTGAATATCACTGTGGTGTGACCGCGGCGGATGCTACGGTGTACCTAAATCTCTTCATGGTGTTCTATGACAATTATGTTTGGCAGCGACAAGCGGCACAGTCTAAAACAAACAAGGCTAGTTGCTGTAATTATGGGGTCTTTTTAAACATTTTCATCTTTAATTGGGATTGTAATTCACCCATAATGTTATGTAAAGGTTATCAGTGTAAATCAATATGATATAGAAAGAAGTGACACATGAAATTATATGAAATGGCAAGATAGATTCTTTGGGCAGCTGCATGATTGCTAACCTTTTTTTATTACTTAGGAAATCAGCATCTCTCAGACTGAGCTAGGTTTTTCAGATACATCTTGATGACTGTGTACAAATGAGGAAAACATGTTTGTTTTTTGCATAGTCTTAACAAGACTATTGTTTTCTATAATATTACTTGTTCATATTTCCTGGCGAATGGGACAAGCGATCAAAAATATCGCGTTGTAATTGGCTTTCTTCAGGTTATGTCTACATGAAATTAAAACCTAGCTAGACACATCAGACAAATCGACAACCGTATTATATTTTCTGCTGTGTGATTCCCACCAACCCAGACCCACAGCATAAATACACCACGTTGTTACTGATCTCAGTATACGGAAATTGATTGCCTTCACGTAGGAATATTCACCGAGGCCGCGGAGCCAGCTCCATTTCTCCTCCAACATGATAGCTGATGTGGAAAACAGTTATTAGTTTAGAAAGAACCTTCTAAAGAAACACTTCATTACAAACAGACTTGGACATTTCCTGGACCTTGTGCTCTGCTTTAAAGACTCCATTTGCCTCAAGGTTTGTAGATACAACCTGCTAGCGAGACGCAACTATAGTGTATTCGGCCATGCTCCACCCGCACTTTGCTGCCACATCCTCTATAGATATTTAGCATTGTCCCATGTTATCAGCTAATGTGCTATACATTTTGAATGGCTTAGGTGAGATGGATTCAGTTCTACAAAGTTGAACTTTGAGATATCATGTATACCTCATATGTCGAAATCATGAATACATTTTCAGCCATAGCTATGGTACACGTAACCGCACATAGTCATCAAAAGATTTGATCAGATAGGTTTAGAAGTCTGGGCAGGAAGTCAAGGTACCCATTAAATATTTAGAATTATTTCCCTTGCCCCAATTTACTCCCAATTCATAGGCAAGTAATCTGTAACGAAGTCTTTCTGCTTTGTTAGTTTCATTCTATCACATCTCCTTGTTTCATTTCCCTGTTTAACACCACGTCAGAACGCGTTTATACTCATAAGCTGTTATGATTCTTACATCAACGCAGATGACTGCGTTTAGAATATTCAATGTGGACACAACTATCGTCCATTATAGATATAACTTATTTGGACCAGAGAAACACAAAAGCCAATACTGTCAAGAAAAGACTTTCAATTTTCGTCAGAAGAGACATGAATCTCATCACCAATTAAAATACCTCCGTATCTGTAGCAATGTGGCAATAAGACTAGACACAAATGAAAAGACCCCGGAAATAGGTACGAGGATAATGACTGCTGGGTTCCTTCTCTAATTCCTCCCAAGGTTGTGATAAGGCATTCAATCCTCCTTCTGTAATTCATGATATTGTGGCCCAAACATATTTCAACTAGTTTCCGATTTAGAAAAATAAAGGGAAAGTGGTTAGATAAATCCGTTTATTTCGTCTTAAGTATCAGTAAACATATGCGTCTCTTTAGAGAAACTAATATGTTATAGGAATAGTATGCGAAGAATGGAGGGTTGCAATGCATCAATGCAGCATGATTCTATCCTGACGTCAATCCTGGACGTTGCATAAGGTAATAATATTTCATAGACATTATTTTAGTGTGTTCATTCGTGGTTGCATAGGACGACCTACTCAGACATTCGGTTAATGAAATGTCACCTTCAGTTAATATCAATTGAATAATAACTCTTGTTGGTTTTCTCCATACAGATTGGACATGACATTTTAATGATGAATATTTTCTTCTGTTTCGGAATTTTGAATTCATCAGAATCACAAGAAATTAAGTAATATTAGCGTGTTTTAACTAATTAGATTATGAATTTCGGCATAGCCATCATTACTCAAGAACTTGGTACAATTCGAAACTGTCCCCTGAATAATACCCTGACATCAATATCGTTAACATATGTATTCCTGTAGATGTGCTAAGAAGCATTTGATTAAACATGCGTCGCTTTATGTGTACCACTTTATATACGATACAAATATACATATATATATATATATATATATATATATATATATATATATATATATATATATATATATATATATATATATATGTATATATATATATATATATATATGTATATATATATATATTTATATTCGTCAATACATTTCAAGAAGCGCTGTCTATTAGCAAGCACTCTACATCGACATAATGCACATTGCTTTGAATGAGTCAGAAAGCCCTCTTTATAATGTACATTACTCTGTCCCAGGAATGTCTCTATATAATATGTATCCATCTAGGTCTCAGGGGCCCATTTAATGATGAAGGACCGATATTCGGGCTGGACGATAAGATCTATCAACAACTATGGGGACGATCCACGTTAGATATCGTTTGATATAAATGATCTGAGGGTTGGTGTCATATTATTCGTTCAAATATTTTTAGAATTAGCACAATTCCTGAATCATTCATGGCTGTATTTCTGTACCGCTCAAGTTGTAATTGTGATATGCAATATTAAACATAAGAACACGGGCTGTGGCTATATTTGAAATATAAATTATCATTTCGATCTATCTTAATAAAGGTTTTTTACCAGCTAGTGGGATCTCAGGATTCCAATTGGTCCTCCAATGAAAGGTCCACCTCAGGACCTGTCTATTTTACCTCTTTGTATTCAGTTAAATGCAAGTGGCAACCACAGGCCTCACTGGCCTTAAACGCAAACAATTTAGCTCTTAGGGCCAGCTCACGCATAGGGTTGGTAATTCGAACCCTGCGTACCTATTGACCATCATATTTACCCTCATCACAAGAGTAACGGACTGCGTGGCTAGGTCTGTATGTGACATGGAGGTATTCAAACCCATCGACAGCGATGCATTACGTATGAGAAGGTGAATGGCACATAATAGACCATTTCGAGGTCAGAGGGGAAGGGATGTCAGCATTTGGAAGCCTCTCTACTCAGGCAACAAGAGAAGAAGCCATCATGTAGTGGCCAGGTGATATGACAACGACACCTGTATTACCAGTATACCCGTGTGCATATTCCTTTTTCGTCCGACACAATATGTATGCGGTCTACCATACTGAAATATGGGAGTAGTGTTCTTCCGAACGAACAGTATCTATAATTCGCGGGATATTTTCAGATTTGAGTAGGTTAGGACGATTGTGTTTAAATAAGCTATAATGGAGAAGCTCGAAAGCGTGGATATATTGGGGGGTCCTATACTGCATTCGGCAAAAAAAGAGGCTTTAGATGTCAATATCTGTAGCCTCGTTACAAATCCCTGATGACAGCAGCGCGGGCCTCACCTTGGATGGGGTTATAAGTAAGTGCTAGTTGCGGGAAATGGATTCCGCCAACACTTTTCAGTCTATTATTACCTGATTTTCTTAAATGATGAAGGGGGCTATTGTAGCAAGTGTAAGCCATTATCGCTAAAACTGCCTCGTTTAATTCCGTTTTGGAGCTTGCTCCAGGTCCGTTTAGTGCCTAGTGCCATAGGCTTCCCTCAACTGTCCATTAAAAGGATTAGTAGGCTGACAGGCGTAGGGTGATTTATTATTCAGGCGGTGCCTGTGTTGGCAAGTCGGCCGGTCACAATAGGCCCCATGTAGGGGGTTGGCCCCTCGGTAAGTCAATGCCTGAATCATTCATGGCTGTATTTCTGTACCGCTCAACAGCTACTATGACATCCAACCTTCATCGCTAGGTTAGATGCGTGGGAGTGGTAGTGATAAGTGGGGTGGGTCATTTTACCACTCTCTGTGGAATATTCTGTACCCGGGCAATTAATCATCTTGCCGTGATTTTTGAATTGGAGTAGCGCTATTTTCTTCACCTCTCTAATCATTGTCTTGTGTATCGGTACCTCTGTTTCCCTAATCTCTCTCACTCCCTTCCTCTCTCTATTTCTTTCTCTCTTTCGTCCTCTCATACCTTTTCTATCTCTCCTGTTCCCCTCCCTCTCTCTATTCACCTGTGTGTGTCTTTTCTTGTCTGGCTCTATTTCTCAGTCGGTCGATCGGTCTCTCCGGTCTTCATTCTGTCCATCTGGATCTCTTGACTGGTTATTAGGTGTAATTAAAGCGGCATATTCAAACTTGGTATCCACGTGTTGTCTAAATTCCATAAGCACCCTATTTGTACGTTTATGCTGGACCTTCATCGGATCTCAATGCATATCATTGAGAATGTAACAGCAACCAATGAGGGGAGATAATGTTGACATTGTAAAGTGGTTGTCCTCTAGTAATCTCGCCTAACTGTCAGTGAATACCTTAGGGCGTATCCCAGTACCAAAATCACTTATTCAATTGCCATTTGTCAGGGAAAATGTGAAGTTCATATGGAGAGCCAATGGACATTGTAAAGAATACTCAAGAATAATTCTTGTGTCCTGTTTGCCCGAATATCATGAAGATATGCCAATACAATACAAATAAAAGGTCCTGTTGTAATAGTAATACAGTGATTTCAAACTGTTTTTTCCAAGGCTTAGACAGGGATTAAAAAGGAATAAGTAAATATGAAGGCTGCAGGAATTGGATGAAAAGGGCGTGCCAGAGAAAATATCTCAGATTTTAACCAAACATGTTGTAGTTAGGCAAGGACGACACACTATAGTTACGGTAGTTCTCTGATTTACATCTACCAATTACAATTTCCCCATTGAAAATGTATGGGGCCACAATAAACCACTACCCATTGTTTCTATGACGTAGGGAAACATAACAACTGATTACTGATTTGAAACCAATTGATTACATCCTCGAAGCCATTATTTTCGAGAAAATAATCCCTTTGTGGTGGAGAGCAAAATATAATCCCTAATAATATACCATATGATATGACAATTCTGGGGTTTAATCTAATCTGGAAGATGAATAATAAATATAACAAACGATGGTTTTGTGGACAGCTGGCTATATAAAGCACTCAAGACATCGTAATACGCTTGCTAATGCTGGTGTCTTACTATGAATCAACCTCTCATTGTTTACGGCCGCCTCACCACGAACCAATTGATTATTGTCTATGAGGCTTTCTCTCATGCACATATATGTACAGGTATATTGAAAGCCATAATTAAACAGGAAAACAGGGAAAGGGGAGAACGGTGACTCGTATGCAGTTAAAGAGAGGATATAGACCAACATTTTACCTGAACACAATAGCCTTTGTGTCCTTTAATGTACCCTTCTTTTCTGTGGATTATATCTTAGATCTACAACCATATGTGTAAAAGAAAGATTTCTTAATGAATCATTATTTTCGTCAATGATAAAAATGTAGATACTATAATTTATTCTGAGAGATGGGGTGGGGGGTTAGCTGAGTGCTATAAGGCACTGGACTCGTAATCCCAAGGCTGTGGGATCGAAACCCCCTTGCAGCCACATTTCCCCTTCATCCCTAGTAATGGTATACTTAGATCTGCTGTATCAAACGCACAGTTGTTCTCACACCATGATAATGTGGTGTGGGAACTAAAAAACCTCTCGCCTCGTTCAATGCGTAGGGGTAGGATTTCTAACTACATCCATCCCATAGATTCAGTCACCACCCCTGTGATGTAAAAGAAATGACAGAAAAAGCTGAACCATGAGAAAGTCTGGAGAGGACCTGTAATGGTTAAACGGTGTAAAGTCAAACGAAAAACAAATCTGAAAGATGGCCGCATGTGGGATCTTATTATGAGCGTAATGTAAACTTCTTATAAGAAAGGTGGGCTCTGTAGATGAATCTCAAAGCATGACCTACTACATCCTTCAATAGCCAGATATCAGGAATATCCATTGACCACCTGCTTTGAAATACATAACCCGCCAAATACAGTGAAACCCCTCTTAAGGGGACAACCTCCGTTCCGAGCAAAGTCTCCCCTTTAGCGAGGTGACCCCTTAAGTCGGGTTAACATAAACTGAAATAATGATTTATGTTCCGAGAAAACTGTCCCCTTAAGCGGGGTGTCCCCTTAACCGAGGTGTCCCAGAAGCGGGGTTTTACTGTACATATATTACAGTGAGTGTAGCCTCGCTAGAGTTCTGAACACTTACATAAACCATACTTAAGAATGCTTCGAAACAGAAGCTTATAATACACGACATTCGGAAAATTCTGAATAAATGCAAAAAGGCCGAATTCTGAACGATATAAAGTGGCACCTTTATATTATGGTAGTCACCTCTGGGAGGTATTGTCGAAGATGATTCAAGATTTAAGATACGGTTAGACCTTCAAGAATAAAGTATAAGAGAAATTGTCAACATATTTATAATATAGATTGAAGAAGCTGTCTAATTACATTGATGCTTGAGAATGAATGATTGTTTTATGTCTACTGTCCTAGCCTTAAGAGCAATCTTTGTGGAAGATCGTCATATTAGAGCCAAACAGTTTTTGTCAGTGAACATTTTTCAACAAGAACAACAAAATGTAAGACGTATACTTGTTATAATATAAACTGTCTTATCAACTTCAGTCTGTTGGTTTATTGCAACAGTTCATGCTGAGTTTATATACGAAAGATATATGTGATATCTATCGTAGAATGGCCCACGATTACTTCACTGTACTCTGATAATGTAGAGGAGTGCATAGGTTATATTTCGTGTAATAATGCGTCTATGCAGATGATATGTAGAATAACAGCAACTTAATCCTAGTTTCTATTAAAGGTAATGGCTGGCTATGCTGACTGCAACCATGACTTATTCGTCCCTTACCCACACAGATATCTACTGACATTTGACGTGACCCAGCGGTTCTCCACCCACACACTCTGCTAAACTCAGCCCCTCTGTCTCCTGACAGGGACCCCCCGAGCGTATCCCGCTGCTCACCGGAAGGCAAACGTGGATGCACGGGGGAAATCCTCCACGGGAGGTCCATATCAATACATTATCGCCCATATGAATATATCCCAGCGGTCATCATTGACAGAAGTAATGGTATGACGTCATCAGCGGTGCCCATGGGAGGTTCCTGTCGTTTATTTCTGCCATCAGGTATGACAGCAGGTCACGTGGTACTTAATTACATTGTGAATGGGAGGGGGCACTACTTTAAGGGAAAGAAAGCATGAATCTTTCTTATACAAATCCTGTATTCTAATGAATCTGAAGTATTCGATATTCCAACCCGGTATATTCCTTGCTGATGGGAATCTGATAGAGGCTTGCATCTGAAAATCTATTAGTGTAACCATGTAGGCAATTCGAGACTGATGAACACCAATCCTTTTCCCGTTCATGATACCTCACCTGTGTCAGACAAAATCAGTTGTCGTCTTATCTCAATACTCCGTATTTCCAAATACATGTTATAAGCATATCTAACTTGATACTCAGATACAAAAATAGGCAGAAAAGTACATTCCATGTTCGCATGAATAACGCTGAAGGATACTCTAGCGATTGCATTTCAATTGGCATGGTTTGAACATTTGCACATGTAGTATATGGAAAGCAGCGTTTAATAGTGGCAAAACGCATAATGACTGGTCGAGTGACTCATCAATGGGTAGAGAGGCATACATGTGGATATGATAAATGGCACGGTACCCAAGTAGCATTTTATCCCTGAAAGTATCATTATATATGTAATACACTGTAGACTACACGAGCATAATTTCGTCCTTTTATATGGATGAGATGGTAAAAACTACACGAAGTATCAACTCCGCAATAAAGGTAAACTACACACTATGTAATAAAGGTAAACTACACAAGTATGAAGTCGCTCCAGTCTGGGCACATGTAGCTGGGAACTCAATACATTGACACCTGAGCGTTGCACGAAGGACCATATGCTCATTATTAATGCAGTACCCCATGAGTACACTCATTCTGCTTAATGTAGGTACTGGTAAAGGCTACTGGTAGTTGGTTAATAAGCCCGTGTCCCACAATATCGGGACATGCATATTACTGACACGTCTTGCTGCTTGATAACAGTTACGTCATAATTGGCAGACCAAGAGTGCTGATTGAATGAGCGGGTAAATGTCAGGTGGAATGGGAAACATATAGAACAAGTACGTTATTATACCTGTTTCCGCTACTGCCATTACTAATAATCACCTAGTTGTAATGACCATGTTCAAACCGATATATGCTTCGAGAGGTTAGGGGATCGGTTACAAGAGGGTTTTTTCTGGCATTATCATTACAGTTGCTATGTCTCGTTAATATTAGACAGAGAGAGTTGAATAGGAAAGCAAATGTTTAACATCATATTTGTTATTCGGGACTTGAAATAGATTAGTAAGGTATGGGATTGAAGCATTCTTCGAATACCCGAGTCACTACGTTGAGCATATATATAAGCCTAGATGTTGCTACAGTACTAAGCATTAGCACCCATCAACCATCTACCTATTGTGAAAAGGGGATCTATTCATGCGCTTCTGCGTGATATTCCCCTCCCTTGTCCTACAACCAAGGTTAAAGGCGCCGCCAACCAATAGAGCCCGTTCTATTAGGTATGGTGCTGGTCATTATGTGGCACCAAATCCTCCGTATTCTAGTTCCTTTTTTAATGAGTCATGCGTCACATGGTTAGCATCACATTAGGACATTAGTAGGTGATATTCAGCAGATGTCTTGGAATAATATTTTTCTATCTTATCAGCGTATGTCGTAGTAACCTGGTGTGCCAGAAGCTTTGTCGTTCATTAATCAATCACATGCAGCTATAAACGTGATTTATTTTCAGAATTAGCGTGACATTCATTATAAGACCTATTTGTACAGAGTTCCGATAGTTATGATAGTACATAGGTTCATGTTATATGGTTATTTTGGATAACTCTAAGATCATTTTGGATGGTAGGTCTATAAACATGATAATAAATCTATAACAACTTACCATTTTATGTTCATCCTCTGGTTCTGATGAATCTACTCAAAACCTGTGAAGCAGGTGTTCTAAGCATTTAAAGCAGAGATATTTTATATGGTGCACTGAGGCACTCCATGTAGTCGACGTAATAACACAAAATCTGCTACAGGCGCTCGGACTAAGGCAATAACATTGAGATAAAGAAGGACGTAATTAAGTCACATGTGCAGCGACGTCTGCTTTCACCGACAGTCTTTCGTAATACAGGCACAACTGTCTAGGAGTTAGGATTCAATATTAATGAATATGGCTACCGCAATGCTAGATATATCTCTCTGGAGGCAACATTTGCCATTTTTCACAAATAACATTTACTGGAATATATCATATCTGAATGCCTCCCTAATGCTCCTGCTTTGTTCCGATTGAGACTATTGATACCTTTTAGGATATTACAAATATATATTGAAATTGATGGCAAAAACTATAGATACTTGCACTGTATATATATATATATATATATATATATATATATATATATATATATATATATATATATGTATATATATATATATATATAATTGAAACAAGCAAAGCTGAGGAAGAATCCTTACAGCTGGTCGCATTAGATGCAGCAGCAGCAGGCAGTTGTTGTCACTGCGGCACGGATAGCTGGGGTGCAAGGGACTGCTGTCTGTCGCTGCCAGGAGGTTTCACAGCGGCGAGTAGAGAAGGGCGGAGGGTGGTCGGAGAGAACCAGGTGAGAAAGGTGAAACCCCAGGGTGCCTACCTTCGCGTGTGAAGGTGCTGGGGCGGCATATGGGAGTTAGTGTGGTGGGTTGCCCGGTTGAGTTCACACCCAAAATATAAGTGAGATGATCATGATTACCTCATCCTGCAGAATATTAAATCAAATGTCTATTTGTACTCGCATATTGACATTAATGGTCACTGTCGTCGTCGTATGACTTATTTTCTGTATCTAACCAACACACTCTGTCACCGCTACAGACCATCCTGTTTCGGAACAACCAAACGTATGGTCAGACCCAAACACAGTCAGTGGAATCTTGCCACGATCCAACATACCCTTTGACAGTAATACTCAGTCTGCTGTGTCTTGTTGCAACCCAACGCAAACTGTTACAGCTGTATATTGTCTATTGTGTCTTATTACAACCAAAAACGCAGTCAGAGCTACACACAGTCTGTCATACAACATACATAAAATCCCAACATACCCTGTCACAGCCACACCCAGTCTATTTGGTCTTGTCCCAAGCCTACACACCCAATCTCAGCCAGACATGGTGAGTTATGTCTCATCGTGCAACTCAAGATACTCAGTAACTAGTGTTCCCAGTAATGTCCTGCCTGTCGCAACCAGTTACGATAAAACGTATCACATCGGAGTCCCATTTTCCCCAGTTAGAGCCTTTCATAACCATTTACAGGCCATAATAACAAGTCAGGCCTTATCGCGTTCTATCACGACTAGTTATGCCTATTCATATCTTCTGTCTATGCCCTTCAGACTGTGCCCTTCACACAGTGTCCTTTAACCTCTCCTGTCCATTTACTGTCGTTTATATTTTGTCTCTCACATTCTGTCTCTTGCCCGGTGTTCTTTGCCTACTACTCTCAACGCTTACATTGTTCCCTTTACTCTGTACTCTCCATATTATGCCCTTCACATTGTCCCAATAGACTACGTCCTCCACCCTGTACTTTTTCGAGTATGTCCTCTGCGTTGCCCTTCACATCATGCTCTTAATCGCGTGTCCTCTTCCTTCACTCGTGTGTACTCCCAACTCTATGCCATTTTGCGCCTCCAGTAATATGCCCTTCAAATATATTCCTGCGTGCCCTGACTTATCTGATTATATCTTCAAGCTTATGTCCTCTACTATGTGCTAAAGTATACATTCACACACAGCTTACAACAGTTTGCCCTTGAACTTTGTCCATGCTTTTCACACTGGCCTCTACATTATAAACCCTATACACTTTGCCAGCCACACCATGTACTGCGCATTGACCCCCATACTGTCGTCTGTATACATTGCTCTATACGCTGTATCTCCTATACTACGTATATTAAACATACTATGCTTTAAATGCTATGCCCTTATCCAATGTATACTATTTCTTCCACATTTCCCCTTACACTAGTCTCTATATGATATGCCCTATGTTATTGAGTTTCAGCTGGTAACATTCTGACCTCCACACACTACTCTCACCACCCTGCTGTCACAAGGAGCCCTTAATGCTGCCATGCCAACCTTACAGGAAGTGGGGACTTCCACCTGCTACTTATGTTAATTCGCCTCATTTTTATTTGTGGTGACGGCCATCCAGGTAGCAACCACCGCCGCGCTTGTCGCCGCTCCTCCGCCGCCGTCGACGGCTGCGGGGCCTCCGTAGGTCCGTCACCGGGGGATGGCCACCCCCCTCCCCCAACCCTCCCCGACCCCCAGAGTGCGACAGCTGGCAGAAGGAAGGCGCACGCATGCGCAGTCCATGGCAGACGGACGACCCTTGCTAGCTAGCTGCCAGGTTGACAAGGACCACGTGATATTGATGTTGGCAATGCCAAAGGCTAACCATGCTAGGTGTGCATTTATGTTAACTCCGCTTTGCCCCCCGGGGTCGCCTCCAATGATGTGGCCGCTGGATTTGACTTCAGACATTGGGCATCTAACTGATGGGATGGGAGCTTAGTGGGGATATTTTCTAAAACCCTAAATCTACTAGGTTACTTGGGTGGCAGCAGTAAACGCGGCGGTGGCTTATGGTCGCAGTGCGTGCGTCCCCGAAGTACCGCACTGCGGTGCTTGGGGTGTGAAGGTGCCTTAAATGTAGACGCTTTGGCCGCGCGCGTCACGTTGCATGCGCGCGTCACAACCTCATCCTGCCGAGCGGCGAGCAGACGCAGCGCCCGCAATTCTTCACGCTGGATGCAGGTGGGGGCTTCCTACTCACAAGCCAGCCATAGGGGCCTGAGCGACAGAGAAATCACCACTGCCCCCACCTGGCTTAGCCCCGGGATTTACACCATCTGGATCTAATGCCCACCCAACTGTATGAGAATCTGTCCGATGAGCCTAACCCTCCCACCCTGTCAGCTATGATGATATATGCCCAGTGCTTTTCCCGCATTCCACTCTTCTGTTGTTGCTTTTTTTTTCATCTAGAAGCATTCCGACATATTGAGTCTGATATATTCATTCATTTACGTAGATGTTTCCCATCTGGAGCGTGCACTGCTACTGACATGGTGCGATGCAGCGGCGTTGGTCCACGCATATGGTACACTAACACCTTGTACCTCGTAGTAAACAGCACTCACGCACCTCGTTCAACGCACGTGCAGCATGTATGTGAACGTGCATCAGTGGGGTGAATAAATCACACGCTGAACATATCCAGACGGATTTGAGATGGTAAAGAAAGCGGGCGCCGCGCTGAACGCCGGGAAGACCTACCTGGGAGCCGTTAGCGTCCTTCTCCATGGCGGGCGGTGGAGCAGCTCGGAGCAGCCCTAATCAATGTGCTGCACACCGGGCGCGCGACACGTCCCACTAGCCACCCGTCGTCCGCCGCATCCTCAAGCGCCACCGCCGCCGCCGCCACCGCCGCCACCGCCGCCGCCGCCACCACCCAGCCTGCCGTTACCCGGTCGACCACCATGTGGCCTACCTCGCAGAAATCCACGGTAAGCTCCTGGCACCTCTTTCTGACAGCTCCGGCTTTCAGAAAACTCGCGTGAAAATCGAGGCGGTGGTATTTAGTCTTACGGTCAGGAGAGGTACGGCGAGGTGTGAAGCTACGGTAAACGCGGGGTGGTCGGCATAATTGTTTCTTCTTTCCCCACGACGCCTGTTCCCGCCGTCCCCGCACCTCGCCCTGCCACTGCGCAGGTGGACCAGCACTGCATCCGTGTGTGCGTTCGCGCGTTCGTTCGTTCGCAGCCGATTGCGCGTGCGTCGGTAAGCCTGTGTGTGCATGCGTGCGTCGCCGAGGAACGCCGGCTGCGACGCGGCGGTCGGGCGCATAGGGGGAGGGGGGATTGGGTGGGAGGGGGAGCTTTCACTGGTTTCCGCTCCGCGTCTTTGCGTAGCGTCCGCCCAGCTAGCCTCGTTTTCGGTTCACCAGGTGTTGGCTGCTGGCGGCACTTCCGCCGGGACGACGATGGAGCGAGTCATATCCGCTGCCGCTGACGTCAGCAATGCCATCTACGTCATCTACGTCAGTAACGTCAATCAAAACGAAAACAATGTAGGGGAGCGAGAATATTCTTGTCGTTATGTTTGTGTGAAGCAGACGACAATTATAGACAGATCACTCTTATGCGATGCTATCTAGCTAAGAAGCGACGGATTCGCATCAAAGTATGCCTTATATTTTATCATCGGTAACCATCAGCAGTTGGTGTGACCGTGCTGGATGTGGCAGCAGGCGGAGGCAGCAGGCGGCGCGCTGAGAGCTGCGTGGCCCTGCTGTCTCCGGGTGGGTGAGCTGCTCAGTAGACTGCTGAGCCAGGCCCTCAGCCAGGCCCTGCTACTGGTGAGCCATTCGGAGCGCCGGTACATCTCCGCCGTGTCCTCACCGCGAGACGACGACCCTCCTCTCACTCTCCTACAAAACACATCTCCCCTATCATCAGCTACAGCACTGCGATCCAAAGTGAACGACGGGCAGGCAAGGTGGGAGGAATAGAAGGGGAGATATCAGTTTTGAGGGATAGGGTGAGAGCTCTGTGGACAGGTGGGTGTAGCATGGGAGGTAAGGTGGGGGATATAGGAGAAAGGAGGTGTAGGGTGGCAGGTACAGGGTGGCAGGTGTAAGGTGAGAAATACAGAAGAGTTAAAGGGTGGCAGGAACAGGGGGTGAGAAATAGGTCTGAGGAAGTAGATTGTGCATAATAGGAGATACACGTATGGAGGTGCAGGGTGGGAGATGCGGTGTGGGAGGTGCAGTATGCCAGGTATGGGCGGGAAGTACAGGGTGAGGGGTGCAATGTAGGGGGTGCAGTGTGCGACGTATGGGTGGGAAGTGCAGAATAGATGGAAAACCATGGGAAGTCTATGATAGGAGGTGCAGCGTGGGATGTATGAGGTGGGAGGTGCAGTATGGGAATGTGTTGAGAGATTGGAAGGTGCAGTATGGGAGAGACAAGATGGGAGGTACAGTGTGGGAGGTAAATGATGGGAGGTGCACTATGGGAGGTGCAGTGTAGGAGGTATTGATGACGGTGAAGGTTTAGAGGCGCAGTGTGAGAGGTGCAGTATGGGAGTGTTGGGTGGAAGGTGCAAGGAGGGAGATGCAGTGTGGGAGGTACAGAATGGGAGGTGCAGGGTGAGAGGTGCAGTATTGGAGTTATGGATTGGGAGGAGTACGGTGAGAGGGAGAGTAAGGAAGGTATGGAATGGGAGGGCAGGATGAGTGGTGCAGGTGAGAGGTGCAGTGTGAGAGGTATGGGGTGGGAGGTGCAGATGGGAGACATTGGGTGAGATACAGTGCAGGAGGTGCAGCATAGGAGGTGCAGCATAGGAGGTGCACAGCGAGAGGCATGGGGTGGGGGTGCACTGTAGGGTAAATGTATAGCGTTCCTGATGTTAACGGCAATGCCCCTCTGAATAGTTAACACGTTTGGCCCCAAAGTCTACTTTAAAGGATTAGGCCCTTAGTTGTTCCCATTTTTCTGTCGCCTAACGATGAACGTTTGATATTGTCATCAATCGTGTTCATTGTAATGGAATTGCTTACATGTGTAACTATTCAGTGGTATCGCATCAAGAATTAAGCATCTGGCATAAAAAAAAAACATAGTACGGCGTGTAGTCAGACTAGTCGGACCCTCTACTCAAATACTGGGATCGGGCACCACTGTATTAGACCTTTACGGGGTGACGAAACATATTTTGGCATCGTCCCCCTAGACTTTCTATAAGAAACCACTTATATATACCCAATAGAATATTCTAAATGTTGTGCCATCCCTAAAACAATACCCGTTAAGTCACGTTGTTTTACTGTGTGAATCAATCTCTCTTGTCAGGTGACCGTCATATTGGTGACCCTTCAAGGTCAAGATCATATCATCAAATTTGAAAACTAACAGGCAGACTCAGACTAGGACAGCGATTATCATAGAAAAATCATTTTGACGGTGGGACACTAATGTAATGTGTTTAGAAAAGGTAGACTACACTAATCATAAAATGTACGAAATATTGGTCGAAAACGAACTTTTATGAATTTGACAGGTGCTTGAGTCATAATAGGGGCCACATAGACTTGATGCCCCAGTCACACTGGCGTAAAATTTGGCGTTTCTTCTACGTATTTGAATTGTTGGGACCACGTATTAGCTACGGATTTGGAACTTATTTGTTTGCTTTTCTTTAACGTTTTAGTACGCTTCTCAACGTTCATCAACGTTCATCAACGCTTATCTACGCTTCTGTACGCATTGTGGCGTTTTTCGGCGCATTCCGACTTTTATTTACGCATCTCCGCGTATTGCGGCGTTTTGCGGCGTATTTTGAGATTCCAAAATGCGTAGAAGAACGTAGACGTGCGTACACGGAAAAATGCCGTTTTTTACGTCAGTGTGACTGGGGCATAACAAGTAATCATAACAGTGCAATCAAAATAAGAATCGATTGTCAGTGTACCGATTACCGAAAGATTAGCCTATGGATTGAATCACGACTTAAATACGTGAAACGAAGCAGTTCGGGTCGAGATATAACTAGGCAGCATAGTAATATATAGTAGGGAGAATGCAGAAATCTGATTCCTAGATTTATCCAATCTCACTTTCTCCAAGTGATGGGTTCTCTTCTGGAAGAAAATAAATCAATTCATATCACATAAAGACACTTCACATGCATATTTCAGACTAGTTAATCAAAGTATCTTCGAGCGTTGTATGATCCAGAATATCTCATAAATAAAGCTGCATAAAGTTGTTTTTATAGGGCACAGAGAAGAAGATGGATTCACCAAGGTACCATAAACATGTCTACTGATCGCGGGTTGCATTATTTGTACTTAGTTTTAAAGTGAGATATCGACAAAAGCATCGTGAACAGTCTAAGTAAACATGTATACCAAAATTACTGTAATATCACCAATCAAATGTGTATCATTTTGAGATCCAATTATCCTGCTAGTTTGACTGCTTGGAAGGGCCATATATAGTCGCGCTGATATAACCACACGATGCATGCCATACCAAGAACCAACTCACTCTTCCGCCCTCTCATAGTGAGACGTTATTGTCTCTAGCACCTAACTTGTCAGATATATTTATACTTCAATCAGAAGCTGATTGGGTTCTATCATGCAAGCATGATCTACATCATGTACATTGTATATAAATATGCATCCCAACATTCTGCTTTCTGGTTTAACAGCAAGCATCCCTAAAAGTGTTCGGATATGGTATCCTGGTAATCTTATCAGTTTAATGTGTAATGGCTTAATTAAAAGAAATCTCTAATTACGTTTGTGAATTCCCCTTCAGTAATTAAAATCGGCTCACATTGCGTCTCTACTCCGTAGGGTAGTGGGAATTTTAAAAAGTGAAGCGAACCAGATGGGAAAAATGATTCACTGTCGTAAATTATGTGCTCTAAAATAGGTCTTCCATGAGTTTGGCTTCAGTTGAGGGTTGGCATTGGTTAGAAAATAACCTAAAACCGAAGTTATGATTTCTATATAGCTCCATATGTATCGCTTACGAAAATTGACCGAAGATTACGGGTTACTCAAGTGTCAAGGGATGACGGGGAATGGTACCCATGTGATCTACCTAGTGGATGTTGACAGTATATGAATATGCATGGAAAGGGCCCCTTTTTCGAAATGTGGGTATAAGGGCTGGGCCTTATTTCCCCTTCATATCTCGAGACGGCGGGCATTTTATTAAACCATATTAAGTATGAGATGATTCCAAATACAATGTAACGTTATCTAACTACGACTACAATTAATACATGGTCTTCCCGATATTTTCCATTCGGAATTAAGGTTATATCTACAACCAATATATTGTTTTCTTCATTTTTACATCAGAATTGGCTACTCTGGAAAGCAATATCTGAATGCATTAGGGCCAGCTGGAGGGTTGGCGGTAATGTGTGAACAGAGGAGATGGTTACTATGGACGCCACCTACTGTGGTTCATCCGGTCATGTAAACCGTGGCCACGTGCCCACACCCTTCGTCCACTTGCTCCTGGGACGCCAACGGCTTCGGATCCATCCACCCACCGTTCAGTAACTCAATTTTCCTCCTCCGTAGGCCTACTTTATACCTCGTGACCATTCTTATCTTGTGTTACTCTCAAATGTATCTCATTGGTTATATGTAACTCAATAAATTAAGTCCATATTACCTCGTTTCTCTGTTGGTCATTACGCATTTCTGTCATTCTGGAACCCCCAAAGCACCACTCTTTATAAGATCGAATCTGTTTCTAAATGAGCCGTCTATTTTATCACTGAATTCCTAAAAAAAAAATCGCCATTCTATAGAGGCTACCAGATATGGAATAACATACCAGAATCTGTAAAAGTTCCTGCACCAAAGCAGTCTTTGAATCGGCTGTGTCAGAAGTAAGGGATTTTACAAAAAAAAGCAGTTACACCATAAAGGCAATGAGTAATACTAAATATAAATATATATCAACATAAAACGAGTATAAGATGCTTATATTTATTAGGCGAGGGAACGCTAAATACGGATGTAACACTCACTAGATACAGACCACTCCAAAATCACGTAACAAATATATATACCTGACATGTGGGTATATAACTAAAGTTCATCTTTATCTAATAAATCTGCATCGTCATTCATCGCCCTTTATCATCATACCTACATGATATAACATATTTTTGTCATATTCTCCTTATATCTATATATATATTTAGATCCTGTTATTTTCGTATAGAATTGGTTCCAAACGTGATATGCTATTAATTGAATCGGCACACAAAGATACATGTATACCTTTGATTATGTCAAAAGCCCATATCGTACATAATTGATATACAAAGGCCATTCAGTGGCTATCGTGGTAGACCGTTTTATGTACTAGGCAAATATATAAAAACCTTGAATTAAAAGAATTTTCAATAAATCACTTTGTTTTACTACTAGAGTCCCTAGATTCGATATCTCCTATGAAGACAGGCTCGTACGTTAGTAAAAATGTATCTGGTAGAACAATACACACAACCCAGATAATAGGGACCAAGGTTTTCTGATAATATTTAGAGCTATATGTTTTTCCGTTATATAGGTGTCCTCCAGATGATTTATTCTAGACCAGAAATATTTTCTTTCTGCTGATATGATTATAGGTAGGGTCCTTCTTAATAGTTCCTCCTATGAAATCTTCTAGACCGTGACCTTTATGATGTCTGGATACGGAGTAGGCTGCCAACCTTAACATCTGCGAGCTCCTTCCCCACTGACACCTTATTGACTACGAGCTGAGAACTTATGACTCCACCACTTCTCCTGCGTTGGTTTCTACAAAGTCTGTTTACCTCTTCCTAATTCATATCACTCTACTATATTTATACCATGAGTTTTCTCGAATTATGCTGGCTTGACACCTTTAATAAAGTACATGCAAATAAAAATATTGGGTATATCGCGTGTTGCATGAATTCTTACATACATTAACCTGCAATCAATAGGGAATGTAGAATCCTATTTCCCATGTACACATGTCTATGATGTTCAAATATAACATGCTCACGTTGGGGGTAAAGTGTACAGCTTCGTCACACACTAACAGATGTGAGAAGGTAGTTGTCTAAGTGTAGATTCTGGGGGCTATGACTCATGTCATGCCAGGGATTTGCTTGGTCAGCTGTGTACATATATAACACCCACATATCAAATATAAGGATCGATTACCATTGGTATCACCCATTATATGTGCCTATATATAGTTACTCATACTTCTAAATAACAACATGAAGCCGACTGTTTAAATAGGCGAGTTTCTGTGGGCAGAAAATCAACATCAGTCACGCTGAAGTATTTCCTGGTGTTCCGGGGGACCAGTTAAAATGTCGATTCCTGATCGAGGGCTGGCGATAATATGTGTATTTGCTGTATTATATAAAGATGCGATGGAACATTTGAATGACTATAGGATGATGCCTGAGCCTTGTGGCAACATGGCACGAGTCACTAGATCGACTGTAATAATACAGCCATGCTCCCTACCTGGCATTAGGTGTGAAAGTTGGGAGCTGCTCTGAGCAGCTTAGAAGAATTCTTAGTGTGAGGGTCAAAACATAATTAAACCTTCAAGAGTATTCATAAAGGCTCTCAATTCGAGAATTTAGCAGGACGAATACATTACAGAGCGTGTCCATGGACTCTTATTGGTAACAAAAGATTCATATTTTCTACTAGAGGGGCCAGGGCTTATAAATACGATATCATCCAGATTACGAACTTCCACAATGCCAATATGTATTGCTCAATGTCGAATTTGTCGAACTCACGTTTCCTTTTTGTTGTATTGCAGCAGTGTACAGACGTTGAACCCTTGGGTGCCATGCTAGAATTAGTCGTGGTTGTCACCGGAACGGTATCAAACGTAGTCACCGAGGACCCTGCATGAGTAGCCGCAGCCCGGATGATCAACTGGAATCACTGTGGTAATTATTGATGAGGTGGATCAGCGGTTGAGACAACAGGTCCATATCGCTGGTCTGCTGCGAAGGAGGCACTGCCATCGACCTGCCTTTGCTGCTTGTCCAACTGCAATTGCTGCTGGATATTCGCTTTTATCCTACCCCTAATATAAAATCACATAGGCTTAACATTGGGTTTCCGAATGCCCCGCTGACTGGCATACGGAGTTTTATATGCCACTAGTGGCATACAGCATTGTTATCACGTAATATTCCAAAATCGAGGTGATAGGGTAGGATAAAATCAAAACATGATTCGTTTTAATCTTGGCCACCGCATTCCACTCCTGAAGTTTTGGCTCCGGACTTCACTCGGCTTCGCCTCATGAAGTCACTTTGCCAAACTCCGGTCGTGGAATACGGTGGCCAAGATTAAACCTCATCCAGTTTTACGATAGAATCCGGCCTGGTAGTAGTGCAGAACTGATTTTTATTAACTTTTGGAGAGGTACAATCGTCGTGCGATTCGCCTTCCGTGACGTAGGTGTTGTTGTCAAAGCCTACCTTGCTTTTATCCACCCACCCACAACATGGAATTAGACAGCAGAAATCGTGTATTTGCAGAATTGTCCTCCACGAGGAGAAATTAGCAAACACGTTCAGCAGGCAGTAAGATTGTTGCCCATCTTTAATGAAAATAGTGGTTCTGAAGTTGATATTCTACAGACAAAAATTCTCACACACAATATTGCGTTTCGAGCATATTATAAAGAGGCGGAGTGAACAGGGGCTGGCTGTGGTGAGTGTGCCGTTGTATCAATCATTCTGCTCATATATGTACATATATGTGTGTTTATATGTGTGCATGTATGCATGCATGTATATGACCAGGTAAGTATGTAAATATGTATGTAAGTGTGACTGTGTCTCAGTGAGTATGTTTATGGGTCGTCAAATATTCATGATGTTATTTCATACCGCTTGTCCTTGACTGATATAGCTTGCTATAAGCTACATAATGAAATGTTGTCACAAGAAATGTTTGACTTGCTACTATTAATGGAGAGTGGATGGCACTTATGTATTAAAACGGTGTGTCCTGGAACTTTTGTGTATAGCTATATAGAATTGACTTGATAGAGAAATGAAGATATCATCATCCATGATTTTTTTTTTTTTTTTTTTTTTTCAGAAAAACTTAATGACTTACATTACTCACCTCTATCGAGGCGATCTTCCATATAGAAGTCAACATGGAATAATAGGACAATCACATCACATTCACACAACTACACAAACATTAACAATATGTGGTAGTACGTTGTAACACATTTGAGAGTCAAGTTTCACTAGTGTCATCCGCGATCTGTTAATCCTTGGACACAAAAATTGGATCTATTGATCCAGTACATGACAAATATCAATCAGAGCAATTTCACTTTTCACTTTCTCCTTGAAATTGTTATTACTGTTTACATTCTGGCATTCTGAACTTAGTTCATTCCAGATTTTACTACCTATATAAAGAGGACAATTTTTAAACTTTTCAGTACGCGGTCTTTTTATGTTTAGTTTTATCTTACCCTTGCTTCTTGTTATGTTCAGATTAGATTTAACGATGTTTACTGATGTTCTTGTCCACCATTTGATTAAAGTCAGTGTGTGTGCAGCCCTGCGTGTCAGTAGATTCCTTATTTTGCACGATTCTAGTAAATCGTGAACACTTATATCTTTTATTAACTTAACAACTCTAAGACTCTGATTCACACACACCTGTAATTTTTGTTGCATCCGCTTGGTCATATTCCAGTGTACAATATCGGCATACTCAATGATTGGAATTAGAAATTGTTTCACTATCTTCAGACTTAGATCTTCATTTAAAAGCTATCTAATTTTACGAAATTTGAATAACTTTCTGCGGAAATCATTTGTGATTTTTTGAAAGTGTGAGTCAAATCTTAATTTGTCATCGATAATGATAATTCCAATGGAGCGTTGAGTTGGTTTCCAATTCTGTGATTCTGTGAATTAACCAATAAATACCTATTATCATATAAGCATGAGATTTATAAAAATCAATTTGCACAATAATAGAAATAACAAAGGATACATAGTTGAAAAAATCTGGACAAACCTTTCATGTAGACGGTGAAAGAAATCTTTTCTTAGAGCACAGATGACTAAAAGTGAAGGCCTCATAGAACATGATTGGTGGGAGCGGGGTGGAAATCCTCCATTAAGGTAAGTCTGATTGTGGGGTCTTTCGCCTCAGACGCTGCCAAGAGGGGACGCTGCAGGCGGACGCTGACATTTGCCTCGCTTTGAATTCGATGTCTGCGCATCGATCACGTGACCCGCAAAGGTCAATCGTTGGGAAAGCGCGTGCGCTCTTCGACTGCTTTCTGTTGGGTCTCAATGCGGACGCGAGGAAGTGTCTGTAGGTGTGCGCACACCCTCACCCTCTCCCCTTGTACTTACACCCTGCCCACACCTTGTCCGCCCACTGCAATGGAGAGAAATGTAGAGGTGTGGGGTGTGAAGCTTTCTCGCCGACCGCTCCCCTCGTAACGCCTCCACTCTCTCAAACGGGTGTAGGGATATGTAGATGGTCGGGGATCTGACTGGGCATTTTCTGTGTTGATAGAAGGTGGGCTCTTGAGGGTAGTGTAAGCGAGAATGTAGCATGACTATAAAGGGGAGAGGTCAAATTCCCATGCATATTGTATTTTTTACAGATTTGTCTGAATTGGAGGAACAAGATAAGTCACATGTCTCATATACATAGGCCATTTTCTAGAGATGTCGACAAAAATATAATGTAGAGTCAGCAGTGTATATTATACTGTCCTTACTAGCTGGATATATTTTTTGTGCGTTATATTTTGATTTGACATTCATAGAGCCCTCTGTTTTCACAACTCCTGGTCTTATCCTATTTAATGCTATACTCTACTACTGAGTAATATGGAAAGTGACCGTTATAACTGTTAATAAGCATGTGATAACCTAGGATAAAACACGGACCTAAAGGATCAAGGTCCTAAATGTTTTCTTTTCATAAAATAAATTTTTAATCATATTTTTTTAGAAATTGATCTCTATATTGAAACAATGAAATATCACGCAGTAAATGTTTAATAGTCGACTGACATTTTTTACGTATACGACTAGAATTTCAATTTTGTTCAGCTATATTTAGAACAGAACATTATTATCTACGTTTTTTTTCCAAAACAAAATGTACTGAAATTTTACGTATAAACAATAATCGATGGTATTGTAGACAGGCGGCCGTAAACCACGAGAGTTTGATACGTGGTAATATTATTTCAACATCAATAGCAAAACGAATAATTGCATTAAAAGGCTTTTGAATTTTATTCATAATCGAGGTAAAAGCACCATTGACCACATATATATATATATATACAAATTCAGATTTTGTAAACGAATCCGGTAATATAAATTACTTGTTGTCTGATCATGTCATCATCTATGGTTTGAGAAGAAAAAGGGTAAAGAAAAATATGAAAAAGTAGACATCATTTTTAGAAATATGAAGGACTTCAATGTGGAAATTTTTACATGAATGGCGAGATTGGTCAGAACTTGAAGAGGATCCTGTAACTAATCGTAGTAAGACGAGCGACGACTATATGAATGTTAAACACAAATTCAAACCAAAACAGTGAAGGTAAAGAATGGAATGCCACTTTCTAAAGAAATTCTAAAGGTTATAAATGATAGGCGTGAATCAACGAAAATAATTTCCAAAATACATGCAGGTAACCCGGAATACTTAACCCTGCTTGGAACTGTAAGGAAACTAAGGAAGAAGATATCATCCATGATCAAGATCTTCAAGAAGAATCTGATATAGAAAAACCTTAACGAAAAGAGATTACAACCAAAGAAACTTTGGGAAACTCTTATTTCAGTTTGGGATCCTGTAATTGTTTAGCCATCGACTAAAACTGTTCATGAGAACACAGAGAACTCCTCGGAGGCTATTTCAAATATCTATTATGCAGGTATAATTCGGGAGCTTGGTATGTTAGATGATAATAACATGGACAATTTTACTTTTCCTGATCAAGTTCTACAGCATCCGATGCAACCTGAAGATTTAGCAAGAACCCAGGACGAGGTGAAATTGTTTAGATAATCACAAAAGTTCAGGTATCGCTCACTTAAAAGGTGGAAATCTTAAGAAATGTCTATTAGACGATGTAAGTGTACTAAAATAGTATGTAAAATATGTTCGTCCATCAAATTTCCCCTCATTCTTAAAACAAGGCATAATAACGCCGATTCCAAATCAGATGACCTTAAGTCACCGGGTTATTTGAGAACCAATAGTAATTCCATTATTTCATGAAAATCACTGAAAAAAATTCTGCATACAATTATTCTTTTACTTCTGATACCTAAAAACCTTTTATCCCAGAATCAATATGTTTTTTTACTAGATCGTTCAACATCCAAAGCAATATTTATGTTAATCAATAATATTTTATATCAAGTAGACAACAAAAAGAGTTCCGTTATTATCTATCGACTTTTAAAAAGGCGTTCGATTGTGTTAATTATAAACTACTACCTTTTAAGCTGCAGTTTTATGGCATTTGTGAAAATCTTTATAACATTATAGAAAGTAATATATCTAATAAGTCACACTGTACCAAATATAATGGAAAAATAATAAGCGATGCTGATGTGGAATCTGGAGTCCCTCAAGGCTCAGTTCTATGACCGCTGTTATCTATTGTCTTCATTGATGATATATTAAATCAAAGTGCAACTGTTATCTTTAGTCTGATGGTGATCAAAAACAGATAGTACTACCTATGTAACACAGAATCGAAATCTGAGAATTACGAATACAATAAAACTTAAGGTGAAGAAGCAAACATAAAAAATTATCTGCACTCTACTAGGACTCACTAGGAGGAGTAATTCAACGATTACCGAACGATAGATGTTTTAAAGAGAGTGAATGGTTAAGTGAAGGAGCTTAATCTTCGACCCTCTGATTAACATTGATCATAAGATCACATGACTAGTCTTATTCAAGCTAAACGCCTACTAGACAATTACTTTTGGAAGAAAATTAAGTGTATGAATTGATCATAAGATCATAAATGATTAAGTCATGATTGGTATCGTTTGATTTTTTTTCCACTCTTACATTTGTATGGTGTATTGTACTGTCTCGTCCTCTCTAGTTACTTATTGTGCGTGTACTGTCTTGGTTCCGGCCTATGCTGGAAGACCGCTGATTTATTCGGTGAATTGTAAGTCGTTATACTTGTTATCAAATAATACAAAAAATATATATTACAAGCTGAAATCGTCTGGAATTGATTTTGATAAGATCTAGTAATTTTGTCTATAGGAAAACTGTCTGTTCGAAATCATATATTGGAAACAAGCCGTATTTTAACATACTAGGCGGCGTGTGAGTATCTATTTTTACCAAGCAATATACTGTCTTGACAGTCATCTGTATGTAACGTGTCTGGAGTGGAAGTACGCGTCAGAGTTGCAGCATAATGACAGGTTCTGATTGGACAGCGTGCAGGAAGACGCGAGCTGGATAATCAAACCACAGCCTCCATCATATCCGCCTCCGCCACTTCCCCCCGTCCCCGACCCTTCGCTTCCCCTTCTCATCACATAGCGTAGTCAAGGTGATGGCTTTGCGTGAACAATGAGTCTTGTCCCTTCACTGTGTGTTCAAACATACAGGGCAGTAGAACTGACCACGTTTTCTTACCTATGGGTTAATAAGTCCCCACTGAAAATACATGGGACCACAGTAAACAACTACCTGTTGTTTATTAGTGATCATACACCAAACCCATGGTTTATGGCTTTTCCAAACCCATCATCGATTTCTTAGGAATAGAAATTATTATCTAATGACCATGGGTAAAAAATACAACAATCGATGGTTTTGGTACGGACGGTTCTGTAAAGTTATCGATGTTGACCGCGAAATATAATCGCTATCGATCGTGTATTATCACGCGTCAACCGCTCGTGGTTTATACGGCCGCCCGTAAAATAACATCATCTATTTTTGTCGATATTTCCAATGAAGGCTCTCCGGAAATACACGCACCATAATAATGTCGATATCTCAATCACAGTAATACCATCCACTTTTTCTCTTACCTTTGCCTTCCGGCTACATAGATAATACAAAATCGCACAGCTTGATAGCGGGTGATATTTTTTTGGGTGTAAACTACTGTTTCTAAATATTAACCAAAGAGGGCGGCTATGTCTCGACCGCCCCAGTGTGCAAATACACCACCTGCAAGCGTCACTCACCTGTAAGCTTGCGACTACACACACCTCTAAACGGATTCGCCTAATCTAATTACAAAGTTGTTTTCTGATAAAATTGTTTACTGTTAAATGAAAGGGATGGAAACTTCCGCTCTCAAAATGGCTTTACTCAATTGTTGGCATATCAAACTTTTCAGGGCGAGTAATGCCTTGAGGCATTCCCCAACATGGGGTGAATCATGCCTGGAGGCATCATTTACAATATTTGTGATATTATTGTTTTATCAGGAAATAATGGATGAATAATAATGAAAATTGCAAAGAATATACTTATAATATAATATTTAATATCATTAGGTAAAACGAATGATGAAATTAAGTTTGAAGTGTCATATCACGTGAACATATATGATCAAATCTGGCTTTAGACGATAATAGGGTCGCCCCTTAAAGGCCAGTCTAAACTGTGCGACTGGGAGGGCTTGTGATCTGATACCTCCAGTCTGAGACTGGAGGTACCAGCTTGGCGTACCGCATGTACCTCCGATCGCAAGGTAACATCGATTCTATGTGTGGGCTACACCCCTTGCGACTGGAGCGCTTGCGATTCTAGGTACATTCACATTGGTATGTCCAGTCTCAAACTGGGCGTACCAAATATCAAATATGTTTGATATTTAAAAACGCTTGCGATCCGGGGTAAGGGGGTGTTCCACTGGACCGACGGTAGCCGATTCTGTAGCCAGACAATCGCCGATCATTATCGGATGCCCCAGATTTTCTCAAATCTTTGAAAATGGTCATTTATTAAACTATTATTATCAGAATTAAATAAATTACAATACGTGAGCTTCCTCTACAGGGCCCAGGAACAATTGATCGGGTGACAAATCGGCCTGGTGGAGCACACCCTGTACATACGGTACGCCCAGTCTGGGCGTACCCGATACACCTAGTCTCAGGTTAGCGGGAAACTAGGAGTCTCCACTGTGCGTTTTGTGCGTTGCGATACTGAGACTGAGAGTATCTATGTACCTAGAGTCGCACAGTGGGACAAGGCATAAGCATTGTACCTGTCCCTGGTACTAGTTCCCACAAACATGGGCCTACCACAGACCCCCGCCTGTAAAGGGTTAAGGGTAATCAATTCTTATAGCATCATTATGGTGGTACATGTAGATAGCAGGTATATGTCAGACTCGATCATTTCCCCCCCTGGTGTCTACCCTTCAAACCTAATACTCTCACACATGCACACATCCCACCTACAACTCACCTACATTAACCACATACCCCACTCTCCCTTCTTCCTCGTTCCAACATCAGAATCAATCATACATTATTATTCATCCAATTTCTATTTACATAGGAAACATACTGAAAATATAATTTCTTCAATTTCCTCAAAGAAAGACTCAGTGAATTGATGTATTTTACCAATCGAACCCTTATAGTTTTAAAAGTATATGATTAGTAAAAACTGCTATTAAATCTGTTCCTGGATATGTTAAATAGACCATTGATAACCCAGTAAACACAAGACGTTAACCTATGTGTCCCATAGTTACGTTTATGTGTATGAATTCACGTTTATATGCAAGGATTCACTAGATGGCATGGCACTAGTTTCTGACAATTCTTTTACTTCTTGGGGAGGGTATGGCCTGTAAAGTTGGTTTATTTATAAAACTTACCATACCAGCAATTTCAATTATCATTAATCTCATTCAGGCTACGATTGGCTGATCTTTTTGTCACTGCAGTTATCCTAATTAGGAAAACTACTAAGTACCCAACCTAACAAATAGGAAGCCAAAAGAGAGGATCACTTGAGTCCCAGGCTGAGTGTTCACTGTGACTATGTCTGAAACTATGTACCAGGCGTGTCCCCAACGTGAATCAAATTCGCCATTTTTCTTTGAGATTTTGAAAGTAAAAACCCGCACCTTCAGCTGAGATTTTTGTGCCACAGGAGAATTGGCACAGGTACATACTTAGGCTCTACATGTGAATCCCACTTGAGCGATTATGTCCCGGTACAAAGTCGATGGATACATAGTTTCCGATGAATTCTCCTTAAGGTACAGGAATCGCCGCAGGTATGTCGCCCACTTAATATCTGCAATAATATACACCTCCAACTCCATTTCTACTGTCAATATTAGTGTACACCATCACTATAGCCTACATTATCCATTCAATGCAATAATTGACTGGCGCATCTTCTCGTCCATCCCTATCCCTAAATGTCTGAAATGAAAGAAATTTGCCATAGTAACACAAATAACGTCACATGACATAATCTTTTTAATTTGGTGATCGCCCTTACTGTCCATACACGTGAGTAGGATCGCCGCCTACACGATGCAGCACAAAAAACGTTCGTAAGGATTGGGCTAGATATATCTTTGTGCACATAATAATATTTTTCTTGATACTAGATCTGTAACGTGCATTACCAAATGGGCTTCTAGTAGACAAGAGAACTTAAAAGTAGTTGACAAAATATCTAGTGCTAGAAAATCTGGTGAAAAAGTGAAAGTATCTGGAGCATAACATTTAATTTAGTGTACTAGATTCTGTTATTGTCAAACGAACAAATCCAAAAAGGTATATACTTTGTGAAATTGAAAAAAATATAACGTTTTGCCTACCTAACAGCTACAACAATTTTACAGCTAGATTAATTTCAAAGCAGTTCAATTATGAAACATTTTAGATAAATTTGAGACTGAGATTGACTTGCAATGTTTTTATATGAGGTATTCTCTATATGGTACCTAAACATAGTTTTATGTATTATTTACTGTGATGTATGTATTAAGAATATCAAAGGGTGCTTCCTAACAGGTCCTCGCTCTAGATAGTGGTCAAGGCCTAACCGTTTGGACTGCCACCCCCAGTGTTTGAACCGTCCCCTGTCTTCATTTGGACTGACCCCCCGATAGGGTATATAAGGAAGCAGATTTCAACTCACAGCTCACTTGGAACCCAGACACCGTGGCGTCAACATCTCCAGGCTGCTCAGCATTACTGTCAGGCTTGAAATACCATAGGACACTATGCTACAGAGGCCTTTACTGAGGATTGGGCTTCTCCATAAGCTTCTACCAACCCAGCACTGGAGGAATAGAGACTGATGACTGCTACCACTACTTTGGATCATCTATATCCACAAGTCAAGGAGACATTGAACAATAACTGAAAGTGATAGACTGTGAGTACTGCTTTGACCAAGAGAACTTATATTATATGAACACTACAGAAGTGTATATGATTTTGTATATTGATGAGAATTGTTATGTAACTGTATACTTTGTCATAATATATGTTATTAATACATATCTGTGTATGGTTATCTGTCTCCTTCATTTAGAATAGAAGATATTCTGAATTCTCTTTTCTTGTCACTGGGTTAGCTAGTCTATAAGATTAGGCCTTAGCTACTGTACGTGACATCACTATTTGATATATTATACCCGGCCCAACTAGATACAGAAATCACCCCATGACGGCCAGCTGACTGACTAACTGCGAACAGCTGTATTAGACGAGAATGGTGCTTAAATAGAGAATATTGACGTTTATAAAACTCATTTCCTGATTTTGCCGTACGAAAGAAGAATACATTTTGTGGATCAAACAACGAATGTGGAGAATCATTGACGCCATTCTGTGGTACAACCACCAGCTAGCAAAAAGGAATTATCTGTCACCGTGATAAAAATTGAATAAAAGAGTATGGATAAAGTTTAATTTAATATCGATGTTGGAATTGAGAATATCAATACGTGTATACATTACACACACATATGATATCATGACTCGACTTACCTAGTGTATATAATATACTGCAGGCATAGATAAAGGCATGTGGTGTATCATGAATAAGCTGTTCAATGGACAAGTATTTTTGCTTTGTAAATCCCCGTTGTTGTGAATATGATTTCGTCCAAAATACCGGAATTCATCATATTCATTTGTATATATGTCTGTATCGCTGATGACTCAAGACTTCCCGACAGTTGGATGGTCATATTGCCAGCGAAATACGGGGATGTATCCATTTCAGCCTGTCAACAGTAGCGCCATATATATAGTGAGACCGCAATAGAGTTTTGATGTTAGTATATATATAAGAGAAATCCGCGAGGCAACGCAGCAGTCTGAAGGTTCTCTTTTCAGCAAGCTGACAAGGTGCTGGCGTCTCGATTTGACGAGCTGTAAGAGTGTGAAGAAAACTAAATACCATCCGACTTCACAAAGAAAAGAAAAAAAAGCCATTTCCTTATCATTTCCTATGTCTGCGATTGGCGGGCCAGTTAACGGTATTTAGACTAGCCACACATCACGCTACTGCCACTGAATGGACGGAGTGTGGCGGGGGTGGCGGGGGTGGCGGAGGGAGGCGGATAGGGGTAATGGAACCCCAGCCCAATCAATAGATCCTGTGCTGTTCTCAGGGTGGCACAAACGAAGCCCCGCGAGCTGAATGGCCGCTTCTTTCTTCACCCAGGACCCCCTTCATACATCCGGGTCCTAGCATCGCCGCACGCCGCATGGTGGCGCCAGCAGCGTCTTAAGTATGGCCGACGACGATGGGTGTTTGTTTGCGTCATAGAACTGTACTGCGAATGTGCCGTGGGGGTCAGCGATATATAAATATGACGGGATGGTGATGATGCAGGCAATTTCGAGTAATTCACGGCTGTCATCGTTTGAAGGCCCACAGAGCGGGAACCTCGGTGGATTTGTTGATAAGTCGTATAATATTGGATGAGATATATTACGCGTATGTATATTAGTAAATTTTACCCGCGCCTTTATATCAACGGTTTGCACAAATCTATCTGATTACTACTGTTGTAATTTTAAATCCTAGGGATATCAATAAATTCCCCCCATTCTTTTCAGAAGCATGTCCATGTCCATACCCTCTCTTTTGTAACATACCAAAGTGATATATATCTAATTCGCATATAAGGGACAGAGAAAATGATAATATTTCATCAAGTCTGCTCGGTTAAACGGCTCAGATAGATAAATGATTACTTTTATATTGGTTTTATGATTCAATACCCCGTTACAACACCATTGCATAGCCTTTCTTTGAAGACTATGAAGGTGAAAAAACACATACATTGTTAATGAGGGTGATCGGCTAGAGAACTCCTTAACGCTCTACATAAATATAAGTATACCGTGTGTAAAATTTCATCTTGTGAGATGGGTTTTCTCCTTTCAACTCTCTGCGAGTTTGACCGGGAGACTTAATTTTCATAGCCTTGTCAAGCACCATAAATATAAGTATACGTAGATAAATACAATGGATTTGCCGTTCCTGCAGAGTCGTTCGCAGACATATTATAAGGGACTTTGGCATCGGCCTACTTCCAGTTCGGGAAATTGAAGGACGCTCTGTTAAATTCCCACCGGAGATAATAGAAAGTCCAATAACTCCTTACACAATTCAGATATTGGTAATTCTATTTGTGATATCCCAGCGATGTGTATGATATGTGCAGATTGCAAATGTGGTTTACGTGTCGTCAACTTGGTTTAAATGGCCAGACTATGTAATGTTTCTGAAAGTCAACAAGAGCTATCAGAAAAGAAAGTGACTGCGATGTCAGAAGTGAAAGAGACCACTACTGTATGAATACAAATCATCATCCTTTTCTAAAACTGCGTTTGAATAGAAAATGGAAAAACACTCAGAACTAGGGCGAATTTGGACTGCAGACCAATCAACTGTGACACTGTGTGAACTGTGCCTTCAGATAACTTGAAATATCCATAAGAACAATTATTGGAGGCAGCGAGTAGTTTCTATATCTTGAAAATTCTATTTACCATCAGGAAAATATGGCAGTGCCCTGAGAAAATGATTAAAACTATTACATAAGTAATTCAGAGTATGGCGTAAGTCACCTGCTGTTTGTAGATTTATTTTTGTTAAATTGTATTGTCCTTTCTCCATTAAAGAAGCTCTTCTGGGCAGTAAGTCGAGTCCAAGTAACAACTTGAGAACCAAACACCTAATTAACATTTGTCAGGGTTAGTCAGGGTGAGTACTATAGTGGATGAGATGAGGTTAATGGTGTATGAGTATGGCAGTTAATAAGCACTTTCGCATAGGTCAGCGTATATTAGATTCAATTTTTGAAGTGTTCTGTTTATTGTAGTCTCTGCATTATTGCTGATAGTTTCCCCCATTCCTTAGTTCCTCTCCATAATGGATATTGTTGTTAGAATGATGTCCTGGGTCTTTTCTATTGAAATCTAACTCCTTCGTCTCCTGTAGTTGTATACGATCCTTTTACTACATTCTCCCGTTTGTTTTTGCCATTTTGTGTATTTGTATAAGCTATTGTTTCCTCCATTGTAACTCGATAGGTTTTATGAGGCAAGCTGAATACAGACCCCAGATTGATTTCCCCCTACACCAGGGACCTGTTTCACTAGTCTCGTGACATGTCTGTGACACCATACAGGCCTTGGGGTTGTCTAGTTTTGTGACAACACAAGTAGCTGCCCTTAGGAAAAGACGGACCCCAAACATAAGAATTAGACAAATCTACACATCATGGACCTGTTTCACTAGTTTTGTGACAAAAGTGTTAGACAGACATAAAAAGCGGCGCCCACAGTGCAAGCAAGAACGGACAAAACGAAGTCTAATTTCTAGTTCTTATGAAACCGGACACACTACCTAGACGCCATCTAGACATGTCACAAACTAGTGAAACAGGTCCCAGTCTCATTCATCTGTGATGTAGTAAGTACAATGAGTTCAGGTGACATGAGAGATAGTGGGTGAAAGTTTTTCCCATGCGGTGGTTTGAATCATAGAAGAAGCTGTGATGTATTATGGGTAGGCCATAACATGGGGTGGAGGAGAGGATATTCTCTCACATACCTATGAAAACGGACAAATCAGTGGTCAGAATGAGAATTATTGATGCACCTACGGAACGAGTATAGGAGAGAAACTGCAAATCAATAGTAATATATAGACTATAGACTGAGATATTGCGTTGGAGATACATAGCACCCCATACCCCAAGTACCCGTCCGAGTGATCTATATCAAAGTATAGGTAGATCACTCTACCCTTGAAATCAGACTAGGAAAGAACTCACGTATACTTCACAAGGTCAGTGGTTGTTCAACCTGTAATATATGAGCTACTTGTAAACAAGGTAAAATGAATCCGAAATATTTAATCATAGGAGATTCCCGTATACGAGGAATGCACTCAATGTTCAATGAAATGCGACCAAGTGAGTGTGATGTGAGGTATTACAGAGGTGCTACTTTTCAAACACTTGGGGATAAGATAATGTATCACCTAAGACGGAAGGGGTGGGATGCTGTGTATATTGCTGTGGGTATAAACAATGTGACCAAGAAATTGTATAATCCAGTAGCCATCTCTGTGAGACACCCAAATATGGATGATTTTTTCGACTACATGACGAGAGGATTTCTGCTCCTGAGAAAACAGATTAGGGACGAGTTCCCTAATATGAAAGTAATCTTCTGCTGTGTATACGGAGTAGACTTGACTATCGCAAACTGGAACCTTATGATGGAGATCGGTCAACACCCGCCACATCCACAACAATGCTTGATGCAAGAACAAATAAGTCTATTGAATCGCGTAATTTCGTCGATAAATATGGAAGAAGGAGTAGAAACACCATACTTGAGCAGAGAGATCCATCGGTATAAGGGTAAGAACAAACCCATTATACACCAGTTTTATAAATTGAAGGATGGCATTCATCCCTGGCCATATGTCCAGCAACGATTGGCAAGACTTTTAAATTTAGCAATCGGAAATAATGTGAGGAAAGGCTGCCATACCTAAAAACAAAAACAAACATGAAGTAAGCAAAATATAAATGGTCGTGCGACCGTCACACTAATATAATATATGTTGATAAACTTGAAATCTGAGTATGGTCGTACGACCAGAAAACGACCAGAAAACAGTGAAATTTGATGAAAATCGTGTTGTTGATGGAATAGTATCTTAAACCAGCTAATGGGACTTACCTTATAGCTTGATAAATAAGATGTAGTTTAAGTATGGATCAATATTAATTAATATTAATATTGTAAGTATAACGTGTAAACCCTAAGCTCCATTTAGAAGTAAGATTGTTATTGTTAATTAATCACTATGGGTAATACCGTATTGGAAAGTTACCCTTACCACAGCCCTATCAATGCGCTGTGGAGATTCGTATTGCACATTTGTTCTTTATGTTTTGTTTCAACTTTGTTTAGTGAATACAGATATTCTCGAATGATTGATTGGAAAATCCAGTCGCTTGTATTATGCCTAATACGGATCATTTTGAGTAGTCAGGAGAATAGTGTAACAATTGTTTATGTCTGGAGCTATTGTGTGTTTGTGTATTTATTGTTTAAAACATTGTTTTGTTGTATGACATTGGTAACTATTTTTGGTCATTATAATAATCCTGAGTTGATATGGCTAGATCTATGGTGACCTACAAGAAGCCCGAAAATCTAATGTCTGATAAAGGTCTAAAGTTAATAACAGTAAATGTGCAAAGTCTCAACCACAAGTTGAATCAATTAAACAATAGTTTAAATGGTGTTGATATACTAGTGACCACTGAGACATGGTTAGATGATAGATACAAAGATGATATGGTGATAATGAATGGAATGCAAATATTTAAACAGGATAGAAGATCAGAAATATTGGTTAAAGGTGGTGGAGTAGCCATTTATTTTGAAAATTCATTTGCCAGACATGTTGTTCAACTAAAGAACTGGTCCACAAGTAATGATGATTATGATATAGTAACTTGTAAATATGACAGAGAAAACAGGAAAAAAATGTTAATTCTGGGAGTTTATAGGCCACCAACAGGAAAGGTAAAAGAATGTTATAATAGATTAAACCAAATCATTGGTGACCCTGAGTTCTGTAATTATGAAGTGTGGGTTATGGGTGACCTAAACGTAAACCTGTTACATAGGAACTCAAATAAGTATAAAGCAATGAAAGAGTTTACAAAAGAGAATGATCTGAGAATTATTAAAACAGGACCAACTTACTATCATTATTATGGGAAGTCAATATTAGACCATATCTATACAAACTGTCCATTTGTGCTAGCAGAAGGAAATTTAAATGAGATGTACGCTGATCATGTCCCAGTGTTTGCTCAGCGAAAATTTGTGAGAGATAAGGTGGTAAAAGATAGAATTAAAACCAGAAACTATACTAAATTTGCTGTAAAAGAATATATAGACCATTGTAAGTTATATGAGAAATCTGATTACGATAATGTGGAACAAGAATATCAAGGTTTTATAAAACATTTAGGAACATATCTGGACAAATATCACCCAGTTAAAAGTAAGACTATTGTTAAAAATTCGAATCAAATGGTAAGTAAGAATGTACTATCACTAATTAGAAAAAAGAGAAAGCTCTTTAAAGCGTTTAGGAAGTCATTAGTGAAGGACCCAGCGGAATTGAAGAATATAAGAAAGATTGGCAAACTAATAAATCTAAAAATAACCATGGAGAGGGGGAACTTCATAAAAAAGAAACTTGTCGAAAATAAATTAAATCCAAAAGCTTTTTGGAGAGAAATAAAAGGAATTTGGTCCCCTAGTTCAGGTGAAAAAGATGAAATTGATCAGATAGTAAGCAAAAATAATGTAATGGTTAAAGGAAATTTGATTCCAAATGAAATGAATAAGTACTTCTGTAGCATAGGTAAAGAATTAACTGAAAATATGGACGATGGTATACCAATAGATGTAACAATAGAACACTTGGATTTAAATATCAGAACAAATGAAAATGAAAGGATTATGCCCCATGTTATTAGCAAAAGTCGTGCGACTGAGCTAATAGAAGATGTTGATGTAAATAAATCCACAGGAATCCCAGATATAGATGGGATGAGGATGAAATTGGCTTTGAAGGTAAACCCTGGACTATTAATGCGAATTATTAATGATGTTCTAAAAAGTGGCCATTTCCCTGAGATATGGAAAAAAGCTCTGTTGACTCCTCTCCCTAAAACAGGAGACCTTAATCACTTAAATAACTGGAGACCAATCAGCGTGCTTCCCTTAATTTCAAAATTGATTGAGAGAGAGATCCACAGACAATTTGTAACACAATTGTTACAAATGGAATTTTTTGTAAAGGAACAAAATGGTTTCCTACCTACCAGGTCGACAGGTCATGCTATTTTTAAAGTATTGAATTATTTGTATACTGTCCGTAATGAAGGTTATTTCGGCTTATTACTTTTTATAGATCTAAGGAAAGCCTTCGATTGTGTTAGTCATAATATGTTGTTAAAAATTTTAGTTAAGGGAGACTATTTTGATAAACGTTTTATTGATATCTTCAGAGCATTTCTTGAAAAAAGAACACAGGTGGTTAAAGTTAACAAAATGATCTCAGATTGTATGAAACTAGAGTGTGGTGTACCTCAAGGGTCTGTCTTAGGACCGGTCCTATTTATTATTTACATAAATATGATACAGAGGGTTTTTTCAAATTGTAAGTGTGAAATGTATACTGATGACATGGTAATTATGGCAAGTGGAAAGGACCCAAATGACGTCTTAAATAATGTAAATAATAACCTGGAAAAATTTATTAGTCTGACGAAGAAATTGAGGTTATCAATGAACTATCAAAAGTCAAAGGGGATGTGGTGTGTACCTAAAAACAAACTCCATTTGGTATGTGATATGAAAATAGGAGTTGGAGAGATTTGGTTAGAAAATGTAAAATCGTACAATTATCTGGGAGTGATTATTGATTATGCGTTAACTATGCAGGAGCAAGTATCTAAAGTGGAAAGGTCTATACAAGCAAAACTGTATAGACTAAGAAAATGTCGGAAATACCTGACAGAGGAAGCCTGTATTGGAATTGTGAAACAAATAGTCCTCCCAGAAATAGAATACTGTGATTTTATATATGATGCACTCTCGGAAACTACTAAAAAGAAATTTCAGATATGGATAAACAAAGCCCTAAGAATAGCAATGGGAGTAAAACATGTAAGGGACATGTCCACAAACACTTTATTGAATAGAGCAAAAATGATGCAACAATCAGTAAGAAGGAAAATACATCTTTTAGCAATAATACATTGGTGGGTTTTTGAAGAAAAACAGGTGGAAATGAAAATTGTGAGATATGAAACAAGGGAATCAGAGGATAATAGACCGTACATTGACAGACCAAAAAAGGAAATTTTTAGGAAAAGCCCTATTTACAGAGGAGGAAAACTTTGGAACTTGTTAAGTAGAGACCTAAAGCAAACTATAAATAAAGATCTATTTAAAATGAAATTAAAAGAAGAAGTCATTAGTGGGCGTCTTGATTTGTAGGTTAGATAGAGTTATTACATGAGGGTAATGTGACCATTGTATGTATTGATATAATTTATACATGGTAAGTAACTCAGAAAATTGTCCCCATATGTCATTGTATTGTCATTTGTATTGTAAAGTGTATTGTCACAAATTTTTTCATGTTGGATTATGTTGTACATATTTATGTCAGAAGACTAAATACAATTTGACTATCCAGCCGCAATAATAAAGTGAATAGATTAAGGTCGAGCGACCTACTACTATAGACACTAAAAAATAATAGAAGGAAAAATAAGAAGCAGACTTTGACATGACAATGGTTTATATATAGTTGTTCAACCATGTATGTATATCCTAAGAGATAGCGGGTAGAAAAATTATAATCTGTATAGATACAGAATTGTTGAATGGCTATCCAACTAAGTTGGATTAATATATAAGGTATGTACACCAGTAAGAATATATGAGTTAATATTCTCTGTAGAGAAACTCTTATATGCTGTTCCAAATGTAAAATAGTCGTGCGACTATTGCTTTGTAAAACACCAGTTCGGTGAAAGTCATAGTCGAAAATAAATTTATAAAAAAAAAAAAATTTAAAAAAATCAGATAGCATGGCATCGCTTCTAGAGTGTCCAATAGATCAGGTGGTAAAGTTTCCGCCCCAACATTAGACCCAATTTCACAATTGGCCTTAATGATTGGAGACAACAGGTAGTTTCTATAACTTTGAAATTTCATTTACCTGCAGTTAATAGGGCAGTACTCTATGAAGTATATTTATCAGACCATTACATAAGCTATTAGGGTTGGATTTTCAAAACCTGCTAAATTGCGCTTTCGGCCTGGGATCAGACACCCAAAAATTAATTTTAGAATAATACTGCTTTTTATATCCTATATCAGTAACCGACCAAGTACCTTCCAGAAAAAATTTATTCCAACAAAATCAGACAAATAGTTTAGATTTGAGAGCCTTTTGAAATTGTGTATAATACTGCATGTTCTACACCCCCCTAACATATTTGAAATTTCAAGAAACATTTTAAGAGCTTAAAAATTTAGAAAAACTAGTATCAAATGATGATATATGTTATATTTGACCCTAAACACCTTTATCAAATATTAGATTTTAAACAAAAGCTCTGAGCCACATTTGGGTTTGGGCCAGGCAGGGGTGTCGGACAACACGCGGGGTGTCGGACAACACGTTTTAAAAACTACTCAGAACAATGAATAAGATAATATCAGTAACAATAATCCTTTATATTCTTATTGAAATGATAAAAAGCTATGTTTTTCAAAGCAAACCACTCAATTACTGATAAGAAACAACCCCAAAATCATGACTTATATCAGAGCGTGTTGTCCGACACCCCGGGGTGTTGGACAACACGTTTTCAGTTTTTGAATCACAAAAAGTATATTTTTTTATTTAGAAAAAAAACAACCTGGGTATTTATAAGTGGTAGGGATACTTAACATATACAGGGATATTTGTTATCCTATTATGATAATTATTTCTTCTAGACATCTTTTAACAGGCGTGTTGTCCAACACCCCAATTTTTGGAAAATTATCATCATAGAATCAGAATGATTTAAATATCAGAATAGATAATCAGATTATGTTGAAACTTTCAGGTATTACAGTCAAGACTTTGGTCAACATTTTACAATAAAGAAAAATCAATTTCTCACTACATATTTCATTAGTTTTGTCCTCTGAAAATTGGGATGTCAGACAACATGCTGTATGGGTTTTTATGTTGGAAAATTTGAAGGTCCTGGATAGTTTTGACAATTCTAATATATTTTCAAACTTTAACTAATTTTCAAAACTATATTGTCTACACTTCTCATGACATATCCTTTAAACAAGTTAATAGAAACAATTGGCCCAACATTGTGCCTCTTAGATTTTGAAAAAAAGTGGAAATCATGAAAAACACTAGTTTTTGCTGATTTTCGGAAGGAAAAATACCTCTGAGCTATACAAAACCCTATGTTGGAATGAAAGACTATCAAAAGATGCACCAAAAACTGTCATTTTTACATTGATGAGATACATTCATACAGCATCAGCCTTAAATAAGCCTATTTTGGCCAATTTAGCAGGTTTTAAAAATCCCACCCATTAAGAGACATAAGTTCTACAGTCATTTTGAGGTTAAATCATCAAGGGGTGGTGAGGGGTCTCCACCACAATCAAGTGAGAGTCTGGTACTTAAGCTTGGAATGATGTGAAGGTGAGCCAGGGGGAAGTTTAACAATGTGGTTCTAGGAGAGTTATGCCTGTAGGAGAGGTCCTAGGAAAGTTTGCGTTTAAATATGAAGAAAATCTTAGTGAGGGACTGTCTTAGCAAAGGATCTTAGCCAGATTGTCCAAAGGTGTTTAACAAGTTTGACCAACATCTTACAAATTGTCCTCCACATACCCAAAAGGGTCCTAAATGGGCAACACCTATGTAGGTGTCTTAGATGATTCAAACTCACAAAGAACAAGCTTGTTTATCAATTTAACTAGAGGAAATATGTAACTAGAGGAAATATGTATATTATGGTATGTTATAGAAAACGGCAGTGTTAGAGGGAAAATATCTTAAATATTCAGTTAGATTAAAAAAGACGAAATTAGTTACCACAACCCCCACTGTGTGACACTACCTATGTGGCAGTTCTTAGGATTTCTCCTCCATTGGGATCTCACAGCTGTCTTAAAGCCTGCTATGTCTAAGCCTGAGACCGAATTCAGTCCTAGGAGACTAATTATGCAGGATTACCTTCCCTATGGGGGACACCATTTGTTAAACGGGAAAGGTCATTTGTCCTAAGATATTTCTTAGATTGCTGGCATGATCCTAGGAGGATTCTTCTGCTAGGACCAAAACTTGTTAAACAGTGCCCTGGTGCCCTGAATCTGTACTTGCTCTTGGTCGACTCAGGACTTCATGGTAGTCTAAGCTCCTCCTGGTCTGAGTATATGGAGGGTTAAGGTGGAGGTGAGGGGGTGGTTTACTCAGCAGAGCTCCACCCATTGAGTTGGGCAGAAGGCTAGCTGGGCCTTAGCAACTGGGTAGACTCAGATGTAGGCTTCCTAGTCTTGGACAGGGCAGCAGGAGTGGATGTGCAGTCGTGGAATCACCAGTGCAGCTGAGGATGGGGGGGGGGGGGCTGTCTGTGGCCACTCTGATCTTTCTGGAGTGGACAATTATAGCAGGGCCACAGGGAGAGGGTTCAACGTCCTTCCTCCTTAGGGCATGGGGCCCTGGCCACCTTGTGTCCTTCCCAGAGATCCACATAGGAAGGTGAAGAAACCTTCAAGGTGAGGTATGAGTTGCCGGCTCAGTCAAGGTGAGTGGCAAGGACATTAACCTCCATTGGTGTGAGTAGGGGAGATGGCGAAGGAGTCTGTGGTCGGTAGCACTCCTCACCCTTCACAACGGCTGCCGCAAGGGCGGAATACAAGGAGATGGGATACCAGTAGTCCGTACAATATTTTTACTTCATATGCCGAAACGGTACGTATTTACAGTATATACGGCATGGGTATATAGTAAATTACAAGAATAATCGGAAGTCAGATGCACTCTCATAGCAGAGGTTTAGGTTTGCTCAAGCTTGGCCATGGACACAGAGACTACAATTTGGAGAGTGACGCTCATTTACATATACCCGGCCCTGTTGGTTCATAGTGTCTCTCATTGTGAGTTTCGGGACGTCTAGCAAACGGCCTGGAACGAGTTATCGTGCATATTTAGCAAATATCGAGGTATCTAACTTGGGCAATTCACCTGATACCATTCAAACAGCTTAAATATGCGATGTTGACTGATAACAACACTCGCCGCGAAGTTCCGCCGACTGACACGGGAGCCGCCGATGACATCATTATCAGGATTTCTCAGAGGGTAGGGAAACCCCGATAATGACACTTGTTACCAGTGTCTGACATGCAAATTTACCAAATATCAAGGTATTTAACATGACGCATGCACACAATATCCTTTACATAGCTTAAATATGCGGAATCGACTGATATCAACCCGGACCCTTGCCAAGCGGGCAACTCACAGATTTCAACAAAATAGACTGCATTAGTGTGACTTCATTAATGGGGTTTCCCTACGCTCTGGGAAATCCCGATAACGATGTCATATGTTAAATCTATCAACACGGTGAGTGAGGTTTTTGATTGGACACGCATATTTAAGCTATCTAAATGGTATTGTGTGCATGCCTCACATTAGATACCTTGATATTTGGTAAATTCGCACAATATCTCGTTCCAGGGCCTTTGTCAGACACCTCAGAAGTTGCGAAGTGAAGGGGTTTGCCATTTTTTTATTTTTCTGCCCAGATCTGTGCTTCCAGTCTCTCGGCCAATCAGAATGCGTTATTTGTTCAAAGCATGTCGTAGTAAGCTTAAAGCATGCCGGAGTAGGCTCAAAGCACGCCGTAGTAAGGCTCAAAGCATGCAATATGTATCGGAAGTTGCAATATGTACAGAATTAGTACACAACAAGCAGCAGTACGTATTTGCACTTAGTTTGTGCGTCTAGGTATATAATGAATTATCATTTGGTGGTCGATAAACTACTATAATGGTAATTGTAACCTGCTATAAGAAGCCTCTTTGATACCAAATGATATCAAATGACCCATGTTGTAAATCTACTAAAGAATTATTGCTGGGAGATTTTAACATCAACTTGAATGATAGAGCCAACACCCTAAGAGAAGAAATACCTGTGTTCACCAAGGACTATAATTCAGTTCAGTTGATTGACGCACCAACAAGGTGTAACTCACTTAGCCATACACTACCGATGAAGTTGTTTCTCAAGCGTAATAAGCGTAAAGAATTGGTACCTACAATGAAATCTAGTGATAACTTCTCGCTTTTATCGGAAACTAGGTCCTTGAACCTAATTGTTCTATTATCATTGCTCTTTATTATCACTTGTACTCATTGAATACAGAAATCAATATTAATGTATCTATGTGTTTTGCTCCTTTGTCTCCTCTGTGCAGAACAGGCTCAAAAGCAAAAATGTATTGTCTAAACTGTTATAGACCTACTTCGGCAACTAACAACATAAAGTCCCTCCTCAAACCCTGTTCTGTTACAAAAGCCTTAGACGGCATTTCTCGCAATATTTCATCAACAAAGATTAATCACTTGTATCGAGTATCTAATATGTTGGAAAAAGGATTAACCAATTACTTAGAAAGCCGCAACCAGTCAGTGCTATTCAATCATTCAATAGAGTGTTATTGGGCCCAAAGGAGGTGTAGTGTGAAGTCCCTCAAGGCCTGTCCTTGGCCTGACCCTGTTCAATACAGGTTTATATTAATGAAGTGACAGGTAATTGTAATGAAATTTGGTACTCTGATGATTTCGTCATTAATTTTAGTTAGCTTGAAAAAACCAGAAATCTGCTAGCTGGTATTGATCAAACTTTGTGCTGGTGCGCTGAGAACGCCACAATGGTAAATGTGTCCAAAACAAAACTAGCTGGTATGCATTAGCACCCAAGTTAGAATACCTAGAATGAAATTATCCCCTTTGTATCTACTAATGAGACAGCCAGCTTAATTTACGAGGGCATCTAAGAGAGATAGCTAAGATCGTGTGTGCTAAAAACTACCACCTAGTAAAACTCAGACCATGTAGAAGTAATGATGTGACCAGGCCCATCTATTTGTCTGCAGTCTGCCCAATAATGGAGTAATGCGCTTACCTATATGATGGCTTACATCAGGTGGAATTAACTAAGCTTCCGAGGCTTCGGAATAGGGCGTTACGCGTAATGACCCGTGCTTACAGAGACAAATCATCGGTTGATTGGTTCCACAAAACGTGTGATGTTAGGAAATTGTATTTCAGAAAGAAAGCACAGTTGTTGAGTATCATGTATAAGCTTTCAAAGGACAGTGACCAGCTTGATAAACGTATCTGTGACACTAGAAGTCACCCCTTGTATCAGGGCTCCAAGATGTGAAATGAGCTACCACATGAGGTAGATAAAAAGGAGTTCTAGAGGTTGCAACAGGCCTAGATTGATAAAATAAAGACTAGGTGAAACCTCGAGGTGGCATATATTCCGTGAACAGTTTTAAGGACTGTAGTATTGGTATGCCTCTCTTAGTACTGGAGAAATGTCTCATCACACTCATCTCATCTCAATAATTCTTATGTATAGTATGCAATTGGGAACTAAACTTTGTATTCACCGGCTCTTTTTTATCTATGTGAATAAAATACAGACAAGGCAAAAATCATGACATGCACAGGGAAGCAGCCGCCACAAAGTGGGTGGCAGTTTCAACCGCCACCCCTTTTATATTCATGTACCATGTGACCCCAGATGACTGCCATTTGTTTTTTGTCCAATGTGCTGCTGTTATGTAGTGTCAACAACACAGCGAGGGCCTCTTTTTGCTGTAATCCTAGACAGAAGTATGCAGATCTATGGTGGTTTCATCCCAGGGAATCTTCAGGCTGCATTAATCAGTGTCATTATCAAGAGATAATAAACTGGAGACACAGTGCTGCACAAAGCGCCTTTTATGTTGTACATTGCATGGTGGATTTAATGGTGGAATAGACACAATTCAGGTTAAGAAAATTTTATTTTTATTTTTATTGGCCATGGGGCCAAACCAAATATATGTCATCTATGAAACTCAACCACAAGAGTGGTTTGTAAGTGTAAACGTGACAATCTTCAGAGTCAGCCGGGAACAGGTTGGCTTATGTGGGTACCACCTTGGTGCCCATGGGTGTATGCCCCACCTGGAGGCAGTGTTTTCCATTGAAGTCGAAATCGGTGTTATGTTGATACTAACCACAGACGTTTGTATATTTGTTTGTTAGAGAGTTCCCGAGCAAGCAGCACTAGGTACATTGCTTAGTTGGGAGAAGTTCTGGAGAAGGACAGCGGTGTCCTTGTGCGGTCATTATCGGAAATTTGAATAACTAATAAAGATGACTTGGTTTGAGAGTTATGGGCATTCGTCATGTCCATAACTATAAAACATTTTTAAACAAACGCGTTAGTTGATTTTTATATTAAAAAAAAAAGCAAAGGATATACATGTAGGCCTACTTAAAATTTGCCTTGCACCTTTGTTCTCTTTTGTATCGCCCTGCCTTGATCACATATTGGAATTGTCTGTCACTCGTATTGTATTTCTAACTGTTCTTACTGCTACTAATATATATATATATATATATATATATATATATATATATATATATATATATATATATATATATATATATATATATAGATATAGATATAGATATAGATATAGATATATATATATATAACCTTCTATAATGACACATTTGTAGCATTCAATAAGCCTGACAGCCGCTATTAAGAATGCCAGTCGGGTGATCTATTGTTGGATCATAAATAAATATCTCAGGAAATTGAAATAAATCTTTCACAATATATCCTTTCAAAATACGCCTAAATCACTAACGATCCACTTGACAATAATTCTGATATAGACCCATTGAAATTCTTGGGGAATTCCGGTCAACAACAATGTAGATTTTCCAACATTGCCGAACTAGAATGGCCTTCTTTGCCCAGAGTGTGTGGCCCGAGGCTTGTGACGCCGTTTGGAAAGGCGCGTCGGCCAATCAACGCACCACATGACAGGCTTCTCTCAGCGGGAGGCGAGATTTGATTATGGCAGCTCTCAGGGTGGGAGGCCTTCACCGTATTAGACAATATCAGATGTTAGTCTAGCCAGCAAGTAAATTCTCCTTGGAGAGACACTCCTTGTATTCTATGAATAATACAAATAGGTAGCTCGAGGCGCAATCTGCAATTGCGTAAGACGTTGTCAAAAAATCAATGTCAAATATTAAACATGGCTAGCCCCAGGTGCACCATAATGGTAGGTGCTTACAAAGACCATGGAGAACATAAATAGTACAACATAATCACCCAATAGGAAAGGAAAAAAAGCATTGCATCCTTTAGGGCATTGAGAGGAAATTAGGATGGTCCAACAAACAAGAGACTAATAGAGTACGATATGAGGATAACCCTACCAGACTCAGGTTGAATAGTAGAAACCAAGCAAATAACTCAGTATTATTATAACACACTACTACATTAGAAGGAAAAGGAAATGCCATGTCAATCTAAAACTGATCACACCACAGCCTATCTAAGAAAGGCCGTTGTATTAATTATACGATATTCATAGACTTTATTACCCAACTAATACGAAGTCTTCATACTAAACCCATGGAGTCTACAGATCGCTAATGAGAGTCTACAGATCGCTATATTGCGTGCGCTTGCGTCGAATTTCTATTATCATTATTAAGTTTATATATAAGAAATAGTCGAAAGGTGAGTAATAAACACAACATATACAATTATTTTGATCTGTGTCGCCGTATTCTCCTTGTAGTTGACATTATGTAATACTCATCAACTACGTGGAGAATACGACCATGTAGGTCCAAATAATAGTATTATCGTGTACACATGACTTATCAAACTGAGAAGGACAATAGACTCTCAACTCAAGGACATGCCGATGACCTATCACCACGTAATAGCCAATTGGACGACGATAAAAAACAAGCCATCAACCAGACAATAGACGATTAGAAGAGAATGGAAATAAGCCATCAACCATACAATAGACAATCAGAAGACTATGACTCTACCCCATCTAATACATTATCGGTGTTGTGGAATAACATAAGGATATTGATTTTGCTTTTTGCTGCACAACATAATTTGTTCGAGCATGGGTCGGCAGAGACGCTGTCTTTACCTTTCATCTGAGAGACGAGACGCCCTCATTATGGACTCCACTGTGTCGTCTCTAGGGTGGGACGCAGGCTTATTATCGCCCATGGCCTGGGGCGAGCACATCCTGTGAAGGGCGAGCGGTGCAGCTTGTCTCACCGATCTATAGAAACTGCTGAGCTTGCCTTTTCCCCTCAGGTTGGAGAATCCAGGGCCTTAACCCATTCACCACCTAGGTGAGTGAGAAAGACACACAGTGAAATGCACAAGGGGAAAGCCATATATTGATTTGGGTTTCTTTGTTTGCTAAAATATTTTTTACAGTATTACCCTAATTATAGCAAGTTATTTGGGTTATTGTTTTTTCTTTTATGTCGTATTGACTTTATTCATATCGGGCCCTTGGAGTCTCCAGTAAAGCTGACGTACATTACCACCTACTATATCACATAGAAAGGCAAATTTGAAACTGTGTATGCCAGCTCTTTACCGACCGCCTATGAACTAAATCCAATGAAATTCATTTCCCTATCAGCTGCCACCATAGAGGTTGAACATTATATGTTGTTTCATGTAGCATAGCAGTTATCAATACGATTAGAAGAGAAAGTTTAGGATTCAGCTCATTATGGCATCAAGGCAATACACAGTCTGAAGCAAGGTTTTTCAAATTTACTTTTTATTTGCTCATATAAACATGATCGACAATTCGCCACCAAAACAGCGTCCTTCTATTGATTACCACATGGGACATTACGATGCATAAGACAAGCATTCGCCCATAGCGATTACACATCAATTCTCCAAGAGCCACTAGGAGTAGATCATATTCAGCACATTGGACATATCCTGAAAGATACCAGTCAATTTTCCTGCATCGTGATTGAAGAAGATATATATATACAGTTCGCGGTCTCATGATCGAGTACGATGTATTTACTTCTTATTTGGGGGTTCCTTCAACCTTAACAATTTTGTCTGATGCAGTATTCTGTGTATTGTGTTTCAACCCATCCCAGAGCAGACCGTGTGCCCTTATGAAAGGGTGAATTCATATATTTGCTAGTATTGGCCCTTTTAGTCATTCTTCAATTTGCCTATTACTTCTTAAGCCCGGTACCCAACGCGCAAAAAATACCATTGTTCCATATTCCTTGACATAGACCTTCCGCATATACACAAGTAACATTTCTTACCTTTTCCTGGTGCGAAGTTTGAGTTATCTCATGTATTCTATCGACAGTGTGCACCATGGCATGATCTCATGCGACCAGCTGCAGGCCCCGGTTCTGTAACCTCTGCATTTTGTTTAGCCACACCCTATTCACCGAGAAAAATGCATGCATAATCGAGTAATGTTGAGATAGCTTGTTTATATACTTGTAATGTCGCCTTCTGTGACAGGAGATGCATATTTTTCTGTTGTACAAATAGTTTATGTTATACCCTTTCTATTACATTCCTCTTCTCCATTGGGATATTAGCATCAACATGCACGCCTAAATCCGGATAAGAGGTAACTCTATCTAATTTGGTTATACCGATAAAATAGGATACTTTCATGCCGTCTATACATTCTGTTGTGTTTGTCCATATATATGGGGGGGCACACAATAATGGGGCTTCAACATTGGCATCCTATCGAAGCATTATTGATTCTCTAGAAATGTGGTAAATGTGTGAATTTTATCCTCTCAATCTCAGAATGGCATCTTAATGTGAGATCCGAATAATTGGTGAATATCTGACTGTTCCCTTCCAGTAGGAGACATAATTTCGTCTTTTATGACATTTATTCTGCTGGGGTAAAGGTATTGATAACCTCTGTATGCATTCTTGATTACACAGATACAAATGCACGAAGCTCCGATTGTATAAGATGAACAACACGAAACATAAAGAAGTATCGTTAGCAAAAAGCACTATAGGTTTGGTCGTTGACCTATGAAATGATGCCTCGACACCCAGTATAAACCGCTAGGCTACTAAACGCTATTCGAACGTCATTATTGGCACTTTTCTTCAAGATGTGTAGATACATACCAATAGAATATTTATGTACCGGCAATTGTTTTTATCAATGAACATATGACCTTGGGGATTTGTGCACATTTGCTGAAGCGTCTGAGACTGGATACATGGGGTACCAATATGATTAAATGATGGCCGTTTGAACAACTTCAGCTTATTTACTGGACAGGACCCTCTGTGGTCAACTTACCCCCTAGTAATTACCAGAAGTAAACTAGACCCGGTGGCTCTACTGGACAATCAATCGCCCTCCTCGTTAAATAATTATTCCACTTAGAGAACAGGAAGTAAAAATCCCCGAAGGTATAGCCCTACTTTGACCTTGACATGTGCATCCACTTCACAGCTTCCTATCATGGTAGATATATGATGAATAATTAACAAACAAAAATGTTTGGAAGAAATTGCTACAAGTATCGTCGAAATGAATTATCCCAATTAGATTCTCATATTTGACAATTTTAATAAAAAAAATATGTATAATTCATATCTATCTGGTAAGGTTTGTTTCAAAATTCTCTCCGTTTTGTTACTTCTTTGTCCCTGGGGGGGGGGGGGGTGTAAGAGATACTTCTAATCGGAAAAAATTGGATACTTTCATGCCTGCGCTGTAAACACGTCGTAACAAATTCTATCTGGTAAGGGTCCCTCCATAAATGACGTCATACGAGAGAGGCGGGGGGGGGGGGGTCCCGTTTCCATGACCGAAAAAACAGGGAGAGGGGGTAATCATGTCTGGTATGACGTCATGTTTAAAAGAAATGTAACTACAGGTAAAGTAAATGCATGTGTACCGTGTAGAGTATTGCTGTGGGTTCTGGCCGCCCACTAACTTGCCTACTTACCAACCTGCCCAATCACCGACCTGCCCATCCACTAACCTGCCTACCCACCAATCTGCCAACCCATCACCCTGCCCACCCAATAACTTGACACCTGTCTGCACTTCCAGTAACCTGTCCAAAAGACTGCCCTTCACTGTCCAACCTGTCAGAAGACAGTACATCGAAAGACTGCCTGTCACTATCTTGCCTATTGGTGGGTAGCCCGTCAGGGGCCTGTCTGTCAGAAGACTGCCTGATACTGGCCTGCATATCAGAAAGACTAACCAGTATGCCCCTGACAAGCAGGCTACCATACCATCAGCTGGGTAGACTGATGGCCAAGGAGCAAGTTTCTACTTGCTGTTTTTGGCTCCTGATGAATTTGCCGGCCACCACCGGCTACCACCAATATGTGGAATTAATAAATAAAAAAGGTTGGCAACCATTTTGGCACCACTTAGTCACCGACAAGTTCAACAAGGAATGATTTTGCCTTGTATGAATTGGATCAAGGATCCAAAAGAAGTAATATTGAAAATGATAGGCACAATCTTTTACCCAGATTTTCAGCGCCCACACCATCCTGCCAATCTTCTTTTTTGTGTGTGTGTGGGGGGGGGGGGAGTGGAAAAATCACCTAAAACTAAGCAACCTTTCTCACCACCTCCTGTGTGGGGGGATCCATGTAGAATGTAAAGACTGGCGAAGTCTGATATGAGCTTGAAAGGGGGGGGGGGGGGCTCTTCTCTGCATTGAGTCATCTTAGGGGTGGACTCCATGGCTGCATGACAAAACATGACAAGGGGGCAGGGGGTCAAAAATGGTCAAAAATAGCATGACGTCTTTCTGTTGGCTTTACAAGACAGAGTCTATTTGCTGTTGGGACGTGCTGTCCAGTTTAGTGACCAACGTCTGCCGTGGGTGTCTGTCGCTGGAATGATTAGTTTCGTCATGGTCAGTCCCGAGGTGCTTTGACCAGGATATGGCTGGAAGGGGCGGACTGTGAGCGGCCCGTTAGACGAGCAGTAGTGGACACTTTCTATGCACGTGTTCACGTGTATGAGAGGCTGAGTCCCTGTGGGCATTGTCCCGCACGTGCGTGCCTCAGCTGGTGCCTAGATGATGGCTATGGGCACTGGGAACATAAGTGCTCAGGGAAGTCGTCAATCTTTCTGAAAGCGGCTCATACAAATTTCTCTGACTGGCCATGGTGGACTAGTATAGATGATATTGATAATAACTGTAACTGAACTCCTCCCTAAACAATCATTTGGATTACCAAAGGGCATTCCCAACTCTGCAGGATTGGGTTTCTTCACTCGTACACCAGGCATGATTTAGATATTAAATGAGACTTATCAGGGCTAGAGGAAGTTTGACCTGAAAAGTGTACGATGTTATATTGTGCGATGTTGTTGGATTGAGCAACAGAGATATAACACTCGCTAGGTAGAAGCACTTTCTAACATCCTAAGGGGAACAGGTGACAAACCCAACTGTGAAGAACTCAACCAGGGTAGGGGGAATACAGACCTGGGTGGGACCGTTGTTCAAACCTCTAAAGTCTACTTCTTGTTACTGGTCAGTCAGAAATCAATGGATACTTCAACACTTTCCTGTATTCCTCCAGAGAAGGTTCTGCAGGTTAGTTGTCTAGCTGATTTTCTCTGTCATTTGTAGTACTGTGTCTTGGAAAATGTTGTCCTCTAGGTTAGTGTCCTTCTATAGAACTTTGCAAAACGTCTTTGCATTTGTACTCAGTTTATGTCCATGGGTAGGTCTCTCCGAGCTGCCTCCTCTTGTAGAGTGTGCTTTGATTACCTTAGTGTTTATTCCAACCTCTGCCATGGTCGTCTTTATCCACCTGGCAATAGTATCCTTTTGATTGTCGCTAGATAAGTGTTTCCTCCCATTGTAATCTATGACCGGGAAGGCTGTCCCCTGCATTGCTTAGTTTCCTTGCAGTAATTCTTAAGTAGGGGCACTTTCTCTTATCCTTAAAATTGACCACTGGAGTTTATCTAATGCTTGACCTTCTCTGGTGTGTTTCAGTAGCTTACCAATTTGTAACATAACATTTGTCATCACCATTCCAAATGATATAAGCTACATCTAAGGCATGCAATGTCTATGTTCTTTGAGCTATCATCGGAGCTAGCAGCATGGGGATTTTCTCACGTCCCAGGAAGAGAGTGGGAATCACCTTTTCATCAAATTTAAACTGTGTTTGTATCCTAAGTTTGTTGGTATTTTGCCTTTGATGGCCTCCAATTGAAGATACATGTCAACAGTCTGGTTATCATTATATGATTTCCCATTGACGTGCCTTAAACTTTTTCTATGTATGCCGAAAGTGCAATCCTTCCCATATTGATGGTAGAATACGTAAACCCTTTTTATGTAATGAGGGAACAGTGACGAGGCATGTATTTCCAGTCCTAGTACGACTGCACAACTGACCAGGTAGATGATTTGAACCACAGATTTTCACGTATTTCTAGCTAACTTCAGCTATTTCAATAGTTGGTGCTGCGGTTGTCTGTTGTTACAAGTACGCACTGTTGTTTATACCTGTGATTGGTCAGAGAGGCGGAAATGAGTTGTGCTGTCAATCTTGACCCGTGATCTGCGTTAATGTTTTTGGCCCAAGTATGTCGATGTTATGATGTACAAAACTTCATCGTATCAAACAGGTCTGTTCAGTTTTATCTTCTTCTCTACATAAAATTAAGTACAATTCTTTAGAGCCACATCATATTGAGTCCCTCATCGACTGCACTATCCACCTCAGGAAGCCATTCCAGGGTTAGGCTTCCCAGATTGCTTTCAGGATCCCAGTAAATTGAGTAAGTGCGAGTCCTAAACCATTTGCGAGACATGTGTATTGATACCACTGTCCCCTCCATTTAAACATAGTTCTTATCCACTTCATTACACTGTACATGCCCTGGTAACGAGTAATATGCATCAGATAGATCTGGAGACCATATAAGGGCTGCCACATGTACCATGTCTAGCACCATCTAAAGGCTTTTCATCTTACCTAACATTTTCATTGAGTTCCAAAAGGTCCAGAATCATGCTAAATTTCCTATTAGATTTAGGAGTCGGGGAAATGTTGGAGATAAATTGATCCCTCTCATTTTTGCATTTCTCCACTATATGCCATTGGGGAGGAGGTCACAGTCTACTGTGTCAAGGTCAGATTGTACATCTCCTGACAAAGCAAAAAGACTTGGGGTCGTGTGCTGTTCAGGGAACTTGTCAAATTCAATGCGAGTCCACTTATAAATACTCCCTATAATGTGTGAATTTTAGCCATTCATGAACGTGATATTTTGTTCCTCTTCATAAAAGATTGCTTAATTTCACCAAAGGGAAGGCGTCACTCACATGTGTGTGTTGCATTACTATGACGCCCTCTTGTGGAAACCCTGCCTGTTGCATTTTTAAGAGGGTTTTCTTGTCTGACTTTATTCCCATAGTTCTGGGGCTTTTTTAAAACCTATCCTTCATGGCTGATTTTGTCTTCCGCTTTCTTAAATGCACCATTGACGTCCTCTCCCCTAGGCCAGAGTCGAGAAGGTTTGTCCATTTTCTATCCGGATGATGTTTTTAAGAGACACCTCCTGGTATGGATAGTGATGAGCATGGCGGTTGATCAATTCAAATTGAGTCTATTAGGTCCAAATAAGCATCCACTAATGGTGCTGTTTTTTCCCTAATCTCTGGGTTCAACTGTGCCCACTGCTTGAGCTCATACAGGGCATGGGTTTGATGAGACATCCCTGAAATCATATCAACAATGGTTTTCGGGGTCTTGGACAGATACTTGGTCATTTGTTGGGATTACCACACCCTATTCAAGATCTTGTTAACCCTTTCAGGATGCATGATGCTTGGAGGCATCCCCATGCTATTGGCGCATGATGCGTCCAGGCATCACTGCACTAAAGATGCATGATGCCTTGAACATTTACGAAATTGTTCTGACAAAGAAATAAAGAGTAATATTTATCAAATCTTCACAGAATGCAGCTTTGACAGACATTATATTTAGTTGCTTTTGATTCAGAGGAAGTAAGATATATAGAGTTATTAGTTTTGCTGACGGTATGCCGATTCCCTAGCAGGATACACTGCTACCATCATCCTCCTTCTGGGGTAACTCGGTTGCAGGCACCTGTCCTTATTTGCCGGCCATGGGAAGCAGTCCCGCTTGTTCCTAACATTGGGTTTCAGTAATGGCGGTCCCACCACATCAATTTGCTCTTTCCGAGTGATATTATCTGTTCTCTTAACCAAGGAATATAAGAATTTTATAAAGCATTTATATAAATAGACTACATCTCAATCACAGCTGACAGGTGTTTGTTTCAGCATTCAGTCCCCTAAGAATAATAACTACAATTGACTGATACTCAACATACCCCTTACCTTTTGTCATGAGTTCGGCGGCTCAGTTGTGGATTCAGCAAGGGTAGGTGTGTCTCAAGTCCTCTTACTTTCTTGTTCTGCAGCATATAACTCCGTTCGCTCTGAAGTCCTTTTCATTCTCCCTGATCATTTCAAGAGAGAGGTACGCAGTACCTGGGTTCCTTTTGTTTATTTGTAGAGATTGAAGCTACCTTGATAACCTCGCTCACATCCCCAGCATCTACTTTTAACAATTAAGGCTTCTGTGACTCAGACAAATCTGCAGATGGCACGCTAGTTACGGGCGCTTCCGAGGGTATAAATATAGTTGAACTTTATACAGTCGCTTAGCTCATGGACAAATTGGCATAAGGTGCCTTTTTAACCAAGTAGGGAAGATATTAATTCCTGGGTCAGAACAGACTATGGGTATTTGGTTTTCAGTTAGAGCAGTTTATCAGCGATCAGGAATGGAGATATAGCTCTAGAGTTATCATATCATCTACTCACACACATTTGCTTTAGGTACGCATTTAGGTCCCTATAAAACAGTTGTGTTGTTTAAATTCAGATATTCATAGTCAAAATGAATCTTATTCATTGCTCCATCTGCAATATGTGGAGAATTCCAGTTTTACATTCATAGTGTTTAAATAGGCTATCAAGCCATGTAGGCGCGGAGAGCGGGTGGTGGTAGGGAATGCTGAATGAGAGTAGGTGACTGGGGGTTCATAGAGGCGCCTCACCACATGCGCCCCCTTGACCCGGAATTAGCTTGATTATTTCTCTGCTACCACCTGAGCAGCTCCCCCACCATCTGAGCTGCTCAGCCCAGATCCAATCTCCAGGCACAATTGCTAGCAGTCCGTTAACGCGGTGAGACTGTCTGTGGACCTAAGGGTGAGGAGTATACGGCTTGACCTCATCGGAACGCCCTTTAACCTTTTGTGTCCATAAATGGATTGCCGTGAGAGAATCCCGGGCAATATTAGTGCGCTATCCTCAAGTGTAAAGCATCACTGAAGTAAGGAATAGATCAGGAAAAATAGAAGAATCGTGGAGTGCGCTACTGGAGACTAACAGTCCTCTCGAATGATTTTCATGGATTTGGGTGTATCACCTATGTTTTAATCAATTTAAAAAAAAATACAACCTAGACCAGAGGAATACCCTTCCATAATCCGGTTGTGATATTGTATGAAGTGGCGGCATAAAAGTTCAAATGCTAAACAGACGCTGGCAATTATGTAGCTCTCGTGGGAGAACAAAGATACTGTCTTAGATGAGACAGACTTACATATATCGATGGGGAGCATATATATGTAGTTCAATTGCTTTGATCAGCTGCGCAGTCACTTGGCCAATGGCTCTCTTCGTCTTGCAGTTGTTAAACATAACAAAATGCCAAGAAGTGCTCCTCTGTTAGTCATTTGAAATACTGGTGTACAAATATCTCAACAGCATCATTAACCCAAATTACAATAGAAAGTTTGGAAAATAATGAAAATAACCGCTACAAAAGATTAGACAACAGATAGATGATGATTTTACTGTATTGAATCTGAAAGGAAACATAAACCGGGCGCTTGAAGAAATGGTTGAAGCAGAAGGTATTTTGGTCAGCTATGTGACAGGGCTTTGTTAATTAACATTACTGCTACTTAGAGCAAAATATGCCCCACGAAAAACTGGTAGGTTCCACATTCAGGTTCCAAATAGACGTTTCTCATTTTCTCGTTTTGTGTAGCAGACCGAAACATCTCACTCGATTCTATTTGATATGCATCATCGACCTAGAATTATGCAGATCCGTGCTTCAATCTATGATGGAAAATAAATGTATAGGTTAAATGAGACTTACTTTGGCAGAAGGTGATATTTGATAGAAAGTCTACGATGATAAGAGGTCGTCGGATTGAGCAACAGAGAAGTAGAACTCGCAGGCTCTCAGCAGTATCTAACATCCAGAGGGCGACAGGTGACCTATCCCCTTGAGAGCAACTCAATATTTATGTAGGGAGGCCACTATCAAGGATTTTGTTTCGGGGATGGGGGGCACACCTCGGACTAGCTTGGATGATTGGCTTGGGCTCCAGGGGACGAAGCCCCAAGCAGAACTTAGAATTTGCCAATTATACAAGCTGTATCCAGGATTTTTTGTGAGGAAGGGGGTCACACACCTGACGCTATATGGGAATATTTCAAGGGGTCCAGTAGCAAAGCCCCAGTTGGGAGGGGGAAGGGATTTGGATTTTGTGTGTGCTGCCAGTCTGGGTGTGTTTTTTTAACAGGGGATTCTTTTAATTTTGAATCTCCCGACATCAGCAGTTTCGATCGTTGATCTCGTCAGGCTTTTTGAGCTGTGTGTAGAAAGAGCAGGATTAGGTTTGGGGATCTGAGGCTGATTTCCAAGCTTAATTATAATTATAATTATACAAGATGTCTCTTGGATTTTATTTCAGGGACCAGGGCCCTATTTTTCTGTCATGACAAGATCAGCCAATGATACCCTAACATCATCCAGCTAATGTACGCTAATTTGGATGACAAAAGATGGCTGGTGTGCTATAGACAATGTTGTAGCGCGTCATGCGGGATCGGCGCAAAAAATATGTCGTTCAGAACAATTGTATTAGAAAAACCATAGAAGTATGCATGGTGTTTTTCAGTCATATAAGAGATGCTTACAGATTGGAGAATGCGCAGCAGTGGGTTTTGCAAAAGTAGCCGAGTTGCGCAGTTCCTGCAGTTGTCAACTATAACATGGTGGTTTAGAAAAATATTTCTGACAATCGGAATACCAAACGGATGATTATGAAATTTCAAGTATAGATATGCCAGATATATAGAAAAATACTCCAAAAGTATATCCTAATTTCAATAAATTTTAGAATCTGATAAAAAGAGTTATAACAACCCATTATTATACCTGTATGACATGTCCAACATTGTTGTTGGTTGAGACACGTTGGCCGACAAATTCACCTACGATTGTCATGACTAAAGCGCACCTCAAACCCACTATGTGTCATAGCCCAGCAATCGTTTGCAGATCCTCTACGATCGTATGTCTATAGGACACTGACACCTCGTAATTGTCGCTATGAACAATTGTCATGACTGAAAAACACATCAGGATGGTTACTGATATGTGGCTATTTGTGATGATTGCAAGTGCTCTAGGGAAAAGGTGCCTTTTTGGGGAGTCGGGGGGGGGGGGGCTGAAGAGCTCTCTATCTTACAAGGACATAGCTGCTTTGTTGAATGATGGACATATGGTAACAAGGGCATGTATAGGGATCTTCCTTTTTAGAGGAGTGGGGTGGGGTGTCACACCTGGGAATACCTTACATGCATCCATCAAGTATGATCCCCAACCCATGGTGCAAAAATCCTCCTAAATCATGCCACAAAATGGGACTGAACACGAGTTACTGCTGAGTAGTTTAACCACATTTTTGTCACTGCTAGCACAATATCTCCATTGATATCCGACTGACCAGCAACAAGCTGTACACTTTGATGTCTTGGAATATAACTTTACAATTGGAGAATATCAAGGATAAAAAGACTGATGGAAAGGTCAAGAGCAATTGACTTCGGTGCAGGGACATGCATAGAGCATGTGTACCCCAAACATATAGGCTAGGTGATATCAGATGCACTGTCATAAAGTCCTGTGTTGAAATAAACCATAGTAACACACGAAGGCGCAAAGTATGTTTTCTGCTTGTTCCGCCGTCATCCGCCAGAAAATTGGACGAGTTCAAGTGCGACCTGTGAAAATGGTGCCCCTGTGCTGGGCGGGAAACAGATATCAACGGTTATATTCCATTGATAACGACCCCGTCACCATCGGGGGGTAAATGGCCGCGACTCTAACCCAATAGCTATCTGCAATATAATATATTACAGTTGATAAGCCGAACTGGCTTCTATTATGCACCAACGGAAACCGGCCAATAGGGACTCTGTCCAGAGGAAAAATGTCATCAAAGTTAAAGTTGATAGCGCCCAACCGACATAGAGTGTTGTCGATCCTCCCTTTCGGGGCACTAGGTAGGCTTACATGTACACTCAGAAAAATATATTTATTTTCAAAAGATAAATTTGGAAGAAAATGTCCATGGCCAATACAATTTATTCTTATAGGCCGAATATATGTAGAAAATGGTGCAAATCATTATTTTACTTGCTAGACATTTGGGCCATGGTGTTTTGATATGATCCTCCGATTAATTGAACTGATATGTAAATGAACAAAAGGACAATAGAAGTACATTCAGAAAACAGGCCAACGTGTATTCCTAGCCCAGTTTGGTAGAGATGTGAGCGCGCGGCGGCGGGATGCGCGCTACCTGCTTGCTAATGTTTGGGCCTTCTTAGAGCTGCCACCTAGTGAATTACAGCGGAAGCAACATACAGGTAAAGTTCTGTGCTATCAGGAAGTTTGGTACCACTATCTATACGTGTGTTCAAGATCCTTAAGAACAATTCTTGTCATAATTGCTCTGGCTTTTCGTATAAAAATGTATATTTTAGATACAACTAGTATAAATGATTGTTATACGAATGTACGTTTATTTACCATTAAATCACATGACAGATACATCCAAAGATATTTGCCAGAAATAGAATCATTAACAAAGGACTGTAATGCACCGCAACAACATACACTGAACAGAGCCATTTTCAGTCAGTATGATGACACTTACATCCATACGTGAATTGGTAAATCATATGTAAATAATATCGTATTTAGAATCTCAAAAACATTTGAGATTTTTTCCCACCCATCAACGTCCCATCCCATCTCTAATAGTTGCTGCCAACACTTCTCGTCTCCTATTTTCCTTCGAGTGACTAATCACTACCGTCACTCGATTCTGCTTCTTGCATATGAGAGTCGTCTGTTTCTTGGCGCGCTTTCTTTCCGTTTACGTCTGCCTGTTCAGCGCGCGTTCGCTTCAATCCCTTCATCTTACGCGTTTGTAGGTTACCCAGGTCTTGTTTCTGCATGTGAATACGGCCATGTTGTGCTTTGAACACATCCATTGAAATATTCTTCTTCTTGCCAACCTGAAAGACAAAGTCAGACGGTAATCAGTATGCGTCCCTACACAACTGGAGGACATAAGGATGTCAGGGAGAGGTACAGTAAAAACAGGAAAACTTCCACATGGAGGAAGTTACTCTTGTTTTTTTCATATTTTGTTTCGGTCTACAGCAGAAAACGTATATTAGTAAACAAGCTTGTTTTCCATGCTCAGAGCTGCGATTTTCCAAAGTTGCTCGTGTAGTTCTATTTCTTTTATAGCTTAATAGAGGGAAATTGGTCCCGGGTGAAAAAGTCAAAATCTCAAGGAATTGTAAGGATCGGAAAAATGATTTAAGTAATTTTGATTTTTATCACTCAGGACCGGTTTCCATATTCCTATATACCTTTTAATACCCTCGGCAGCGGTATGTAAATGTAGGGTGGTCGGCCACAAAATCCGCCTTGTAAGCAACAGTGACTGATGAATTCTATGTTTGATTGTTCGATTTTACGTCCCGTCGACCACTACAGGTCCCTTCCAGACTCTCTCAAGGTCCAGCCTTTTTCTCATTGATTTACAACGCAGGGGTCTGGCCCCGACACATTTATCAAGGTGAGAGTTGTCTTAGTTCCCACCCAAAATTTAACACCAGACGGTGATAGAAGTAATGATTGGCACAATACACAAATACTATGTCATGTACTGTTTAATTAGCACACCTAGCATTGATGCATAATGCAGAGGGTAAATTTCATATTTCTTTATACATCAAATCGAAGATACTTTGACGAGTATTTGAGTTAAGGAATAAGTGATGACGTGTAGAGATTGACTAGCTAACCACCGCGTGACCACGAGATATACGCTTACCTTGGCTGCCTTGGGAACCTTGCTCGCCTGTTTGAAGAGGTCGTCGGAAGCCAGCTTCGTTCTTCGCATGACCAGGTCTAGGGAAGGCCCCATCTCTTCAAGCTCCACTCGCGGAAGGCGTGATCCAGACTTCTTCAGTTTTACACTGAGGGAACAAAGAGGAGAAAAGGGTCAAACACAGCAGAGACCTATACATGTATATACAATGTCTAGCGGAACATTGCAACAAGAGGAATATATGGAATTACCTGGTTCAGGAAAAATCATAAAAATTATTTTCGTTGACATGAAGCATTGATATTCATTTCATACTGGTATCGGGAGGCTCTATTCGTTCTAATTTTGATTTTTTAACCGACATACATTTATGATGACCGCTCTAGAAATAAAATGCACTTTTTACATGAATATATACTTTCCACGTCCAAGGTAATAAAAATAAGGTGAGTGCGAACGAGAAGTGAATGAATAATATAACAGACTACAACTTACATGTAGTTGCGCACATAGATCTTGCCCTCGGCGGCTGTGAACTGCATCACGTGTTCCAGACCCTGAAGACGAATGTTGTCCACAACTGGGCCTCGATAGAAATCTGCAGAGAAAATAATGAGTTCTTCAAAGAATGGAAAGTTGCAGTGTGGGGTTAGCGATAAACGTGCATTATGTCACAAAACACCAGGAGAAAAATGGACTCGAATCTTACTAAGCTCTCAAGGGAGAGAAATGGACTACTAAGATAATAGGCAAGGGTGGCAATCTCTATCTTAATCAAGTTAGACTTTGATATTCACAAAACATCACGAGAAAATGAAGGTCAGATTTCCCAAAGAAAGGAACAATCTTAAAATGCGTCAACACGATATTGTAATGAAATACATTTAGGGCCTTTTATTTTCCTGATACAACACACACCTACTCTTCAGAAAATTATCCAGATATTAGCCACGCGAAGACCAAGAAATATCAATAATATGAACTACAGTAGTGTATACTTTATGTACTGAAATTCTAGACATGTGCAGTCATTTACATTATATACCTATTAAACACCTACGCTGTCAATGCAACTCATAATACACTCGTATCGAGAATGTGACTATGACCGCCGTTGCAAATTACAAAGACAATCTTTTCAAAATCTAGATTGGACCTTGGGGGGGGGGGGGGGGGGGGGCTGGGTATTAATACTAAGAAAACTAGATTCCTTTTCTGTAGACCCGCTAAATGGGTCGAGATGGATGGATGAAAGGGGAGAAATTCATCACCTAACATTCCTAAACATTACCCTAAGTTTGATCTTCTAAATTTCGACTTTATACGCTGGGAAACCTCCAAGGTACTTGCCCTGATATAGGACTTACATATATGAAACATGGAAAGGATTGTTGAAAGGATTCTCAACGTAGGTTTGAGATTCCTTTATAGTTTCCAAGTTTGTATGTTCCATTTGCCTGCACCTATCTTGATCTCTGTTGGGTTTTTCACAAAACACCGCTGCCATATCGTTGTTGACATTGTGACATCACGTTACAAAGCAAAAATTCAATGAAAACAGCGCAGCCGACTTCACAGAATTCAGCATTCAGCGTCGGCTGTGAACAATTGGGCTTGGGCCACGTACTGCCATCCTATCTAGACATCTGGACTAGAGTAAACTGATTAGGACTTACCAATGAGGACGCTCTTTAGTCGTCGATATTCAAGATCTTGGTCAAATGGTTCTCCGGTAAATACGAGGCATGGTTTAGTGCCTAGCGAACACTTGCGTGCCTGCAGAGGTAGATGAAAGATATCATACAGTAAAATACGGTTTTACCTGTTTTATTTTTGAAATCAGACCAAGATTTTGCGTCGTAGCCAGTTATGTTTTTGCCCCAAGTAAATTATTCTGGTATAAAACTGTATGGAAGTAATCGGTAAAGTAAGACTTTCCCTTCAAAAATTATAGGGCGGCTTTCCTTGGCCATCAAGAACTCTACTCTAGGTTTATATAAATTTTTGATCACATTATATATTAATATAAATATTTAATCGTGTGTGTTCTTGATTAATCTACAATCCTTTTTAAACATTTACCTTGAACTGTGTGAGTGAGGCAAATTTTTCGATTCCAAGTTCCACCATGTCTAAAATTCCACCATCGTATAGTCGTCCTGTAAAATGAAAGATTCTAGTCATTAGAGGGCACTTGAGATGATGCAACACAACTTTACATTAGCAAATTATGTATAGCTTTTGTTATCTCCCACAGTGATATATTTTCTTTAGATATCGGATTGAATATAAAATGCATTTGAATAGGAGTATATCTATACTTTAGGATTGGAATATCCGGCACTGTATGCTACCCATGATATATACAACACGACCACCTTCTGAGATAAAAAGTATGCAGACCTAGTATTCCTGAGTACTTACCAAAGACGAGGTTATGTGGCCTCTTTTTAGAATGTGAGCCGAATAGAAATAGTGAGGCATCGTACTTTTTGGCAAAGAACTCCTACAAAGAAACAATTTATATATCATCATCTTCAAGGGATAACAAGGAAGTACACGGAAAGCAAAGGCTGATCAATAAAAGAGTATTATGGTGGTCAATGAGGCGCTATGAAAGATATGCATTTCATGAGTAACTACTGATAGATCCACCCAAAACCTATTTAAATCACCCTTTTAAGATCCAGGAGTCATATGTCTCTTCTGCAGTGGAGCACGAGCAGGTCACTTCTTGGGTGCCGCTCCAGTAGTCGGCTTTATCTATAAGGCGAGCAAAGGGGGGGGGGGGGCGCCCCCTCATAGACCGCATTAGTGGTGACGTCACACACTGGATTCCCCCTTAAACACGTGCGTTTCGGGGGACCAAAAGTCTACCGGGACCCAATTTTTGTGTGTGTATAACTTAGAGATATTAAAAAAGTGGTGGACTGAGAAGGGACCTTAAAACATTCCTCATAGTATTTACCACCCTCCCTGCCATAGTGGAGCAGGTCCAACCTCTACAGACCAGATTAAATATCAGTGGCCAGGTTAGGTCACCGCACCCACGACTGTCAAGCGGGCGCGGGAGGCTCCCGACACACACTCAACTCACCAGAGCAAATAGTATATTTCGTTTACAACATGATGTTCTATTATTAGAAAAATGGTGTGGAGACAATCTGATGAAAATTAATGAGAAGAAAACCAAATTATGTGTCTTCGGATCTAGAACCTGTGTCAATTTCAGTGAACAAGCAATTATTAATAGTCACATATATATTAATGGGTCAGAAATTCCTCACTGTGATTCATTTAAATATCTTGGTATCAATCTGGACCAGAACTTAACCTGGAAAAATGTTATTATTGATGTATGTAGAAGAGTAAATCAGAGGTTGTTTCAGATGTCTAAAATCCGAAAATTTATTAATGACAAGACATGTCTACAGATTTACAAAACCTTGATTGCACCTTTATTCGATCATAGTGGTTATTTTATTAATGGAGCCACCCAGACCTTGTTGAATAGATTACAAATACTCCAGAATAGGGCTTTGCGCATCTGCACTAGAACAACTATAAGGGAAATGAGTGTTAATGAACTGCATCAAAAATGTGAAATCGAATGTCTGAATGCTAGGCGAATTATCTCAAACTAATGTATATGCGAAGATTTACAAAGGACTTAGAACGTGAAGAAGAGCCAAGGACCAGAGGGCAAACCAAATGAACAGTTAAACTAAAGCGACCAAGAAGCAATTTTTTCAAGAAAAATCCTCTTTACGAGGGAATGCTATATTGGAACAATCTACCTCGTGAAATACAGGACACAGATTCAGTCTATGAGTTTAAGAAGTTTGCAAAAGCTAAGAGTAGAATCATTCTTGAAGAATTACTGATTGCCAAATGATGTTATTGTGATTATCCAAACCTACATTCCATCTCATCTTTCATCTTTGTTCATTTGTATAGTAGTTTATGACTCACTGCACTTGACTGATGTAGTAACATGTACTAGTCTTATGTAGTTAACCGAATGAGGGCATAAAAAACCTGCAATTGGCAGACTGTCCTGCACTATATTCCTACGAAATAAAAAAAAATATATATAAAAAATATATATAAAATAGCCCTCTAGAGGAGGGGGGGGGGGAGAAGGTTTCATCCGGTTCAGACTCATCAGGCATCTTCAAGTTTGTCTAAGGCAAGGCTTATGACTGAATCATGTTTGAAACCCAAAAATATTTATTTTGGGTCTCACACTAATTTGTGATGATGAAAAAGAGAGAAGAGACTCCACCAACAGTACTGATATTCTGACAAGAGGGTATCAGAGCACAAATTCATTCTTAATGAAATTTGGGGAAGTACTATTCCAAGAATGGGACACATTTCAGATTCCTAAATACATACATGTATATGCACAGTTCTAATAGTCCCATTGAATTATATATCAGTTATTCGAGGATATAGATATACTTACAATTGGGTTCCCATCCTCAAAAGGTCGCAACATATTTTTTCTGAAAACGAGTATCATTAAAACATCTTTTTAGAATGGAGAGGTTTGAACCACTTGCTGGAATTAGCTAAGTAGACTCTTTTCGATGGAATTCGACTGAATTTAAGACTGGAATTTGAATGGCATTAGCATATTGACATTAATGTGATCTAATTAATAAATTTATGCACAGTTATTGAGCAACTGGTTTCTGACTACTGTCTTGATATTGAAATCTTATTAGATCATTTCCTCAAATTCATCTAAAAGTTTTAGTGCAAGATATAGCAGCGATTTTCTTTAATAGAAGCTGCAATTGATTAAAGAAGCGGCAATTAAATTGAATAATTTTTCTCCTATTAGATAGACTTGCTGTATGCACTTACAAAATTACCTTAGGTGCAAGTAAATGAATTTAGAATCACAATAACTATCCATGTATCAATGAATATTACTAGCCCGATTCACACTAAGTTTACTTACCTTCTAAACATTATTGCATTTGGTTTCTTCAGCATATACTGAAAAGGGAAGATACATTTCCTCTTTTCAATTTTTATCAATTCACTAATTATCATTCATCTCTCAATCACACAACAAATAACAGATTATATTAACGTTTATGATTAGGGACAATCGGTATTTCGCCTAGCCAGAGAAATAAAATCTGGATTAAAATGTTGATAAGACATACACATTTTATGGAGTCTTTTTCCCTCAGTTCCTCAGCTGATATTGTTACAATACAATTATAACTTCCAAACTTTATAAAATTCCAAATGGATGAGACATTGGCAAAAAATGAAATCAAAATGTATCGATCGTTGTATTCTTTCCCAATGAATTGCCATTGGTTTAAGAAATTGCTGACTTGCTAAATATTGGCACCTCTCACTTGATACTTCAAAGTCAATTTGTTCGGCGCTATGCATAGTCAAGTGATATTTGCTCTGTGCTTTCAGTCTAATAAGATTATTTCAAAATACAATATTATACAGGTTGCTCACCATTTCTTTTAATGCATGTGTGACAACTTCACTGGTGTGTCCTCCACGTATGACCATTGCCTGCTTGTCATTCTCTACCAATTTGGGTTCTCGTTTTTGTAGAGCTCGCTTTGCTCGCTGATTTTTGGGTTTACTGAAACAAAGAAAGACAATTAGTTGCTTACAAAGTTACATCATGATGAATCCAAGATCTTATGTAACCCTATGTAACCGCGATAATTTTGTCATCATAATTGAAGGATATAGCTAATTACCCAAGGTACTGTTGAAGGGGAATTGATGTTCATATACTATTTTGCAAATATTTCATATATTGGTTTATAAAAACGTTTCAAAAGTTGGGGCCTAATAGTGTTGTCATTCGCCTGAATGTCTTGGATCATAATGGTGGATTCGGTATCATTCCTAGAATGTTATTAAATCTGGCGTTATCACATAATAAAGTGTATAGGTGTGCTGACTTTTTTTCAAATCTTGTGTTTAATGTAGGGACGTCAGTGGCCTAATCTACTGTATTACCATAATGTTTACCCTAAGATGGGTATGTAGTTAGATCTAGTCTTGTATTTCTGCTAATGCTGCCATCACATCACCCCATTATCATCCCCATTTTTTCATTAAAAATCAAATGATCCTACCAAATGTAAGTTGACATTCTAGTACATCTGATGTTGTCACTATCTACTTAGTTAGACTGACAAACGAGTGTAAGACGCCAACTGCAGGGCCCGAATGGAAGAACGGCATTGTTGCCGAATTTCGGTGATTGTTGTAAAACGCAATTGTCCCTTAATAAAGGTTGTTTTTTTTAAAATAAATTTTAAAGTTGTGGTCAGAAAAATGGAAATATTTTTCATTTGGAATTTTCTGCCTATAGACAGACCCTGAAAAGGTGGACATGTCAATCTTTCTAATGTTATTTCAAACTTCATCAAATATGATATATTAGCAATATAACAAGCTATGTATTGCAATGAACACGATTGTACTGACGGTCCCCCGCGGAAGGACACAGCTCTCGACCCCCGCGGTGAATGACGTCATAAGAGTCAAGACGTTATGTGACGACATGACACTGCGCTATAAATACGGGAACGCGGCCGTCAAGTCAGCCTTGTGTACCAGCTCTGTGAGCGAGGTCACTGGGGCCTAGCACACTTTACCCTTTCTTTATGGTAATATAGACCAGTTAGGATTGTTTCACTACTGATCATTTATTGTACATGTTTATTATTACAATATAACGAGTTGAACGTTTGGGCACTTTAATTCTCTGTGTTCTTGTCATTCCATATCCGCGATCGTTACAGTATGTATAGTGAGGATAGACATATACTGGGGAAAAAAGGGGGTTGAAAGTGAGGGGTGAATACGAAGTACAACCCAGTGGGTTTCCTATCTTGTAATTGTGCAACGCAGTAGGTACTGAGTATTCACCCCTCATCTCCATGGACGGCTGAACAGCTGTTCTATGTCAACAATTGGTGTCGACAATACAAGAAAAAAGGCTGGCTCCCTCCCTCATTAATAAAAAAAAAAAAAAGGAATATTGGTACATCATGGAAATATCACCAAAGTTGTCCTAGAAAGTAAATTCATAATTCTGCCCCCCCCCCCCCCACTCCACAGACATACCCCCCTGGAAATATCAATAATACCAAAAGGTTTGCCCCTCCCCAGAAATAAAGAGGTTGAGTCCCTACAAAAATGCCAAAACCAATTTGGCCCACCTGTATGAGAGGTATTTAACCCCAAGGAAATACAAAAAGGCCACCCTCTCCATGAGCAAAACAAAAGGTTGGGCTGCCCCTGCCCCAAAATTCATTTGGGGAATGAGAAATATAAGTTTTGCCCCCTTCCCAAGGAAAACAATACCCCCCCCCCCCTCGCCGATTGGGAATAATGCAAATTCAGTCTCTCCTCCTCCTCCACACACCCTACCCATAGTTTAAGATATGAATTTCCAGCTGTATCAATGAATATGAGGAAACGTGAAAATGGCCGAGGGTGGCCGGTTGGGTAGGGTCGCTCAGCGTCTATGTTTGGCGGTAACGGGGCCGGTTTGGTACAGCAAACTACTTATCAAGCCCTGTAGAGTTTAGGGAAAACGCGGGTTACATTGGCTACATAGCAGTAGTCGTGCAACACACCACCTCGCCTATCAAATCAAACAACCTACAGAAATACATTTTATCTAAAGCATATTGAAGTGAAACCACTAGAACTCCCAATTATCGCCCGAGTAAACAGCCCGTAATCGAGCAGTGCTATTTATAACAACCTTAACACAAGGCTAGGACAGACCTTCCAAATATCTGGGAATGTATATTAGTTATTTCTACTTACACGATTCTCGTCAACACCATCTTGTTTTCAGAAATCTTATAATTGAAATAATCACTCGGACCAAATAAACAACTCTGTACTTCACGTGGTGGTCCTCACCGGAAATGTACTGTTAGTCCTGTCATGTGTGTGATGTTTCTTGCCTTCAAATAAGTTAATATTTTTTGTGTCAAATAATTCATGAGTAAATATATTGATAAATCAAATTGCTATATGTAAAATATACTATTGTTTTTTGATAGCGTATATTGAATTCTTTGTTGCAAAACTGTTTGAGAGTATATCCGCCATATTGCAACGTCACAGATGATCAGCCAATTAGCTTCCGCTTCCCCTTAGCAACCCAGCTAGCATCCTATGGTGACTGAAGTCAAGACCTCCGGTCCTCTCTAATGTCCAGGATCTTTTAACTATATTGGGATTTATCATATATGTACACATAGGATAAACACAATCGAAGAAGGATCGTCAGTCACAGAAAGTGACAATGGCGGACGTTATGCAGGGACTGGTCTCAGAGGCCAAGAAAAACAAGTTTTCTACACTTGCGAACACGCTCTCTGATGATGGTAAGCAAGTTCGGCAACATTCACAAATGATAATATGTCTCCCCGCTCCTGTGTAGGTAGTGAGGATAATCGTGGGTTGACAACATAATACAATGACTGATATATTCTTCTAATATATGAATTGGTTAGTGTGACATGTAATATTATAATAACAACGTATATAATTGGAAATGACTAGACCTAGATCTAGTCTAAAGAAACATCATTCATTGATAGCGACGTCGTCGACACTGTATTGTTGATAAAACTAGATTCTAGAATCTAGTTCTAGATCTAGATCTAGATCTAGATTCTAGGTATGAAAACGAATCTGGTATTCAAATCAAAGTATAGCTTCTCCTTAGTGGCATGGCTTATTGCAATCCTATTGTCTATAGATCTAGTCGTCAATGTGCAGCATGTGTGTCAACTGTCATTATTTAGAATCGCTCTTGGACTTGGTATCTGTTTGAATGGGTACCAGTCAAAGTACCACTCAGAGTCAAATTTAGTGTACTGGTACAGTGGTAGTAACATTGATATTGTCATTGACTGATTGATAAAAGGAAACCTATGCTTTTAACTCCAGATCAATCCTTTTGCATAACCCCCATACCCACACATACACCTAGGCTAGAGATTCTTGGTTTTCTATCCTCTTTATTTTCAATGAATCAGCTACGCTTTTATCCAATACTTGATTCAGTGTTGTGGTTTGGATATTTTCAGATGTCGTCCAGGTTTGGGAAAGCGTGTCAGGATTCATCGAAAAACAGATGTCGAATCAAAAGGTAGAATTGTTTATGTCGTTGTTCCTTTGGTCCAGGACTTTCATCCCAGGCCGATGTGACCCTGTTTGGTGTGTTCAGATCTGGTTTAGTTTATATATACCAGCTACCACCAGGTCTAATAAAATATGGACAATTTTGTATCTAAGATATGGTATCTACCGAAGAAATTCAAGTATCTAAGTCTACGCTCGTAAATTTTTATAAATTTCATACATACAATTCATCCCATTCAAATCCAAGATTTTTTATATGATCAGTATCGAAAGAAGTAATCTGCGGATCTTTTATCTTGTACAACATAGTTTATTGTCCTGATTTTATTTTGTCAGATAACAAATTATGTAAATGGAAAAGGGGAATTCATATAATATCTCTCCACGAGTACGGAGAAATGTATAGGTGCATTACATTATCGTAATGATGTATTCTTTGACAGGGTGTTCACATTCCTGGATTAGGAACGTTTACATTCAGCCAAAAGAAGTTGGATGTTGGTAACAACAAATTCATCCTCATCCAACGTCCCGTCTTCATGCTATCCGAGAAATTCGCCCAGACTCATGGATTGAATGCACCCAAACACCATACGGAAGGTAAAACTCCAGTTAATTTTTTCAACATTGCTACTAAGTGTTTCATATGTGAAATCACTTACGCTTAATCAATGGGGCTAGCATGTAGAACTTTATCGTGATAGTGATGATCAACAAGTGGCAATAGGTTAGCTTTAGAATTCAGTTTTGTTTTTGTTTGGGTGGTTTTGTTGTTGTTGTTTTTTTGGGGGGGGGTATAGCAGATTTGAAAGTTTGCTTTCTAGAGGTAGATTAAGTTTGATATGTTCTACATCACCATTTAGAAGTAGATTAATGTTGCAGCAGTATTACAGTAGGCTTATTGATAGAATTACAATAGCTGGCAGTCACGACAGCCCGGAGTTTGTTGATAATTCGATTATTATCCGATCGAGATAAATGTCTAGGAGGGTAAAATACAGTAAGGCAGTAGAAGAGGCTCTAATGGTCATAAGATATGTGCCTAGTGTAAAGATATGGATCCATACTTTCCAATATACTGTTCTGTTTTGAGGGGAATATTCCAACTAACTCGGCGAGGGTTGGGTCCGATTTTAAATGATAAGTCATTTATAAGATATATTTTACCGATGTTTCGGACTTTCAAATACTTCATCATGTCCAATATAGTATTTTGTTAGGAAAGGGTCGGGTATTCAAGATAGCATAGACTCATCTGATAGGCATACATTAAAATGAGTAGGCATACATTGGTATTAATGTAATATGAGAAAATGTGGTTACTGAGCCCGTACGGATGGCCGTTCGAGGTAATTTGATGATGAAAATACGGCCCGACACCGCAGGTGGGAGGGCCATATTTTTTCAGCAAATGACCAAGAACGGACACCGTACAGGCTCAGTCACTACGTTTTCTTATTACTATACACCTCCCAATCATTCAAAATGCCCTTTTATTAACTTTACAAAGACCACAAAGGTTACTGCAATTCACTACGGCCCGCTGTCACAGCGGGTGCGAACATTATTTATACTACACCCATAGCAGCGGGCAGTATTTCATACATGTTCGGCCATAGGTGTATAGTAATACACCTTTTAGGATTATTATTTGCTTAAGTCCTGTACAGAAATTCGGTACCCACTGAGGAAATTTGAGAAAAGAATACAGCGTATACCTTTAATAGACTGGAACTAGGAGATTTCTGTCTAACTCGTTTCTGGGACAAGCTTCTTTTGATGAAAGGAAAAAAACCAACACTAATGGTGAATGTCAATATGTCGTATAACAAGATAAAATACAAATATTCTATTAACAGCACGAAGTAGGATAGTTTATCAAAATCCTGTATTTACAAAGGAGCAGTACTTGAGTTGAACTACCAGATAACACTAAGGCTATATCCTTTGTAACATAAACCAGCATAATTTCTTGCCTTTCCGTCTTACGTTGTTAAATTATAGGTTATCACAACATAATGAAGTACGTTCGACTTAACTAGACCGAAGTATATACTATACGTTGGTGTAAAGTGTATACTTGAAAGCTGTGAGGAGAGCGTATAACATTACATAATATTAGTGTCGCATTCTAAAGTAAATACAAGAACGACGGTGGGTGATTCAGCGTTGTATATATCTTGAGTTGGATTATGTGCAGCTTTTTCCCATGGTTGTCTTAGGACCAGCTATGGTCACGAACCAAAAGGACCAACCGTGGTCGCAACCGAAATAAATAACCAGCTTTCATTGATCCAAAGAGCAATAAAACATAGCCATCGATTATTTTCAATATATCCATTGATCGTTCTTTGATGTGTGGGTTTCTACTTTCTAGTAACCTTTGCCCACACTGCACAAGCACTTCAGGCAGATTAGAATACCTTAACAGTAAACTATCACTTAGTCGTTTACCTTACATCAAAGTTTGGTTTTTTCTTTGATTGACTATAGAAAATGCTCATGTGAAGAGGATATTGTGCATAATTAGGAAAAGACCAATGTAATTTTAGATTTGTTCTATAGCGAACATGATGTGTTTTCCATGCTTTGTCAGTCTCTCTGAGGCAGTAAATTCCTGATAAAAATATATCCATTTATCTTATAGACCAGAACTGACAATCCTGTTAATAAGCACAGCTTATTTTCATTTGTGTATAATCATTCATGTGACATTTGCAATCTTTCATCCTCCAATTACATTTGCCTGCGACAAAGTAATTAAACTCCTTTAACCATTAGTATGATTTCCCTAGTCTAGATTGGTGACCAATAGCTGAGCAATATAATTGAACAATTAAAAAAACCAGTAAGCTGCTCTCTCGCTCTTTGTGAAATTATATTAGGTACAGTGTATTCGGGAAAGGAATAAAAGATTCAGTATGATCTTTTGAATGAAAAACAGATTTTTTTTTTGCAATGAATGCTTCCACCACTTGGTATCTATCTAACAAATTCATAAAATATGACCTAAATATAAGCTTAAATCATTGATGGTCCCTATATACCCTCATGGTCCCCTGTGACATTAAACATCAAACAAACAGACAAACAAACAAAATTGGCAGTATGCTAATTCAGGCGAGGAATCAACATAACATGTCTCCGGACTGGTGTATCAATATAGCCAGGTCATAAATTTGCTCTAATTTGATTCCATTGTACCTGAGTTTCGTTTAATGTAGCACGTTGCCCTAATGGGATTAAACGCCATTGAAAGCATACTGGTAATTGCAGTAGATGAGAACATGCTTGGAGTACTCTTTAAATCTCAGCTTGTTCTAGTACCTTTGCTTCTCACATGCTTATGTTATCAAGCTCAAAGCTCCGCAGGCCAATCCACGACAAAAGCTCAGACCAGCTTTCCCACCACCCGTTGCACCAGTGCATGTGTGGTATATGAATGCGCCTTGTTGGCGCATGGCTGGAAGGGAATTAATTGTTTAGTCTTGCTAATCTCTGTATTGAAGCTTGCCTCGCGGTCAGGTTTGTAGCACTGCCGTAAACCCACATAAGACCATTAGAAGCAAATATAGAAAAGTGAGCAGTGGAGACAAATGTTTTTAGAGTTTGTTACAACATGGAAATTCACTTTTTCATATTCCGCATATGTAATTGCTTTTCCTAATGATATATTGGTTTTTGCCTCATTGACGCCAATAAAACTGGGTTGAACTTCCCCTTAAGACGCTCAGTCCTATGCCATGCCTGACAATGAGATATTATCCAAGTTTTCCCCGGTCTTTCTGAGGTAGAAAAAACCAGACGAAAGATGTTTCCACTTTTATTCTGGACTCCAACTGACATCCCTGTTTATGTGTTATTTTCTGGCTGTGTAGGACCCTGTTGTTACGACATAATTTAAGTATAGATGGAGTGACCAATGCAGAAAAAAAGGTATATAGACCGAAGTAGCTTCCCGGTTCTATCTATGTCAATGTTTACCAATAAGAAATTTCTTAAATCTTCTCTCATTTCATACATTGAAGAATACATAAAGGCGAGAATAGATTTGAAAACCGTTTCCCGATAGCTTATTTAGATCTAGATATATTGATCTTTGATTTATAATTCAAGGAGATCAAGTAGACGTAGTCTCCAAGCAGCCCTGGCTTCCACCAGGTCGAGAGTATTGCCGACTGGTGTTGGAAACGACAATTTTGTTGTCGAATTACTCGTATACGAATCATGTACAATTTTACGAGATCAGTTACGTTCTCTCAGTGGAAGATTTATCCACATATATAAATTATTATATAACTCCGTTTATATAAATATAGATTATCAACCAATACCCTTCACAGGTTTTTTCACTGCGGTATATCAATTGTTGTTTTGCGTCACGTATACTTTCCAGGTTACTTGGTTACCTGATGCGGTAACCGGAGGTTTCTTGGTGACGCTAATTTGGTTTAAACAACATTCCGCTCTTAACTGCTCACCTGAGCAGTCCATTTTTAATTCTATCACATTAATTATCGTATTACTTATTGATTATTGTTGTACTAATATTATATTCATATATATGATCAATTAAAAAAGAATCTGTTTGGAGATCGAATACACAGGTCAAATGTGAGTTCACTGCACTAGTAGCCGGGCGACTCAGCGAAACAACAACATCAGCATGTTAACCAACAAGATTGGCCAGTCTAGCCAGGGGCAATGTTGATTCTACTCAATGCTTTCTATGTAGACCTGTGTAATGCCCGAGTAAATGATATCGTGGCGAGAAAAGCGAGTCAAACACTCACAGGTCGGCTGATGTGTTATTAGTGGCTTACGTTTGCGCAAACAGGAGTTGGGTTGGATTTTTTTTTTATTGGATACTTGAACTGGTCATATTTGCGTGAACATGTGTCAATGTGTCCCTGATTAATTTTTTTCCGTAGAGAACAAATACAGAATTAGTTTTTATATTATATTTATATTTTAACTATTTATACGTTAAATTCAACTAAATGATAGGTTTGACATGAGTACATTTGCTATTATTTTATCCACCTCTGTTTTTATCGAAATACACTTTTCTTAAACTTTGTTTTGGCTCATTGAAGGTGGGGTCTTCTGATCGGAAAACTTGTATCATCAGGTATAGAACTCGGAATATTAATGGAACATTGGAAATGTACTTGAACTGAATGTAAATCTATACACTTTAGTTTCAAATTTCTAGAAGTATGTGTCTAGACTGTTGTCCAGACTTGTTAGTGTGTAGTCTTCTACATCGGACTCAGAACGCCTCGTCCCCTCCTTTTAAAAATATACACTTGTTAATATTTTGGTGTTTTCTTAAAACGCAAGATGGTGGTGTTTCTACATGGTGTTTCTACATCTACATCTACTGAGGTCATTCGAGTCCTCAGCTGTACTTGAATGGTACAATGTTATTATATTCCGTCCCAGTCTGTCTGCCTCCTTGGAATTGTAACATATGTATCAAACTCTTGCTGTACACAAAACCAATACGCCACACCACCTCCCAGCATACGTGATCTGCCCAATTATGTTGAGTCTTTGCTGGCCGGGTTGAGTTGGTTTAATGGAGCATAAATAAAATGAAGGACTAATATTAGCGTTAGAACTTTTCCCCTGCGCCCTATGTAATTTGAATTTTCTGCTCCCTCTAAGGACAACTTACTTTCTCTGGTGGTCCACATATGTTAAAATCGAAAAAAAATATGTTATTTCATTTCTTATTTTCCAGGGATATTGGGAAATGTTATCGTTTCGAGGACTTCTTTGTTTCAGTAATTTGATGGATAACCTATAACAAATAAAAAAAAAAGCTTTAATTGCCATAATGGCTTCATTTTAAAACTAATTTCATGATTGCTTCCTTGCAATCAAACTAGCCTTATATATTCCTATTTTTCCAAATCTTACGGTGAAAATGTAATAAGGTCATATGAATAATCAATTTATCCTTTTTCATATTCAATTGGTAGCTGCAATTGGTAAGATCGCGTAGACACTTCATAAAGCAGGAATAAGCAATTATAGTGGTGGAATCTACACCACAGCCCACTCATCAACAGGTTAATGGTACATTTTAATTAATGTGGAAATTTTTCACATATATCCCATTTTGTCAACAGTAGTGACCTTCCTCAAGACGAAGACCAGACTTAAAGTTTGGTTTCTTTTCTGTTTTTTTTTGGTTTTTTTTGTGTTTTTTTTTAGATTATTCCTTTAAGGATTATTCAAATTCAGATAATATATCATCTGTTTTTCCATTTGAGCAGTTAGTATTGCAGTACATCGAAGTTTCAGATAAATACAGTCATGTAATCGTTTCTTTTCCCTTAACAGGCCAGATCCCCGTAGTGCAGCTGAACTTCTCAGCCCTGGCCTACGAGAGCCCGTTTGACCGTGACATCGTCGAGGCGTGTGTAAAGGAAGTGATGCAGGCCTTGGCTCGTTCTGTCGCCGGTAAGAAGAATGTTGAGTTCACCTTCAGCGGAATTGGTCGCCTCCAGATCAGAGACTCCAAAGTCAAGATGAAGTTCTACAAGGACTTCATCAACAGCATGGATGGATCGGGGCGTCTTGTGGATGCGCTTAAAGATGTGAGTTTTATGGCTATCTACTCCGAAATCAAAATATTTTGAATTATATCATAGGACAATTACTGCGATTATGATAAAATTGGTGATCGCTTGGATGGAATCGTTAATGTATTAAATTACCTCCCACCAAATACTAATCTTGACTATACATCTATGTGCGAATGTCTCACTTTTACTGACCAGAAGTACAGATTCTCTTCATCCCTGAGTGACGAAAGAATATTCATACGTCCCTCTGTTGGTCCCTATATACCCTCCGGGTCCCCTGGGACATTAAACCACAAACAAACAAACAAAAGTCCCTCTGTTCCACGTGACCACTGTCGTGCTTGAAACATGAGTTGTAAAATCGCGTTTTCATCAATTCTAGGTATATGATAATAAGGAGAGATTGTGAGTGTACCTGAATTCCATTAGTTCCATTGGCGGAATAGCAAAAAGAGAGCACAGCGTGACCATTGCTTAGTGTATGATCCCACCGGCCCAATCACCGCCAGCTGGTAACCAGCCAGTATTCAGTGAAACCTAATTCATTAGGTTTTGATGGCTCATTATTGGTTCATGGCGAGTTCATGGCCTTATGGTCGCCGCTCCCCGACGCACAATCTCTATACTGTGATCTCACGAGGGCGACACGCGCCGGCCGACACATGGCGCCGTGTGGTGGCCGTTTGGCGCACTTTTCATGCTATCCGCCAGCACCGTGGAACCCTTTATGACCAACTATAAGATAATCACTGTGCTTAGTCAGTGAAATTTGCAATTCATAAGGCTGGAGTCTTCAACAGATGCTGGAATCAAAACAGCAAATAAAGCTGGTTGTCTGTTGTGTTTTACAGCTTAGATACAGGGTTTATTGACGTCTTGATTTAGATTTTGATATCATGTAATTTGCAGATACATTTTTTTTCACAAGGATTCTGGCTCGGGCTGTATACTTCGGCAGGTCTTTCTATTCTAATTTGCAAATACATGTACATATATACTAGACAAAATCAACCAAAGAAATGTTTACTCAGAATGGCCTATGTTCTCAGCCTGGTATCAATGCGGTAGGCCCGCAGAGCCCTCATTCCCCACTACACTTCTAGATGGCAGTACAGCCTGGAGCAGTGGTGACGCTACCTGTCTATCTGTGTTGGAACTAGTGTGTCCGATAAGGTCGTGTTGTAATAGACATGAACACATATTTATACACAGTGTCTTTAAACGCATCATTCTTTAACACAGATACGGCTAGGGTAGTTCAAGTATAGGGTCTTGGCAACCTAGAATATCAACTTCTGTTTAATATTCTGTTAGATGTAATGTCTATTCTTTGTTGTATTCTTCAAAAGATACAAATACCAAAATTATTATAAAAGCAAGGAACTAGGATTGTAAAAGAAAAGTGAGATAAAAAGAAATAGATACATAAACATACAACAGAACATTCCTTTTTCTAAGCAGAAATGTAGATACACAAATAACTAAGATGTGTTTACTCTTACTGACAATCAAAGATCATCAGCATTTGGCTAGGAAGCCAACGTCAATAGGTAGGTTATTGGTACACTAGAATCCTTGTCATGGTCTCTGTTGCTTTCTTTATTTCTTCACCGCAAAACTGTCATAATGCACATGGTCATATTTGTCAAAATGTGTTGTGAGTATGAACAAGGTATAAATCCAATGATTTGAGGCGCTATAATCTAAGACTGATACATGGAAGTGTATCGCGAACTAAGATAAAACAAAGATATAGTTAATTTTGACTTGCCGATGGTACCTTAAAAGAAAAAAAAAACTTACTTAACAAATGTGATTGAAATACAATCTGCCTAGACGTTCAGTTGTAAACTATTCTTCACACCTCACATTTTCTCATTGAGCATGTCAATTTTACATTGCCTGTTTCGTTTCCTGAATAGTTTCTTCAGGTAAGTAGCAAGAGTAATTGGTCCGCATACAAAAGTTAATGTTTGTCTGTAAAGTTTTTGTGTTTTACAAACTTGAAATGTTCGATACTTGTTGACACTGCCTTGTTATGGTTTTCCATTTCATTGAATTTATGAATAACTCCTTTATATGCATGACACTTTTCACAGTGAAATGCATCCCCCAAAGTAGATTTGATAAGCTACCACCATAACAGTGATCATCATAAACTTATAAATCCGTAAGGTAGTATGTGACCAAAGTTAAATTATTCAACCAATGATATAAAACAATTCTTATGTGACTGTGAATGGTAATTGGTCTTTTCTATCACCAAATAAACAAGGTATTGATTCTGATATACAATGTAGAAACCCAGAGGACTATTAGACATACAGCGTTTTCTCCCTAGAATGTGTAAATGACAGACAAAGTACAGTAGAACCCGCCTAACGGACACCCCGCGTAAGCGGACACCCTGCCCGCGTTTAGAGTAGCGATCCACTATCGCTACTCTAAAGATTATCATTTCCTGTAAAAAAAACTCGTCTAGAGTTGTAAGGTTCTCATTCTGAAATTGAAGAGTGGCTATATTTAATGTTTTGTTTGAATTTTCAGAGGCCAGGAACTGTCGACTCTGTTATGTCAGAAAGAAACACTCCTTCCAGACCAGGCACTAGCACCCTGATTTTACCTCGGTGAGTTACCGTTTACTACGATGCATATTATTCAGTTCGTCCCAAAACATGGTAAATAAACCTCGGATGTTTGAACTCAGTTAAGAATTACATAGAATACAATATCTATATCTAATTTGATTTATCTTGTACACGTACATTTGTAGATCAAAATCAAACAATCATTATTTTTGGTGTTCAGATTCACTTTGGTATCTACTGCTTTACACGAATTCTAATTTCATTCCGTAGTGTTTTCCAACAAACAATTAACAAATGTTTTTGGTAGATAGCAGTTTTAACCTCATAAAACCTTATAATCTTTACGGTACCCAATGACAGGAGGCGGTTATGAATGTTTATGAGTTCAGAGGAGGTCCAATGATGGCCTTCTAGGAAAATAGTTTTATGTGATTTTACCTATTGAATATTCATAAACAAAACTTGTTTCTGGCTCAAACCATAATAAGATTTTAATTTTCGAATTCCTACATTCAGGAGGTATAATAGGTGTGCTGCCAGTTTCTTACAACAAATTTGTGTGTGTGTGTCTACATGTGTGTCTGTGCGAGAGATTCTGCCTGAGACAATGTCTTGTAGTGTTGCACAACACCAATCAAACAGAGTCAGCTATGGTACAGGTGTTGTGGTTTTTATTTTTTTTTATTACTATTTTCATTTGTAAATCTATTAATGATATACATGTACATGTATGCTAGATCTCAATGAGAGGTGACTGGCAATACTCTGCGAGAATTTCAGGACGTGAAATACAAAATTCTAAAAGATTATCGTTTAAATATAATTCCTCTTCCATAAAAAACGGAGCACTTCTCTTTCGATCTAAAAGTAAAACGTTTCGCATCCCTGTTTCTTTTCTAGAATCAGTAACGGCGGACTGGCGCTTGGACCCTCCGACAATGGTATGCCAACAATCCGTGAGGAGGCGCCACCCGCGGACGCTGCGCCGGCAGCGCCCCAAGTGGACGACCAACTGCCCTCAGAGGAGGAGGCGGCGCGCCGGGAGCAGGTGGGCGACTTGGAGCCCGCCAACCCGGACCCCAACGAGGAGTTTGACAGCGGTCTGCGGCCTGAAGAGCGGGACATGCCCGAGGACGTGTTCGACGACGATGGTTTCCTGCCCAACGGTGAGTTGTAGCTTATAAATCCAGTTTAGTCTTTAAACAAGTTTTTTTTTTTTAAATTGCTATGTAGCCCTTTTTTCTTTTAATTTTGTCACATTTAATGTTTTAATGATATAAGGTAGAAAAAAACCGTACTCAGAATCAAGAAAAAGAGACTGAAAAACAGTTTAGACGCCCGTCATGGACTGCTGTATTGAATTTCTGGCCGATCATTTTATTTATAACTTTTTTGTTAAAAAGCAGCACTTTATCATATTCGATTCCAAGTTTTTGAAAAGAATTTCAAGGTAGTAACCATTTGGAGGTGGACATATTAAGTCTCCTCACCATGATATTTATCAAGTTCAAGTTATAAGAAGCACTCAGTCCTGTTCTTCCAAGACCGCCTTTCCTCTCTAGCTATCCCTATGTGTGCCTCCACCGTCAAATCTAATATATGCGTGTTCAATATGTGTAGCTGCCAGCTCGTAAATACTCCACCACGTCTTAACAATAAGTGGTAAATGTGTCGGTATCATTACATTGACTTATTCAGAACCTTTGAAGATTTGATGGGTTCATGTTTCATTCATATCCGTGGACTGTATTGGACTTCCGTGTCACTGTCGATATTGATTTGAAGGCACAATATTTCTCTATCAATCCCGTTGTTTTCTTCTTGTCTTTCTCATCGTTTTTTTTTTCTTCCACATTTCTTGAGGATTATGAAGGATGAATGCGTTTTCATCTTTAGTTGACATAGTCCTCCATTTCAGAAGTAAAGATGGTTAAGACGCAGATATAGTTTCTAGGCAAATGGAATTCTAGTCGAATATATACAAAACCATATTGCTTGAGTCTTTTTTTACTGGACCTCATAGACCTTCTCCTATTTCCAACTCCTAAGTGGTGGCTTAGAGACCAAACAACATTAGCCGGAGTTATCCGGGGATCAGCAGATAATGATGGTTTTAGTCGCGCACTACCATGTGACCGTGAAATAATCTGCATCATCGCGTTGCTGGCGCGCAGTGTCGAGCTCTTTCTGCCAATGAGGTGACGCGGCGGCACCAGCGGGTGCATGAATTTATGATGACGGGTCTTGCCATGGTGACAGCCACCGTTCACTGCCAGACCCTACAACAACGTCACTAGGGCACAAACTTTCGTAAGGTACTCATAACGGTACATGAGGAAAGGGGTGGAATTTACACGCGGTTATCAACCCCAATGTGGTATCTGTCGGTTATTGGAGGGTATTCTAGCGACATACTACGGATTACCATATATCACCCGTTAAGGATTATCACAACGCTCAGAGTTTAGTGCTTTTCTGGGTGGTCTGAAAAACTACCCACTAGAATCAACGAAAAGAATCCAAGTGGGATATTTTGAGGAGGCATTCAGTGGATAACATGGTTCGCTTGAACCAAATGGCAAGACAAATGACAAAACAACCCGGTCTAAAATCCGGGGAAGGTCAGAAATCAACAGCACGGGATTTAGGTTTACCCTCCGTCGCTCCTGGAACCAAGATTGTCACCGCGGTAGGCCCAAAATCTATCGTGCAGGCCAGAGACTTCATGGGGCGGACATTAACCTGGGTCGACAAGCCGATGTTGTCAGAAGGTGACACACTGCTTTTATTCCGTTCATTGCTAGCGTCTTGTGATAGCGAAGGTTTTGATAAACTCTGAAGGTTTTTTTCGTTTTGTTTTGTTGTTGGTCTTTTTTTTTTCTTCTTTTTTGCATCGGTTGTGATTAGAAGTGTATGTGCCTCGGATTCTTAACTTGAGTGTTATTTTGTCGACCGCTATCTGGTTTCCCTCCCTTTTATTTAATTAACAAAAGATATCTCAGTGTATCATTTGCACTGTCAAAGTGTTCGTTGCCGCTATACCCCGTTCTGGCAAGGTTTCCCTGAAATCTAATGAAAACACTACTCAACGGATCTGTTTTATAAATGGAAGCTTTCTAAAGGTATCTAGATTCAAAATTGAATCCTTTGGATAGAATAGTATCAGCTCTGATAAACACTTTGGAACCGTTGTAGAATACATTGCCAAGCTTCAGTTCTATTCAAAAGTCCATGAACAATTGGAAGGCATGCTCAATTATGGAGAAAGCTTAATGTTTGGAATGGTTGCCATGGCAACAGAACAACCCTCGTTTCAGAGGTGACGAACCAGAACAGCCAGTATTTAATGTTTTTGTTGGGTTTTTTTATTGTGCGGTTTTACCCCATGTACCTTCATGTGCAAACGTAACCTAATGTTGTTTGATACTCCGATTTTAGTTGGAGATTTTTGTCTCATGCTGTATAACTACACCTACAGCTATGTATCTAGCCTCCACCAGCTGCCTATGGATTTGTTTATCCAGTTTGACTTTTCTACAAACTATTTTCCTGTTGCCGAGGTGTGCTGATGTCAATTCGCTGTCGACCAATAGAAAACGCCGCCCTCCCTCCCGGTGGGCTTTTTCAATACCGCACTTGAAATCAATGGCGGATCGATAGGCGATTGGCTACTGCATCCTGTCATCAAGCGTAACCCCCCACCGCACCCCAAAATGCTGTCCAATCTATTCAGATCAGTCCGATAGGCAGTGACATTCAGCGCCATTCTCTCGTTCTTCCATTATCACCGTGAAACTTTCAGGAATATCGATAAAATTATATTCACCTAATTATAGATATGTTAAATTCATTTCTGTATACGTAGAAATCTAATTTTCAGCCTTATGTCCTCAGAATTTATTTTTTTTCTAAAGTATTCTGAAATATAGCCTTCATGTATTAGAAATTACAAATATAAATATCGGTACTTTAAGATGTTAAGCTTGTTTATTAGGTTATCATATTTGTTAATGAATTAGGCTATAGTTTGCGCAGGACTTCGGTTGTGGTCATTTTCAAGTTTTAAAAAGATTTTTGTTTTGTTTTATTTGTGTTTTGCCAAGTCCTCATTGGCGTTCTTGTACGGAATTCTTCTTCGGGTTTTTGTATTTCTATTCTGCATCGATTTGAGCAAGAGATGTTTCTAGCTTCATCATCAAAACTTGTTATTCCTTATGTATCTGCCTATCACGGTTTTTATTGAGTTGCCATGTTCATTTTCTTCATCTTCTAGGTTTGGGTTTCCCTAATATAGACTCTGAAATCTGGATAGCATAAGCTACCACAGTAAAATGTAAAAATTAAAATCGAACTGAAAATTAGAAAAGTTTGTTTTGTTTTGTTTTTTTGTTGTTGTTAAGAAGTGTATCTGCCACGTATTATTAATTTTGAAAATTAGAAAAGAAAAAACTTTCTAACTAAGGCCTAATATCTATTCATCATTAGTTCTACGCATTAGAAATATTCTCTGGTAGATAGCGTTCCGTTGACTATATTGACAAAGTCAACTTTTATTCGAGTATGGATATGCACTCACGCGACCAGGAAGTGATCATGTGGTGTAATTTTGTCGGCTCTGTCAATGCCAGCATGAAAAATTCAGTCGCTCCACCTGCACTTCTACCTACCTACCCTCCCCCCCTCCCCACAACTTCCAAACAGCCACCTGCCCCACCCACACATAGTTCACGCCACAATTATAGACCAGAGTACCAAGGGAGTTTGATGTTAAAAGCGATGTTCGCAATAGTGTCTAAATCATCATTGACCTGACTCCTGTCCACGTAATTGTGGTAAATTATGTTTCACCAAAATGCATAAGAAAATTTTTCATAATATTGCTTTGTATTTCTGTAGATCTGTGTGCCCCCCCCCCCCCCCCCTTGTATATTTAACGTGATGATATTCTAAAAAATCAACTGACTGCTAAATAACCTAATATTTTCATTTTGGTGTGTATTTATAAAGCCTTTCCACATGATTGATAATACCATAATACTGAAGTTGTATGGAGTTGACCCGCACATATATGAATAATTACACGATTACAGGAAAATAGCATTTCATGGACCTAAAAAAAAGTCCATGACAATTGGTATTGCGATTCATACCCTTTATGATAAGTTCCCGAAAACCATCATTGAGATGGAACTTGTATCATTGAAGGAGGTTGATCTCTGAATACCATGGTAGTTTTGCATCAGATTAATACCTGAAGTAACTTATGTTGTATTTCCTTGTAGAGCCCCGCCCAAGCCCCGGCCTCCTGCGTCAGCAGCAGGGTTCGCGCATGGCCGTGCCTATGGCTAAGGCGAGCGGCGTGAACTTCGCTGAAGATCTCATCCCACAGGGCATGTCTCCTAAGGGCATGCGGGGAAGCCCGCTCCGCCGGTCTCTCTCCCCAATCCACCTACCGTGAGTATTGTCGATTAACTAAGTGACCAACAGTCAATTTCATTTAGACGCACATGATTTTTCTATTTCTCTATATGTCGTTGGAGAGAAAGGGAAAGGGAGATGCCAATATCATTTGCCTATTTATTGTCTAGTTATATAAATATGCATCAGCATTTGGTTTGGGGGTAAAACTAGTAAGTAAGACTTATTGGGAAAAGCAGAGGAACGACGGTACAGCTGAAATGATTTGTTATTACTGAATGAAGACGTGGTTGGAGCAGGTCCGAACAGAATCAGGTGATATTATGTTCTTAGATTATTCGTAGTGTTGTACTGAATATTAGCGATTCGTCAACTAAACTACCGTTTCTTTCTCGATACAGCTTTTTTGGTGGCCAATGCTTTGAATTTATAAATTATTTGAGTAAATGGTAAATATATGAAACTTAGGATTTTGGTATTTGGCGTCGAGTCAAATTTCCTGAGACAAATTCTGCTATGCTGCGTTATCTCTCCTTTTCACTGGTGAGTAAGAGAAGGACAGGATATCTTTGCTGGTATTTGTTTTCATATCTTTGTAAATATCATTTAATGCATAGCGGACACATGTATCCTCATCAGCATATTTTTCACTTGATCCATGACCATGAAAGATGACTATAGAATATATTTTTTCCAGTGAAATCGAGAATGTCACCTGGTATAAATATATTATGATTACGTGTTTTCTTTTCATGCTGTACTTTTGTTTGTTAAATGTAAAGCACCTTCTTTGTTGCGTTTGACCCTTGCACACATATTGGGTTACTCATATTTTAACGTTGGGGAGTATCATAATCTAAACTTTGGATGTAATATCTAACCACGAAGAGTGTTTTCTACATCGTATACACCAACTGGTAAATATATTAATATGATGCTACATGTGTGTGTGAAAAATTTATAACTATCTGAATCATAGGTTTCACATGCATATGTATATACCGAGTGGAAAATCTGACTTAAGGGCTATTAGACGGAGGAATTATATAACGATATATTGGTCTATGTGGTCGTGAGTAGGGATCAGACTTGAGTAGTATGAATGCCTCACTCAAACCATCTGATGGTAGAAAGGTGATAAGCTAGCTATTAGGAGATTAAATAGAGATATGTTATTTAAACAAGCAGATAGAGAGGATGGATAGGCTGTCTGGCCACTTGATTGTCAATCACGTTGTCTGCACACACTTAATACGGGTCATTTGGTGTTGACATACACATTAACCTACACGGTGACCCCAGCGCGATTTAGATCATATCAACGTAAATACCTATTCCTATAAGTACCTTCTTATCCTGAACTTCAAGTTGCCCGTGTATAAGACTTTGTGTGGGAGGGACCGCAATTGCATAGTCACAAGAAGCCAGACTATAATCCCAAATGCGGGGAAACTGTATATATTGCCCTCTATTTGTCTGAAATTGCTCTTGGTGTTGGTGGGTTGTTGTTTTTGTTTTTTTGTTTTATTAATTAATGCAGTAGAAACAGGTAAGGTGAAACGAAACGAAAAGATTAGATTAGAGTCCAACAGTCTGGCAAGGTTGAGACTTAAACCTATCTGCCGCTCCTACAGTGTTCTAGAGAAAATTCCCTTTACGCATATTCTCGCGCTATCTACATTTATAACTCTTTCAGTGCAAACTTCTGAAGGTATAGTGTATGTCACAACGACAATGTTATGTAACTTTTTGGCATTTGGAATAATTAGAATTCATTGCCATAGAAATAAGCAAATTATCTTATATTCATATACTACTATATAATTATCCTCGCTAAAATAATATGAAATTTCTATTATCTTTTTCCATTCTATTCATATCTAACGTTACCTTTAGAGAAAATATGGAGGCATCTCTTTATCCCGACTGCGAGAGTGCCCCTAAGCATCAATCGGCCTTATAGTGTTGATTACCAGTTCAGGGAATATACGCACCTAATGTTTCATTTAAAAGAGTAAGAATCACCCCGTATTCCAAGGATATTACTCATAGCTTTGAATAGATGACCCATCGTCATTTAGATGGAAAGCCATCCTTTTGAGCTAATGAACTTTTAGTGGATAATTCTAAGTGAGCCTAAGGATATAATATATAATTCGCAATTTACTTACAATACAGTATGATGATTACAAGAAAAATAACCAGATAGAGTTTGTCCAAATATAACCAATTACTGCTGCTTACTACCATGAATTAATAGAAAAATGGAATGCTAATACAACATAACTGATGTATGATATTATCGTAGAACCGGATACAATGTTATTTCAATAGATTGCAATGAAATGCAAACGCAGTCCATATTGGACTGTTCTATACGCTTACCTTTGTAATCCTTCGCGTACTTGTGTGGGGACAGTCTTATTTTCTCCAGTACAGTATAAAATGCGATTTCATTACGATTTCCTGTGTCTGTAGAAGCCGGTGGTAATTTGTGCACTTAACCTATGTGTTATGATGCTGATGAGTTAATATCAAATCGATGCATTATCGTATGACTTGCCTTCAGCGCCTCATAGATAAAATATAACAGAAAAAAAGTAGTCCTGCTGTTCAACATGCCGGAGACGGATATAATGGAATATCACATGTATACAATTGTGAAATGTATTCGTCTAAAATAAAATCTAAATCCCCCCCTCCCCCCCCCCCCCCCCCAAAAAAAAAATAAAAATAAAATAAAAATAAAGTAGTATTACCACACGCCCCATTTTCCTGTATTCCAGTCACAGCGCCAGCTCGCGGGTTGGCGGCGCGCCTCCACTGGACCCAACCCAGGAGTTGCGGCGCTCGCACAGTTTGGAGCAGTACCAGCCTGCGACGCCCAAGGCCCTGGTCCCCCAGCCGCCCTCCTCCAGGTGCGGGCACAAGGACGCCGGACAGGAGCTGTGCTACCTGTGCCACCAGAGGGAGCGCCGTAACATCCCCGTCTCCTTCACGGAGGAGCGACGACTGAGGGAACAGGAGGAGGACCGCCTCCTCCAGCAGTTCCAGCATATGAAGGACACAGAGGCCATCTACCAGGAGCAGGTAGGGAATGCACATTGACCATAGTTTTTTTAAATACACTTGCTATGTTTTGTAGGTTTCTGGATTGTTTGCATCTTTCTGTGATCCTAATATGGGATAATGAAATAAAGTAACTTGTCTATAAAATAAGACAAATGGGAATTCACTTAGCGGTAAGTGCTTCAAAATGTGGGGTGGAGAATGTGTAAGATAGAATTATACAGATATAGTCAAAATTCACTTATATTATAATCTTAACTCGTCAATTTAATCGAAATTATTCACGGACATTCTACTGTTCCTTAAAAAAAGTTAATCGGTTGTAATAGGAAAGCTATAGCCACATGTATACTCATAATTCTACTGTTCTTCAGGATTCTCAGTTTATGAAACGCAACGAAAACCAGAAGATGGCAGCCTTCAATCTCGGTGTAGCTGACGCCATTATCAGCAAGAAGATGACGCGTCCACTCGATTTCCACCCGTCCTACGTATTCCAGAAACGTCCGCTCACTCCTCCTCGCTTCATCAAACAGGAGCAGTACCACAGTGACCTCGCCGACCAGGTAAGGCCCACGCAACACAATAATCATATAACCGCCTCACCCATGTCCATACAGAGTTTGGGGGCGTTTGTCAGACAGTGGCCCGAGGGGTAGGGGTGACATTGGAGATATAAAAATTATGGGTGCTGGTAGATTTTGTAAAGAATAGTCTGTTATCAATGCGGATTTTTTGTTCTAGATTTTTGTCCTATTCAAACTGCCAGCAGCTGAGGACCGCTTGGAGCCTCTCTGTATTAATTCTCAGTAGAAAATAATGCAACATTTGATCTAATTGAAATCACGGGAAACGGTTTCCCCTTAAAATTTGGTATGTAATGCGTGAACAACACACAGATTATGCAGAAGCACTACTTGAGCAGGCTGGTTACGCAGTATTCAGACTATTTTTAGGGCTTTGATGGGCGAGGTTTACCTATCCAGACATTTTTTTCTAAGGAGGCTGCAAACTGGCTCTCATATACATGCTGCTCTATTAGGGATGTACCATTGGATCTATGTGGTCCAACATCTAGCCAGATATGGGAAGAGTCTCATTTTGTGCTCTGTCATTCTTATCATTTTCTATAATTTGCTCTCTGTTTGTTCATCAGGTCCATAGCAAAAACGACACCCTCAAGAAGCGGAAGGCTGATGAAGAGTTCCTGGAGCGACTCGAGCAGGTCCAGCTTGCCGAAGAGTAAGTTAATCATGTTTATATTTTGTTATACATGTACCTATAAAACTACCACAAATGTAATGGAAATATATTACAGTAACATTCAACTATCGCTACCGATAAGTTCATCAGAAACAGATATGTTGTCAGAAGTGGATACTGCAAAGTCAACTTTTATCAACAATAATTTTGTAATTTTTCGTTCACTTGGAGGTCTGGTGTTCCATTGTAGGAAAAAAATAATTTCAGCATACGAATAGGTTGCATTTTACAGTTCTAGCAACAATAAACCTGACTTTGATTGGTTGACTTTTGTCTGACTCTTCAATGAAGTTTCCTTTTTCACCATGCAAAAAAATCAAGACACGGACAATTAACAAAGTAGCCACGATTTGTAATGAAAAGTACGCGAAGCGATCATATGTGTTTGAATGTCATTACAACAAAATACGTTCTACTGGCCATCGAGTTGTGAATAAATGACACACGTACTTTCATCAGAAATATCGATGATTCAGTTCACAGAAGAAGACAATATGTAGAGAAAAAAAGTTTTAAAACAATTTTCAAAGATCTGTTTTGATACATGAGTTTTAAGAAATAAGAGAACAAAAAGTCAAATATGCAAAGTTACCATTGCCCATTACGCCAATCAAGCAAGCAATGAAAAATGAATTATGCAAAATATAGGTGTCATTACAATGTATTACTGTATTTATCAATGACTTTAGCCTCTGATATTCCCTAGATTTTTTACCATTCAGTGTCATTGACTTTTTGACTTTTGATGCACGTTGTCTTGCCTTGGATTATTACTGACTGTTTGACATTGGATTTCCCTTTCAGTCTGGCGGCTCAGCGGGAGCAGTATCTCAAGGACAAAGCGGAGCAGCAGGAACAATACAAACGCGCTTTGTCTGCCCAGGTACGTTCTCACTTGTATCTACGTGTAAGGCACTTCGCATAGATATGTCCGTATAGAGCTTACTGTAAGCATCATGCACCGAGTCTTATATTTTTCCGCATTCTCTTCCCTCCACCCTGTCTCAAAGCTTAGCCTAGATCATAATGATAATTCGCACTCTGGTTTACATTTACCAATACTCATCATTAAAAGTTGTCTCAACATCAGTTCTGTTTGATGTGTGATTTTTGGTCAATTTCCATCCATTTTACTAATACTTAGCTTATGAAAGTATTCCTTTGGGTAATTCTATTTTTTGTGCGTTGTGTTGTCAATTTAATTTTTGTCAGTAGAATGCTATTCTACGGACAGACGCCTAGGGATAAACTACTAGATCATTAAATGGACATAGCAAGGGTACAGGAATTTGAAGATAGTGGTTTAAATCTATAACTACTGAAACCGGCACGATTTTCGTCCGGGTCACTTAGACCCGGACGAACACGCAATGAAGTATCTAACATAAACGACATAGATGACCAAAGAAATTATCACAGTTTAATTTTCTCACCTTGCTGGGGTTAGACTTACAAGTCAAGTACTCCACTTACAATTAGAGCGGAAATTCAGTTGCAATGGTTTGATATCTTGGTGGATGAGTCCCTTAAGTACTGTTATCAATGAAGAAAAAGGTTTAAAGGAAAATCTCGTGATTTATTTCGCCAGGGATTTTTGCGGTGGAAATTTGAATGTGAAGCTTTTATAAATTCGTCTTCACTTTGATCTTTGAACTCAATGGATCCGTCATAAAAACCCGGCCTAGACTTTGTCCGTACTAATCGCACTCTGCTGTATCTTATTACTTTCATTTGCATGAATCTCATTCACTAACGTTTTATCTTCCCCCACATCTCCCCTGACCCCTGTGTGTGAATGGTCCTGCCTCGCCCCACCTCGTCCGTCCTCCCATGGTCCGCCTCCAGATCCGAGTGCGTAATTCCCTGCGCAGCCCGGACTCGCGGCGTCCAGTGCGCGTGGCACAGCGCCTCGGTCCGCTCACCCTGCCGCCTCCCCAGATGATCGCCCCGTTCTCCTGCCAGGGTCGTGGTCACGCCGCTACTAACTACACGGTACTCAACCGCCAACCCCAGTCATACCTCCATTTATCTCTATCCTCAGTCCTCCGGGTTTTTTTTCTCTCTTCTTTTCTTTGTATCTATAGATTTAAAATACGAGGCGAAATAGACTTCTAATCCCAACCGATAAAAAAACGATTTTTAGAAAAAATCATTGAATTTAATATATGTACATGTGTAATTACTTAACTTGATCGTGATTTTATTTTTGTGTGTAAAATGTTCCATTTATCATTAGGCGCCACACATCCTCTAATTTGATAAAAGAGCGTTCTCTAGCAGGAGTTTCAGTAGTTCCTAGAAAGGGAATCAATCTGTTCTACCATTCTCCCAGTTATCTGTGCTCACGAGCTATTGACAAATCAATTGACATTTCATTATGATTTTCTCTCCTAGGTACGCTTCAAGCCACTGGCCATGCCTGCACGCGTACCAGACTCAACCGATCCAGTGTTCGGTAAATACGACATGACAAACGAGGCGATGGCTGAGCGCCGCCAGCGTGCACACAGCCTCTACAAGGAGCAGCTTCAGACAGTGGAACAGCGCAAGAGAGATGCCATCCTCAAACGACTCGCTGACCAGAAGGATGAAGAGAAGATGCTGCAGCGTACAAAGCATGAGTAAGTGGTGTCAAATATCGAAATGAAATTAAGAATACCAGGCACATACACTTCTTAACACAGCCGATGCAAAACAAAAACAAAAAAAACAAATATTGAAAAAAGACCTAATATTAAGCGAAGATATTAGAGATGGTCATTATGGAGACCTTCATTAACCTAATGTTAGAAAAACAAATACGAATCGACAGGTAAATAATTTCTAATGAATTTTCAGGCATCATTTCATTGACAACCTAAATTTGAAACGGTAATTCTTCCACAATCATAATAAATCCTTAGTTCATCTTCAACATAGTGATTCAAGTAAAGCCAAAATTGCTAATCCATTTGTGCATGGTGCGTTTTATTCAAACGCAATGACCAGATTTTCATCAGATATGCCTAAGGAATTAATCCTTCATAATCAGAAGATGATTTATCTCACCCCTGGTATTTTTGTCCTATAGCCTTAACATTGAGAACTTGTTCTCCATGCCCCTACGAGTATTGTTGTCTGTTCTCCATGGTCTATATCCTGTGCAACATTCAGTCTTTTAGCGTATTTAGGGGTGAGATAAATACAGAAAGCAACTCGTTTTGGTCAAAATTGTTATTCTCCAATTCGTTTGAATGCTTTGTGATATTGACTCGGCTGTCCCCTCATTCATATCACGCCACATCAAACTCGTGGAGAACGACGACTTTGACCAAAACTTGTTGGTTTCTTCTTTAATATGACCTGAACAAGCCATACTAATGTTTTTATTCAAATCGGCACAGGTTGCTGGATGACCGTGCCAACCGCTTTGAGCGCATGTTCCTCACCCGCAAACGCCTGGAGGATGACTGGGCAAAGTCCCGTGACCAGAAGAAACACAAGGAGACGGAGGAGAAGGAGAGAAGCAAGTCCCCAGGCGCCCTCCTTCACGAGCAGTGTGACAAGTACGACCGGTGTGGTCAGTGCAAGCGGCGAGTCGGTAACTGCGGCGAGTCCAACATCTGGAGGGAGTCCCGTTATATCCCTGGCTCCCGACTGATGGTCTAAAAACCCACCACCAGCCATATTCACAAGCAACCAACGACTAAGAAACGTGAAAAATTGTGTTTTGTTTTTTTGCAGAACATATGAATAATAATGAACTCTTTTAAGATTTCATCAAGAGATGATAATATAAACCGTTTTTAAAGACTGGCCCGGGTCATGCATGGCCGAGACTTGTAAGATTGACTTGCAATTTTTAAAGAAATATGATTAATTGAGCGTTTTCACTAAATGTGATGAAGGTTTTAAATGTTGGTTGCGTATATGTAAAAATCATCACTTTGTCAGTATTCATGTAGTCTACTTCATTTTAATTATCTTACTTTATTGATTACACATTTTTCCTGATATCTGAATGAGTGTGTAGTGAAATAAAAGTGCACTCAACAACAGGGTGTGCCTCTTAGATTTTAGGTTTTCAGAAAACCAAGCATAGTTCTCTATAAGTGCTTGGTGTTTGTTTACTTTTCACGGAGATTATTTTTAAACTCTTAGGCTCATGTAGCCTAAACTGACTTTGTTTTGTTTTTCAAGATCTATTTTGTTAAGGAACGAAAGACTGTCGTATTTATAGCAATGTCTGTGATAAAATGTATTGTTATGCGCAATGGATATAATTTCTTTTCAGTATTATTGGAAAAACTTATTATACGGTACGTGATAAGGCCTAAAACGATCAAGGTTTAAATGAGACTAGAGAAAACTAGTACCTGTTTGTCTATTCCACTTTCGGACCCTTTGACTGCTTCATACACAAGAGTCAACATTAGGGAAGTAGATTATGACAAATACGTAAACGGAATAGACCGGTATGAATAAGAGGAAGAAAGCTCTTTATTTAGTGAGCCAACTAATAAACAATACCGTGGTGAGACAATAATAAGACATACCCCATTACTGTGATACGACATCGTTGATTATTCTAAATGCCACATAAAAGACACTAGTTTAGGTGATCTATCTGAATCATAATCTTTATTTCATTATTTTACCCTGTATGTTTTATTTGTAAATAAAGGGAATATATTTCAACACCTGTACATATCAGTTTCTGCCTGCTCTTTACCTGTACATAAGTAGCTAGCTCCTTCCGTCTTTGGGCAGCCTCAACATTCGATGTTTATGACAGGAATAAAAGGATTAAAAATATTAATTTGGTATGTTGTTTGTATCCCTACTATTCAGAATGGACTCTAGCTATTATGAATTCCATTGATCCTGCACGTGGCTATAGCTGCGGGGACTTTTATTAATTGTCAATAAATAGCATTCAGTAATTATTTATATGATTTGTGTATGCAGAAACAAACCTACGGTTTATCGGTTTCTTCAATATCAACTATTATTCTGAATTTATCTCATACTTAATATTGACTAATGGGCTAATATTTGTGACATTATCCCCCATTGGATATTTTTCCTAAATATCTAATGGGTGTTAGATACGAGTTTCCAATGTTAAGTCTATGGAGAAAAAATATCTGGGGTGAGATAATGATTCAAATCTATTGTATACGACCTCAAAGTAATAAAATACGGGAAATCTAGTACCTTTCTGCTATAGAGCAAACCAATAGTCCCTTTGATATGGCAATTACTGGGTTTAATTCATTCGAAAAGATGGATAATAAATGCAACAAACGATGGTTATGTGGACAGACGGCTCTGGCAACCACTCAAGGTTGACATTGTAATATACTCTCTAGTGATCATGTATTACTACGCATCAACCTCTTATGGTTTATAGTTCCTGAGAGAGTGATCGGAACATTCATTATATGCAATCAATTCTGAGAGCGTGATGTGAACACTCACTACTGAGAGTGTGATGTGACCACACTACTGAGAGTGTGATGTGAACACTCACTACTGAGAGTGTGATGTGACCACACTACTGAGAGCGTGATGTGAACACTCACCACTGAGAATGTGATGTGAACACTCACTACTGAGAGTTGTGAACACTCACTACTGAGAGCGTGATGTGAACACTCACTACTGAGAATGTGATGTGAACACTCACTACTGAGAATGTGATGTGAACACTCACTACTGAGAGTGTGATGTGAACACTCACTACTGAGAATGTGATGTGAACACTCACTACTGAGAGCGTGATGTGAACACTCACTACTGAGAGCGTGATGTGAACACTCACGACTGAGAGTTGTGAACACTCACTACTGAGAGTGTGATGTGAACACTCACTACTGAGAATGTGATGTGAACACTCACTACTGAGAATGTGATGTGAACACTCACGACTGAGAGCGTGATGTGAACACTCACTACTGAGAGCGTGATGTGACCACTACTGAGAGCGTGATGTGAACACCCACTACTGAGAGTGTGATGTCTGCACATACTCAGCATTGATCGGGGTCTGTCCTCTTCATTCGATCCCGCATTATCTCTGTGATTATCAGCCCACACGGTATGGCTTGTAGATATACATTGATAAGCGCAACAATAAATTAGAATGTCTTTTCAATTCATTATGTCAGCAAGTAGATCTACTTCTAGATTCTATGATTACTAAGATTCCGAAATTATATCGATTACAAATATTAGACAGCCGTTTATCTCTATCTTTCTACAGGCTATCTATACTCATATCATATCATTGCATCTATAACTCTAGAAATACAGGGGGTGTCTTTCAGTAGTGACGATTGCTAGTAGCGACCGTTTGAAGACAAAGTCCTTTCAGTGGTGACGATCTATAGGGACCTCAGCCACATGCTTTGGCAATTTTTCTGTTGTGACGATAGCTATACTAGTGATCACACATGAAACGGTCGCGCAAACAGTCAGAATGGGAGACAATTTGATACATGTCATAACCTATTTTTCCAGATGCTAAAACTTATTCAAATTAGAAAATATTTGGAGTGAAGGGTACTGATAATCTGACGTATCTAAATCTCAAATTTCATAGTTTTCTTGTGGTTACTGTGAGAAATATTTGACCGAAAATATGAAAAATGCAAGCCCTGCACCACTCAGGCAGCTTGTGTATAACCTATTGTGATGTTCGATTTTATTTATCAAGGTCACTCTATATATCTATAGATAATAACACATATTCAAATAGTAAACAGGTCTGACTGAAATATTCCATAGAAAATTATGAAATCTGAGGATGGGATCAGATGGACAGGGAGAATTCTTCGCTGTAACTTTGGTTTAATTTGAATAATCATAAGTGTCTCAAATCAATAATTTCCGATTGCAGAATCTTGTACCTGAAAGAAATGATTGCTATTGATCTCAGACAGTGGCCGTTTTAGCAGCAATCACCTGTGGCGCTCTGCGACCACGTCTGAAAAACGCTTCCCACCATTGATCGCCCAAACAATCTGACAATCGCTCTCTGATCTTGGCTGATCTCAGCTAGCCAGGGGCGTACCCAGGATTTTGTTTCGGGGGGGGGGGGGCACACCTCTGAAGATTGACAAGGGTCCAGCTAAGAAGACCCTCCTGTGGGGTCCGGGGCAAAGCCCTGGACGCACTTAGATTTTATAGATTAAACTGTATTCAGGATTCTGTTTCAGGGGGAATGTGACCAGGGATCCAGCTCTTCCTGGGGGTCCTGGGGGTCCAGAGGGCAAAGCCGCCAGAGGAACTTGAATTTCATGGATTATACAACCTTTACCCAGGATTCTTTTCCTAGGGACAGGGGTTACATATCTTGGGCTATCTAGAATTATTACCAGAGGCCTGGCTGCAAACCCCATCTCCTGATGGGGTACAGGCAAATCCCTCTGAAACATTTGGATTTCATAGATTACACAAGCTGTCCCCAGGTTTTTGTCTCAGGGAGGGGGTGATACATACCTGAGTCCAGGTACCAAGGGTCCATCATTAACTCTTTCTGTCCGAGCCTGATTGGAGAGCACAGGCACTATAGGACGAGGCATAATACCTCTATAAACCCCAAGGGGACGAGACTATCGCCGTATGGTGTCTGTTTGTCATATGGGCGTCACTTAGCAACCTTTAGATACCAGTTACTATAGTTACTTGTCGAATACCCATAGAGTATAATAATGAACATGGTATTTTTTATTAATTGTGAAAAAATGGCGTAAATATATTCATTATTTCTCATAAAACATAACGTTTGTGATGGTGACACATAAACATAAATATATTTTTAGACAATGCCTGGAGGCATTGCTCGTCCCCTGGGTGGGAATGCCTACCGGCATTGCTCATCCCCTGGGTGGGAATGCCTCCAGGCATTGCTCGGACTGAAAGAGTTAAAGTCCTTATGGGGGTGAAGGGGGTGAAACCCCCGTCTATACTTGGATTTTACACTTATAAAAGCTATATCTAGGGTTATGTCTTGGGGAGATTTATACACCTGAGACTACCTGGGGAGATTGTCAGGGGTCAGTCGCAAATTCCATCTGGTAGTCCAGAGGGCAAACCCCAGAAACACTTGGATTTTATACAGGGACAGGGGTTACACATCTTAGGCTATCTAGAATTGTTACCAGGAGCTTGGCTGCAAACCCCCCTCTGGGTGTCCAGAGGGCAAAGCGGTAACTGGACCGATGGCACCACGGACCGATGGCACCTCTTTCAGTTTTACCCGGACTGATTGCACCCGTGCCTGGACTGATGGCCCCCGAGCCTAGACTGATGGCACCATCTCACTTTTTACCTTAATATGAGAACTATTAGATGTATATAGTATGTAATATGCAATAGTCAGGAAATAACAGTGTTGCCAGTTCAGTTTTCAGGTGTGTTTTTTTTCGATTTCTGAAACTCTTGATGCTAAATGTCAATGCCGTGTGGCCGGCCGGGACCACAGGTGGCCAGCTGGGACCATGGGTGGCCAGCTGGGACCATGGGTGGATGGCCAGGATCCCCGGCTGGCGGTGCTGAGGGGCCCGAAGCCGTTTTTTTTTGTTTTTTAAATCATCACACAAATTCTCCTCTATGCGAATATAATATACCCGGTAGTTGAAAAGTGGTGTAGTCAGTATAATCATCAGCAATAACCATCAGTCTCAGTGAGTGGTGCCATTAGTCTAGGTAGTGGTGCCATTAGTCTAGGAAAAATTTTGCCATCGGTCAGAAGAGGTGCCATCAGTCCAGGTGCCATCAGTCTGTGGTGCCATCGGTCTAGTAATCAGCAAAGCCCCTGAAAACATTTGGATTCTATAGATTATAAAAGCCATCCCCAGAATTTTCTTTGGAGAGGGGCACACATCTTAGGTTATCTGTGAATATTGTCAGGGTCTAGCAAAAAAGCCCTTTCTGGGAGTCCAGGGGGCAAAGCCTTTGAAAGAACTTGGATTATATGCAATCTGTTTTCAGCCTTTTGTTTCAGGGATGGGGGTTACCCTTCTTAGAGTATCTAGATATATTGACAGGGTTCTAGCAGCAAACCCCTCCTGGGAGTCCAGGGGGTAAATCCCCTAGAAGACCTTGAATCATAAAAATTCTACAAGCTTTCCCCAAGATTTTGTTTCAAGGCGAGAGTTACATATGTTCAGCCATCTGGGAATATTGTCAGAGGACTACCTGCATGGCCCCACATGGTGGTCCAGGAGGCAAAGCCCCCAGGATCACATGGCAATATTGCCAGAGGTTTAGGAAAGCCCCTGATGGAGTACAGGCAAATCCCTCTTAAACATTTGGATTTCATAGATTACACAAGCTGTCCCCAGGTTTTTGTCTCAGGGAGGGGGAGATATATACTTGAGACCAGGCATCAAGGGTCCATCATTAAAGTCCTTATGGGGTCAAGGGGGTGAAACCCCCTGGCTATACTTGGATTTTACACTTATAAAAGCTATACCTAGGGTTATGTCTTGGGGAGATTTATACACCTGAGACTACCTGGGGAGATTGTCAGGGGTCAGTCGCAAATTCCATCTGGTAGTCCATGGGGCAAACCCCAGAAACACTTGGATTTTATGCATTATACAAGTTGTTTCAAGGGTTTTGGTTCAGGGAGGGGTTACATGCATGAGACTACCTAGGAATATCAGTGGGGGTACAGTGGCAAAGTCCCCCCTGGGAGTTCTTGGGACAAATTCCTTGGCTTTTATACATTATACAATTTGTATCCATGATTTTTTTTCAGTGAATGGGGTGGTCAGAGACCTAAGATTACTTGGAAAGATTAGAAGGGGTCCATGAGGTAAATTACCCCTAATAGCTTGGCATTTAGATTATTTTTAGGTGGCCTTGTTGAATGACACTGAAACAAAGGCATATAGGCATGTGCTTATTCGGGGCAAGGGGGCCACAATTTCTACTATCTTAACCACATTCCACTCAAGCAGCATTCACCAGGGGCATACCCAGGATTTTGTTTCAGGGAGGGGGGCACACCTTGGACAACCTTGGATGATTGGCTTGGGCTCCAGGGGCAAAGCCCCCAGCAGCATTTAGAATGTGTTGATTATACAAGCTTGTATCTAGGATTTTGTTGAGGGAGGGGCTCATATGCCTGTCACTATCCAGGGGTCAAGAAGCAATGCCCCAGTTGAGAGGGGGGTCCAGGGACCAAAGGTCCTGGAAGAATTTGGATCTTAGGATTGTTATGGGGATAGGGAGCCATACACCTGGGATTACAAAGGTAGCTTGCCAGGGGTCCAGCAGCAAAGCTATTGCTGGGGATCCAGGAGGTAAAGCCTCAAGATTCACTTGGGTTTTAGATTTTATACAAGCTGTATCCAGGATTTTGATTGAGGGAGGGGGATCGTTACACACCTGAGACTACCTGGAATGTTGCCACAAGAGTAATAGCATAGCCCATCTGGGAGGTGCAGGGGGCAAACCTATCTGAAACCAAAGTGCTTCCAGATATTGTCTATACAGTCTATATCCATGATTTTGTTTCAGGAAAGGGTTACACACCTGAGACTACCTGGGGGGATTGTGAGATGTCTAGGGGCAAATTGCCTCCTTTGGGATCCAGGGGCCAAAAACCCTGAAGTGTTTGGCAGGGGCTCCAGCAACAAAGCTCCTCCTGGGAGTTTAGGGGGTGAAGTCCCTGAAGCAGTTGGATTTCTGGGTTATCAGGGGTCCTGTGGCATAACCCCTCCTTGGGGTGCACTGATGAAGCCCCAGAATTTTTTATTGAGGGGGGGTCACACACCCGAGATTATTTGGGAATATATTGAGTGGTCAAAAAGCAAAGCCAATCCCGGTGGTCCAGGGGTCAGAACCCCTGGAAGCACTTGGGATTCATAATTCAGAAATTACAATGGGTCAGGGGCAAAGTGCTTCTTTAGGAATCCAGGTGGGGAGTGGGTGAAGCCCCTGGGTGCACTTGTATATAAAAAAATTATACAAGCTATATCCAGAATTTAATTCCAAGGGGGGGGGGCACACAACTGAGGCTATTTCTGAACATTACAATGGGTCCAAAAGGAAAGCCTATCCTCAGGGTCAAGGGGGCGAAGCCCCTTGAAACACTTGCATTTTACCGTGCCTAGGATTTTGTTTTTGGGAAGGGGTTTTACAGACCCTGACTGCATGGGAAGATTGCCAGGTGTCTGGTGGCAAAATCCATCTGGGGGTCCAGGGGCCAAAGCCTGCAGAAGAACCTGGCTTCTATATTTTATACAAGATGCCTCTTGGACTTTGTTTCAGGGACCAGGATGGTTACCGATCTAAGGCTATTTATGAAGATTGCAAGGGTCCTTAAAGTGCCTCTTTGGGAGTCCAGGGGCCTCCTGAAGAGCTCTCTCTCTCTCTCTTTTGGGGACATATTTGCTTTGTTGAATGACATATATATGGTAACAAGTGCATGTAGGGGTGTAGAGGGTGGGGGGCACACCTTGGACTACCTTACATGCATCCTTCAAGTGTGTACCCCCAACCCGGAGGGCCCAAAAAAATTGAATTAAAAAAGAAAAATGTACCCCCCAACCCCAGCCCTAGATAGATTTCAATATCTTATGTATGTGTAAATAGTTCATTCTTGTATAATACTTTAATATAACTTTTTAACTATGATAGATATAATCAAAATTCAAAAGACAGCGTGTATAGAATTTCCAGTTGGAACAGACCATCCTTGGAAAAATTTCGGGGGGGGGGCACGTGCCCCCTGTGCCCCCCCCCCCCCCTGGGTACGCCCCTGCTAGCGATCGTCACTACTGAAAGACACCCCCCCCCCTCCCCCGGATAATAGGAATGGGTAACTCAATAAAGTATCAGGCATATCCTTGCTGTGTGCACCGGTCGCCGATCCCGCGCCTGTCGCCCTACCGTGGAATTTTACACAGAGTCGTCATGTGAATCAGAATCAATCCGAGAGGCACCAAACCAACCGCGTGCCGGATCGAAATCTCCCTGCGGGACAATGCAACAGCTGCGGTTATCTCACTGAATCCGGGCGGACGCCAGGCCATCGTGGTGACCTATCTGCCGAAACGGATTATCCGCCTGTTCGCCAGCTGGCCCCCCGTCAGCTGGCCCCCCGTCAGCACGATGGTAAACGAATCAACCCTGGTGGACCTAGCCCCCGGATGCTTCTTGGAGGCGCGTTGGTTGCGCCTACATGCGATGGCCGCCAGCAAACCACACCCTCAATTTCCACTACTACCATAAGCCCCTCCAACTTCCCTCACTAAATGTCTCCTGGGCCCCCAAGATTCTTCCAGCTATCGAAAATAAACTCTGAAAATCCCCCCGAAAGTCACAGTTCCTGTCCTAGACTATAGAGGTGGGGCACCTACATTCCCTATGCTCCCCAGACGAAATCCTCTCCTCCTACTCCTTTATCTCCGCCTCTATTACGTGCCTCCTTATATTTGTGATCCTTACCGATTGCTGAGCACTTCAAGTGTAGGAAGTGTTGTTGCCTCCCCCTAGCCCGCTCCTTCACAGCTATCACCCCCCCCCCCCCCCCCCCATGTACCTCAACTTTCCTCGGCTTCCCCTTCCCCCACCCTGTACCACCTATGCCCTCTGATCGACCGCATGTTAGTGTCTCCCATGTGGCCCTACAGCGTCGGGAGCCCCAGCTGACTTCTCTCTAACCCTACCACATGCCCCAGCGTGTGTAGTTAGGTAAGCTGCATGGTTTGTTTTCTCTGTAATGATAATTGACAATATATTGATGATAACATGTGAGTACCAGTTAAGAACCAGTTGTGAAGTAATATTGACGATATTGACCGCCCCTGTTGCATGCTGAGATGATATGGATTGATTGACTTGTGTTGAATATACGTGGGGTGTCTGGAGCGACGGCTCAATCCCACTTGTGTTGTTTGGTGTATCCTCTGCCTACCCCTTGTTGTCCTCGATTGCCCATTGGTAAGGGCCTCGGTTGTTTGAAGCGACCGCGGATCATGTGCTTGGTGGCCAGAGGCTGATACTGGGCTCCTTTGCCAGTCCACACTCCTCAAGCCCGGTGAAGATAATGTAAGCTTTGCTTTTTTGATGTTGTGATTACATTAAGGTGAATGGGCCTCGCAGCCTACCTTATAGGTGATTTTTGCATGTTTTGTTCAATTTTTAGGAATGATTTTTGGGGCCTACATATATACGATTGGGTCTCTTTCTAAGTAAAATACCCTGCCCTGAGTGGCTGAAATGAATTTTGTCCTACCTACCGTGTTATGTCGTGCTGATTCTTTTTTGGGGGGAGGGCACATATGAGTGGTCAAATTCTTAATTTTTGTGATTGTTTTGTTTGAGGTGCCAACTATTTCGGTTTGCTGGGGAAGTGACAGTACAGTGCTGGTACACTCCATGGTACTTTAGAAAGTATTTTTTTCTACTGTTCTAAATTTCTAGACCACTCCCAACCGTGCTTCTCCACCCACCTACCATGTTATTGTAGTGTAGTAATGTTTGCATCTCTTTGTTTTTATAAGGACTTGAGTTTCACAATTTACACGACGAGCTTGTAGGGTTCCGTATAATATTTCAGGGTTTTTGTGCCTAGTGTATACGACGGCATGGTCAGCATATAGTTGTATTTTACAATTTGTTGTGGCTTTTGTTGTCATTAATATGAATAAGAAAAAACAGTACTAGTGGACCTAGAGTGGAGCCTTTATGGACTGCGTGGATTATGCTGCTTTTTTTATTTATTATTATTATCTACAAATGTGTATTGTTTCCTCAAAGATAAATAGCTGTTTGACTAAGAGGTAGTTGTTGGGTGTAGTCCATATGTGTTAAATTCATTTTGTTAGGATAAGATGGTCATTGTATTAAATACTTTTGCATAATCAATGAATGTAGCTATTGTTATGTCTTGTCTGTCCATTATATAAAACAATGTGTCCCGTAAATTCAGAAATGGTGTCATTTATTGATTTCTCAGGAAAGAAGCCTCGATCCTTGGTGCTTGGTTAGTAAGTCATTTTCAACAAAATTTATCAATATGCGCTTGTCACACCATGTAAATTTTTGTTTATATATGTTTACATTCCACGTATACAAGTCTCCTCGAGCTTAAATAATTTGTCCTATTTGGCATCATATATACCCTGATTCTGTACGTATCCTGTGCTAGCCCAGTTGGAGTTATGTTTATCCTACCCCTAATAAAAAACGCCATAGGCTTAACATTGACTCAATGTATTTGACATAGCGTTGGATAAAGTGTTATTTATGCACCGAGGTGAATAAAAAATCGGACCAATCAGAGACGAGATAACGAAAGTAGATCCGGCAGCATTGATAACTACTAACATGGATAATTACAAATATTCTCTGTATATCGGTGAGATGGGGTAGGATAAATATGAAACTGAACTCAAGTTAGCCTTGTCAATGTTTATACCACTCTGGTCAGGTCTGCTACTCACTAAACTCGGCTAACGCCTCGTTTAGTAATACACAACCTGCCCATCGTGGCATAAACATTGACAAGGCTAACTCTCGTTTGGTTTCTACTAATTATGCATAGAGTTTACGCCCACTGTCCAATAATCTCTCCTACGCGGGGACACCACTTTTGAATTTGTAATAAGTTATCAAAGTTCGTGGTGTATGGAAAATTCAATGCTATATTACCCATTTTTATTATGAATTATTTCTAAAACCCGACTGGGTATCCTTTGATTAGTTACATACAATAAATCCAGTATTCCTTTGTCTATTAACTGATTGGTAATGTTATATACGCTACTTAAGATAGGTTTAAACTCCCAAATTTTCAAAATATGCCCTTCTCTGTTTACATGACGTTTCCCTTTTCCATGAAACAACGAGGAGAATATTCTACTCACTTGGAAACGAAATAAAATGTCCAAACTATCAAAGGGATTTCGGTCTGATATAGCCTGATCTCATTTTTATTGACATAATATACAGGATATATATTATGTCTGATACCAAAATCCTGGCTGCCTCAATCTCCACTGCTGCTTCCACCATCGCCTTCTTTGCCACTATTGTTGACTTCTCGGTCTATCTGGTACCTCAGCCTGCTCCCGATATATGTGCAAGTATTCACATGTATGTCTATTGCTGTATAACCTTCAAAAACATATTACAGCTTATACCAAATCTATAGCTCAAAAAGAGTTACGTTCATAAAATTAGTGTGACTCATGCAGGTTTATAGCAGGTCTAGCAGGTATAGTTAAACTAACATAGGGGACTTATTACATGCAATGATTCTGTTGGCATTACTTCTAAATACCTGCCCGCGGCCTATGGTCGTTTGTTGATACGACAGAGTGTCAATAATCATTGAGCATTATGTAGGAGTTAATGCGAACTAAACATGCTGAGGGAACACTGCTTCATGATCCGAAACAATAGAGGATGGAAATCTCATGTACTGATCCACTGTTTCCAGGATCTGACCCTCCAACGAGGTTTGGACTACTGCTAAATGAGCCGACCAAAGATTCTATTAAACCCCTTACCTTTAATCAAGTGGGGTGAGGGTCAGTGTGGTGGCAAGGTTTTCACATACATATGTAATGCTCCTATTGCGAGGGACACGGATATACAAGTGGGGCTAGTGTTTCGCGATTGGACTTTATACAGTTGCTGTAATGTTTATCTTGCAAATATCTTAGCACACCTAGCGAAGCAGCATAACCCTGTTGTTAAGCACATACAGAGAGTTGAGCAAGCCGCCGCAGGTCAAGTGAGCACCGAACGGTAAGCTGTAGTTACTGTCCAGATACCCGGCAATAGGAGTATGTTTTACAATATGCTCTTATCTCTAAAAGATCAATTGAGGATTATAAACCGGGATTCGAAGTAGTTTCGTGTTTAATAGTATCTCAGACACCGTCATACGTCTGGACACATGGAACCACGGTCCTCGTCACAAATGTTTCATTCCCCCAAGGACGCATTCTAAAGATGATACATTCTTTATTATATCTGGATATAACTATCAAAAAAACATTTATCATATCAGAACGGAGGATATAACTTGGATAGAAGCACATGTTGTCCATTCACCGCTGGATCAGATACTCTGATAATGCTGTCAGGAAATACTGGTTGTGTTCTGCTGAGGTAACAGTTCACATGCGTCCAGAAGGAGGTATGTAACGAGGCCGTTTTCCAGACCCTACTGGTGGAGTGATAAGATATTGGCCTGCAGTGCCAGAGACTTAGGTTCGAGTCCACAGACATATCTAGAGTTACTCGGTTGGTACCTTACTGGTATAGTTATATAAACACAATGAGTACTAACAGGGCAACAATGGCATACCAGATGTCACCCGGCTATGGCGGTGGTGGTGTAACGGGGATACAATTGACATCAAGGACAGAACTGGTTTATCTGACACAAGAAGGTAGGAAGGTTGCCACCCCGAATGATAAACGCGTGACGGCAGAGATTAAAAACCGCAGTGAGGCTGTGCGGCTAGAGTTCTACAAGAGGATGTTGGAGAAGGACCTCATGCATAATCAGTTTATGATTAAAATGGAACAGCGGCAGGCACTGAACGCTCTACAGGTAACCCTAGAGAATTCAGGGTGCAGTCCGAAGGGGGAGCCACCAGAGGGACCGGGAGACCAAAGCCATGAATCGTCGCGGTATTTTACCAACCCAGGTCGTCTCAGCATGAGGAAGCTCTGTAAATGGCGCGCAGACGAGAAACAACTACAGCGCATGCTCAAAGAACAGGAAGCAATCAATCCATGCCCAGATATCAAGAGGGATGCTAGGTATTATAAGGAGTTCCTAGAAATGATCAATGCTCTTGGGATATCTGGCACTGAGGATTCTAGTGATCGCCATGTTGCTGAAAGAAGTAACTCAAGGAAAGAGAGACCAGCAACGCCACAGGGTGAGAAAAATACGAGACAAATGAAGAGTTTCGAAAAGATCCTAACTCCTAGATCGCTTTCAACCGAATCCCTTGATGTCTTTGAATGTTTAAAAAAAGATACAAAGTCCGATCAATCAGTAGAGGTGAAGTATTCAAAAGAGAAAGTAGATGCAACAAAAAAGAATATTGTAAGAGCGAAGAGTGCTCCTTGTCGGCCAGCAACTGGATTTTCTGTTGGACAATGGCAAAAAGAAACTATTGAACATTATGTTAAAATTGCTAGCAGGCCTGCCTCGAGTTTCACCAGAAGGCGAAAGCATTATAGACAGATCAGGCCAAACAGTGCGCCTATAGGTGCGAGCCAAACGAAACCAACATCTAGTTCATCCGTCTTTGATCAACAACCAGTCTGTGACCGCTTTGTGAAACACAATTCAGATATCCATCCCCCCAAATCCTTCAAGATCAATGTCGACAAGCCCAAAAAGTCATCAGTCAAATATACACAGAAACAACCCAAGACTTCCAGAAAAGTCCATTCAGCTATTGTGTTCAACTCTCTCAAGTCCTCTCCCAGGCATCCGAAAAGATCTCTAAGAATAGGCTACATAGGGAACAGTCAAGGAGGATTGGATCAGCAAGACCAGTGTTGGACAAGCTCGAATTACACAACGCAAAATTTACCCCCTAATAATCTTGGTAAATTGTCGCAACAGAAGGTAAATCTTCATCTAAATCCTTCCTCATATAAACCCAATGTAGGTTTTACCAAGAGACACATAATGTTGGAGGAAACAAAAAACGACAGTGAATGTGAAGATTTTAAAACGCACACAGAGAATATCGCAGAAGGTGCCCCGGGGAGAGTAAGTCCCATTAGGGAAGAGCAAGCCATGTTAGGTGACGTTTACGAACTGCACAACACGAAACTAGACGTGGCATCATCTCCAAACATGCACAGGGCCAGGAAGAGTACTACTGATCGCTGTAAAGTGCTCAAGTCTCCAGGGAGCGTGGAGACCTCAGCCAATGATGAGAGTGAGGAGGAGGAGTATGTCACACATTGGCGCCGGGATCTCTCCAAGGAGGCTCCGCCTAGCGTGTTCTCCACCAGGCGGCCGGTGAAGGTCAGCATGACCATGTCAAAGGTGGAACGCCAGCGTCTGTTGGACACGATGGTGCGGGATAACACGTATGAAGTAAAGACAATGATACAACGAGAGCACAGGCGCAAGATACGGCAACGCGCCAAGACTGTCGTCACCATGGAGACTCTGAGCGAGGCGGCACGCGCAGCCGGAGAAGCTCTCAACCAAACTAGGACAGAAAGTGACCTACTCAGGGACCTCATGCCATGACATTATTGGATGACCCCATGTGATGTTGGTATGGTGGGTTTGTTTGATGAGATAATTTTCTCATATGATATGTTCACGTTCTCACCTCATTCCATTTTTGAGACCTCATGTGATGAGATGCATCTACAGTGGGTTTTTTGCCTAGAGAGCTCAAAACTGACCGCATATATATGGAGAGTCAGCGCTGAGGGATCTCGTGAACAGTATCATGTGTGCTCCTTCATGTTATTACTCGCATACATATCTATGAAAAAGACATCAAACGAGTAGTAATTAGTTAATGAAATAAGTCCTTATCAGGCCGTGTATAGGTACTGCATGACACGGATACGTTTTTTATAATCCTTATGCAATCGTACCTCATGTAATCGTAGGTCATAATCGAATATGTGGCCAGATCTATGTTGTAAATACAAAGATAGAATTCCTCGATGTAAAATAAATTTGGAATGTAATACAGATACACAATTTTTATTCAACGCCAGGGACAGACTGTGTTGAATTCTGCTGTACTTCCATCACAATTTAAATACAAAATTGATTTCAATGTCAACCAGTGTTACTTCTCTGAAATTATATGAAAATTGTCAATTGAAATTAATGGATTAAATCAATGCATCTATAGGAGTTATCGCCAATACAGGATATGTTCAACTCATGCTATATATGATTTGTGTTATCTCGTAAGAGCACTTGTGCTTTATTTAATATGACATCATTGATCGTTCAACATATTACCATAACACCTATGTATATTTTTATATACTTTATTGTTTCAATTATGTGAACATATAAGTTATCTTTAATTATTGATTTTAGTCTTAGATCATGTTCTGCTGCGTATATACGTGCCTTTTGAAACAAGTACTTATGAATTATGTACGGCTCATAGCAACACGGGATTTCAAGTGCTAGTGGTTGCCAGCTCTGCGTTATACCTTGGTATTTTCATGCATAGCTTCCTTGCTATAACATTTGTTACACGAGACGAATATTGAATGAGACATTCACAACATCACAAAATATCTAATCTCCGTCTATGCCTTTTGATAATGTAATCAATATATCCTTAATCTGATTTGGTTCTAATAAATCTTGATGAGATGCATATGATATACATGTTTCCACCCTTAGCTTTATCTGCTATTATATGTAAATTTCCTACTTTCTACTTAATTTACTACATGTTCTAATATTTTTGTCTAGATAACACTAATCATAACAAGATTAATTTATTCTGTCAGATAAACCCTTCTGAAAATATCATAATACGGTTTCAATTGTATATATTTCTATGACAGAGGGGGTCAATCTCTTTAAAGCTGCCATAAAGAAATTACTGAATAATAATATCTCAAAGATGATTAGACCCACCCTCAGGTAAGTGAATATCGTAAGTAGTGGCTAAGCTGTAAGCTATTTGTAGTTGGAATTTAAATAAGGAAGCTTCAATAAAACTCAAATATGTATTCAATGTTTCTTTTATATATGGCTCCGTCCCAATAGATCTGGCAGTTTGAAATATATCTGTATTCTCAAGTCAGAGTGGTAACAGAGATGTGAACCATGACAAACAGCTGGCATACGCCTCCCAAAGGTCATTTGTAAACACATTTTGGAAGAACTGAATTTGTATGGTGTTAATGTTTACTACAAATTCTATCTAGACTAAGAGAAAAAGAATGATAATGTGACCAGTCATCCATGAAATTGCCACCTGGACAAACTGGAATGGATATGATGTGTCCCATTAGATGTGGCAGTTTGAATGCTATATAGCTGGGTTTTCACATCCGATTTAATAGCTTACCACATTAGTCACTATTAATAACTCTTGGTTTCCATTTCTAGGAGCAAAGTGCAATATCTAAACCTAATTTGTTTTTTTTAGTAAAGTGGCTCCCTTAAACTAAGGAACAAAAAGCAGTTAAAATGGTTGTGGACACCAGTTTCCAGCTCAAATCTGTAGGACCAATCCTTCTCACCAGAGGTTCAAATTAGTTTCCTTGGCAGACACCTGGAGGCGCACGCTGAGTAGGTCACTCTTCATCTAATGCAAGTGTCTGCCGTTTGCATTCAGTCATTAGAAGTGGAAGAACACTGAATGCGGTTCAATCTAGCAGCTCCCCCGTTATGGGGTGAAATTGTATTATAGTATTTATAAATATGCAGTTGTAGGGCATAAGCAGAATTTTTGTCCGCATTTTTTATTTTTCAAGTAACAAACATACACTGTCGTTGAAGGACGTTCTTCCCGGAGATGGGATCTGTGGATGTACGTACACTATTAGCTAGGCGTCCATGTTTGTGTATAGATCTACGTTGCCTTTAATCTTTCAATAGGCACATAGTCAGAGGATAACGGGGTTTTGATAGAGATTCCTTGAACGGTTTCAATGACCGTGCTATTTCATGAATTCATCGACATTGCGATAAAACAACATTCATAATACATTACTTAGGATTGAGATGAAATGTTAGATATACCTATAACAGAGAGAAACATTGCGACTTCCGGTATTGCAGTTGGAGAGTCAAACTATTCCGTTCACGTACCGCGCCGCCTTCGGGTTATGTATAAATGTCTAGAGTCTAGAGTCAAACCACAGTGGAGAACCATATGAGTGCGTCTGCCACCTGGTATTTTGTATGGCGTCGGAGACTTGCACGAATATATTCATACTAGAAGGGTCCTCTGCCGGCCCCAGGCGGCTCCAGGCTGACATCGTTGCTCTTGAGTGTGAAAATATCAAAATTCCTGTCGAAATCCTGGTGTTCCGGGTTCCTGAAGATGCACCTAGATTGCATTGATCAGTTTTACTCATGGCAAACCCTACCCAAATCTGACTTATGCGATATAAAAAGGTCTAAACTAAAAGAGATCTATATCAAAATGACAACGATTCATAGTTGGATCCGTGACCGGCCATTGGCCAGCGCCCATAGTGCAGAGGTATAGGAAGGGAGATTAAGGAAGCAATGGAGTCATACTGGTCAACTCTTCGCCCCCAAATTAATTTTTACTGATGACTTTTTTGAATTAAGAATACTCACAAGGCCTTATTACCCACCCCATTTTAAAAGGGCATTATACTCAAACATACCATAGCTTACTACATGAATCAACTTATTCACATGACTTGTTTATTTTTCTATGAAAGCATGAAATTCGATACAAAGGTAAAATTTCTAGTATTTATCAGGGGTAGTCCGTAAACGACGTCTTGCTATTTTTGACAAATTTTCACCCATCCCCTCCCCTAGAAATGACAGACTTGCACGATAATGGTAGTTTATATTGAATTTTATTATGACTTCTTAACAACGACTGGAAAATCAAAAATTACTATTAATAAGAATTATGGAACTAGATCACATTATTTGATGAGGAACACAGGCTAGCTGAAAACTAAACCAGTGAGCATAGATTTGATAAAAGAATATAGGGTACCCGAGGACATTGACTACCATATCATATATATATATAAATATACAGCATTATCTTTATATATATTACGATGATCCAAACATTTCCTCTGTCATCAGATCAGCGTCCTGATCTTCTGAGCCCTTAACGGTTGATGGCACACGGGGTAAATGGACATTCAGTAATAATTTGGGTTTGGGGACGGTGTTTACTGGCTTGGCGATGATTGGCATCGCGCGTGGGGTCATTTGAAACTCTTTATCAAGCCCTCTACCCTGGTCCCGCGGTGACGTGATTGGGGTTGAGGCGAGAGAGCTTCTGTCCTTTGAGATATTGCGATTTGACACTACCCTTCTTTTTTTATCCTTGTTGGAGTGTCTTGGCGTTACACATCTGAGGAAGGAGTCTGTAGCTTGCTCTTCACTTTGTATTTTTTCACCTGGTGGTAATGTCTTGTCGATGTAAATAGATCGAGTTAGTACTGAACCATTCTGGGGACGACTCAAAGGGTGGATACCATTTACTGAGACTGATGGGAAAGAGCGAATAGGCGGTCCTTTACCCAATGACCACGCGTGTTGGTGGGACACAATCCCGCTCATATTTACCATACAATCCGTACACCCCGTATATGGCACAGGAGGTAAGTCACCACGGTTTTGGCAAATCCCCATCATAATCTCCTTCTCTCCTTTAGTGGTGTGTGTCTTCTGTCGCAGAAACATTCTCGATCCATCAACCCGCGACGGTGCAGGTCCCATTAAGGTGACCATCTGATGACGGTTCAACAGGTGTGTGCCTCCTAAGCCATCCCTCCCTCCGCCTCGCCATTGTTTCAGACGTGCACGTTTGGAGCTTTGGTCGGTTGATATGACGGGAACACGCTGCACTTTCTCAGAGAGGGAACTCAGTGAGCGATGGGTGGCAGGGGTACTAGGGCAACAATGGCCGTGGGACCAATCGCACAGCGACACTACCCTGCCTCCTGACGTTACTGGTCGCGTGACGCTCTGTGACGTCGCCGTTGGTGACGTCATGTTGGCACGCTTGGGGAGGCCATCGGTTGACTCAGTTGGTGAATCGCAGGAATCATAGAAAGTACCAGAGGAAGAGGATGGCCTGAAAGAAAGGAAAAGAAAATCGAGCAATGAATAATCCACACGTAACTACAGCATAACATGGTATTCAAGATAGTGCAAAGGTTTTCCGGGTTTAATGTGAGAAGGTCTATGCTAGAACAGCATCAGTCATTATTCAAGCCAAATTCAAACCCCAAATTTGCATTTCCACTCCCCCTCCCCCTTGGTTGCATTTCCATGACAACAGCTGTTGAATAGACCTTCCATCAAAATGCCTGAACGCCTAGGCAATACAGGGGCGTCAGAACATTTTGAAAGTGTGTGGGGGGGGGGGGGGGGCGACCTGAAAAATTGCTGACTTTTTTCTTGGTATGAAGTCAGACTTTGACATTGGCCTGTTCCACTGGATTACCGTAAATCTGTGAAAAGTCTGTGAAAAGTCAAGTCTTAGCCTTTATTACACATGAAAAAGTCAGACTTTGACATCTTTCCACAGTGAAAAGTCAGGGCTTAGCCATCATTGCATGCTAAAAGGTAAGACTTTGACAGTCGTCCACAGTGAAAAGTCAGCTTTGACACTTTTCCACGGTGAAAAGTCAGAGCTTAGCCATAATTGCATGGTAAAAAGTCAGACTTTGACACTTTTCCACGATAAAAAGTCAGGGCTTAGCCATCATTACATGGTAAAAGGCTACATTTAGACATTTTTCGATGTTAAAAAATCAAGACAATTTTTACACTCGATTGAGGTAAATTTGAAGGTGCTGACTTTTTTGGGCTGGCAAAAAAGTGGGGGGGGGGGCGGCTGCTCCCCCTGCCCCCCCCCCCCCCCTTTTCTGACGCGACTACAATACTTCCGAGTTCTGAAAATCTTTACTCAGTTCTGAGTTCTTGAGATGAACAAGATGGCTCCCTACATCAACCCTTCATATTGGAGCATCTTGAGCTAATTTTCATTTTATATGATCTCAGGATCTAGGTACATATCCGATTCTCCTATCCCTGCCACCACTGTCATTTGACATCATTGACAGCCAGCTCTAAAGATATAGTACCTAAAGACTAAAAACTTTGTATATTCAGTTGTTTTGCTTTGTGGCCATGTTGAGCTATTTACCTGTGTTCTATGATTTCAGGATCCAGATATATGACTAATTTTGCATTGTTCGTTGACATTCGTTTTTGATAACCCCTTTCGTCCAGTAGGTAGAGAAATCCTCGCTCATAGCCTCGCACTATAAAGTGACACTAGTCGTTTATGCGCACCAAAACTCAACTGTAAGAGGTGCATGTACTCTGAATGAAGGTTTTTAATCATTACAGGTGGTGCACATAGTGGTCTTTTCTGTAACTAAATTCAATATTTTTCATTGAACTCCGCCAGTTTGTATTTGCATCCACACCAGACATATTTCCACAGGTTTTAATTGATAAATGATGCAGTTCTTGTTATTTCAATCCACCTACGAGACCTAGGGGGTGTTGGCCATTAAGATAGGCAAACAAGGCTATGGACGATGTAGGCTACCCCCACAATGAATTATAGACATCTATCACACTCACGCCATCTTGTAGGCCACACCAGAAAGAGCCGTTATGTTCTGGCGTGTATCATCTACAATGCAGCAAGTGCTTTATGCTACGTTTACGCCATCACCTTGACAGTCCCAGCAGGGAGATTTGCGCAACCCGTAATGCTAGATCTACACCATCACCCAGACTGTCCCGGCAATAGATTTTGGGTGAATCGTAAGTCGATGTGGTACTTTTATGAAATTTTTATGGTTTATGCCTGCTCAGCCAAAAATAGGCCTTTGACTTAAGGCGCACTGTGTCGAGTTGAGGTTGCCGTATATCGATGTGGTCTTGTCGGGGTTTGGTTGGCATGCCGCCATGGCTCCACCGTATGTTGTCCTATGTTCGAAACCTGACAGGTCACTGGCCCGTTCTCATCGATGTAAGGCCACATACAATATTCACAATTCAGGTCCCGTTCACTTAAGATTACTTACGATCACTTTTTATACACAGGTTGAGTTAAGGCGGCTTAAGGTGAATTATGGAGGAACGCTCCACAGCAGCTTCCCGACAGCGTTATCATCTTGACTTCATACTATAAAAATGTCTATCGTGTGAGATATATGTGATATTATCATCTATTTTATATTCATCTTTATAAATTCATTTTGTATTCATTTTTCCATGAATTTGCTTAGAATTTGTTATTTAATTAACCTTTTATCTAATAGCTGGTGTTTTCTTCGTTTGAATATTTTTGCCTTAATATAACCATCAACAGTCTGAAAACTCCGCTTAAGGGGTCACTTGGCCCGGAAAGAAGGTTTCCCCTTAAGCGGGGTTTTACTGTACAACAAGGTCGTCCGCATATTAAAGGCTACTATAATAATAAAACCTCGTTCCGTACGAACCATAAATCATCATCTCGTTCTGTAGCTTGTACAGCATGGTCAGGACGTTCTATATAAATACTGAAATACATATTGCGTGATTGCAGCATTAGAACCATTTGTCTATAAAATCTGAATGGTATGAAGTAAGATTATAGCTTTAAAATAAGATTACGGATATATTTTATACGATGTTATTCGCACTTTTGCATGCATATATATATATATATATATATATATATATATATATATATATATATATATATATATTGTAGCGGCCAGGGGGAAGGAGGGTGTCTACTCCGGGGGGCAGCGCTCTAGCGGGGAGGTCCCCGGGGGTCTAGCGGGGATCTACCGGGGTTTCGGTAGATCTTGCGGGACCACGGGGACTTGCGAGGCGTGACGTCACGCCTCGGCTATATAAGTAGAGCGCTGCCGCCCCGGAGGGTCACTTGTGGTGCGCCAGCCCTTGAGCGAGGTCGCCTTTGATGTTACCTACGGAATACCTAGCATGTTCGATGTACCGGTAGGCTTATCTGAATAAACACCAGCAGCTTTGTATGTGAACTGTATTTCCTGGACTTGTCATCCTTTACATTGGTGGCAGCGCCGGAATCATGACGTCAGGGCGGAGAACGACGTAGTTCCCGTGGGAACGTCGGTCTACTACTTCTGGCCTCGTCGCCGGGTGGGCATCTCCCCGAAACTGCAGTCGTGGTGGACTGGCCCCTGGACGGTGACCCACCAGGTGGGCGGCCCAATCTATGAGATAACGATGGGGCGCCAGAAGAAAGTGGTGCACTATGACGCGCTCAAGAGGGCGCCACCGTCACAGGAACAAGTTCGCTGCATGCGCCATCTGGCGGATCCCGCTGTGGTTATGGCGCCAGTGAACGCGACGTCTGCTCTCAGAATGAACCGCGGCTATTTTGACGCTAAGGTAGCCAGGGAGGGGTCTGGAATGGACAAAGGGGTGGAAAGGAAAACGAGGTGGCGGCCGGGAACAGTTGCGGAAAAGAAATGCAACAATTGGCGGCGGGCGGCACGATGCAAGACGAAACGGTTGGCCGTGGCCATAGCGCGCAGTCGTGACGCTGCAACGTCAAAAGCGGGGACTCTCGGAGGGCCCTGCGAGACGTCCCGCAAGACGCCCTGTGGGACAATTCCAGCGATGTCTAGCACCGTCGTCTCGGTCCCTGGGAACGGAGTCAAGGCCGCGAGCGGGGAAACATTTTCCCATGGTGCCCAGGGGAGTGCTTCCCACGGTTTCCGGACGGGGAAGTCCCTCGACCCCACATATATACCAGGGCAGGATGAGGGGGACGATCAGAACCTGGAAGACACCATGATGCGTGGACGCATCCTCTGTGATGAATGCGGGCCTCCTTTAAAAGGATGGATGGATTGAGGAGGCATACGGCGGCCATGCACGAGGATTGGTGCCTCGGCTATACCTGTCCCGACTGCGGGCACCGGGTACAATATCTCCGGAAGTCGGATTTCATCCGCCACTTGCAGAGGTACAACCATCGGTGGGCGGACAGGCCGCAGGAAATACTGGAGCCCACCCGCATGTTCTTCCCACCGGGGGACAGAGCGAGGACCAGGGGGCGTAAACATCTGCCGGCCGCCAGCCAGGCCCCCGAGGCAACGAGATCGGGAGGTGGGGAGCCGGACCCCGCGGGCCCCACAGCAGGGCCATCGACGCCAGCGCCCGTGGTCGGACCCAGTGGAGACCGGGAGTTGGGAGGCTCGTGGACAGCTAAGTCCCCGCCAGCGACGCCCGCAACCACATCTGTAACCCCGACGTTGTCGACCCCCGGGGTGTCCATCGGGGAGGAGGCCGCAGAGGCCGCCGCCATACTCGAATCTATGGTGGTAGAGTCGCCCGCCAGTGAATACCAGCCCTCCCCGGTGACGCCGTCTCCAAACCAACCCCCCGTCTCCCAACCAGCCCAGCGTGAGTCGTCCCGTGGTTTCCTGGTCGCTGGCCACCGTGACGGTGCTGCACCGGTTGGCGGGGGAGGTGGGAGCCCCGGAACATGCGGCTGTCAGGAAGGCGGCAGAGAGGGTGGAGGCAGCTTATCGGGCAATGGGCCCAATCCACCGGGATCAACTGATGGGACGACGGAGACCACCTCCCGGGGCCCAGCGCCCCCAGTCCGAGTCCCTAACAAGGACATACGGGTGGTACAGGAGGCCGCCTCGAGGCCGGCAGGGTCCCCGGCGGGCAACCGTAGGGGGAGCCCACAAGAGGCAGACCCAACCGCCCCCGTCGAGGAGGTAGCAGGGGGTGAAGAGGACCACGGCCGCCCAACTCAGGCGACCGACAACACGCCCACCTCCCCGGCCTGCGCGGAGGACGGCAGGAGCGCCGCTAATCGCCCGGTACCCGACTCAGGACGTACCCGTCAGCCGTGCCTTGTGTGTCCTGTGAGGTCGGCAACATCTCCACGGGTCGCCAGGCAGACCGGGGAGACAGAAACCCCGGAGGTAGTTATGTACCAGCTGCCTCTGGCCAGCCACCCTCTGGGTAGAAGGATGAACACCACCCCCCAGAAAACAGCAGGAGCCGAGGAGCTGGGCATAGGAGCCCGTAGGCCACTGTGCCCCCCGGCTATGATCAGCCCCCTGGGGAGAACACCAGCGAGGAGGAGGAGCCAGGGCACACCCACGCGGGGGCGGAGCCCCCGAGGACGAGGTCCGGCAGAGTCTACCGCGGCCCCACCGGCGGAGACGGTAACCACAGAGCAGCAGCCGAGGAAGGGTGGCCCCGACGCGGCGAAGGACAACTCGCCGACAACCCAGGGGGGCAGCGGGGGGACCTGCTCCGGAGACCCGGGATGCCCCGCCACCTGACAGGATGACCACGAACACGGATGCCCCACCAGCGTCCGGGGAGGCCGCGCGGGGACCAGCCCGGGGATCTGCTCCGGGGACCCTGGATGCCCCTCCGCTTGCCAAGACGTCTGCGAGCACGGATGCCCCACTGGCGCCCGGGGAGGCCGCGCGGGGACCGGCCCGGGGGTCTGCTTCGGGGACACCAGATGCCCCATCACCTACCGAGGAGGCTGCGCGGGGACAGGCCCGGCGAACCACGGAGGCCCCACCTGTGGCCGAGGAGACTACCAGAGGGCCGGGGGCGACACCCCATGAGCAGAGGTCGGAGGCGCAGAGGGCCCCGCCGACCCGCCGGCGGAGGAGGGAACAAGTAATTAGGGCCCCCGGGTCTGTGCACCCCACCTTCCTGCCCTTCTCCGCAGTGCGGGCCGTAGTACAGATGTGGGACGGGGACAGTAACCTTCGTCTGCTGGGCCATGCGGTCGCGACGGACCCCCCGGAGGGCTTGAGCAGAGTCCACCTGCCGTGGGAGGGTCCCCCAAGTACGCCGCTAGAGGTGTGGGCCCAGAGGGCGGAGCCCAGCGAACTCCTCTGCGAGGGGTACGTGGCGACAGAGGGAGATCAGCTGTCCCGCTGTAGAGTACGCCCGGATGGAGCCATTGAAGTCCGATGGGAGCGTCATGTGGTGCACCGTCGGGTGAGTAATGCACTCCTAGTAATTCTCTGTGACTGTAGGTAACCGTCTGGCTGGGGGTAGACAAGCATCACTAACCGGAGCGGTAGAGAAAAAAAAGAAAAAAAGAGCTCCGGGGAGAGGAGAGTTGACCGAGTACCAGTAGTCGGGGTCCGTAACTGGGGGGCAGTAGTAGTCCCCCAGGGAAGAGCCAAAATCACTTTGAATGAGTTAGTGAGAGGTATGCTGAGATTGGTGGAGGCCTAACTCGGGGCTCCCGGCCCTCTCTTTTTATTTCACAGGCACCTGACCAGGTGTTAGTTATCGATGTTCATAGTTATGGCTGTTATTCTGACACTACTGACAAAATCCCAGATTGAACATTTATATTTGGAACAGCATAACTATACCACTATTCTCAATCAGGAGCAGGCAAATCGTGGTAAAAGAACCTGATTGGCAGCGTTTGTCAGTATCGATTCAGCATTGCACTCATCAGTAAGTGCAGCCGGGGTCAGATAAGACACCATTTCAAACAGAGAATGAAATGGACTGGAATGTCTTTGTTTGTAACTACATATTTGTATCTAGGATCAGGTTTTCTACAAGAATAATAATGTACACGCTGTCGAAGGTCATGAATATGCACTCTGTGTGTGTTTTATCAACTCATGAAGATATGGTATTGGTTTGTACCTGTGATATTGTAATTTATTACCCACCTAATCATTAGTCTCCATACTAAACCTATGGGGTCTACAGACCGCTACGGCTTTCCAGAATCTACTAAGTAGGATACGGTATATTCTGATGGGCCCGACGGGCACTATAGGAACTATATATAAACAATGTACGGCACTTGCGCCGAATTTCTGATTATTTATAAGATTTATTTCTAATGATTAATCGGAAGGTGACTAGTAAATACAACATTACCATGATTTTAATCTGTGTGGCGGTATTCTCCTTGTGGTTGAGACTATGCAATACTCCTCATTATCGCTCGGAGTATAACTACTCGTCAACTACACGGAGAATAATTATGATCACGCAGATCCAAACCATGGTAATATTGTGCATATAATAGAATTAGTACAAGAGTCTCAGACTTGCACTACTGCACCCATAGATATGAATAATATCTGAGAGATGGAAAAGGGAGGCAAAATGGAACAGCAATAGCATCGTGAGGTAAAGGGATGCTAAAGTGCACACCTTGCTGATTGCATTTTAGCACTATACCTCACATGTACCGCCGGCGCCAACCCTATAACAGGAAAAATAGTCATCAAATATGCATTAGCCTCGCGAAATGATAGTCCCATATATCCACGTGTATTCAGACAATATCCATTTCAATCATGACAATGGATGAAGAAATCATTGGTTGCATGCTAGGTCCACCTACTTTTAATCTCTGAGATGTGTTTCTGTCAAACCATCACTCGTCATGCCTTGTTTGGAAACCTAATTAGTTTTCTTTCCCTGACCTTCTCTGGGAGCTGTAAGGTCCCTAATATGGGGCGCGCTGTAAACAAAAGGGTAACCAGGGACTCTATCAAATCAATAACTTTGTTAATCAGAGGCCTTGCCTCTTTGGAAGTCTGCACCATCCGACAAGCCAGCACTTCAAGGCGTTGCAGGCAAAGTAGGACCAAATTAGGCCACATCAGTTGGCATTTTAAAGTACGTTTTAGAATTGGCAATGGTTAAGAGAATAGCTCTCAGCAAAACAATGTGGGGTTGTTTCACAAGACTAGTCACAGGTGAGAGGAATTTATATCAGGATTATTCGGGAATGCTTAAGAATGAAATTCTATGAGCTCAATATAAGATCAATATCAATTCTTCCTACATAGCTTTTCACCCTTTTATGACCAATTGCTCACCCGCATACCCATTCTGTCATTTTCATTAGTATTCTTAACACATATCTCCCTATCTTTGTGTCTTATAGCTATATATTTGCCGTAAAATCTACAAACCCTATTAGAACTTCAAAGGCATCTTCATGTAAAGGTAATGCGCTCTTCAGGCAGGGTCATCGGTGCATGGGAAATCTCGCAGCTCTAAAGTTTCTTGTGGTTCAAGGTTATTATTTAGATTTTAGACTAACCATCAACAAACCTGTATTAGCGTATCTATTACATACCTTCCAAAGCTCCTTTTGTGGATTCCCTTCGTTTATGCTGTCTTGTAACGAGACATGTTTGTCCAGTACACTGCTGTATGCCTACAACGTGCTTGACAGAGGAATGTGGTATGGAAATCATAATCCATCACTACCATATACCCCTACAATTGGAGGCATTCCAAACAACTTTTCCTGTTGCGCATTCTGTCAATGTTATCATTAATGGGTTCATCTCCTACAGTTTCTCCCCTTGCCAGTTATCTCAAGAGGACCTCCATGTGTTTTGTAATGATGGTAATTAACAGATAAAGCCGGATTATCTGGACCAGATATAGAGCTGAATAAAACCCACAAATGACATTCTTATCTTCGTGATAGCCGTCATGCTGAACGTGATCGACCGGGCCTTGCCACGAAAAGCACAGGTTTGATCCGCTGCTTTTTGTTTACCGCCGTAGCAACAGCAATAGTTATAGGAGTATTTAGAGATCATACCGATGACAATAGGGAATGTGCTAGGGTTCAACCATCATGAAGAGTCATTTTGTTCCAGAATACCCTAATTTTTGCGTAAACTCAGATTAGACAGTTTAATGCTTAATATCACTTCCTGTACTTTCATATGCTTTGCAGCATTAGACCATGTATCTATAAAATTTGAATGGAACCTTTATGTTCTACCTCTATCTGCTTTTTTTGCAATGGTGGCTGGGGGGGGGGGGGGGTTGCGTCAGAGCAATATACAAGGACATATTACAATAAAATTACATCTGTAAGAGATAAGGTGAAATGATGTTGACTTAATGACTAACCCCTCACCTACCTCCAATACATTTACAGCATGTGAAGTATAAAAAGAGTAAGTCTATAAACGTGACTGAATTCCAAACGAGCAATAAAATGGTTTTATGCCTATATCAATAAAATTTGGATAGGTATTGACCAAAGACATAATAAAGATCGAGGGAAATCAAAGACAAAACGATTGATATGTTCTTATATTTGAACTGTCTACCCATTATTCAACTCCAATTAAAATACTTATAACTCTCACAATTCATATATGAATTGCGGTATATAATAAAGAAATCACACAAGATCGTGCCGGAAATTCAAAACGGGAGATTATTTTCGTAGTCAAGTACATTTTATGCGAATTCTAATAAAAACGGTAGACGTCTAACGAAATTGGGCAATGAACGTATTTTTAGAATTCGAATATTTTTAGAATTCGAAAAAAGAAATATATTCTCTATGATATTTGCAAACAGAATGTAAACCAAGACATAGGCCTATCCAATAAATCTATTGTCGCAGAACAGTTTCTATACAGGCTCCAAATAAAGATTTTAATAAATATTGCCAATAAAATACCCAACGAATGCGTGCACATAGGAGATAAAGTTATTACCGTGCGCATGGTCCAGGGGTGCTGAGAGTTGACCTCATGTACCCGGGCACAGGTGTGGCACATTGTCTTCCGGCGTACATGTCTACCTGAACGTCCCACATGATGCTCCACACCCTCCACGTTCCTCCAGGGAGTCGGCCGTATGCTATCGTCCGATCCTTTCCAGATCCACACACACAGTGGAAGGACACCACTCACGGGTTTTATGACCATCCAGAGCTGGACTTTACGGTAGTATAAATTCATCAAGACCGTAAAACTGTCGATATCATGTATGTCTCACGGTACATGCCAATCGGTCATTGTTTGTAAAGCACAGCCCTGTTGGTGAGATTCCGATGGTGCTATGTAAGTACACACCTTGTGTTTGCTGTGAGTTGCTCCTTACTCCTTCAAGATAAGCTCAGAATAGTGCTGACTGGTTCCCACACAGAGGTATTGTGTGGTTCAAAACAGGGGGCGCCACCAACAACACTGCCGGTATCAGTATTCTCTACTAAGCTCGAGCGTACGGGAATCCACATCTATAACATAGAACAGGTGAGAATACGCCCGCCCGAGGTACAGCCCATGGTCCCACCATGTTAAGTTTTTAATGGGATACACACACGTCAGATAATGACTGATTTACTTTTATCATAATATATATATCAATCTTGACGTTTCGGTGATGGTCGATCTTATTATTTACTCTCACAGTGCTTAACTAACTAGAAATCATGGAATATACTTGGACCTAAATACGTGTATTCACTTTATATTCATTATTATCCTGTTTTCTCATTACCTACTTTGTCCTTATTTTTGAAGAAGAGGGTCCTATGTCCAGCAAACTTTGGTAGATTCAATGGTAGAACTATCTATGACAAGAATTGAATAAATATCTTTATCCTACCCCTAATAAAAAACGCCGTAGGCTTAACATGGGATTTGTTTATTTCACGGGTGTAACATAAAGTGTTGTTTATGCCACTACTTTCTGATACTGAAAAAAATATGGAAACGGGGTAGGATAAAATCTAGACGCCACTCGTTTGAGTTTGAGCTTATTTATGCCACGCATTTTGTTGGCTCCGTAATGTCACTCGTCTTCGACTCGTGAAATTATGGAACCAACAAAATGCGTGGCATAAATAAACTCAGACCCAAACTCGTGACGTCTCTTGATATTTTTTTTAAATAAAAAAAAAGACGACCCAATTACATAGTCACTGTTCGAAGTATCTAGCTTAGATCTTACATAGGCACTTCATGTATTCTGAAAATATGGAATGGATGGTAAAATTATGTGAATGTTTAGTGTTGGTATTATTGAGATAAATCAGGTAAAAATGTAGTAATCATGGCGTCACAGCGGCAGTTTGCATTATAATACTTTGTGGATGCAATATCCAGCAGCACTTTGAACATGGGCTGTACCAAAGGTGGTAGTTATATAGAACTGCATCGAGAATCGTATAAATAGATAATACTCCACGAGTTTGGCTGGCCCGCAATCGTCATCGAGGCGAAGCCGAGTGACGATTATGGCACAGCCAAACGAGTGGAGTATTGTCTATTTATACGATTCGAGTGCGGTTCTGGATTTATCTTACCCCTTTCTATCGTTTAAATAACATCACAACTCCAGAATAATCGGAATATACTTAGCAAATCCACTACGCCACGGCCGTGGCGTAGTATTGTAACTTTACCAGGGTGATCGTTGAGTATATTTTTCTAATGTTATTCCTATGGCTAAACTTGTACGAGGGGTGAGATAATGACCGTTTCGGAATTAAATTTCCGTTCGCTGTGTGATGTATATTAAGAATGTCACAGGGTGCCTCCTGACAGGTTAAGGCCCAACTGTTTGGACTGCCACCCCCTGTATTTGAACCGTCCCTTGTCTTCGTTTGGACTGACCCCCCAATAGGGTATACATGTATAAGGAAGCAGATTTCCACTCAGAGCTCACTTGGAACCCGGACACTGTGGCGTCAACATCTCCAGGCTGGTGAGCAGTACCACCACTACAGTAAGGAGGCTGAAATACCATAGGACACTAGGCTACAGAGGTCTTGACTGAGGATTGGGCTTCTCTACACAAGCTGCCATTACCCCAGCAATAGAGGAACAGACATAGATGACTGCTACTACCCTATGCCACTACTTTGGATCATCTATATCCTAAAGTAAAGGAGACATTTGACAATAACTGAAGGTCATAGACTGTGAGCACTGCTATAGCAAAGAGGACTTGTGTCATATGAACACTACAGAAGTGAATGTGATTTTGTATGTGAGAATTGTTATGTAACTGTATACATTGATATAATATATGTTATGAATACATATCTGTATATGAATGCTGAAAGTGGCGGCCTCGCGACCATCGAGTAAGTGACCGATCTATCACCCGTGTTGGGGCGAGTGCCTAGATTGTGTTGATTTTCCTATACAGAGGATGACTGGCATTGGTTCTTTATGATCATGTGATCATTTCCTGCATTTTTGATTGGTCAGTTGACCAGACAAAGAGAGGCGGGAAATCTTATTGTCCAATGAAAGGCAGCATACTATCCAGAGTGGGTTGTCCCTACTGGTGGCGCCTACCTCCCCATGGTGGTGGGGTGGTGGTGGTGGTGGTATACATATCTGTATACGGTTATCTGTTTTTTTTTCATTTAGAATAGAAGATATGCTGAATTCTCTTTTCTTGTCACTGTGTTAGCTAGTCAAAAAGATTTAGCCTTAGCTACTGTACATGACAGCTGTTAGTGCTTTTGTGTTGCCTCTGTTCATGAGAGGGTATGCCCTCTCGTACTGATCACAACAACATATTCTATTAGACAATACGATATATTTAAATCAAAAGATACATGCTGTGAGGAATTCTATGTGAATGTTTTACCTGAAGCTCAATTTTCATAATTACCTAATGGTCGACCCTTTTGTGAAAACACGGATCTAGTCCATGGTGAAAACCATGATATCATTCGAACCAAGAACTGCAGTCACTGTGGTCACTGCACCACTCATTCCCTTCCTGCAAAACCTACTCCATTGCTCGACCCTAGGCTGAAGTGTCAGGCACTATAACTCGGCCAATAATGTACATAAAGACTTCAAATAATGACTGATATATGAGGAAAGACATGAGCGATATTTTAGGGATACTCATTAATTTATCAAATTGATGAATTAAACATTCTGTTCAATATGTTGATATAGCAAACGTAAGGGATGGCCAACAGCAATGAAAAAAATTGAGACGAGACTTTAAAAAGTCTGCTGATTTTTAAGCACTTTTTGAGACCGATCTGTATAAACCTATAATGTAGTATATTAACCACAGTGAGGACGGACTTACACGTACCATCCTGATGGGGATATTTTTGTAAACCTCATAAGACGAAGAGAAAAAACAGTTAAAGGTGTGATATTTTCATTATTCAACAATGAATGGTGCACTTGAAATCAGCATTGTTCTCCGATGGATAACACACATGTAGTAATGTATGGATATTCCATTGTTAATCTTTGGAATGTCCACATGTAAACCCCTTTCAAATTGAAGATTGATATATATATATACATACATACATACATGTATACATACATACATACATACATACATACATGTATACATACATACATACATACATGTATACATACATACATACATGTATACATACATACATACATGTATACATACATACATACATACATACATACATACATACATACATACATACATACATACATACATATATAGTGTAGTGGGCAGTGGGCTGTGGTCTGGCCAGCTTGGTGTGGTTGCGCGACTGCCCCGCCACATGCGGGAGGAGGAGGAGGGATATCCTCCTCTGGACCACACCGGATGTCACCGGACCACACCGAATGCCACCAAACCACACCGAATGCCACCAAACCGCACCAAGTCCACCGAACCCAACCAAAGCGTGGGGGCAGTGGACGCGAAGTCAGCCAGTGTGACGTCACAGTCGGCGTATAAATAAGAGCGGCGTTGGTATGTACTTGCATTCTGAGAGTTCAGCTCTCTGAGTGCGGACGTCAGTCATCCTTAGCCAGGCTCACTCCAGAGGACAGAGCTTTTTTTTATATATTTTTTTTATAAATTTATTATCGACAGTCACTTTCACCCGAACGGGTGTTTTACAAAGCAATAGTCGTAAGACTATAGTACAATTTTTGACATTCTTTACCTGTTACACATATATATAAATATAATAGCAAATAAGCACTATTCATATGGTTTATAATACATCTTGCGAATCAATTTAATTTTTGGTATGTCCAAGTCTTTCCTTGTAAGAGTTTATCATTGACTTATTCTAAGTCACATCTTAGTGCTGCTGATTAGCTTAGCAACTTATTAACATGATTACTGACATAACGGAATTAGCCTGGTGTAACTGTTAGGAACAGCAATTAAGTGGGTTCACACTGATACTTTAATTGGTGTTGTCATTCTTGGAAAACCCGTTACAATATATATATATATATATATATATATATATATATATATATATATATATATATATATATATATATAATGAAAAGTGCAAAGGTTGTTTGTATAAAAACAAAGGGGAAAAGAACGCTTGGACAGGCAAGATACTTCCGGTTGTATTCCTCGTAGTCTATCTTTTTACATGTATCCTACAATCGCTGAGATTCCCATCAGCATACATACTTATGATTATTCACGAGCAATAGTTGAGAGCTTGCCATGATGATGGATAAGTAAACTTACTGGAATACTAAAAGATAGTTATGTGAGTTTAATTTTATAAGTTTCCTTAGGGCCAATATTTAAGTGTCATATACCGATATGTAGGGGAGACAGAAATCGATTTTCCGAGGTTATTAAACTTTGAATTTTAAATGTATTTCCTATGAATATATTCACACACACTCATAAAAAACGCAGATTAATCTATTTTTGGTAGGGTGTCCGTCAGAAATGCCGCTTACACGGGGTTTTAGGCCTTTTCACACTGAAATAACTGCCCGCTATATACGGGTGTCTGCTTACGTGAGGTTTAATCAAACATCTAATAGAGTGAAAATTTCCGTTCTGAGCAAAAGTGTCCGCTTACGCGGGGTGTCCGATAGGCGGGGTTCTACTGTATATGCATAGATACAATAACCACCATATCGGGGATCTTAGACAATAATAATTTGAATTTTACCTACCAATAAGACGTCTTATTCCACACTCGGGGTAGGTATTGATTCCCAGTGTACCACGTTTCAAGTACAGATGGAACATTCATCTTGTTTAACATTCAACAGCTCGTACATTCCAAGAGATAGGACTCTTCTAGCCAAATATATATGAAGAAAGGCACTGCAGTAAAGGACGTTGTTGCTCCGATGTAGACCGGTCAATCTGCACCGGTCTGCTTGACCACCTATTTCACCAACTCAAGCTTTTATCCCTATAATCATCTCATAGTACAATCCTGCTCAACGTAGTGCTAGCTGAAAGTATATAACAAAGTTATGAACCCATTTATAATTAGCAAAATGCTGCTCGAGCTCCAGAGACTGAATCCTCGGTGTTTCCTCCAGTAACAGCCAAGTCCTTGGCCAAGCTAATGCTCGCAAAGGTTGCCAGTGCATAAATAATGGCAATGTGATCATACTGTGTTGATAATTCAAGTGTACAATCCTTTAAGTAAAGAGATCTATATCGTCGGCTGTCGGCTAAATACCTTGCAGTCAGGTATATGCTTGAGTTACAGGCATTGACTGCACACCTGTGCGGACCATAGCTATAAAATGTCCATAACTATCAAAAAGTCAACATTCAGAGAAGTACTTTTTACAAAGGTAAAATCATTTTTCGATCAAAAATAACAATGATAAAAAAGAAACGTCCAAACGGCCCTCATGGGAATTCTTTTTTGCATTGTGCTCCTACCGTCCATAAGTAAAAGGGTATGATACATATACCATTATGCCATTTTCACAAGAGGTTTCACCTTCAAACCATAGAGGGCGGCAGCCAGGGGACACATACTTGGGGAACAGGTAGAACTTTCCAGGTCCCCCCCCCTCCCCCCCCCCCCAAAAAAAAAAAGGGGGGGGGGGCGGGAAATGCCCCTGATGCCCGTCTATATGCCCCTGTTAAATCATCATTAAATAAAAATATAATTTTCAATAAAAGAAAAGGACGGCAGTTGGCATCAGAAAGAAAAGTGGATTTTGCTGAATCAGAGAGACCAAGAAAACGAATACAACAAGTCGCTGTCGGCCACGGCATAGGGCTATAAGAGTCTATGAGGTGGTTCAAACTACTGTATTACTGGCGTGAATGAGGCTAAATTGATATTTATACACAATTTTCAAAAGGCTCTAAAATCTAAATCATTCATCTGATTTTGTTGGAATTGAGTTACTCTGGAAGGTACTTAGTATAAAGTATTATTATAAAGAAATCTTTAGGGTGTCTGATCCAAGGATGAAAGGGTAATTTAGCAGGTTTCGAAAATCACACCAATTATCTTTGCTTTAAACATTGGAAAAGAATGACAGTGAATTGAAGGTGAAAAAGGGGATTTCCATGTATTCAACCAAGGGGGCTGCACCTCACCCCCCGACCGGGACCCCGCGCGACCCCGCGATACACTCCATAATGTGTGCTTGTTGATACTCTCGATATCGCTCTTGGTCTTGCTCGCTCATTGCTCATTTTTCACATGATGTCATTTCACAAATATATCCCACAAGAGCGATAAATTTCACTTTTTCTGCATACTCGCCCGAATTCAGTCGGCCAATGTTAAGCCTATGGAGTATTTTTAGGGGTAGGATAAATGGATATACTGTATGCATGGATAAGTTGTGACTGTCCTGAAATTGAATCTAAAGTCTGCTCTAGTCAGATTTCTGAAACGAAGTTTGTTGTCAAGCTCGTGACCACAAACAACCTCGGAGACCCCCAGACAGCGGATCTTATCCCGATGTAGTTCCTATAGTCTCTATCTTTGTTTGCCATCGGTTCTCGTACAAAAACAATAAGTAAATAGTGTTGTGATTCGTCCATCACTGTTTGGTGCTACCCCTCTGTGTAGTGGGGGTGGAGGTGCAGGCCAGTGGGTCCTGCACGGTTGATCAGCCATGGTGTGGTGGCAGTCGGTGGTGCTGGAAACCGTGAGTGTGCACGAGTCTTGGTATATTTTTTGGCATGGGAGACGAAACGGTTTAATTGTGGTTTCGACGAAATATGTCATCTCATCAGGCGTGATACTTCGGCAACGTTGTAGGTTGAGATGTGTGGTCCTAGTCGGTGTGATGTGCCTCTCCCTGATTATTTGGGAATCTTTTGGGTTTGTTTTGAAACAGCCCAATTCTCCAAGGTTTATATGTATTTCAGAGCTCTAGTGATTTCATTCTGGTTGTGATGCAAAGATGGAAACTTTTTTTTCGTTAAAGAGAGAAATTAATTTCCCATTCTTGGGGAAAAAAATCCAGGAACGGGGAATCACTTTCCCACTTCGACGTTCTACTTAGTCTTATGAAAAACCACTGATAACATGTTATTTAGGCTGGTCTGTATGCAAATGTTCTGTTCATTGAGCAACATTGCCATTTGATTAATTATCCATACTATGTGGACAAATGCATTGAACGATTTTCAGAAAAGGGATCATTCCCTTTTATTGATTTAACAGTTGTTATTACTCACTAAGTACCGGCAGTTCAATTCTTCCAGGATGTTCAAATCCTCAAGTAAGGGTGGGGATCTAACTGGCTGGCTTGACATAATTTCAGGGGGAGGGGGGGGGGGAGGGTTCAGCCCAACAAGTATTACACTTTGTGACATGGGGGGAGGGGCTAAAAGACCCAAAGAAAATTTTATTTTTTATTAGTATTTTTTCACTTGCAAAAAGATCATTATGGTTCTGAATTCCTCTCAATAGCATGTTTTCCCTTGATTCAGCCACATTGAAGCTGCTGACCTTTAGGGGGTACAAAAAATGTATATCCGTTCTTGTGGCTTTCCATATATAATGTTTTTACTTTCAATATCCATCTGGGGCTGATCTTTACCTTCTCGTGCCTGTTTCGGGCCAGCGCACTTAACATTCAAGCTGGTACTCATCTGCACCTTACCTGGTGCCATGTTCCACTGCTGTTCCATTGTTCTGATCCCCCTCAGACATGTTTGCATGGTGTCAGGTGCAATATCTTGTTGGATATTCCACCGGTGCTACGTTGTCATAACCGCCGGATACATCCTAGAGCAGGCTCTGGTGATTGTCATGTGAGAGACCAAATGCTATACCAACTGAACAGTACCAACTGACCAATACATAGCGACCAGTACAGACTGCTCAGAACTGGCTGACCAATACCTAATGGCAGATACTGACTGACTGGTACCAACTGACCCATACTGGCTAACCAGTGATGACTCTCAACATTTACAGACTGACCAATGTGGAGTGATTTATACCAACTGACCAATATCGACTGACCCATACCAATCGATGGATACTGACTGACTGATACTGACTTACCACGTATAGGTTGGTGTCTTCCAGTTGGTGTATGTAGGTCGGTATTTTTTATAGAACTGGTTCGAGCACAATTGGATCCACCGACTGAGAACGGTAGCACCATACGGTCTAACCACAATGGAAATAAATATGGATAGGGAACACACAACGCCACGTCAAACATTTCTTTAGGGCATGGATAGAGGCTAAATGACAATCTCTGCCCCTGAAAAATTGGACATATATAATTCTCCCACTGTTCCCCAATCCAGGCTCACAACAAATGATCAGGGAAAAGCACACGTGTACACACAAAATCCACCTAAAAAATGAGTGTAGGTGACGGGCAAAGCACCCACCAACAACACAGCCAAAGTTAAAAGAATAGAGAAACAAAAACAAAACAAACTTGGGTAATACACAGTATAACCAAAAACAAACCAAAGAGAACATTCAGAGTCCCCTACTCTACCTGAGGAGCCAGAAGATGGCGAAACTGCACACAATTCACAAAGTTTTAGGCCTTATACATCATAAAATGTAGTAGCTATTTTGTTTTAGGTGCATGCAAACACATTTTATCTAAGATGCAAAGGTTGCAAAACAGAGGTCTCAGGATATGTACTCGGAATACTGTGAGAGAAATAAGTACGGTAGCCTTGCATACACAGTGCGGGGTACAATTTTTGGATAAATGTATGAAATACCTATTGTATGTATACACGTACAAATTCACCCGATGTCTAACTATACCAGAGGACCCCCGAACTCGAAACGATCACAAAATAACTATAAAGATGAGGAAACCTAACACCAGTTACTTTAGATGTAGTCCAATATACCGAGGTATGTTGGCCTGGAACAATCTTGATGGCGAGACTCAAAAAACAAATCTCGGTATTTACAAGAAACGGATAAAAAAGTTGTTATATGTCTGAAGAATGCTTATACCTGACCTAGTTACTTGGAAGATCTGTAATCTCATTTCTTTTTTTCAACTCATTCACTCATCACTTATCCCTATGGGATCTTGTATATACTACCTATACACCATGAAGGAACTTGTTACTGAAGGAAACATATGTACTGCTGGTCACAGAAGTGATCCCAAACCTGCTACTGCAGACGTCACTTATGCAATTGTATCTTCTTCTTGCGCAAATAAAAAAAAAAAAAAAAATGTAAACAGATCCGCCATGACAGCATGTTAGGGGTCAACAGAGGTCAAATCAGGTCACTTCCTGAACATCTAACGAACCACAGGCCTAAAACACTGTTGTGGACATGTCACTATAGACAATCACATGAATGAACAAATGAAAAATCGTTCTGGAATCGGAAGCACGTTCCCAGCGCGAAATTTCGTGTAAATTATGACTTACCTGATCAGTTGTGCAGTCGTACATTGGACCGAACGCCTCGTCCCCACACACTCAGAATATGAAGACCTGTGGTTTGTTATATTTCTGTTCAATGTGTGTGTGTGTATATATATATATATATATATATATATATATATATATATATATATATATATATATATATATATATATATATATAGTAAAGACGACGATGAGAGGAAATACTGTTCAATCATTTATTCACCAAAGAGGCTACACTGCCTGCCTCTAGGCTGGTACGTCCGTGGATCTCTGCTTATTCTTATGTAAATCTGATATATTGGGCTCCGCTTCTAGAGCTGGCACCTGGATAAGGTCTGACACTGTTCTGCCAGAGGTGAGCTGCTCCGCGCCTTATATAGGCCGCCGTCGTGGTGTGGGTGACACCTCTCGCGGAGTCTCGCCCTCCAGGAGAACCCCTGAGAGAGCATGTATATGGATATGGTATATGAAATTCCACATCAACAATTGACATTCATAAACTCAGTGTAGGATCTGCTATGCCCTATAGTATTCATATTCAAATAGCTTGTGCTCGTCATGAGGGGGTGGATTAAACAGAGACAGACATAAAAAAAAGACAGACAGGTAGACAGACAGAGAGGGAAAAGACCAAGGCACAGGTCAGATGAAATGGGGCTGTCGCCCCATATGGTATCGACAATAGTCCTCATAGAGCCCGACAGTATTTCGTCAAGGATGAGGTTGGCTGACATAGACCCAAGGACAAGGGGACAAACACCCCTGATCCTCTTGTAAATCCATCCTCACCCACAGCGCCTGTGTACACAAGCTGATATCTGGTATGTGGGTCAAGCATATACCCCTGCCCAACTGTACCAAGAAACTTATGTCTATTTATTGTGTCGAATGCTTTCCTTTCTTCAAAAAATGTGTTTGTAAGCTGTCAGGTATGTGTGTTCATTTTTCTATGAGCTGACGCAGAAAGAGATGTATGGGGAGGGGAGCGGGTCAAACAGCAAAAACGATGGAAGGTGTGAGAAGGAATGTAAGTGGGCACAGGGGCACCGGGGAGTGCTCTCATTTGATCCCTTTTCACTGGAAGTGAGGCAGGTACATATAAGACAGAGAGCATACACCACCTGCAGAAAGCTTCACAAGTCGCCAGACAGACAACGCCCAGTTCTATTCCTTACCTGAATAAACCTCTACTTCACGGACACAATTTGGTAAGTGTGTCTTCTTATGATGTCATATTTTCTGGTCATTGTTCCTACCGAGTCATGTTCTTTCCTTTTAGGCATATTTCAGTGCAATCGGATGTTAATTCGTAACCTTTTTTTATTTTAAAGAAGAGTAATGATATAGTACAAGCAAGACATTACATATGTGGCGTAAAGGCCTAAAGAAATTCTCCGTAATCAGTGGGCTTGATCGTTACTAAGTAATTGAAATGAGACAACCTGGATTTTTTGGAATTCTCTGAGGAAAAATACCCTGTTGGATACACATTGGAAAGACGAACGTTTATTCAAACTGTGTTCTATAATACCTTAGTACTCCGGGTCTATGTAGACCTACGTATTCTTCAGACTCGATTTAAGAGACTCCGGTAAAGATTGTTCATTACACGCATGCAGTAAATATCAACCTTCACAGCTTGCCAGAGGAATATTTATGTAGCCGATTTGTTTAGGTCATTGAATCGGTGAATTTAGTCAATACCTGTCGGACTTTCAACAGTCCCTGTCCCCCTCCCTCCCTTCTCTCTTTCCTTCCAATCCTCTCTCCATTGCTTTCCCCTTCTCATCCCTTCTTTCCCTCTCTGGTATCTCCCTTAAATTATGCTATTATATGTATCTTTACTACAGACATACACCATGTATCGTATTACTTTCGTTATGGCCTTCTCAATGGCGTTTCTGATGATGATGAAGTCGTCTCATGCTGACGATGCAGACTACGGTGAGCTGAGCAGTCGTCTGCTGGAGATCTTAACGAGGGCTATGCTTGGTGAGTACAATGGATAGTCACGGTCGTTGTTAGGAGATTACAATGCGTGAAGAGTAAGTAACGATCTGTAGGTGGATACGGAAAAAGAGTAAACTTTCTTTTTTGAAGTGTCAGTGTTATCTATAACAACTTCAAATATATTTCATCCCTGATGTAAAATTCAATAACTTCTGGTAAATAGAGAAAGGAGCATTATTGATCCATGGGAATGACCCATAATCGAGTGTTCCACCAAGTCGGCACTAGCCAGGCGCCTTGTGGTCACCTATTGGTTGTCGGCGACAGTTGCCAGCCCAAATCTCGCATTGGCAGCAATAATGTACTTGGTGGAACAGCTTATAACGTCGAATTCTTCACAGCTGGCCCTGCTGACCGCCAGCCCATGGTTGTATCTCCAAAACTCAGTCGCTGGCATCCATCAGCTGGCCTGTTGGTCATCGCTGACTGCCAGCTGGGGCCAAGAGCCCATTTTGAAGCTGTTCCACTGAGATGCACCAAGGAGGCCAGCCAGCCAGCCGGCAGTTATGAACGTAAAATTGTAAAATGCCTCCCGCAAAGCATCGCCGGCATTGGCTGGCCAAAAACTGTCCCAATTGATTTTTAGCCCGGCCAGCCAGCCAGCCAGGGATGCCAAGAGCAATGCCCAAAGCGACGGTGGCTGGTATCTGCATTGACAATGTAAACGATGAAAGTAAATAAGAAGCCTGGTATTGACTTAGACTGCTTTCGGCTTTTATGGGGAAATATCAACATTTAGATGGAAATCTAAAAGATATTTGATCACTGGCAATACTAAAATTCTTCTCTTGTAATGTTCTTTATTGGTACCTGCTTATTTAGTTAGTTTCTATAGTTTATGCCTCAATATGTCCTTATATTATTATGCCTCCTTTATGTAAATATCCTCTTTCTAATCAATCTTAAACTGATTAACAAACAAATGAGTATATATTGATAGAAATGACTCAGAATGAGGATTAATTACATGTAGTCGGTTTATCATCGTAAATATTCCAGAGAAGAGAAGTTTCTACAACGTAGTCCGGACCAGCAACTCGACAACAGTTTACTTCCAAGAAAACTCAAGATGCAAGCGGTGCGCCCACACATTGTTGTATAGGAATGGGAGGGTACGCTACCTGAATTACCTAACACATACATCGTCATGTAGCTCTAATGTCTCATCTAATAACAGATAAATCACAATGTACAGCATCGTCATGTAGCTCTAATTTCTTATCTAATAACAGATAAATTACAATGTACAGCCTATTGGATATGTCCATAGGAAACTAACTTGGAAGGTCCTTCATATGAGTGTTAATTACACCCCGCTTAAAACATAATTAGGAGCGTGTACCAACAGCCACACTGACAGGCTATTTAAGCTGCCGTGTATTACTCCTTTGCAGCTGGGCAGTCAATGGATGTCACCTGGGTATCTATTGGTGCAGGGGACCCTGCTATTGACCCTGTTATTGACGTGTTCCACCGGGCTGACAGTATGGCACTGCACAGCAACCATACGACCATCTTCTTAAAGGCTGTCAGGCAGATTTGCCACACGGCAGTGGAATGGCCAATGCATGGTAAAGCCTAATAAGATAGCTTTTGCGGGGTACCTGCCGTCGGCACCCAATACAACTGCCAATGCGACCTCGACCATGGCATGAGTCTGTGGGTTTGTATAATATACTATGTTTGGCAGACGCCCGTGGAAGACACACTTGATACACGTCGACTGCCCGACACCAGACAGGATGGTTGTTCCACTGCACCAATAGCTACCCAGGTGACAGACGTCAATAGACTGGCCACTAATGATTGCCAGACACAACCTTGTAGGTCTATAAGAGCACCAAAGGTACACAACAATCCAGATAAATGGACAATACAAAATAGAATGCCTCCAGGACAATCCATTGTTTCAGATTAAGATAGTTAATCATACAAAGTTTCGGAATATATTGACCACTTTTTCAACCCCAAGCTACAATTCACACATGTTATCATGGGACTTTTTAGAGAAAGTGGAGAAAGTGGAGGTCCAAGAGAATGTTCTACAATGGCTGTAGACTCCTTATATAAGGTACAGCTATGGGAAAGAAATTTGCCCCCAATTATGCAAAGATATAGAAGGCACAATTAGAACATGAAGTAAAGAAAACAGCTAAAAGTTATCATCAGTCTATTGGAGATTCTTGAATTATACCTTTCTGATTTTTGGTCACTCAAAATCGGAATTCCAGGAATTTCCTGGTTACTAAATAGCTATCACAGTTCTAAAATACACAATGGATAGGGAAATAAGGTTCTTGGATGTTACTTCTCTAAGGGACAAAGGGACAAAATGTTTAAAATCTTAGATATTAAATTTGTTTTAAACCCACTGACATCCATGAGCCCTTGCACACACAAAAAATCATTCTATCCTTCTCACACATTCAATGGAATACTAAAATCACAAATAATAAGACTCTACAAAATTTGTAACAAAAATTCAGTTTTCAATGAGGGATACAGCTTACTATTCCAAAGCTTAGGAAAGAGAGAAGATACTCAGCTACATTTCTCAGGATATTCAAATCAAAAACACTTAATAAATTACAAAGTACAACAGGTAATGAATGGCCAATGATAACAGCATTAAAATGTGGACATCATGGCTGTGAATACTGCTTGCGGATGACAAAAACCTCTGAAATTCCATCCCCTACCCTTGACTGTGGTCCTATCCAATAAGAGGAAGATTGACCCGTAAGTCCACAAATCTACTATACATCATTAAGTGCACAAGATGTCAAGAATACTATGTAGGTAAAACTTCAAAAACTTTTAGAGAAAACCTCACTGGCCACTTCTCTGACATTCGGCATGATCTTAACAAACCCGTGCCAGAACACTTGAATGACTTATCCCATACTGTAGAATAGGACATGGTTATCCATCCAAGATATCAATTTCTTGATCAAGGCTCAGCAGAGAAAAGTACCATCAACGAAGAGATATTGAATATAAGTAAATACAGATATTGGATATAATGCAACCTATGGGCTTGAACATTAAATCATCTCCAAAACAAATTGTAGTATTCACTATCTCAAATAGTGCTGCTGCTATCAAAATCAGTAGACTGGTAAAACAAAAGTACCAAACATTGTGAGACACATCTCCAAAACCTTTTCATGATGATTTAGTTGTTGCATACAGAAAAAACAAAAATTTCAAGGATATTTTGGAATCTAGTCAGCTAAAATAAAGATAGAATAAATCAAATGAATCTAAATCCAGTTAGAAATTCCATTATTAAAATCAATCAAATCAGAAATTCCCTCACATAAATTTGTAAATGACTTATTTCTATATTTTTCATTTTACATTTACTAATCTTTTTTTTCATGTTTTTAAATTACAATTTTTGTATATGTTTTTATTCGTTTTATTCAATATTATATCAAATATGATTTTTCTATATATTTATTCATCTTATTCATTTATTCAATTGATTTATTCATTATCTATAATGTGTTTACAAATCTTATTCTTAACTCCTTCATTTCGCATATGTACTTATGATCAATTTATTTAATTTATTCCCCTTATTTTGTATATCATTTATTTCCATTTTTCTGAGAATTTATAAATTGATTTCCCCCAATTTTCCAGATCAATGTTAACTAATATATTTTAGTTTAATATGATTAATGTAATTATCCAATTACTGTTTTATAATTCTTTCTCTCATTCTTCCCGTTTCACCTCACGTTCTCCTGGAGATTTATTGGTCATAGTTTTTTCGTACGAGGCCGCCGCGTTCAGCATATAATTATCTAATTACCTTTCCTGATTATTTCTATTAAACATTCTAGAAAAAGGAAATATATTGTTGCCAGTATACCTAAGAAGGAACAGCATTTTTACCTAAATAAAAGTTATGCACTCACGGATTTATGATAACTTTTAAACCTATTTCAGAAAGGAGATTTCAAGGAAATCGATGCTAAGGCGGGACTAATGAAGAAAGAGATCCCCAACACAGACTTCAACAAGGAATTGAAGATTATCGTCTGCGAAGATGGTCAGAATTGTAGGTTCGCTCTGCTGCCACCCGGGAAGGTAATTTGTACACAATAATCTGCTATTGAAAGACCTCTAAATGTCTGTGGTCATGGTACAACATAGTGCAGTTTTGCCACTCGTTCTGCTACAGCATGAGTCTCCTCACCTGCTTATTGTTCACAACCCCTACAATTCCTAAGTCTTCATTCTTTTTGGTCCATATGCAGAACATTGGATTGGTCAATTTTCATCGAATAGAACTTTCAATAATTTGTGACAACCTGCTTTAAGCATTCTTTATTGAGCGCAGGAAAACGCGCTCATATACGTCATCTAGAGGTTAGAATGCTCACACAGACTTCCAGCTTACTACAGAGAATCTAACACTTCACTATCAATGTCCCAACTACAAAGGCCTGGCTTAATGAGCAGGTGTCCAGTATCAAGCCTTATCTCACCCCGGTATTTTTCTCCATAGGCTTAACATTAGGAACTCGTACTCCACGGCCGTGAGGTTTGTGTACCCAATACTCAATGGCTAATTGGGTGATTCATTTCATCAATAATCGATGTTATATGGGGTGAGATAAAATTAGAAACCAACTCAATGAAAATTACTTGGTCTGTGCTCCACCTCGTTTGACCACAGAGTAATTCACTCAGCTTCACTTCGTGAATTACTCTGCAGTCAAACTTAGTGGAGTACGGACCAAACTATTTTCATCTCGTGGGTTTCCTTCTAATAACCATACCCCCTACCCTACTACTGACCTGGTTCCTAAAAATAGACATTTTTATTTCTAGTCTTTTTGATGGGACACATCTAAATACACTGTATTCAGAGAGTCAGATCTGATGGGACACATCTAAATACACTGTATTCAGACCCACTTTGTACAGACCTGACAAACTAGTTTTACTTCCTTCAACCCTGTCATCAAGCCTTGCACCTGAGACTTGACTATAGACTTGCTGAAACCCTTCCTCATATTAGCACCTCTCCCCACTCTTACACACACCCTCTTTACCTTCATCCACTGACCAGGTTATTGAACCGGTTATACTGAGACCCATATAGGACATGATTCAGAGACATTTTACTGCATTAGAATGTATACAATGATTTTAATCAGTAATCCTGTTCATGACACTTGAGAACGACTATCAAATTAATTCTCTAGCTTAATTGAAACATTCTTGATACTTAATTTTATATCAAATACAGATGGCTTAAACACATAATTTCTTATGATATTCTCTTACTTTTATTTCATGAAGTAATTTAGGTATACCGCGCTCTTCCATTTTAAATGGAAATAACATTAGCTCCTAGTTTGTTAGAGGCTTTTCCTGCCTTGTCCTATCTACAACACTATCTCGTTCGCAAAAATATAGAGCAGTAAAATCATGATCATACTGTTGTACACATACTATTAGCTATTATTTTTTTAGGTATTCCTTTCTCAACCAATGGATTGTCTTATAATAAACCGATCTATAATTCTCATGGAGTGCTGATCTATAACTATATGGAGTGCCAAGACCCTACCCTCTTATTTTAGTGAATGTTACAAACAGTATTTTATATCTGATTCCGGGCTCTACGGAGACTTTATTTGTATGTTTAAACGACGTGCATGTATATTTATAAAATTTATAGTAAGGACATTACATTCACCCATTTCCTGGGCGGTCTTTCACGTCAAGTTCATGAGATATGCACAGAGGAGCAAAATAAAGAACGAACACAGGCATATGCCAGATTCTCACAATACGGACAAGACAGGACAAAACAGGTGATACAGAGCACAGAACAGAGAGAACAGTTATATACATTATGCTTTCTGAAATAATGTTTTGAATAATGTGCTTCCTTTGCAGAGTGTGACCATGTTCTCCTCACTTTATAAAACTGGGCCCAACGAGATCAACCCGGGAAAACCAAAATAAAAACTTGGTGTAAACCAGTCAGCTTTATGTCTCATATATGTATCTGAATAGAGATATCACTGAGATACAATATCAAGTGCTCTTCGTTGTAGATATGTTTGTATAAAATTATTTCAATTTAATGTCTTTTACCAACTGTCGAAAAAGTTCAACTGTCATACCTACTGATTTGATAAGACATTGATATTCATAAATCTCTTAAAATTTAAGTCAAGATGAACCGAATGAAATGTCACCTATCTTATAAACAATACTCTTAATCTACAAGCCATGCTATTAGAGACATGCAACAATCAACTAATAAAAATGTACATGTACGTATGTGAAATAAACCCTCATTGAAACCTGAGAAAAATGGTTGAGTCTGAGGTTCATTGACATAATTATAGTTTTTAAATCACCGAATGCATCAGGAAGTAATGGATCTTAGATCATTCAGAAATATGATATTTTAGTATGAATGGGTCCATGAACATGATATCCCAGTTCCCTGTTCATCTGATAGAGTGCATGCCAAGTGCTTCTCCATACACTGCACCACTGTTGATCCGCAAAAGCAACGTAGCGAGCGGAGCAGTGAGCCGCCATATTTGGAGTTGTACAGGAACTACGAAATCAAACAATGAAGGTAAATAAAGATAAGCCTTGATGTTATGAATTTGTATAGCCGACTCTGGTGCTAAAATCCTCCTGCAACTATCCAAACTATCAGTCTCCACTCACGGGATAGCTTCTCATGGGGGTGGGCCATTTCACATTGATGGTGTGTGTCGTCACGGACTTGAAACACCTGGATTAGAAACAACCGGCCTCTGGTGTATTTATCTGTGCCTCGGCATTGTTAGGGTTCCGATAACGGCCGCTAGACGGCGCTACCGTCATTTGGCGTTAGTTCAAAATTTTGCCACCAGGATCGCCACTGTCGCAGCTGGGAGGCTCAGCATAATCATGACATTCAGATAAACTGTTTACATTTTTCTACAAACGTTCACTACACTTAGCACCATAACTGTGACTGTTCTGTATAGGTATTTATCCTACCCCTAATATAAAATCCCATAGGCTTAACATTGGGTTTCCGTATGCCACGCTGACTGGCATACGGAGTTTTATATGCCACTAGTGGCATACAGCATTCTTATCACGTAATATTCCAAAATCGAGGAGATAGGGTAGGATAAAATCAAAACCTGATTCGTTTTAATCTTGGCCACCGCATTCCACTCCTGAAGTTTTGGCTCCGGACTTCACTCGGCTTCGCCTCATGAAGTCACTTTACCAAACTCCAGTCGTGGAATACGGTGGCCAAGATTAAACCTCATCCAGTTTTACAATAATACTTAGACCTTTTGATGAAGTAGTTTATTAAAGCCTGTTGAGGGTGAAATAATTTCAAAATCTTGATTTCCCATGTCAACACTCTGAAAATGAGACAAATCTGAGTCCCAACCCAACCAAAATAACCAAAAATCTGCCAATTGTCTGGAACCCCCCCCCCCCCCCCCCCCCGATATACCTACATGGGACAGTTGGAATTAGGGTCCTAAGTGCACTAGATTTTGTAAAAGTTACGGCACATTTTGTCTTAGAACAGTTGGTGTCGGCAGGCAAATCTTCCTGATTTTCAGGCAGTCAGTCTTGGGAAACAATTATTTTCAATTCATTCCCCTGTCCCTAGGCCTTAATGAAGTATTTGTTGGTTGATTCCAGGTATCTACCTATATGGGACAGTTGGAATTAGGGTTCTAAGTGCACTAGATTTTTTTTTAAGTTACGGCACATTTTGTGTCAGTTTGGGTTGGGTCGGCAGTCAAAATTCCCTGATTTTCAAGGAGAAAATCCAGATTTTTAAATTGTTCCCAAACCCCTAGGCCTTAATAACGTATTTGTCAGTCGATTACAGATATATAGCTACATGGGACAGTTGGAATTATGGTCCTAAGTGCACTAGATTTTTTTAAAGTTACGACACATTTTGTCTTAGAATAGTTGGGGCCGGCGGGCAAATTTCCCTGATTTCCAGGCAGTCAGTCTTGGGAAAAAATTATTTTCAATTCATTCCCATGTCCCTAGGCCTTAATGAAGTATTTGTCAGTCGATTCAAGATATATACCTATATGGGACAGTTGGAATTAGGGTTCTAAGTGCACTAGATTTTTTCAAGTTACGGCACATTTTGTGTCAGTTTGGGTCGGGTCAGCAGTCAAAATTCCCTGATTTTCCAGGGAAAAAAAACAGGAAATCCAGATTCTGAAATAATTCCCAAGACCCTAGGCCTTCATGAAGTATTTGTCAGTCGATGCCAGATATATATCTACATGGGACAGTTGGAATGAGGGTCCTAAGTGCACTAGATTTTGTTAAAGTTACGGCACATTTTGTGTTAGAATAGTTGGTGTCTGCGGGCAAATATCCCTGATTTCCAGGCAGTCAGTCTTGGGAAAAAATTATTTTCAATTCATTCCCATGTCCCTAGGCCTTAATGAAGCATTTGTCAGTCGATTCCAGATAGATATAAGTCCGTGGTGTCGTGTTATATATGCGGGCGAGCGGTCAACATGGATCTCAGGAAAGCTCATGGCACCGGCCGGCCTGAGCTAGAAATCAAATGAAATTAGCTAGCCATTTTTTTTTTTTTTTTTTTTTTTAAATTTCAATCTTTAGACTACATGGACATCAGTCAGAATAAGACTGGTTTTAGCGTCCATGCAGTGGACGACTTACAGACCTTGATATAAGATACCTTCAGAATAAAGTTCCCGGTTGACCTTGGTGGTAACCAGCGGTCTTCAGTACAAAGTCACACAGTTCAAGTGATATACCCTTTCACACCTTTAAAGTGTAAGCTTAAGTCACAATTTACATAATTATTACAAGATGTCCCAATGGGATAACACCAGTTTACATCACATCTGTAGGCTGGATTGGGCAGTAGCCCATTTCAAAGTCAATGTACAGTCATTCCCCTTATCAGGGCTTCTATGTCAACTCTTTATAACAGAAAGTTCAGTTTACCATATACGAAAAATATATGTACATAGTATTTTGAAAATATCGAGACAGTTTCAATCCAGTTATACACATCACTGGGTCAGTTATCCATCACCTCACTCTGAGTTAATGGTTACTTAATTTTAATAACATATACTTCTTTTGAGACCACCTGAAACCTGCATACATATTGCCGGCGATGGTTTGCGGGAGCTATTTTACAATTTTGCATTCAGAACTGCCAGTTGACCAGTCGGCCATCTGGCCTTCTAGGTGCACCTTGGAGGAACAGCTTCAAAATGGGGTTTTGGCCCTGGCCAGCAGTCAGCGACAACCAACAGGCCAGTTGATGCTTGCCAGCGATTTGGTTCTGGAGGCATGGCAATGGGCCGGCGGTCGGCAGGGCCGGCCGTGAAGAAGTTATTTGACGTTATGAGCTGTTCTATCAAGCAGATCATTGCCACCGGCGCAAGATTTTGGCCTTGGAGGAACAGCTTCAAAATGGGGTTTTGGCCCTGGCCAGCAGTCAGCGACAACCAACAGGCCAGTTGATGCTTGCCAGCGATTTGGTTCTGGAGGCATGGCAATGGGCCGGCGGTCGGCAGGGCCGGCCGTGAAGAAGTTATTTGACGTTATGAGCTGTTCTATCAAGCAGATCATTGCCACCGGCGCAAGATTTTGGCCGGCAATTGTCACCAAAGACCATCAGGCACCCACAAGGCTGGGGCTAGTGGTGGGTTTGTGGAATAGTGTGCACTTGCATGAAGCATGAGTATATACCCAGATATTGTCACTCCATCAAAGATTAAAAAATACCATATGATGTTTGCGAGTATGTAGGTCAGCACACACGCACGAGACAGAGCTCCAGGACAAATACGCTGAAATGTACGGATTAATTTGAAAGATCGGATTATAATGTAATGTGGAAGGAAGTATGAGAATAGCAAGATCACGATAGGATATAGTGGATACACTTTAACGAGATTACACAAGGATTATTGAGTGGATTAGTTCGAAGCACGCTCACCGCAGGGTAGAGAAAGGTAAACATGGCGGACTCAAAGTGCGCCACCCGCAGAGTCACACATACCACAGCGACGGAGGACTTCCCAGCGCTAACCCGGGAACAACTAGAAAATACACCAAACCGGAAAAAGGTAGAGAATGGAAATGTACAGGAGGCTACTCAAGTAAGTTATAAAAGACAATTATCATCGCCAGGTTCTATCTTAAGTCCAGAAAGTAAGGGTTCTGAGCAGAAAAAAACAAATATCCAAACGAGTCACGGGGGTGTTAACAATCATGATGAAAGCATTATCATAGAAGGTGATTACGTAACACAAAAGACAAAAGTAGAAACAACTGAAGATCTAACCTTGGTAGACATCATGCAGCAGTTACAAAAAAACAACGAAAACGCAGTAAAAAAGGAAGATATGAAGACCATGGAAAACAACCTTTCTAACACTATTGAAAAAAACATCAAAGAAGTACACGGTAGGGTAGACGAGTTGAGGATGGAGTCGGACAATAGATTTAAAAGACAAAATGAGGAAATTGATCTCGGACTGCACGAGAAAAGGGTTAATCGCCTCAAAGGTGATAGCGGACTATCAATACCTTATTCATAAATCTGAGTTGGTAGCCCCGAAATGTAGGATCGTAATATGCAGCCTGTATTCAATCTCATTAATCCTAGCAAACCAAGGCTTCCCGTACGCTGAAATGAAGAGAGACCAGGACCTTATTTATAAAGCCGTCATCGAAATAAATAAGGAAATTGACCAACTCAACAAATCGTCCAACTGCATTACCCCCAGGATCGACCATCCAGTCCAGCCGAAGAACAAAGGAAGGATGAAAGAGCCTAAATATTACAGATTAAGAGACGGTATACACGCAACAGACGAGACACAGGAAAAAATAGGCTGGGAAATCGAAAAAGCGTACATAAAAAATCGCAGCAATGGTACACACGAGTGAATGGCTCCATACAGGACATTGACTCTTATGTAAATACTGAAACGCGTGATTCCATACCAGACACCCGGAATGAAATGAATATAACGGGTATCAACTGATCGACAATATAGCATGAACGATGTGTTAAAACCCAAATACTTCAATGCTCCATACCGGATGCTGACAGCATGGGAGGTATTAAGATGTATTGCTAATATTTATAAAATATAAAATGATGTTTTTCCATACTGGACAACACGTTATTATAAATTACAGGGCTTGATGAAACATATTTTTGTATAAAACTATATCCACAATAAATGTTAAAGGTATACATACCATTCCATACAGGGTGGTATATAAAAAAAAAGATATATAAATAAAAGTAACGTGGATTACTTACCATTGTATTTGGATACGTAATAAGTGTAGTGTATACGTGTTAAAATGATCTAGAAAGGTCATTCAAGCTGATGTCCCGAGAAGCTCTGGCTCATACCATATTACATCAGTCACACTTTGAAACTTTGACGGTAAGGATAGTCAATGATATGACCGACTATCTTCGATGCCCCCCAACGAACCTGTTCGCAGGCATGGTACACCTATATATTCCCATTTTGCACCTTGTTTATGTTCATGTTTGGTCACACTATATGTTGAAAATAAGTCTTATATGCAGGTCAGATATTACACAAACGGAATCTACCCCTATTATTGAACAATATTATGACACATAAATGTGATGAAATAAATGAAAGCAAGAGCTTTAAGATCTGTCATTGGAACCTATGTAGTTTGTTTTCAAAGGTGATACATATCAGGAATCATTTAAGAAATTTTGATTTTATAGGACTCTCCGAAACTCTGATGAAACAAAAGATAGACAATAATCATATAAACGTACCGGGGTTCTCAATATTCAGAAATGATAGAGAGAGAGGAAAGGGGGGAGGGGTCGGCATATATGTAAGTCAAAAATGGGCTCCATATACTGAGGTTTTTAAGGAATTTAACTGCATGAATAAAACTTTAGAGGCAATCACACTTAGAGTAAAAAAACCAAACCATAGAGAAATTACTATCGCTAATATTTATAGACCGCCGGGTTATAATATACAAGATATGTTGAGTTTTATTAACGAAATATGTAATAATGATTTAGTAAGAAACACAGAAATTTGGATTTTAGTAGATATAAATTTAGATGCCAGACAACGCAGGGACCCACGAAACAGGGAACTTATGGAAGTAGTGCGACAACACTGTTTGAAACGAGTAATAAGCACAGTAACTCATCCGAATATAGGGAACAGCACCAGCATAGACTGCATACTGACAAATGCTAAATTCTTGAGAACTTCTGGAATGTTAGATCTGTTTTATAGTGACCATCTCATTGTATTTGCAGAAAAGAAAAAGGACAAAGATAAGCATATTAATAAGAAAATATATACCAGATCTTACAATCATGTAAATGATGAGGATCTAAACACTTATGTAAGGGAAAATTTGGATAGAGGACCAGAAGACTCAGTGAATAATTTTTGGAATTCTTGGCATGAGGCAATATTACAATACTTAGAAAAAAACGCTCCATACAGGACGTTCACCGATAGATTTAAAAATACACCATGGCTAACATTGAATAATCGAAAAGATATAGGTAGAAAACGTAAATTATGCAGAAAACTTATTTGGATGAAAAAACAGAATAGAGACCCACAGACAATAAGAAACATTTATAATGATATAAAAAATCTAAAAACAAAAATTAGAAGGGAAATGATTTATGCAAAAAAGATATATATTGAAGAGAAACTAAAGAAATTTAAGAGAACACCAAAAAAATATTGGAAGGTCATAAATGAATTAATCAACCCAACAGAATCGAATCCTACAATAATTTGTTTCAAAAATGAGCATGGAAAACAACTGGACCTAGAAGAATGCCCCAACTATGCTAATACTTTTTTCTGCAACATAGGATCAAAATTAAGTGCTGCAATGGGTACAGACCATAGGATAAATCGGGTTCCACAATTGAACAGGGAAGGGTTTGAAATTAATGTAAATAAACTAACAGTCACACATGTACAGAAATTAATAAAGGAAATTGACATAGATAAGTCTACGGGTCTAAAAAATATAAACTGTAGGGTATTTAAAACAAACCTCTTAAAAAGCGTAGATTTATTAATACAACTACTGAGAATGTCTCTGGCTACTAGTATTTTCCCGGATCAATGGCGAGAGGGAAGAATTTGTCCGTTACCAAAATCAGGGGATTTAGTGGAAATAGGAAATTGGAGACCGGTATGCGTATTACCGGTTTTTTCCAAACTTTTAGAAAGGGAAGTGCACACTCAATTATATGACTTTTTAGAGAGGGAACATTATCTGAGTGAAAATCAATACGGTTTTAGAAAAATCCGGAGCACAGGAGGTGCAGTACTAAAACTCTCCCAATACCTGTTAGAAGCTAATAACGAAAATAATATCTCTATAGCCCTTTACATCGATATAAAAAAAGCTTTCGACTGTGTAGATCATGAAATCCTATTATGTAAATTATCCGAAGCAGGAATCGGCTCATTTCTATTAAACTGGTTTAAATCATATTTGTACAATAGGACCTGTTATACGATGTACGGGGGTGAAACGTCAGTCACAAATAATGTAAAGTATGGTGTACCACAGGGTTCCATACTGGGCCCTTTGCTGTTCCTCATATATGTAAATGACCTGCCTGATACTATCAAAGAAAATTGTATAATGTACGCGGATGACCTAGTGGTGGTTTCTAGAGGGGAAACACTTCGAGAGGTCGAAAGAAAGACTCAGGAAGTATGTAGAAATCTGGAAAGATGGTATAAAACAAATGGTCTATCTATAAATGTACAGAAATCCAAAATGGTGTATCATAACAATAAAAGGGGTAAATTAAAGGCGGAAGTATTAGGTGAAATAATACTGAATGGTAAAGTGATTACTATCTCGGATGAAGTAAATTACTTAGGTGCCATTATAGATTCTGAATTGTTATTTGAGAAACATGCAAATAGGCTGATAAAATCACTGAATGAAAAATGGTTTATTTTTAGAAAAATAAGAAAATTTATGGGAACAAACACTGCAATCAACATAACTAAAACCTGTATATTGCCGCTAGTAGATCATTGTGCATTCTTGTTGGAGGGATCCACACTAAAGGTGCGAGAAAATCTGAATAAAAATATTTTTAAGGTATTACGAACTACAATAGGTAAAGATGCATATAAAGATAATAAATATATAAGTACAGAAAAACTCTTGGAAAGTGCAAAGTGAGCCACCCAGATATCAGACGAAAAACATTGCTTTTAGGTATTATTCGAAGCTTAAAATATACGGGAGGCTTGGAAGAAAAAGATAAAGGGGGGGGTGATAGAAGGATAACAAGATCTATACATAAGAGAGATCTAGTATTAAAGCATCCGAAAAAAGAGAAATATAGGAAATCTGCGATTTATACAGGGATTAAATGCTGGAACAGTCTGAGTAAAGGAATTCAGGAGACGGGATCTAAACAAGAATTTAAAAGAGGGGTAGTGAAAAAACTAGAAAACTGGAAATAAGGGGATACGGAGAATGTCAAAATGTGTATCTGAGCCTGTTATATATAATATGTAATTCATCATTGTATATCAACTAAGGTAAGAGAATGAATGTTAAAGACAACATGGTAAAAAGCACAACTAACACGACTGAGTATTTATAATTTTTTTATTAATGCATGTAATCTCTATCCAAGGTAAATGAAATTTTTAATATGATATGAAATAGATGTTTATGTGAAATATAATAAATATGCATGCATAACAGGATAAATGAAAATGTAAATATGTTAGAGTATGACTATCAGACATAAAAAGTATTAAAACTCGAACATATAAATACTCGAACATATAAATACTCTTACCTGTCATCAAGGTGTATATATGTATATAGGTTAATCACGGAACCTAGGATCCTCGATGTATTACATTTCTTGTTCGGAAGAACAGATCATGTATCTGATTACAAGAAATAAAAACTTTTTCAAAAAAAAAAAAAGGGAATCTTCCTTGGGTAATCTCAGTCTGACGAGATCACATCATCGAAACTGTTGAAGTACATTCCAGACAGACTCTAAAAATCCCCTAAAGGACAGCCCACATACACAAACAGTACCGAGACTGCCTCTCAGAGGGCAGCACACTAGAACCAACGAGTTCAGGGGTCTGACACTAGATGGCACACCAGTCCGACTGGCAGCCTGCCACACCACATACAGCCTACTACCAAATTGGAGCTGGAATGTGATGCAATTGCTGCACTTTCTCTGAAAATGGTATACGCGGATATTATAAACGTGTTACGCTCATTTACCGAGTCTTTCAATGCCCCATGACCGGGTGCACCGAGCTTAGGCCACTCAAGAAAAAACTTCATTCTCATCACCAAGCCATGAAAAATATGACGAGGGGCGCTTTTTTTCCTTGCGGTCATGAGAAACAAGTTGTTTTTTAGTGGCTTACAGTGTCGACTGATTGCACAAATTTTGCGCCCTCCGCAGAGACCACACAGCGCCGTCTCGTCATATACGGAAAGATCATGTAAAAGATTGTACGATGGTTATAGGGAGCATGTCGTTACATAAATGGTTTTGGTCGTACACATACGACCTTTGTACGATACAATCAAATGAGAATGGCAAATATTGTTACATAAACATTGACCTACATTGTACAAATTGTATGGTCAAAAATTGTCCTAACATACGACACCCCTAGACGGTGTCGTGGGTGTTGATTCATGTATCAATTTATTCAGATCTATAATCAAAATAAGCTTTATTAACTTTAAAATACATAGCTTTTATAAAAATCACTAAAATAAACTGAAATAGCTAAGGCTCAAATTTGTGCTGTTGGTTGAATACTAGTAGGCTGAATGATCGTTAACACTGGAACCCAATCAGGGGCGTACCCAGGGGGGGGGGGGGCACAGGGTGCACGTGCCCCCCCCCCCCCGAAATTTTTCCAAGGATGGTCTGTTCCAACTGGAAATTCTATACACACTGTTTTTTGAATTTTGTTTCTATCTATCATAGTTAAAAAGTTATAGCATTATACAAGAATGGGCTATTTACATACACATAAGATATTGAAATCTATCTAGGGCTGGGGTTGGGGGTACATTTTCCTTTTTCAATTCAATTTGTTTGGACCCTTCGGGTTGGGGGGTACACACTTGAAGGATGCATGTATGGTAGTCCAGGGTGTGCCCCCCCCCCCCACCCTCTAAAAATAAACCCCTACATGCCCTTGTTACCATATGTATGTCATTCAACAAAGCAAATATGTTCCCAAAAAAGAGAGAGAGAGCTCTTCAGGGGGCCCCTGGACTCCCAAAGAGGCACTTTAAGGACCCTTGCAATTTTCATAAAAAGCCTTCAATCGGTAACCATCCTGGTCCATGAAACAAAATCCAAGAGGCATCTTGTATAAAATATAGAAGCCAGGTTCTTCTGTAGGCTTTGCCCCCTGGACCCCCAGATGGATTTTGTCACCAGACACCTGGCAATCTTCCAATGCAGTCAGGATCTGTAAAACCCCTTCCCAAAAACAAAATCCTAGGCATGGTAAAATGCCTGAGGATAGGCTTTCCTTTTGGACCCCTTTCAATGTTCAGAAATAGCCTCAGTTGTGTGCCCCCCCCCCCCCTTAGAATTAAGTTCTGGATATAGCTTGTATAATCTTTTGACATACAAGTGCACCCAGGGGCTTCACCCATTCACCACCTGGATTCCTAAAGAAGCACTTTGCCCCTGACCCATCGTAATTTCTGAATTATGAAAACCAAGTGCTTCCAGGGGTTCTGACCCCTGGACCCCTTGGATTGACTTTGCTTTTTGACCACTCAATATATATTCCCAAATAATCTCAGGTGACCCCCCTAGCTAAAAGATCCTGGGGCTTCATCAGTGCACCCAAAGCAGGGGTTATGCCACAGGACCCCTGACAACCCAGAAATCCAACTGCTTCAGGGACTTCACCCCCTAAACTCCCAGGAGGAACTTTGTTGCTGGAGCCCCTGCCAAACACTTCAGGGGTTTTGGCCCCTGGATCACAAAGGAGGCAATTTGCCCCTAGACTTCTCACAATCCCCCCAGGTAGTCTCAGGTGTGTAACCCTTTCCTGAAACAAAATCATGGATATAGACTGTATAAATAATATCTGAAACCAAAGTGCTTCCAGGAGTTTTGCCCCCTGGACCTCTCAGAGGGGCTATGCTATTACTCTTGTGGCAACATTCCAGGTAGTCTCAAGTGTGTAACGATCCCCCTCCCTCAATCAAAATCCTGGATACAGCTTGTATAAAATCTAAAACCCAAGTGAATCTTGAGGCTTTGCCTCCTGGATCCCCAGCAGAAGCTTTGCTGCTGGACCCCTGGCAAGCTACCTATGTAATCCCAGGTGTATGGCTCCCTCTCCCCATAACAATTCTAAGATCAAAATTCTTCCAGGAGCTTTGGTACCTGGATCCCCCTCTCAACTGGGGCATTGCTTCTTGACCCCTGGATAGTGACAGGCATATGACCCCCTCCCTCAACAAAATCCTAGATACAGCTTGTATAATCAACACATTCTAAATGCTGCTGGGGGCTTTGCCCCTGGAGCCCAAGCCAATCATCCAAGGTAGTCCAAGGTGTGCTCCCCTCCCTGAAATAAAATCCTGGGTATGCCCCTGGTGAATGCTGCTTGAGTGGAATGTGGTTAAGATAGTAGAAATTGTGCCCTCACCCCTTGCCCCGAATAAGAACATGCCTGTACATATGCCTTCATTTCAGTGTCATTCAACAAGGCAAGTATGCCACCTAAAAATGATCTAAATGCCAACCTATTAGGGGTGATTTACCTCATGGAGCCCTTCTAATATTTCCAAGTAATCTTAGGTGTGTGACCACCCCATTCGCTGAAAAAAATCATGGATACAAATTGTATAATGTATAAAAGCCAAGTCCTCCTAAGGGATTTGTCCCAAGAACTCCCAGGGGGGACTTTGCCACTGGACCCCCACTGATATTCCCAGGTTATCTCAGGCAGGTAACCCCTACCTGAACCAAAACCCTTGAAACAACTTGTATAATGTATTAAATCTGAGTGTTTCTGGGGTTCGCCTCCTGAACTACCAGATGGAATATGCGACTGACCCCTGACAATCTCCCCAGGTAGTCTCAGATGTATAAATCTCCCCAAGACATAACCCTAGGTATAGCTTTTATAAGTGTAAAATCCAAGTATAGCCAGGGGTTTTCACCTCCTTGACCCCCGTGAGGACTTTAATGATGGACCCTTGGTACCTGGTCTCAGGTATGTATCTCCCCCTCCCTGAGACAAAAACCTGGGGACAGCTTGTGTAATCTATGAAATCCAAATGTTTGAGAGGGATTCGCCTGGACCCCATCAGGGGCTTTCCTAAACCTCTGGCGATATTGCCATGTGATCCTGGACCACCATGTGGGGCCATGCAGGTAGTCCTCTGACAATATTCCCAGATGGCTGAACATATGTAACCCCCGCCTTGAAACAAAATCTTGGGGAGATCTTTAGAAATTTTATAAGTGTAAAATCCAAGTATTGCCAGGGGGTTTCACCCCCTTGACCCCCATAAGGACTTTAATGATGGACCCTTGGTACCTGGGAGCTGTTTCAAAAGTCGAGTGAAGTCTATGGTTTTGAAACAGCTCCCTGGTCTCAGGTATGTATCTCCCCCTTCCTGAGACAAAAACCTGGGGACAGCTTGTGTGATCTATGAAATCCAAATGTTTCAGAGGGATTTGCCTGGACCCCATCAGGAGATGGGGTTTGCAGCCAGGCCTCTGGTAATAATTCTAGATAGCCTAAGATATGTAACCCCTGTCCCTAGGAAAAAGATCCTGGGTACAGGTTGTATAATCCATGAAATTCAAGTTCCTCTGGTGGCTTTGCCCCCTGGACCCCGTGGAAGAGCTGGATTCCTGGTCACATTCCCCCTGAAACAGAATCCTGAATACAGTTTAATCTATAAAATCTAAGTGCGTCCAGGGCTTTGCCCCGGACCCCACAGGAGGGTCTTCTTAGCTGGACCCTTGTCAATCTTCAGAGGTGTGCCCCCCCCCCCCCCCCCCCCGAAACAAAATCCTGGGTACGCCCCTGATTCTTACTCCAAAAACTCTGATTCCACCTATGCGGGTCAACCCTTTCCTCTCATAAATCTATTTATAACCCTAGACAACATAATCTATTCCTTTGGTATAATATACCATAAGATCGAGAGATGACAGCTATCCATCATTCTATGGGAATCCACTTTTTCATGTTCTATATGATATATAGATTTCGTTTTCCTTGTAGAAAAGAAAGGTTATATGATTTAAATTGAGACTCATTCACGCTAATAAGATAGTGGTTTGAATTTCCCCAAATACCCTCAGCCCCTTGCTTTGGCCGATAGGTGTAGCATACTGATGTATTTTTTTGGACTCTCTGAATCCCAATTGTCATCATTGATGTAAAATTCATGCATGGGGTAGGCCTAGGCAGGGGCGAACCTTGGAAGGTAGGTAGGGGTCCAGCAGTGATCAAAGGGCTCCGCTTCTGGGGGTACCAGTTGGCGATGCCTCCGGAAGCACTTGAATTTGGTAGATTATACAAACTGTATCCAATATCTTGTTTTAATGAGTAGGGGGTTCCACACCTAAGGCTATCTGGCAGCAAAGCCCCTCCTTGGGGTCCCGGGGGCACATCCCCAGGAAGCCCTTGGATTTTAAATATGCAAGCTGTACCCAGGATTTTGTTTGCAGCCAGAAAATGGCAGAATTGGCTGACCTATTCATAGTCGCCAACCGCTGGCTGAAACCAATAGACCATTATAAAGCTGTTCCACCAAGATTGCTGAGAAGGCCGGCACACCGGCCAGCTGGCCATTCTGAATGGCAAATTGTAAAACATCCGATTTGACGTGGCGTAACTGAATGAGTCCTCTCCCACCGCTATGCGACCACTGATAGAGAGAAAGGGGAAGCGGGCCGCGGAAGTTCCCGCGGCCTCAGCTGTCATACCCATTCCGCGCTTCTGATTGGTCCAGCCACTTTGTTGTTTTGTTGTTTTGTACGACCAAAAGCGTTCGACACGGCCGTGTCGCCCGTCGGCGATGTTGAGTGGTGTCTATGTGTCATTCCACACAGTTCCTATGGAGTTTAAACCTTATAAACTCGTGTACCGGGGTTGTTTAGCTGCCCCAGTCGCCCTGCCCTGTGTGAGCAAGGAGGAAAACCACTGTAAGTATTGTTTTTAAACCTTGCTGAGTGGGACCTCAGCCCGGGGAGTGTGTGTGACAGTGTCGCTGTCAGATCCTTTCTGTTCTGATCATGGTAGTACCTTGTCAGGGCAGCGTTTATTGTTTTGACGTTAACATAAAAAAAACAGTCATGGGGAGATGACCAGGTTTCCCCGCAACTGCTCTTATTCTCGTGGACGTTGCTAACACTTGCTGAACCAGTCAGCCCGTGTTGCATACTGACGCTGTGTCACAACGTCAGATGTCTGTTGGTGGTTGAGGGAATTTATACCCTCACGTCGCTATCGTGGTTTCAACTGATCAACAGTCTCATCAGGCATAGGTGCGGTAGGTACTCTTCTGTGGTCTTCCCTCCCGCAGCCAGTGCGGGAAGAGGATATGTCAGTCCCCCTCAAAGCACTGCCAGCGCCAGGAGCTTCCCAGAATCGCGTTTTCTGCTCGCCTGCAATGTATACCGCAACACACACCACCAACATTGTACATCCCAGCCCGCATGAATGAGAATGAGAACCGCTCGGCACACTGCCTATCGGATAAACAGGGAACTTGGCTTGCACATTAGTGCAGCAAACATCAACCAGATGGCAGGAGCAAACATGTAGCGTGTTCATCGGCCGGCCGGGGCCGGCTGGCCATGACGCTTGGTGGAACTGCTCACTGGCTGCCCACCAGGCGATGTGTGGGTACCTTGTGGTTGTCAACAGACAAGAATTAGATGATTTGGTGGAACGGCACAAGGAATTTAGAAAATTAGGGGTGGCCAGCTGGCATACAACGTCAGCTGGAGGGTAAAAACCCGCCTGCAGAGCCGTCGCTTTCGCCTTTTCTGGGGGTCCAGGGGTAAAAGCCCTTGGATCTTTATTACAGAAACTGTACCCAGGATTTTGTTATGGGGAATTGGATTTACACACCATAGGAAGATTGCCTGGGGTCCATTGGCAAAAACCATCTGAGGGGTACAGGATTATAACCCCTGGAAGCAATGGGATTTTATATATCATTCAAGCTGTTCTTAGGATTTTGTTTTGGGGAAGTGGAGTTACATATCTCAGACCTGTGGTCCATGTGCAAATTCTGCATAAGCGCTTGGCATTTATACATTGTACAAGATGTATCTAGAATTTTGAGACTACATGTATTTGGGAAGATTGCAAGGGTCCAAGGGTAAAGTGCCTCTTTGGGGGTCCACGCAACAAAGCCACTGGAAGCATTTATATTTTATAGATTACACTGTAAAAGAAATTCATGGACGGTATATTACCATAGTCTTATCTACAGTTTCATACCATATATTTGGTATAAGAAAATGGTACTGCACCGTAAATGCATTCAGTACTGTAAATCATCCAATCTAAGGTCAGTCTGCAGTATGAAACAATAAATAGGGATACATTAGATACACTTAGAATAATTCTAGGATCAAAAAAAATTCTAAGTGGTGGAGGAAATCCAGAAGTTAACTTCATGAAAAAGTTTATTCACTTATCTTCTGTAAAGTGTCTGCCATTTAAAACATATTAGTTCTCAAGTGTAAATGACATTATTACATTCAGAGTATTAAACACCACTTTCATGGGATATTTCTAATACATAAGTAGAATTGACTCTTTCCTACCATTTAAAATAGTCAAGATTCACTATGCCTATGATAAAGCCTGCATTGACAACATCAGAATTGTAAAAAAAACTTAGATGATGAAATAACATTGATTACAATGATTGCAATGATCAATGATATTGATAAGCCAATCACTACCACATTAAGATACTAGACAAATCTTAAGTACATAAAACAGTTCTGGGGACTCACAGTAAGAAGGTATATGAAGTATGCATATTAATGGGCCATTTGTATGGTATATCTATAAAGTTTTGCAATTTTATATTTACTGGTTGCAACCATAGTCAAAATACGGTTAATTGCAGTTAGGAAATAAGGTCAGAAAAATATTACGGTCGCCCATAAAATTTATGGTATTTTGCTGACACCCCAGTTGCCAGGGAAAAACCGTATTATTCACGGAAATAAATTTAACAAGCTGTCCCCAGGATTTTTAGCTAGACACCCGAGGCTACATGGAAAGATTGGCAGGGGCCCAGCAGCAAAGACCCTCCTGTGAGTCCAGGAGGTGAAGCCTCCGCGGAAACACCCGGATTTTTAGATATTATTTGGGATTATTGCATGGGTTCCATAGGCAAGTGTCTCCTTGGGGGTCCAGCAGCCCCCCCCCCCCCCCTCTAGTGCTTAGCTCATATGGGTTGGATAGTTTTTAAGGTGACATAGTTGCTCGATTGTTTGACACTGAAACAAGGGATGGCCTACCTTACCTGTACCCCCCTAAATTTGCACCCCCCTGTTCACCCTAGATAGATGTCGATATGGGTGTCAATATATGTTTTTTTCTTCATGTGAAATTGACCCATTGGTGTATATCATAACCTTTAAACTAAAAAATATAGATTTCAACCAAATTTTTAAAAGTGTGTTTGAGGATTCTCGTAAGAAATTGCAAGGATTCAAGGAGCAAAATGCTTTTTGAGGGACTTAAGCTATCCTTTTAGAAAGTCTTTTCCGGGACATATAGTTTCTTTGTTGAATGACATAGTAACAAAGGCACATAGAGACAACTAGGATATGTTTTTAGAGAGAGGGCGGGGGGCACCTTTGAGACTACCTTACGTCTATTACAAATTTTTCAGCCGTAACAGACCATCCTTGGTAATTATCTTTTTTGACCGGGTGCATGTGCAGCCACTAACTTTAAGCAGCCATAGTGAAAGTATCATGGTACAAACTCTAATTATTATTGCCCTCTGATCATGGAGTACAGAATGAGCTTTTATTCATTTCTTCAACTGTGTTGATACTCCCAACAGAGAATGAGATATGTTTTAAAATGTGATCATCAAGATGTGTAATGAAATAATAAAAAATAGATTATGTCGAAGTAACTGTCTATTGAGAAAACAAGCGCTATATTTTTATCATATCTATAAATAGAAGGTATAATAAACTTTGTAACAACTATATATGATTGAGGGGTAGCCTTCTCTTTTACCAGTCTTGTAATCGTTGGAATACCAAAGTAAAATGAAGAATTTAAAAAGAAATTGTTTAAAAAGAATTGGATATCCTGTTTTATCAATTATGATATTGATAGCAGTTTTGCAAGGTATTTAACCTGTGTCTCAAGTTAATCCAAATATCGGGTAGTTCGAGACAATTTATTATCAAATACCGGTATATATAATTGGCCCTATGTTGAATGATCTGCATTTTAGAGGGGGGGGGGGGCACATTTGGGACTACCTTACCTCTATTACAGAATATTTAGCCGTGACGGACCATCCTTGGTAATTGTTTCCCCCCCCCCCCCCTTATTTTTGATTGGGGGCATCTGCCCCCTGTGCCCCCCCCCCCCCCACGATACGCCCCCTCCTATGCTTATTTGGTGGTGGATTAACTTTCCTTGCCCAGGGTTCCACTTCCCTTAACTTGAGTCGTTGAGATCAGCACTTTCACCACTGACTTGGATAACTGTTATAGCACGTGCTTTCACTTATTCATGCCGCTATCAATAGTTGTCATGGACTTAAGACCCTTCCTGGTTTCATTTGGTCCTACATGTGATATTTATTATCAAAACACATGTAAAAAGTATTTGAACTCAGTAGTAGGGGTGCCTACGGTTGGTTTATTCACTGATAGTCCATTCAGTTTGCGCGCGGGACGCCCGCAACAAGCCCGGGCATTCCGACTTTTGCAGTCACTCGGTGGATGTATGGCCGTCGCTGATTGGTCCGTTGTAAACTCGTCTTTCATTGGTTCGAAATGATATCATCGCAACAGAAATAGCAGATGACATCAATGACATCGGCGTGTTATTTTGGGCAATCTGTTTGAGAAAATCTCCTGTATGCTGTTGGATTTTGACCCCCTGAAAAATACAGTGACATCAAATTACCAATGATTCTGTCTGAAAGGAAGGAAGATGACTCTACGATCATGGACGGACTTGCTGTGATACGTTTCGTGTCTGCTCTGTGACTGTGAGTATTGCTACTCAGCTGTTGAGATGGTTCTCGTCTGCGTTCGCAACTAGCCGTTTGCGTAGCACCAACTTTATCAAAACTCGCGATATGAAAGTAGTGAAGCACGTTTGCTATCTGTAACGGCTTTGTATGCCGGTGATTTATGGGGGTACCTGCAGAACACAGCAGTTTCAGTCATACATGTCCCATTCTGCTTCGTGCAGGCTTGAAACCGACCCAATGTTTTGGTCTATCTTAGTATCTACCTGTTCTTTCGTCAATATGGTGGCATGCGTGCACTGGCCCGCCCGCTTACCACGCCTCCTCTTGCCAAATGCTTACACATCGAATGCAAACTGTTGCATCCAAAGTCAGGTTAGGTCAGGGTAATACTAGGTTTAATATGCATACGTTGCGTTGCATTATTGGAAAAACCCAAATTAGAAGAGTGGTGTAATTATGCACTCGGCAGGTGTAGCTCCCCAGGGCACCATCACTGGCACCAGGCTGGCAGTGGTGGGTCATACTCATAGGAACTGTGATGGTTGGGAAACTGTGGTCGTGTGGAATGAATCTGCGACAAAAGTATAGTATAAACGTTGTATGCTTATATTTTCAGTGGTGCAATACAATGTTCTACACCTGCATAAAAAAGCACACACGAGTGGTATTTTCCACGCACTATATTTTATAATAATTATTATCTTCCACTGTCCAGTCCAGGTCAGGGTTCCACTGCCGTATCTGGTGTTATAGTGGTAGCATATTATACAACTTTTTTTTCGGGATGGGGGGGGGGGGGGGGGGGGGTTCTGCCTCATCTCATGCCTATCATGTGCCTCTCTTTTAAATATTAGTCTTGCAGAATATATAACGCGATGCATACATTTAGATTCCATTAAACTTGAAAATAATGCAGTTGGTATATAAATGTGACATGTTTCACATTACATAGAATTTAGAAACACAACACTAATATTGTAAAGTTGTACTGAATTTCTTAAATGATTTATTTGTTCATTCAACCTTGCAGAGCTCTGGCGCATATCTTAATATAAACATTGATACTGATCTTGGCTTTAGCCAAGTTTAGGGCTACACATAGCGATATCTGTAGCTTGGTATACCTTTGCCTGCGATGATAATGATATGCCTTTTGATTTTGTCTGTTAACATTTCGATAAAGTATGTATGCAAAATGTTGATAGTTCCGCCTCAAAGTCACCCTAAACCCATGACTCACCCTCACTGATAGTCCTACCCTGGTCACATGAATGAAAAACAGACAATCATATGTATATAAATAGGCGAGATAAATATAAACAGGGTGGGACTATCAATGAGGGTGAGACATAGGTTGAAGGTAAGTTTGAGACTGAAACAATCAAATTCTTATTTAAATCTTTGTTCCCAGAGACATAAATTGGTGACGTAAAGATGAATTCAATTTCTAGGGGTTAGATTGCTACCTAAATACATCTCATAGATTTGATCACTATCCCTGCGGTGTAACACCAACGAGAAGCTCAACCTTGAGTTAGTCTAAATATATATAGCGTAAGGGTCCCTTGGGATGTTAAACAAACCAAATCAAATAGACAGAATCCGCTTGGTATTTCACACCCATATAGCTCTAGAAGTTAGTCTGACCTGCATGGATACTACCAACCTCAGCCCCACAGTTACCACTAACAAATCCTTTCCTGCTTGCCTGGAAAGGGTTAAATAAATGGTGGGTTCCTCTCATATCACACACAAAGGTAATGATTCTCTTTATTGATTTAATGTGTTTATTTCTTATTGAATTCCGAATGTTCAAATGTACAGGGATGGCGGTTGTTTTTGTTTTTTTGCAAGGAAATCCCTGTTTTGATTTCCAGTTTATAAAAGGATTTTTCTTGTGAAAAACAAAGAAATTATAAATTGAGCCTCATTCACGCCAATAAAAAGTAGGTTGAACCTCCCCTCATACACTTAACCCTATTTAATGACCAATATTGATGTATTTCCCACGTTTTTTCCAGTCTCTCTGAGGCAAAAATTCCGCATGAAAAAAAAAATTATTTTTTCCTTGGCCCCCAACTGACCACCCTGAACGTACAGATAATGTAATATTTAGAGGGATGGGAGGTAAAGCCAAATGTTATATTTTATTACATGTGGGGGGGGGGGGGGGGGGCGGGGGGGGGGAGGTGTGTAATGAAACACTAGGATATATGCGTAAAGTAATTTAAGTTATAATTAAACAAATCGCTTTATTATACAGTGATGTCCATTCACAGTTTCCTTCTTGTTACCATGATTTGTAGTACTACTGCTTTTAAATGTACGTTATCCACATGTCAATACTCATTCCAGAACAGTGGGGAAGAAAGATGCATACTGTCTCTCTTGCGAAATGACTAGATAGCAATTCTCTTATAAATGATGTACATGCATTACAATTTCTGGGAGCATGAATGTGGAAATACTGCAGTGTCGTTTTAGTGTGTCTAGTTATTCAATTTTTAATGGCGAGTTCCAGGAATTCCTACTCACCTTGGGGACTACTTTGTGCCCGAAGTGCCCCAGGCTCGTAGGAACATCAATTCCCCTTCAGTACATACACAATAATGACTGGTTTTGGGTACGAGTGGCCGTAATCTCCTAGTAGTTGATGCGTAGTAATATCTGAGCGATTAGCGAGGATATTACGTCGTCAACTATGAGGAGATTACGGTCACTCGTATACAAAACCAGTCGTTATTGTATTTACTAGTGCTCTTTCTTGTTACCACTAGCTCCCATGATAATCACAAATAAGTATTTTCATATCAGAAACTTCCCCCAAACTTAAACAAAAAAGACGAAGAGGTATTTTTGCTATATCTATAAAAACTTTGATGTATGTGAGTGCAAATTAAAAGATAACACAAGCGAATCTTTTAGTGGTATTATGTTGCAGATTGTTTCTCTCAATGTAATGAATTCGTATATGCTGACATCTTGTCCCCTGCGGTTTGACCCTCAGTAACTTTGACCTGAGGACAACCGCATGAAGTCACACAGAGTCCATCCCAGTCTCACATCCTGTATGCTGTCCGTTCATCCATTTGTTGCATCTGTATTGCACAGGGCGATTCATAAATCGGGTCGTTTTATATATGGACTTATATAACAAGTCTTCGGCAAAGTGGATAGTTCATGAAACATAACATTCTTCATCGAAATATTAGCACTGTGTTAAGTGTTTCCTCTGGATATTTTTAACTGACAGCTTTTGTTCTAACTCCGGGCGTGTGGGGTATTATTTTTTGTGCCCTAGGATACAGAGGCAGATATAGATAACCTCAATTCCTCTTCATATCTTACCAAGGTAGGTAAGCAGGTAATTACCTATTACAGTAAGAAGTTGGGGTTTGTTTTCATTTGCTTTACAGTCCCTGGTTTGTTGTGTTCATATATACAGGGGTCTCTTTCCTGGAGTGATTGGAGAGTGTGCGTATGAGACGAGGCTGGGGTGGGTGGGGGGGGGGGGGGGGGGTAGGGGAGGGGGTGTATTTCAAGAAGCACAGACAGAAATGAAAAAGTGAATACAGAAATGAAGGAAATTTGTGTTACATACGCTCCAAACATTTCATTATAAATTGAGTGATCCCCATGTTCGACGTGGGTTCTAAAACAATTTTACTCCAATTTGTCCTTAATATCAGGATTCTTTAATCACAGTTTCAAATTTTCCATAATGGCTACCTGCGACCAAGCACATTTTCGGTGAATTACATGGGTATGGAATAGGGACATATAGTCCAGCTGACAATTTGATGTTCCATTTGGAATGATACCAGCCTAGGCACTAGGCACGGATGTAGTGTCTAGGCTCGTGAGAACAACGATTCCCCTTCAGTAAATGGCAAGTACCTCGGATAATTTTGTACTTTCCATATTGAAGTTTACTGCATGTTTGACATCTGCAAATTGAGAAAGGCATAACGACTAACTTCTTTCCGCCTCGGTCTAGCGATCTGGAGTAGTATGTATGTCAGTTAATTAAAACTAATCGATGCCCCTCCTAAGAACTGTAACTGCTTTTCTGGGAAATATTTGCTGTTCTGCGCAAAAACACCAAGCAAAGGTTAGCGTCGAAAAAAGGGTAATCTTGTTATCAATGATAGTTAGCTTGATGGTAACCATGTTATATTGAGGATGGAATAGGATCCGTTCAGAAGCTCTGTAAGAGACTTGGGAAGCATTAGAGTCTATCCTGGTTACAAATTTAAAAAAAAAGAAAAAAAAAGAAGTCGCCCAGTTGAGTCTGGCATACCAGGACTTCGAAAGGGGTGTTTGGGGTCAAAGCACTACTGACGTCTCCCGGATGTGCAAGCAGTCGCATTGTTTCTGTATACTATGGGTGGACTAATGGTATTGAGGATGGGGGTAATGCGAACCGTACAACATCCCATGTCTACGGAGTATAAAGACTGCAAAATATGCTAGTTACCCAAAATGCCCTGTCCATCATTATTTCTATCATGTGGTTTTAGTTTTTTAGTTGAATTATTAGTGACGCAAATAATAATTATTATTGTCCCCAAGTTCATGACATGGTATAGATGTTAAGGTTGTGCTTTACACCTTTGAGTATTACAATAGTGGAACTAGGCTTAGGGTTTGGTCATAGGGATAGACATTAATGGCTTGATTCCGTTACTCTAATTTGGAGCCGATCATGATCGGGCACTGTTTGGAACTAGTGCACGACCTTAGTCCCGATCGGGACCCGACCACTTGAAGATGAAATGGGTTCCCTAAATACAATAGAGCCCGACTATGGAGCCGATGCACGTGCATCTCCTCCATTGCTATTCCACTAGCCCGACGAAACACCCGAGGAGTGACCAACCTAGAACCTCTGGCCTGAGTCCCTGTATCCTGCCCCTCCTCCTCCAATTTACTCTTACCACAGAGTTACCTTCTTTACCCGTACCCCATCCACTCCACTTCAGCCCTGATTCCTGGGCCTGTCAGGTGTTGGGGGGGGGGGGGGGGGGGCATACTACCCCCTGCCAGCCAACACTCTCTTACACAGCATTGTGGTATTCACAGTGTGACATTCACTCTTTCAGGACTATGTTGCCGCCATGTTAACTAAGCAGCCATGTGACATCCACTTTGTAATTCCAATATGTGACGCTCGCTTTGGGCTTCAAGCAACCTCCCCAAACCCTAAGATGCCCACCCACCCACTGGCCCAATTATCAAACTGACCACCCAACAACCAGCCTAATTACAACCTACCCTTTCATCAACCTGTCTACCCAACAATATATCTACCCATCAACCTGTCTATCCAGCAACCTGCTTGCTCACCAGCCTGCACATACTCCAACCTGCTTACTCATCAGCCTACCAGTCACCTACTAGCCACCTACTAGCCTACCTACCAAGCAACCTGCCCATCTACCAACCCACCCACCCATATACCATCCTATCTATGAAGCAGCCTGCCTATCTACCAAGCTGCCCACTCATCCATCTACTTACCCAACCAGCAATCTGCAAATTAGTGGCATATTTCTCAGCCATTTTCTTGTCTTGTCAAGCAAGGTACTTCAATCGTGGGCATTACTTTTGGAAAACCGCTGTCTGTCATTGAAAATGAATACTGCATTTGCTCCTAGTCTTATCATTAGGCGCATTACGGCGCAAAACTCCAAAACAAACACAAGAGAAAGCAGGCGTCAGGATTACCTCACTAAGGTAATGGACCACATTCAGTGTACCAGGTAATACTTTTAGATGGATCTTCCGATTCTAGGATGGCTAATAACTTCCAAGTACACGTGCCTTCGCCCATAGGCTGCATATAAATGATCCATAATTTCACTATTGTGACTGATCTTTGCCAAGTCACGTATGTGAATATTTTAACACCGGCCATCCGTCTATGGAGTACGTATGGCTATAGATAAGAAAAAGAAACGGAGACTCATAAGAGCATAGCCCACTGGGCAGGTGACGGTTGAACATTGGAGTTTTACATAAGCGTGGTTTTATGTGGACCACTGAAGCTTTATAGTTCAGACGTTACAGAGAGGCATACTTAACACGCACACAGAAGCATAGTCTCCACTATAACCTCAGTGCACCCTGTTCTCCCCGAGCAACATTCCCTGGGACTGAGTCAGCCGCAGCACTGCTGGCAGAACCAGCGGTCGACACAGGGGATTCCCATGCAACTTTTCACCGAGATTTGACTCTATTGTTTGTTAAAATAAACTCAGAGTGCCTAAATTTAAATGGTTGTAGTAAGAATTGAGTCGGAAATCAGTTCCATACCTGAGCAGTGCGGGTCGAAGAAGACAGGTAATTGAATGATTTTAGATAAAATCACATGCATCAGTGTCTTTAGTATTTAGACTGGAGGTATATGTAAGTGAATAGGCTATAAGGGCGTGTTCGACCGCATCAACGGGAATTAGGCCCAATCCAACATAATTTGGCGACCATTTCGCAGCTCCTGAACAAGTTTATTTGTAAAAACCGATGTGTTCCACAAGGAACTGCATCCAGCTTTCATTGGGGGTTCTGCTTTTACAAATTTGCGCATAGGCAAGGAATGTGACCACATAAAACGAACTTGGAGCACCCAAAGGATGCGGTAGATCAGTGAATATAAAATACACGTTTCTTAGGGAATAGATGTTTTAAACAGTTATTTGAGGAAGAAAAGCAAGCTCTATTGCTACTGATGTCGTGTCATGATACGGTTCTTTGGGGTGCAAAGTGGGGAAAATGGCGACAAAACCTTTCTGAATAGCTTTTGCTGGGGGACTGCAGTTATTTTTCATTAATTAATAGCGACATAACAATTGCTATATTACCAATTCAGCCACAGCCTATGATTCCCCAAATGTTTCAATGTCTTTTATTCCTACCTCACTGACATCCCTAGATATATACTGTAGCTCTCCGTAGTCACCCTCTTCTTGTAACAGATGTGAACAAGTTCATAATTCTAGGGTGAATTTTGGAATCCAAACTGAGGTTGATCCTGTATCATAAGGTAGCCATAGTCTATAATCCCCTTGTTGATTATACGTCAAACCGGGGGTGTGGCTAACTTTCCAAGTCAGAGTAAGTGTGTAGCTAGGGTTATTACCCTCTATTTTCTCTCGTGGTGTCGACTGTTATCCAGTCTCATCTTGCAAAGTGCGGTAGGTAAAAATCTTTTCCAACCATGGAGTTTAACGCAAACGCCGAGGGAACAAAAAAAATGATAACCGTAAAACTACTAAGTTGCCCAAGTTAGGGACACGATACCAACCCACTCACAGCCCTTTGAATCTACCCACAATTCTCAGCCCTATGCTGGTGCAGATATCGACCCGATTTCTTTGAAACAGATAATTCTACGGAAACGTGTGTAGAAGACACAGGTAGCATCAGAGATCCTAGGCACTTAATGTTCAAAATCCCGCAGCCAAATGGAATGGAAGACCAATAGTAACTAAAGTTTGTGTGCAAATATTTCCCAGTATTTTGGGGGACTCCAAATGGCTCCATGCCTTATACAAAAGATAGGGATTGTCAATATGGTGGGGAATTGACAGGTTTTCATACTTTGTACTGAGTCTACCAATATATTTTCGTTATCATACCCGATAAACACCCTCACACTTCACTTAGATTAGCTTAAATCACATTAATATGAGATAAACTGAACTTATGATGTAGTCATACCACTCAGAGTGACTGACATAAATTGGAGTTGGATATTATAGATTGACTAAAAGACTCATGAATGAGATATGGGTCTAGGAAATTCTATTATTTAAGCTCAGTCGTGGGAAATTGTGAATAAAAAGACGAGCGTGTGAGAATGTTGCCTCAAATACCTTTCTGAATTTCAAAAGACCTTAGGTAAGATGGTTCTTTCTTGTTCCGTTCTACTACATGAAATATTCAAATATGCAAATTAGCTCGAACTCAGTAGTGCACCTCATGCTGCTTTAAATAGAGTTTTAAAGGAAAATCACGATACACGTACATGCAGAATATTTCTTCAGGACTAGAATGTCCTTATGACGTATTGTTTTAATGACTAACTTTAGGCTTCGCACATACATGGAGGTGTTTATGCCCGTACACGTATACACACATAACGGTATAGGTATTGTCACAAGGATGACTCATTGTGTACTATTGTTTTCCCCCTCCCCTACACTGACCCCCGCGATCAATGGATTACACAGGTCATAGCGTTTATTGATTGACCGCTATACTTTCTCTTCTCACCCATGTTTGTGATATGTATGTCAGACATGACAGCTAATATCATAAGATAAATTCAAATTAATGTTCCCATGGATTTCTGGTAACCTACATGGTGATCTCAGTGGAATTAGTTTGGTATAACGTGCATCCACTGCTGGTGCCCCTACAGGTAAAGAAGACATGCTTTGGGTTTTATTAACATTTGTACATACATTTATATCAGAATGGTGGGACACACGAATCGCCATAAAAATAATTGATACCCTTTTTACTTTAGCATCTACTTGATAAGTTGATAGGACACCTGAACCCCAATTTCACTATTTTCATTTAGATATGATATCTGATTTAATATTGGGTCTCAATAGTTATGGACAATTACTTTAACGTTCCGTTAGTGTTGGGATTATTCATGACATCTGTCCTGACTTAAGGCTCGATTAAAATTTGCTTTATTGATGAAATTAGGCACAATTGTATATGAATAAACATGTGAAGTCCAAAACTGAAATGGAATAACGAATTGTAAATTTAATGAATATTCCTTTCTAAAGGTTATTAGCTATCGTGGCTATACACTTAAAGGTTTACAAAGAATTAATTTTAATGTCTGGCTGTATATAGAAACATAGATTTACGGCTGGTTGCCCGGCGAGTTCGTAGGGCACGAAGACAGCGATGGTAACCAGCGTGTCACTGGCCCGCCACTCCCTGCTTGATTCACACGTGCAGATACAGATGGGCGGGGGAGGTCGGGGGTAAGGGGGGGGGGGGGGTGTAGCGGGGAGAAACTATAGACCTGTGTGTAGCATAACATGTTTGTTTTTTAAAATCAATTTTCGTGCTGTATTATGCAAAACCGCTTGTAGGGGTGATTTTCATATTCGTGATATATATGGTTTAGATTTAGACATAAATGATATCGCGTAAAGGTGATTGCTTGTTCTCATGGTTCACTGAAGTATTGGAAGCAAGACATTCTTCGTTCCAATATTTAGCTTAGCTTAACTCTATGGAATGTTAGGCTGTCGTGTTAGGAACATGATACTTTAAGATTGTCTCGAAATAAGCCCTATTCCTGTTATATATTATTATACAGTGTATAGACTTATGCACAAACTTCCATGAAATACTACTCTCTGCTTCGAACGGTCATCACTACGGACTCAGTAACTACATTTTCTCATAATACCTTTTTAGGAAGATGGTTATATACTGATTTTTGCGATAGAGCTAGAAATTGATCGAGTTTAACACAAAATAAAATGCTACCTCAGATTTTTTGTTGTTGTTCCACCTCCATTTTGATATTCAAAATGGCGGTGTGGGAGCCTCAGTTAGAAGAGGGTGGTATAAAGTCACCGACACGGCGGGCATAAGAGCATAGACGATCACACCTGGATATGTACCTGAGGTAATCTGAACGGAGCTACATGTTTGACTGTGACATATTCCTATTGACCGCAGCCGTAAACCATTACTAGTCGGTGTTAGTGTTACAGACCAAAGCAAATACAAAATGTACAAAAATGGGGCCGAGAGGCGGGTATATTAGATATCATTCTAGGGAACTATCAATTAGATTTTTTAATCCAGCTATTCCTGATGTGTTTGTCCATTTGATTGCTTAAGCATTACGCACGTGATATTAATTCTGTTACGTATCGATGGCTGCTTCATTATTGAAAAAAAAGATACACAAAAGTTATATGTATTCAAATAACAGAAGACAATCCTCTATCATTTTTTTTTACACGTGACGTCACACTGTCAACAACACGCCGTCGCCATACAATTGGTTCGGTTGTTAAGGTCGCCAAGGTAGCGAGTGGTCTGACTATAAATACCGAGAGCAGACGATCTACTCCCATTCACCCGCGGTAGCTCGAGCTGTACACTTCGCCACGTATTTCGTACAATCCTCTATCATGCCCATAAAATCTCTTCTGGTTATATTAAACCTGCCACATACTATTACCACGGGAGCAGAACCATATCAGATTTGATTATATACAATGCTTACACACTGGGTACATTTTATGCTTGTTTAATGCAATGTTGAGGTATTAGAATGATTCATTTAGGTATTCATGTGTGTGGGCAGAAGGTATTTCTTGTATTCAAAGATAAGCGCTTTGAGGTTATATCCTCGCCGAATCCCGTTGGGTCCCTCTAGGTTCCACACCAGCCCCCTGCCCGCCTTCACCCCTAGCCATCTCTACTTCTCCATCCCCTCAACCATCTCCTCTCTCCATCACTCTCCATATAGATTCCCTGTTACGCTCAGGCTAAGAGAGGCAAAGATCTTGACTAAACCTGTACAGGGGGATAGTGATCCAACCACTACTGGCGGGAAAACCCCGCGGTCCCCGTCGTCATGGCAACTCACCGGGTATCCCCCACTCCTCGTCACATCACGCTTCTGCTGACGTCATTATGACCCTAACTTGAGGTCCTGTGGTGCGGCACGGCGCTAACACAGAGTCGCGTCTCCAAGCGTAGGCGGTCTGAGGTGGCATTCCCCGCTGGAAAAAAAAATATCGAAGAAGAAGAAAAAAACCAAACATAGACACATGGAGAAAATATAAACGGCTCTGAGTCTGTGCTGGGAGACTGGGCGGGTGGAGGTAGGGCAGTAGACCGAGTTCGTGGCAGGCGCCCATCACGCCACCACTCTTGTCAGCTGATCCTCACTGTGTGTGATCCAACCGCCGTCTACCAGGTCCAATGGGATGTTAAAAAAGCCTACATTGCTTGACAGTCGCATCTACCTCAAGCAACGTCCACCCTCCCACCTCCGCCAGGTGTGAGCCTTCATTGCATAATATATCCCACGCCCTGGAGGAGCTTTAGGGAGACTTCGCCGTTGGCTCGCAGCGCCCCAGCCTGTCGTCATCGTGCAATACCCTCGACCGGGATCTTACAACGGCCATAGGGCTTGTTGACAGACGTTCCACACGTCAGGACCGTGTATCATGAGAGAGTCACGTCTGTGCACGTAGGCGGTAGAGGCTGGCAGTTGGCAGGTTCTGCCATATTGATGCTGAAGGTGGGTGTGTGGGGGGAGGGCAGCGGATGTACGCATGGATGAGAGGATACCTGTAGCGGTAAGAACGGCTATGGACAGTCCTTGCGCCAATTACTGCTTCATTGATTAAGGTTAACTTGTCCTTGTTCTCCAGGAGGCTGGATTCTGATGAGTGGGTGGAATATGCAATTGTTATTATACATGGGTTTGTACTTGTGTTATCTCAGGTTGCCATTTAAGTTAGCCTGCTGTGGTTTTGGGGTTTCTTGGATCTCACGACCATTTCCCCCAATCTCTTAACCACCCGTAACCGCTTCCGAAATGATCGGATCTCAATTTGTACTATCGTCGTGAGCACCTGCAACTGGATAAATTAGTAATAGAGGACGAAGCCAGGATATAATGTCAGAGACAAGATAACGTGAGATGTTTCTTCCCTCAGCACTGTCAGTAGAAACACTAACCATTAGTATTAGTATTACTAGTACATACAGTCTGTCTATTTTTATCCTCAACGCTATTGACAGGGTTCATACAGGTTAGGGAAGAGTAAGGGAAGAATAATATTCTCATTGTTAGGGAAAGGTCAGCGAAATCTGACATTTCAAAAAGTATCTCATGGCTATGGCAGTCTTCTGCACAATCTGTAACAGAAATTTCATGCAAATCATCTTAAACATGCACTCATATAATTTGAGATCATGTCTATACTTTGTTATGTAAACTCTTTCGTCAATTTGGTTATAGATCTCCGTTTTGATAAATCCAATGTTGGAAAAAACCCTTTGCTTTGAAGCATCAACCAGTTGTGGCCAGGTATTTCAGGATTTACAAAATCATTGTTTTTATTTAATCAAATGGCAAATAATGGATCAATGCATTCCCCAGCATAGTTTGAATGATACCTTCAGCCATCATTTATGAATATTTACGATATCGTTGTTCGTTCAAGAAATAACAGACCAATAGCCATGGAACTTGCGGAGAATATTAATAATATGATAAATACTGTTGGAAAAAACCCTTTGCTTTGAAGCATCAACCAGTTGTGGCCAGGTATTTCAGGATTTACAAAATCATTGTTTTTATTTAATCAAATGGCAAATAATGGATCAATGCATTCCCCAGCATAGTTTGAATGATACCTTCAGCCATCATTTATGAATATTTACGATATCGTTGTTCGTTCAAGAAATAACAGACCAATAGCCATGGAACTTGCGGAGAATATTAATAATATGATAAATACTATAATTAAGGATTTTCTGTTATATCACATCATCAAATATGGGTTTTGACAACAATAGGCCCGCCCCCTAGAGTTATATCCCTCAATAATACCTGTCCCGGCCAACATGGGTCTGTCACAGACGCCCGCCTCTAAAGGGTTAAGGGTTTTAAGTGTAATAAAAAATATTTTAAGGAGCCATGTCATATCGTTTGAGGAAGTAAGAAAACAATCCTAACCAGCCTGAAAAGATCCAGCCCCTAGCGGTATTCACTGACACTAACTAATACCTGGCCCTATATATGCCCGTGCCACATCCACAGGCACCTGACGTAATACAGTTTAACGTGATATTTCGTTCTACTTTGTTCAGGGCAAATCATACATTGGTCAGTGAAAAATCAAGAAATCTTGATTTAAATTAAGAAAATTATCCTTATCACCCTGAACAAAACCTCTCTGACCGCGTGCACAGTATCAGCGCTACCCGTTTTAACGGCGTCCGCAGTACCACGCCTATGTGCAAGATGTAAATTACGAGTAGTCACTCTGAAACCAATCAAGAGAATGTGCTAGCAGATAGTACATATAATTAACTCACCGTCTGTCAATCCCTCGCATGCTACCAGGACCACTACTGCCATCTCACGGGCATTACATGGCCTTCCTTTACAAGAAAATATGAATGATAGTGCTGTAATTTGGTCAATTTGGTCTTGTATGCTGTAATTTGGTCAATTTGGTCTTGTGACACCGTTTGATAGTGCTCGTTTAAGTTTTGAATTTAGGCAGTACCCAGAGAATTGTGGGAGAACCCAGAGAAGTCAATTTGTAAAGACAACACTGTATGATAGAACCCTGACAAGTCAAACCTGTAAATTTAACAATATGTTAATGGCTTTCCGACAGAACAATTTATTGATTGTACATGATATAGTTGTCCTGATAAGTCAATTATGTAAATGTAACACCATAATGATGGTACCCGACAAGGCAATTTGTAAATTCAACACAATATGATAGTGCGCTAGCAAGTCAACCTTTTAAATTTCATACAGTAATGATTGTATTCCAACAAGGCAGTTTGTTAATTAAACACAGTATGATAGGTCAGTATATAAACTTAACATCATATCAACTTTCTAATTTAAAACCATGGGGTATCTAGATCAGCCTGTCACTTAAGCAGGTAAAATTGAACCCCTATGCATAATAACTCACTCAATAAAAAAAACACCCCAAAACACATAATTACGATCAATTTGCTGGATACATGGCTAGGGTTGGTTTTCACTGTTCGAGCTACCGCATCAAAGTTTTTTTTTATTTACGAAAAAAATGTACTTTATTCAGATTTCTGGCAGCGATTTTGATTATTTTAATGTATCACTTTTGTGTTACAACACAAACGCACACGAGCGCAAAATAGCATAGGGAACGATGAACACTTCGTTGTTCTCATTGTAACGCTTAATCTTTCACCCTATCTATAGTTCTGTGCTACTACCTATTTACAGCGACCAAAGTGTCAGAAGTTTCACCAATACGCTGAAAGAAAAAAAATCTGAAAACAAATGTCTGACCAGTATATATAGTGTTGTCTAGTTAGTGACTAAGAGAATGATTTGAATTTAAACTGGTGTTATGCGCATGCGCACACGGCTGGTTTCCATCACCGGAAAGTGGGAGGAGGTAAAACAAGTACCGTTAATGACATGGAATTTTGGCAGACCAATTACCTTCATTACGTTTTAATTGCTGGATATTATGTATTTCTCTCTTTAAGATGAGTACCAGGTAAATGCATGATACTGACTCATCACAGTCCATAGTTCCATCCAGGGTCAATACCTGTCAGGTGACCATGATGACGGCATCAGGTGTCGTGTGTTTATTCAGAAGTGACGGTTTTGCCGCTGAGGTCCTCATAGAAATATTATGTGGATGGGTAGTGTCCTATATAGACTTTAGATGTTTTTACACTAATCCCACCCTGATAAAAGTTCATAAGTGCTGGTTCCATCAACATGATGGATTTGCTGTGTTATAGCTTTGTATGTCTTGTTGTATCTTACATCGTTGTGATATATCTTACCTCCTTTGCTGTGACACGTCACACGTGTATATTCTGGTGCTCCACCACACCGATGCTTCAAGATCTACCGCGACATGTCGTAACAACAACGCGAAGGTGCTTAATCAGACCAATGCATCAAGACAAAAATGCACACGATTATTCAAAACCTAGCAAGATTTAGCAACATAACCGAATTGTGACAAATCTCGCTATATCTTGTGTGTTGGTGGAACCAACCCTTAAAAGGGAAACAAATCTTTGGACGAGTTTACAGATGCCCTGATTTGTCTTATCTGGACTCAAGGGGTATAATAGACAGGCGTCTAGTGGAAATCGTATGAACTATCACTGGCCGCCAAGTGTCAAGATCTGGAAACATGACTACAATGCTTGTTGATCGGTCAGTGTCTGGGGATAAGATAGAACCCAAGACAAGTATGATGTATACACTGTGTCAGACATGGGACAATCTGTATGGTGCAAAGTATTATTGCAAATCCTGTTGCCATTAGAGTGAAACAATATGGAATTATCGAGAGAGAGTCGTGGCATAAATTGTCTGTAGATTAATCGCGCGTAATCAAACCAACAACTTGCAAGGAAAAAGAGTGTCAACTGACATTATGCGATCACCGTTTGCAGGAATCTGACTAAGGCTAATTTATCAGATTTTTTTTTTTTTTTAATAAATTCAGTCTGCAATATTGCTTTGACTGTAAGTGATAACAAAACCAAGCTGAACATTCACTCAGTATTTGTAATCATTTACAATCTTTTAATCGTACGTAATCACGGACCCGGTGTTAATTTTGGACCGACGTGTTGGTGTCAGTGACCGTAAATATCTACCCAATGTAGTCTCCCAGTGACCGTAAATATCTACCCAATGTAGTCTACCAGTGCCCGCTGTGTGGTCAGTCCTCCTGCAGGGTGGTCAGCCAGGCGTCCGTGTCACGTGATCTAGGGGTATAGTATGACTTGTACCCTGACGAGAGCTAGTCGCTAGTTGTCCAACACACAGCCTTCTCGCGGTCATTTCAAGGTCACTTCTGACTCACCCTCCTCTGGGCCCTTCTGTACCAGGCTCCAACGCTAGGTGACGATTACACATGTTGTCTTTTCAATCCCCAATCATAGGCGTCAAGAGAGTTATATAAAAACAACTTGTGGTTCTCATGTATTGCGATATGTGTAATATTCTCATTATTTAGTACCAACAATAGAAATAAACTAAACCTTTCAAGAAAATTCATATTTTTGAATAGAGATGTTATAGGCTCCCAACGGCATATATATGGGTTCACGAGGCTTTTTCACTACCTCTAGCGCTCGTGGCCACGGAGAGAGACTGGTAGGCAGATGCGTACGTGTAGCGAATTCAAACCAAACCCTCGCTCCTAATGCATGTCCGGCCCCGAGCATTACTGGCACTTCCAGCCTCCAGGCGCGTCCTGCCCAATAAATAACTTAGAAACTCTGAATAAGAGCTAGTAAATAGTTAAAGATATACTTGTATAGAGTATCTAGTTTATCATGTTCTAAGATTAGGATTGTTTACGTCAGGTGGGTTGCAAGCGTGGGTTGTGACGTCCGGCTCCCACATACAATTCAGGTGATAACTCTGTGAATAATTAACTTAGGAACTTAAAATATGGATTTTTAGATAACCAAATACGCGCTTGTTTAGAGTATCTAATGGGAAATTGCAAATAACATTTGCAACAATTTTGATAACATTGGTCACAGTGTAGGGCCTCTGCCACACATGTTTACAGTTCTCAAACGAACAACTTACAGAGAAAATAGTGTCAACCGACATTATGCGGTCAACGTTTGCAGGGATCTTACAAAAGCAAATTTATCAGATATTTTTTTATTATAAATCCAGTCTCCAAGATTGCTTTGATTGTAAGTAATAACAAAACCAAAGTGAACATTCACTCAGTATTTGTAATCATTTACAATCTTTTAAAGACTTTTTAAAGCATTCGCGGGGGTGGGACTGGGGTTGGTAGGGGGGATTTCATTTTAAGGTGTCATTGCTCGGATTCTTTCTGTTGCTTCATAAAGTGTTTTTTTTTCAATACCTTTGTTCCTTTATTATTTGGAATGATAGTGAAAAGCGAGTTCACATCAAGCAGTATTGTTAAATTTTTGTATGAAGTGGCCTGTGTCTTTTACATTGGAGTCTTTTTGGGACCATTGGTTCCAAGAAATTCTTTCCAAACAATGAAAAATTTTCTGTGTGGCGATTTTGGATTTTCAACTTTTAGAACCTTTACTATTTTTTGCTTTATTCACCTCTTTCTTCTAGCTCCTTTATTTTCTTGCCTATTTCACCTTTTTATAATTATGCGCATCTCTCATAGAGCTGCGAATATGAGTGTCGTCTAGGGGTGTTTGAACAGACTAGGAAGGGGGTGGGAGAAAAAGCTAGGTTTCGGCATAGGCTTCTATAAGCAATATGGAATACTGCTATTGAATTATAGAGAGGTGACATTTAGTCTGTCATCTTTTGTTCCCTGCTGCAAGGCATGTGCCCCCGAGATCGTGATAAGGGCAGAGCAAGAAAGGTGCCCTTGCAGAGCTGATTGACAAGTGTCAATTATAAGCATAGGATCACATGTCTGTGATCTGGTCTAAGAGGGGAAATCTAATTGAATCAATTGGAAATTAAACTACCCAAACAAACAATCGGAGGGAGGCAATGTCCCTATTTGAGGGGTGTCAGATCTGGCATCGAGTAATCGTTCAGCTGTCGGCGAAAAGGGATGGCAGCAAGAGACCAGGAAGGGAGGGGGCCGTGTGTGGGTCGATTACTAGTCTATACCAGGCCGTTTGTGGAAAATGGTATCCGTTAGCTGCTCAAGTATTTCTATGATGTAGGATATGTCTGCTCCTTGTTTGTATATCTTACGGTCTACAGAAACTTGTATGAAGCATTATCACCCCTCCTTTGTCTGCAAGCTTGATTGTGATCTCCTTGCACATTGCTAGTTTCCGTAGTAGTCTTCTGTTCGTTTGTTAGGTTAGTCTTTTTTGTTTTAGGTGCTATTCTTTTGCTAGATTTCCTCAAGTGTAATGAAGCTTTCTAAGTTTACGGACCCCGGGGAAGGGGGTGGGGGTTCAGTTTTATATGCCTTTTCGTTTCCTGCGTAGTGTCACATCCTCGAATGGCACTTCTGTCGTTTTTTTGCCGTTGAATTCTTCCCCTTCTTGCACGAAGTTTTGAAAAAATGATCAATTCTTAATTTGCGATGAAACTGGTCTAGGTCTTTTTTGTTTTTAGTGAATTATGCAGCTATGTAGGAGCTATTTCCTATAGGGATATACACGAGACGCAGTATTTGTGTAATTGACAACATTAAATGTTTCACTGCCCATGTGTATCTGTCGCCCTGTTAACATCGGAGAAGATTCTGAACATCGGGGAGTGCCCGAATCGTCAGCCCTAAAAATAGGTGAATTGACATAGGCATCACATGGAACAAGTCTAAACATGCATGCCTGGGCATGGTGCAATATGTTATTTTATAGCAACCCTTATGGAAATCACGTGATGATCCAATGACATTATTTCTGACCTCGTCGAAATTTCGCTAGCCCATCGTCTGGAAAAAAAACCACCTGATGTAATGATAAGTTTGGTACCAATATAATCTGCAGGTAAACTGAAGAAAAAATGCATATAATCATACATGTAATTAGTTACAACTTTCATCTGAACAATCTACTATCAGTGAAAGAACTGCTCTTCGTAGCAGAACTGATAAGAATAAAAAAAATGTACAGTTAGTGATGACTCAGGAGCACAGGGTGCAAATTCCGCGAAACAATATCATGGAAATTGGCCTTATGTTAACCAGACAAAATGATATCCAATAGATAATCGAACAGGAAATGCTACATCATTGTGACACTCGTTGATAAAGTGCCTATTGCCGGTCCGTTGCGAATACTCTGTTTAGATATCATGGGCATCTAGCAACAGATTTCGGTTAAATTGTTGATTGTTTCAGATCTTTAGTACGTAATCTGTGTGGAAAGCTAAAGTGTCACTGTATTTCCTTGTCGTTCTATTTTACCGTGCCAAATACGACAAGTATTGTGCATGAGATATGTTCCACTAAAAGAAATCGGGTTCACCATGATATTTACTTACATGGGATGGCGGATGTTATTGTCAGATTCTGACATATGTGGTTTAACGTGCTGGATTGATTCGATGACATTTTGTACAGTAGCCAGGTGACACCGGTCACCAAAAGCTCTCCTGTTAGCCACATTATCAGTGCAGTGAAAACAATCGAAAATAAGTAAAAGTCCCTTGCGTTCGACTTTTGACCCATATATCACACATGACTCATGCTTTGTGTACTCAGTATCCCAACACGGGATGTGAGGTCTTTACAACTAGGTGAAATCCACGAAAATATACATTTATAACAACACATTGTCGTCGGTTTAATGATCGTGGGTTCAAAATAGATATATATTATTAGAGAGACCCCCAAAGTCAGGTTATACTACTGATGTGCAAAAATCCTAATAATGTACATGTTTGGAACTGCCATTTACAGTAACTGCTGATGTTTATTTTTTGGGATCATTCTTGTTATCCTACGACACTCAGTAGTGTCCTTGACTCGTGGGTACTTTAATGCCCCTTTATATTTTACCAGGGTAAGTACACGAGTATTTATCTATTCAATGACTTGGCAGATTCTCCGTCATCCGCAACAGACAGAATACCCAATTCCGGTCGATTCTATGAAGTGGAACAATACTTCGATTCTATTATTATGAAGTGTACAAAATGTACATTGCCATTTAGATCTTTATGTGTTGGTCCTGTATGTACCAAATGATTAAGGTACTCACAGGCAATCTACTGTTTTGATTACATTAATCGTCGGTTTCCTCTAGGCCCTTTTCTTTTTTACGCTATGTTTCACATACGATTTCCATGTAAAATCTTAACCTGCTCCGTGGTAGTTCTCTGAAGGAGATAATTAAAAAAGATGACGGATCATAATCCTAAAAACTATCACGTGTCAGCATCTTCTAGTAATTGGGATTAAGACGAAGCAAAAAGTAGAGCTTCTACCAGATTCTATTCACTAGAAAAATAGGGAGTATTAAGCCTACTCTGGCGTTTCTCCGCTGAAGATTCTTTCCTCTTCTGCACATGGCCGTGATATTGGTTTGACCAGGAGATTCTCATCTCGATACACTCGGGCGAGCACAGAAATTGCCTCACTTCTCAAACCCCACCCCATATTTCTCTTTATCTTTCTACGCAAAGTAAACTCTCATGTTTCTGCGAGAGGATCTAGGTTTCAATATGTATATATATGTATGCCTTACTATGATCCGTTATATATATAACTTATATCAGCAAATATTAGTAAATTAGATTATAAATAGCCTATGGAGGAATGTTATTAGTAATAGCCTGTACGTGTATAGGATATATTTTACATTTAAATTATTCATATGAATATTGTTTTTCGAAATATATATTTGACGTGTCTTTTTCGAATTCCTGTTTCCACCTTTACTTCGATTTTCCAGAAGGGAAACGTAAGATTATGACAATTAACACTGATCAAGTAAATATATTCATTTAAGATTTATAAACATATCCATAACAAATAACAGATGAACAAATCAAACTTGCCCGCATCTATCATCCAAAATGTCCTTCCACTGACAACTTCTAAAGCTAAATTGTCGCCCAAAACAAATAGTTGGTGTTTTGCCGAACATTGTTGACTGAGACTAATGCTGATATCATATCCCCTGTGATCAAATGTAAACCACACATTGCATCTAATGAAAGTGAGAGGCGCCAATTTATATCCGTCTCTGAGTCATAGTTTTGGGATCGGTTCAGGAAGCACGGCTTCGGAGGGCGTGCCATATAGCCTTTGTTACGTTATGCTATTTCTGAGATATATGACATTAGAATATTTCAGGTCGAGCCCGGAAGAAAGGTTCCCAGTTATGTTATATCAATCGCGACAATTTTTAGGCCTGGAAGTGGCCCGTCAAATATATCATAATTTTTCTTGTGCCTTCTATGTGCATTTCTTTTTTGTATGCTTTGTTCACCGCAGTGTATTATGTTTTATGTATGTTTGTTTGAAAAAATATAAGACACATCCGCGTCACTTAGACATGTGTTATTCTTGAAGGCTATACATATTGAACATTTGTTAGATACCTGACATCAAAACACTCCTCGTCTATCCACTGTCCGTCCAACTCTGCCGTAATGGAAAGAGAGGGGTTGGATATAAATCAGGGAGGCTGAGATACAGAATAGATATATTCAATGATTATTGCGTTAAGGAGTGGTTGTCCGGCTTTTTTTGAATAACGTATATGCTGACTGTTCAGACTGTCTTGGGTTACACAACGATACTCACTTGGTTTAGAAAGCGGAATATCCAAGTCCATGATACAACACAGCAGCAACCTTTTGAAAATAGTTACCATAGTTTTAAGCTCTAATTGTTTACGTTCAAATTGTGACTTTCTTATCTGTGACATTCAATATCCGCATCTTTATAGGTTTCCTTTGTGAAGAAGTCTATATCCATTATATATATATATTTAAACAGGATATCAATCTGATGGAAATAGAGAATAGCCTGATGGCTTGGTGTCGGGAACATCCTGATGGATAGTTTTCATTTGTTTTTTTCAGTTCGCCCGCCAACGCCGGGCCACACCGCATCGTCGGTGAATTTGTCTTGTGATTGGCTGGATCCCACAGATCAGACTCATGTTGCTCCTGGCGATGGCCAACCAGGGCAGTCCTTGGGACATGGTATGCGCCCACCAAGTGGCAGAGGTGGTGCGCCAAGGCAAGAACGATGAGGTAAGAAAATTACCGTATTGATTAGTAATTTAAAAAAAAAAGTATTTTCTTTTTATTTGCAAATCATGACATCTGAATACATCAGTTCTTTCTATTGGCAATCTGACTGGAACAAGCAAATAAGAAACAAACTGCATATCATCCACTCAACTGTGAATGGGAAGAGAAACTGTGGGGGATCAAGTCGCAGTGAACAGATGAAGTCGACCCGTCTGAAAATAGGTCACTCCAGACTTACACACGAATATCTCCTGAAAGGGGAAAATCCCCCATTATGCCAAGCATGCAATGTACCCATCACTGTTGAACATATCCTGCTGAACTGTAAAAGTGTACAAGAGAATAGAAGAAAGTACTTGAAAAACAGTAACAACATGAAAATGTTGTTTGAAACTATTCCAAAGAAAGACAATGTATTTTCACGAGGCACACAGTGTGAGCGACTGCTGATGTATGACAAAGCCTGGTCCCACTGTTCCATTCGCGGGGCGGGATTCGCGGCAGGCCGGTTGTAAGTCCTTCACCCATTGGTTCTTGTGGTCATGTGTACAAGTTTATATGTTTATACACACACATATTCCAAAGAAAGATATCATTAGGTTTTTGAAAGAGACAAATCTCTTTGATTGTATATAAAATATTTGAAAACATTGAAAAGAATTGACTGAAATAAGTCTACAAAAGTGAAAAGCTAAATCATTGATAGTCCCTATATAACCTCAGGGTCCCCTGGGACGTTAAACCAGAAACAAACAAACAAACTTCCTGTTGGGATTATAGGTAGTAATTAAAAGGTTAAAGTCTTGAGATGGCGAGGCTAAGTGATGAAATAGACAGGTTGTAACTTAGAAACAACATCTTAGACATATTCAATTGAGATCATGTTGCTCCAATTGATAAGAGACACATCACAACAACATATCGGTCCCTTTCCTGGCTGTCTATTCCTATTAACAACCACCCACTGATTTTGAGGATTAAATCATATGCTCTACTATTTTGTAACCAGTATTTGTTGAAACTTTGATGGGATGGGAATGGACCTAAAGTTAGATTAGCCACTCATTTCTATCCAAATCATACATCTTGTAGGTACAGTTTCGGCCAGAAAAACCTGTAGCATTTATTACAGATATTAACTGAGTGGATATAAAGCGTTAGCCCTCACGAACATTACCTTATGCTAAGATTTTTTCTTTTTAAATTAAAGCTTCTTCCCGGAAAATTGACAATATACACTGGCCACACAATCGTCCATACATCCTCCATTTAACTAAGGGGTTTAGAAATAATTGATATAGACAATCAGAGCTTAAAGTAAATGGAGAGTCCTTTCTATCGATATATTTGACCAAGTGGTTTATAAATAATTGAACCATATACATACTGATATACTTGAGAATTCATAGTAATAGGCGGGTTTACTGTACCCCTTTAATTTGTATATTCACCATTTAAACAAGCGTTTAGAAATGCTTGACTGCTACGAACAAGTGTTGGTCACACTACTGTGAGTTGGAACTGCTATGAGTGATCCATGCTCCACGTGATCGGCTCAGGAATGGTGATCAGATTCGTGGGAGCTACTCAGGGAGGAGCTTGGCGCGTGCCCCACTGACCGCCGCGCCCTTGTCACCTGCTGGCACCCGCCCGTCCATCACTCCCCTCCCATTGAGCAGCTCTTCATACCCACCCCAACCCCAGATGATCTATCACCCGGCGTGATTCGGGCTACTTTGTGGCAGTATTATGAGCATGCAAGCAATGCTATGAAGAAAACCAGTATTGAATGATTAACCAGTCAGCAATTTGTTGCAGAACACGGTTAATGGGAGTCGCTCAAGATTGACTGGTGAACCCGGTGAGCTGCTCGCTAAAGACAGCACCGAATAAACACATCTCATTAGGGCTTAATCAAATCCGTGCTTGGAATATCTCGGGTGTATTAAACTTAGGCTAATAAGAGATATGTTTATGAATAAAGTGGTGTATTTGTCACTGGCTTAAACCATGGATTGTACATTACACTGTTCGTTCTTTAACCTTACTTATCGCCGCGTAAGGTATACTTTGACCTTAGGCAAAAATCAAAAACTGTTATACAACAATGTAGTTGTATATATAGATTTTGCAGGAAACTCTATCAGTGACGCATTTCTATGAATTCTTCGATTTCCAAATTGCAGAAGCAAATAATACATCTTTAATGGCTAGTAATATAAAGTACAAGCTTAGCAAAACATAAAAACAGGGGGGACACGGAGATCTTGGTGTATGGGGATCCTTACGGACACTACTGAGCTTTCCGCGAATAGTTCCCGTTACCACCGAAAGGCGGCGGCACTCACAACACCGTGACCACACTTTGTGGTGGATCCAATGAGGATCCGTGAACCCATAGGCCGTGGTTCATGAGAGACTTCTCATGTGTGTGTGATTTACCTCTGGTAACGAGAGGGATTGGTCAAGGATAGGGCGCTTTGTGTCGATCCACCCTGGTATTAGAGTTTGTCTTCGTCTGCCCTAGTCAAAGAGAATCACCACATTTACCAAGCCTGAACTATATTTGGTGCAATGGCATTTGATTCCTAATTGTTATTTGACTGATTCCTACCATCAAACTTGAGCATTTTCTCATTTTCTCGTTCGTCTCTGACCAGACAAAAAGAGCCTTCTCTAAAGAAAAGATGGTATACTTTTTAATTCTACTGCAAAGAAATCATCGGTTCAGTAATAAAACCATCATGTATAAGACTTACTTGATAGTTGTGCTAAATATACCTATTTGATAGGTGAAATAGTTATTTCTATTTCACTTGGCGGATATAAGAAATTGGCCCCTGGTGAGCTATTTTGCCATCCTCATGGTATAGATCAGTTTCTATGACAACACGAAAGACTACACTCTCAGTCATCTATCCATATGACTATCGGTGCTAAGGTCATTGCTTGCTTAGGGCTATGATTTTAAAACCTAACTGGTAAAAAATGACTCTAATCTCTATTGGAGCTAATCAGGATGGGAATTAGGTGAGGCGATAGCCCCTTTTATAGGACCTGCCCTGGGAGGTCTGTACAGCAAACCTCAAACTATGCCCTCTGACAACACTGACTATGAAGGCAGTAGCGATAGAGGCTTGATGGAATGCATTTGGGGTTTTATCCGTTGAGAGACCCTGGAGGAAGGAGGGGCTTGTGGTGAGGAGTTGGAGGGTGCAGGCTGGAGGAGCCGTGGAGGAAATGGCGAGGCCAGCCAGCCGGACAATCGGATCAGTGGCGGGCGTCTTCAGTCTGCTGACGTCGTGATGACTCACCCCGCAAAACGTCTTATTTGGATTAATGAGAACATTAAGAAATGAAACCTGTGGTTGTGTGTGTGCATGAGGAGATTGGGATTGGGGGTGGGTACAGGGAGGGAGGGAGAATAAGGTGTCTTGGGAGTTAGTAGGGAAATGCGGATTCGGTAACTTGTAGCTGGCAGCGGAAGGAAGTGTTGTTTGGAAGGAATGCCTGACCTACATTAGGGCCCGGATGTACTTTGCCCTGTCCATATGTGGCGCTCCGTGTAAATTGGTGCGGAGCATCTCCGGCAGGAGTCAGGACGGGTAGTAAACATGCGGAATGGTCTTGACACTTTGTTTGACGGAAAAAATACTTTGGATTTGGAAGAGAAAGAAATGTCCAAATAAAAAAACGCATGTAAACCTGAATGCATTATATGTCATTCAGCCTTGTTTGATTCCATGATCTTTCGTGGGTGTTTTTTTACTTATGCCCAGTTCACACTGTGTAACTGAGGGTACCTACTAGGTACGTCCAGTCTCAGACTAGAGGTACATGTGAGCGCGTAGCGCGGCAAAACGCATTGTGTGAGCTGTACGGTTCCCGCTATATACTAGTCTGAGACTAGCTCAGGCTGGAGGTACCTGGGTACGCCCACTAGGTTTCTAGTCGCAGGGGCAGTGGTTCACACACCTATTTGAGCGTTCCTTGCGGCTGAGCGTACTGGAGGTATGCCCAGTCGCAAACAGTTTGGAATGTCCAGTCTCAAGCCAGAGACCGCTAGTAGCAAGCCCTCTAGTCACACAGTGTGGACGGGGCTTTAGGTTAAATACATCATATTGGACCTAGCTAGCGAAGGAGACGACTGTGTTACACTAAGCTACCACTGTGAATGATGGATTTGAATGTTTTTAGATTTAAAAACAGATGCATGTTTTGTTATATTGACAGTTGTGGTACTGTTTATATCTAGACGTCATAATCGTATAACCTATGCTGGCAGAAGTTCGTTCTTCATGATAGAATAAGGGTTAAATGATTGGTATACGCCAAGAGACAATTTCCATACTTCATATACCAGAAATCACGGGAATTTCGTTGCAAGAGGGTTTTGAAAATTCATGATATCTTGAATATTCAAAACCAATTACACTCTGTAATTGCATCAAGAAAGTATTTCCCCATGTTTTGTTAAAGTTATCAGGTTTGGTGTATACAATTGAGAAACTATCCTCGCACCATGTATTTCTATTCGAGCATACACTATATAAAGTGCCTAAAGGTTAGAGTGGTCACGTAGACTTTCAGCTCGCTGCAAAAGGCTATCCCTTCACTATCTGTGTGCTTATTCACTGTGATATTGGGAACGAGTGCCAGTGTCTTAGAAAATGTCGCAACTGACCATGACCAATCACTTAATATATATAATGTATATTTCGATCCTATACTTAGGCAGTTGCAGAAAAAGAAAGTTAACTGGGTGCAAGTGGGTTACAGAAAACGTTCCTTAGACAGAATATATCCAAAATCATTTAATAGTACTCTCCTGATGCAGAGGGTATTACCTAATGAAATTAATTCACGAGTACCTGTTTTAAAAGCTTGACATGAACGCAGCCCTTTCCATCATATACTTAGAAATCTAGAATAATTGGCTGTTTATCGTTCTTCAGCAGAGTTAGTTCATATGGCAGTGCATGTATGTATGATTTGAAGCAAACAAACCGAAATGAAAGTGAGCCCACGTGTAACTTCTCACGGATATACCATTGTGGCCTGATCTTTTCGCGTCAGACAACTTTCATAACTATGCCTGATACATGACCGCCCCTCCAGCTACCGTCACATATGCTGCATCTCTACCAGATATATGGATATGTCGACCAAAGTCGGTGCCTGTTATTGTTTGACGTCACACTCGTACTAAGAGATAATCACGAGATAATCTGATATATATCTGTGCGAAGATTAACCTAGAAGGCTCGGGAGACACATGCCAGCCTGACACGTTGTGGTATGAAATTAGGTCAACAAGACGTAAACATGTACATATAAAGTGAAGATGTTGAAATTGTTATTGCCAGAAGTCAACTGATAGACTAGAAAAAAAAAGACACCATGAAACAGTGTACAAGTATATGGAGTAAGTGTAGTTCTACAATTGACCACCAGACGGTGGTGCTGTGTAGCCGCTTGTCGACTGTCAGCACAACAGAAAAATCTCTGCTGCGCTCCAGCCACAAGCTTCCCGTAGCCTTGTTTATCTGAACGCCATATTATAAACATCTGCTTTTAGATGTACATTTGCTCTGATGCATGTTATGCTACCCGGGATTTGCATACAGGAGCGCACCTTCATTCTGGAGCCTATCGAAAACAGGGTTAGTAACCCTACGTAGATACTCCAAGTAAAATAAAAGCTTGAACAAAAACTGAACCTAGTGATAAGATTTGGGGGGAATCCTGCATCATAACAAGTTTTAGTTTACAGATTATTTCTCGTTGGATATTTTGTTTTGTTTCAAGTATAGGTTTAGACCTAAAATAAAGAGAAATAAGACAGAAGACTTCAGGTATTATTATTTTATAGTTTCAAGTGTATTTTTTTATTATGGCTATACATGTGCATCAGAGGTTAGGGTAAACAGGGTTGTCATCATACGACGGATGAAAAAGACATCTGTTTGTGCTTAATAAAACACATCAACTACAACTCCCGGTTGGTGGGGGGGAAATGATAACACACGATCTTGTTGACTATAATCATTGCATATTTATATCTTATTTTTAATCCATGTCTTACGATAACACTGCTGACACTCCCTTTATTTATCCCAAAATGCTGTAGATCTGTGACTGTTGACAGAACACTGGATGTAGAGGGTGATGGGTAGTCTAAGTAAATACAGGATGAGCAAGGACGGCCAGGAAACGCTGGTATTTTCTTTCATCCAATGCCCATGAACAACAGGTCTACTTTAATTCAGTTCTTTCCTGTAAAACAATGCTCAGGCTATATAGTCAAGAAGTAGCCATAAACCATAAGTTGAATTCAAAAATGTTTTTATGCTCAGTGTATTTACAGATACTGGTAAATATTTACTTTTTGGACTGCCGTTGTTTCTTCCAAGAAACTCCTCACCACTGTTATGACTTTCGATTTTGCAAATAAAGCTGTATTATACTGAAAACCAATATGGTAGAAAAGGTGATGACAGGCTTTGTATTATAATAAACATAGACTGCAACTGTCGTTGAAAAAGTCTTGGTAAAAGTAAATTGGTTGCATTTCATTGATTTAACAACAAAGAGATATCTTGTCATGGACATTCAAAATCCTACATACAGTAGGTGCAGCTCCACTTTTCCATGTGCTCACGTGACTTATTGCGTATCTCAATCTCCACGTGTAGCTTGTACTGGACACAATGACTTTGTTCATGTGGTAGACCACTGGTACTCTGGATGGAGAGTGATGATACATTCGTAGCAATAATCACGCGAACGCTGTAACTATATAGCATACAATTGGCACTCCCCCTTCTCACACATGTTGATAATCTTCAATAGATCAGATGTAATAGCAGTCCTACTGACATTATCATCTTTCACCTTTTAGTTCTATCCTCAGTTCCTGAACTGTATGTCACATATCACTAGCATGAGGTGATGTGGTTTGTGTCTTGTGATCAGACAATCAACGAAGAGAAAGGTTCTCTTTTCTAACAAAAAGAACAGAAAGGGGAAAAAAAGGTTGGAAGGATTGGTACTGACAAGTTAAGTAGTACTGCCATGAGGAAATTTGTTTCCAACATAGGGCATTATAATTATAAACATAATTGAGCCAAAGTGGACGGGAAAAAAATCCCACACAATACTTAGTTCACAAGTATTGCAGATCAACAGTTGTGTTTCTAACGTTGACACTCTGATCTAATCTGTGCCTCCTGGTTTGACGGTTGCGCCCTCTCCTGAACAGTCCCTTGTGGTATTCTATCACTTCAGTTAAGGAAGTTGTAGTTCTAATGAATTCTGTTTTCATCTGCAGCTGCTGCTGATCGACAGTCGATCGTTTCTGGAGTATAACACACACCACATTTGTAGTGCGGTCAACGTGTGCTGCTCCAAGCTCGTCAAGCGCCGCCTCCAACAGGACAAGGTACGTCAACGCATGTCTACTACATCCATTAAGAGTTCAGTCAAACTTCAACCCATGTGTTATATATATACCCATGGTATTAACTTCAGAAGGAAGAGACTATGGTTGAAACATAAATGATATCTCTACCCATAGAGTGAGGTGTTCCTCGCTCAAATCATAGGGCTTAATGTGTATATTGGGAATCATGCTTTCTTTTATTAAAACTTACTGCATATGTTAACATTAACTAAAACTGGGATTCTGGAAGGAGAATTGATACATGTAAGAATAGATTATAGTGTTGGGAATAGGTTCGTTGTGTTGCCGTCCAGTGGTTTTTGAATTAGTTCATATATAGCCCACCAGATGTCCTGCGTGTTCGTGCGGACGACGCGAGGATGACTTGGTGATAAATGAATCTCTATCCAATCACCCCTTCTGTACACCATGAGATCTTTGACATTGTCAGACACAGACCTAGAGACATCAACAGCAGTGGTCGATTAGGGATAACAGACATCCTATAGTTGAGTGCATTGTAGCTGCAGTCAGCTTCCATATAATTGGTGATCAATAATCATTTTCCGTAACTGGGGCTTGTCTGGGATTTCAGAATGAAGGCAGATGGGAGACAGTGGTGTCTATCAATATGTCTTTCTTAGTCTACTGTTTTATATAGGTGTGTGAGAGGTTCTGGTCCCCCGATCGGAGGCCTCCCCCCCCCCCCCCCCCCATCCCCCGCCCCCGCCCCCGCCGATCCGCCTCTGAGAAACCTGGATTAAAGTAGAAGGAGGTAAAGTTAGGACCGTTTTCGTCTCGTTTAGAGCCGTTTTTTTAACCTTCAGAAACTGTCAAACTGGCATAGATTTGTAGTATTATATATAGGCCTTATCACATCCCATTAATATGCCTCATCTCATTGGCTACGCAACATATTCGGACAAACACCTACATAGCAACGTATTCTTTAACAATAGAGGACTGAGTATGTGAGCATACTACGTTTATAATACCCATTTAGATTATATCCAGAGAACACATTGTATTCTGTGGTATACCAGCTTCAATCTGGTGGGTTTAACATGCATATCGCTTCAGTGATACTTCAGATATGGGTTGAATAAATAACACAGAAACACATGGCTGCAGAGTAACTCACTGGCAGTCCTGACCAGCATATTCCTATATTTTTCTATATGAAACAGAGACAGTTATCACCTAAATAACCCATACTCGATTTTGCAACACTATACTTTTTGGCAGCAGTCATAGGTTTAAGGAGATACAAAACAGTCTTGTGATCACACCCACCGTTTACAGAGGACTGAGCTTGTTTGACTGCATTAGTGAAGGCCTTATCTAAACAGTACACCACTGTGCGCGCTGAGCAGTCACATAAATGTATTGAGCGCGGGGTCAATTCACTCAAATACATTTCATCAGATTAGCTCAGCAGTGTTGGCCATGCTCGATTTTTAGTATAGTTAATAACAAACTTTGGAGAGCCAGGAGTGGTAGATTCCACTTAATGGCTAAGACATTGCCAGTGCCATCAAGCTCCTTGTCTGTAGCTTCGTAACAATGCAATAGAACCTATGAAGTGTTTAAACATTCTTACTTATAAGATAAAAATGGTTCGTAACAAATAATGCTATGTATTATTGGTTTGATGAGATTATTTCTATGGTAATATTTTACTAGTTTACCTCAGATGACCTTGCAATCTAAATAAGAACAGGAGGGAAACATCCATTTCTAGTCTTATGGAAGATGGACTCGTCTTCCGCTCTAAATCCCTTGCCCTACCTCAGTACCTGTGAACCCTACTTCCCTAGTGCTGGTTTCCCACCACAGGTGTCACTGCGGGGCATCCGCGAACCCCCGGAGTGCGCATGCGCCTCTGTCAGCACGATCACCTTTCACCGGAAGCGCAGTGTGTCACGTGACGCACTACATGCTAGTGAAACATGGCCGCTTTGCGCATTATACACTGACAGGGTCATAATAGGAGAGGGAGGGTTTCACTCCCAATTTGTTGTCCATAAAACATGTAGCCTGTCAGAGGCTACTGAAAACCCCTTTCATTGTAACTAGTTCCCAGACTTGCTTTGGTGTGTTCACAAGAAAAAATACACCATCACCCACCTCAAATTCATTTCTGAAGTGATAGCATTAGATATTTGATCAGCATAAGTTTATGATACTTGACATAACCTTGCACTGTTATATCTGTTGTAAAAACAATTTACAAGTATAGCTCATTACTATATACCCATGCAGTACATACTGTAAATACGCACCGTTAGACTAAATTAAATTAATAATTGTTTATCAATTTCGAGTATATAGTAAATATAGAACGACCTTCCATGCTTGTACAAGCCACAAAACTCGATAACAATTTACGGTTTGTAACCGCGCCAACCCCGCAACCGTAAATTGCCATCTCGTTTTGTAGCCTGTACAGCACGGTCAGGACGTTCTATATAATTACTTTTAATTTACATGTGGGAGCAGTTCATGTGGAGAAGGAACGTTTTGATTCATTGACGTTTCCTTGAGTTATGCTTTACAACACTAACCTCGTTGCTTCAGCATGAATGTGATTCACATGGGTGAATAATATTCAAAAGAAAAATAACAGCCGTAGATAAATGACACCTGTAATAGATATAACTGATCATCCGCAGGCTTAGAAAGTAATTCCACCCCACAAATACTCGTGTCCGTTGCCCAGGTAACCGTAGTAACATAGGTATACCTGATAACCCAGATACTACACGTCACGTACCCCGCAGACACCAGCACCCTTCCCACAATGCTCGGGTATCGCACCTCCCCTCGTGACCCGCCAAACCGCAGAGGTCATGTGGGTGGTCACGCGGCGGCGGTGGCCCCCTCTCCAGCCTGAGGTTTAGAATCTCAATGGGGCGCTGGTGGTGTGTGATGATGTGGTTGGAGATTGAGGTCGTTACCCCGTGATGTGGTCTCAGAAATATGTCCACTATGAGGAAGGTCCTGGGGATTCATGTCGAGGTACGGGAGTAATGCTAGGAACAGTCGACTAGTTATTTATCAATATTGAAAGAAATACACGTATCATACGTATTCTCGGATGTTTCATCCTGAATGGCAATAAGGAGCGATGTCCATGCATTTTGTACAACTTGAATTGATTGTTTTAATCTATCTAATCATTTCGAATTATTTTCATCAGTGAAAATCGGAGAGAATTAACCAAGACCTTCATGATTATTCAGATTCGAATAAAATATTTAGCCGGCCTGGAAATAGCTCGATGTGATAAAATGATAAATAAAAGGGAAGACTAGTTGAACGGCCCGCCATATGTTGTGAAGGAAGGTTTGTGGTCAGGCCAGCTATTTCTGACTGGTGATCTGTGGATGGAAACTACAGGAAATCCCAGCGACGGTGGAGCTTTTTCCCCTTCGCCATTCTATTGGACTCCACTCGGCTTCGTGAAGTATATTTTTAGCCGCCCATCCAAACTGCCTAGCTCTGAACCATTGTCTCTCGTGAAAGATCTTTGTCTCTGTTGAGAACCAATTCTAAACATAAAAGTTCCAGGGCTTTGCACACTAACCCGAAATTATAACACTTTTCTCATTATCATCCTCGCTAATGAACGATTAGAATGCATAATCTTTACAAATACTTGACACTCTAGACCAATAACTTAGGGTATTTGCTGTCTGAGAATGGTTTCTTATCAAAGAAACCATTATAGAGTATAGGCTAGTTAAATGAAAGTCATAGAGTTGTGGGTTCAAATTCTACATGCATGTTAAACTGACATCAATAATCTTTGGGATCTTCTAAAAAAACAAGGCGGTAAGCACTACAGGAAATGTAGACAATACAGAGTGTACCTTTGGCGATCCTATCAAGAAACGTCACAAAATTTCGAATAATTGTTTTTATGGCACCTGCTGTCTTCGCGCAATGGTTTCACGAAGCGGAGCTAAGTGAAATCTGTAGTAGAAGACAACGAGTGCCATATACACAACTATAGGAAATTGAGTGACGTTTAGATTGTATCTTACCCCGTCTTAAAGACGCTCGATTTGGTTGAGTGTATACATATTTTTTTATATTACAATTGTATTAGAGATGGGTCTGGTTTCATAAATAGCTCATAATATTTGTATCACCCTAGAAAGCATTTGAATGGGCGTGACGGACATCTAGTCCCTATATACTCTCAGGGTCCCCTGGGACGTTAAACCACAAACAAACAAAAAGAAAACAAACACCATTTTTTTTGGACAATATTATGTTTTTGAATAGAGTTGGAACCTTTTTCTTAGTTGCTCAGATTCTGCTCGCTGATAGGTTAAAACTGGCATCACGTGTTTTAAACTTTTTATGTCACATGTGGCAAATAAGTCTTTTATGGCATAACCCTGGCATTAAGTCACGCCATGTTAAGTCTATGACGTTTTATATGAGGGATAGGATAAAAAATAGTATACCATAGTTATACTGGTATTTATAGTTATACACAAAACGGTGTTGCCGTGTATTTCCATCTCGTGGTTACACAATCAGAATAGCGATCTTCTGGTTTATCATAGAGGGACATCACTGTCAGAGGTCATCCCTCCTGGTGCCCATCTGACGGGTCCCTGAGTTAAATAAAACCCTGGAGGAACGAGGCGCCAAAGATGAATGTGACTCAGGCCACAACAATGGGCAGATGAGGGGCGACACCACGCGGGCACCGCGCTAACTACAGACGCCCGATAAGATACCCTATGCACACGCATAACAGATAACCTAAGTTGGCTGGGCAGGGCGCTGCCATCGGCGTGTGTCATGTGATCAGCACGAGGGTCACGTGGTGCTTTGTACGGGCAAGCGGGTGGGGGTCGGGTCGCTCGGAGAATCACGGGAATTCTGAGCACGGCATGACGGGTAGAAAAATGATAATTTTCACCCAGGACAACTCTTGTTGACAGAGAGCTGCGCGTCTTTAGGCTGACTCCTTCCTGGAAGATATTTTCCCACGGTTCACGTCGCGTTTTTGTATCACCAGCACAATGTCGATGGTCATGTGCTTCCATATGTCATCTGGATATCAGGCGAAAAGAAGGAAATTACTGGTGTAAGAATTATCGACAAACATATTGACGGGAAAACCCCAATGACTTATCGACTTACTGCCGTTATCTAAAGTCTACGGGTGAGAATCAGAGAACTGTGTTGTTGATTCTTTTATTAAGAAGAGCTGTTTCTAGATATCAGTGGTCTACAGTTTTTCTTTTAACACGATTAGAAACTGGGACATTAACCTCGGAACAATGTATACATATATACAAGTTATGATAATATTCGTTTAAAAATAGAGGAAATATGCCCTCCGCTTCCAGGATATGTTGGTTAGCATCTAGTTAACAAGTGATGTCATCTGATAGCTATGCAAAGAAAATATAAATTCTAAGTTCATAGTCTCTGAACTGTGCATGACACGTGATGGGCGTTGGCGTCAGTTGAGGTAACGAGCGAAGGATCAGGAATGAGGAAATACTTCTAGGATGTCATCATACAATGAAACAGTCACTACTGGTGATACAGGTATCAAAGATCATATTCAAACAATAGAGGCAAATGTTGATCATGTGCCAAGAGGTGCGAGGACTGAAAGACAAATAGAATAAAGCCTCGTGTACCAAGCAAAAAGGGCAAATCACGAAAAATTACCTTTAAATAGGGGAATCGACCTATTGGGAAAGAAATAGATACGGTACACAAAAAGTAGAAGGTGTGTCAGTCTCAAGAGGGTAATTAAGGATAATTAAGGGGTAGCCTAAGCTAATTCAAGAGGAGACACCTTGTGAATACCATTTGTTGTAAGATATAAATATAGTATTGTTCTTTTGGGTGACAACAAACCTCATGATATTACAACCACATCATCATTTAGGAATAGAGGGAAGCTATATTTCGGTGAGAGAAAGTCAAAGTTACGAAGTAAGGCTCGGGAAAATTACTGCCCAAAGCCTTGTACTGTTATTGTAATAGATAAGATAATAAACTCAATATTTCTTTTTTAAAAATTCCTGAGCAAAGCTCTTGATTTAGATTGCGCAAACCCTCAGCCTTTCCCATCAAAATGTTGCGTTTACTCCGAGTTAGTTGTTGTAATTGACATCAGCTTTTCCCCTTGCCTTGTTTATCTCCTCTGACGATCAATACTTTGGATATTGCACCATGCTCAGCAAGTGCTGCCAACCGTGACGAGCGGCCGGTCGTGTGTGTTGAATACCATCACGGCTATTATTAACCATAGGCCGGTAACATGCGGGATTAATATAGTAAATCTATCAATCTGCCTTGAGTCTCTGCCTACAGCATCCATATGAGGCATTTGTTTTTTGCCAATTTAATGAAAACAGATGTAACAATCGGGAATTTGTTTATGGAAAAGGAAAAGAGAGAATTAAAAAAATAGTATTTGTTGTTGAGTGCGTGGCTAGGTCTGTATCTGTATTAGTAGGCAGCTAGAAGAAGAAGAAAAAAAAGAATTCGTTGTCACAGAATAACTATTTTGAAAACCAGGTGATGACAATACATTACAGTCTTTGTCCCATTTAGTGCAATTACCAACTACTCGTGAGCAGTCGGCAAGCTTTATGTGGGGAATGAAGGACAGACTATCTGAGTAAAGGTACTACAGTGCAGCCCATTAGAAATATAGGAGTTAATTTACAGCAGTGATGGCAGATTTCCACTTTTCCATATGGAAATCCTCGTATGATAGTATGAATTGAATTAGTGGTTTTAACCTTCCCACATTCCCTCAGCCCTGTACCATGTCAAACATTAATATGTTTTCCATATTTTCTTAGTCTCTCTGAGGCAGTGAATTCTACATAAACAATATTTTCACTTTTTTTCAAATTTTTTCAATTCAATTTTGGTCTAAAAGTGGGTTTAATTAACCTTTATAGCTGGTTTGCATTGCCCTAATGCCAACCTGACCACTCTTTCCAGCCACACTGGCTGTTGCTACCACTTAAAACTGTGTCCTTACCTCAAGTACACAGCCCTTGACAGTAAAACCTTTTTACTGCCAGTAAAAATAGAATGGGAAGCCCATGTTCAACCTTGCAACATCATTTCCCACTTTATTTATCTCCCACTACAAGTGGGAGAACCGCTTAGGAAGCGTAGGGAACTCCTGCCACTTGTCAGGAGACTAAAACTCCCCCCCTTCCCCCCCTAAAATCGAGCCTGAAGAGCACCTAGCGAAACCGCTTGGAAAGATCGGGTCCTCCCGTTTTTTCACCCCTCACACATCACACCATATATGGGAAAACCTCTCCCAATCCGGTGATGTCACAGTATCAACAATCCGAACGTTACTATACAAACGACTCGGTTGTTAAGGTCGCCAAGGTAGCGAGTGGTCTGACTATAAATACTGGGAGCAAACGATTTGCTCCTCACTCTTATGCGGTAGCTCGTTCTGTACGCTTTGCCACGTTTTCAGAGATTTGAGGTATGCGGTAGGTGTAAGGGATACAACGCAGCTTCATAGATATATAGTACTAATATACGCCTAATTGCTAAACGGTCAGCTCTAACAAGCCGAAAACAGTCCACTATCAATGTGCACCAGACTGAAGAAGAATGTACTTTGCATCATTACAATAGATTTCTATTATATTAATGTAATATGTGTTCCTAGTCAGTTTAATTGATCACATATATAGCTACTACACCAATTCCATATACGTTTCTTTTGCATATTAGTCATTCTCATCCTGAACCCCACATAAGAAGTCTCATTCCCCTAGAAGTCCTATACTATGTTAATTAGCCCGTATATGTTCTCAACCACAGGATGATTGTGGGAACCATATTTTCTGGCACCACACAACGCTGAATAATAAGAGCTAATTGAACAAAGTAACTAATCAGCTAAATTATAGTATCATTAACCTGCTATACGCCGTCCATAACTGATATTGAATGGTTATATGTGTCCCTTACGTCCTGGGTTTTAATAAGGTGATGTCCCGGCCATCATTACTGTGGATGGGGGCCTTCGTCAGTCCTATCGATGTACCGTACGGGTTCATTCAAGGATGGTCAGGAGGATCACTATAATTTCAGTTTAATAATGGAGATTGATTATGCATAACGTAAGCTTCTGTATGATACGTATCAGAGTTAATGATTTATTCCATATTCATATATTCATCATACAAGGCATAGGCCTTTAATCAGTGTACAGTTTACTGTAAGCTTAGGCCTATTATGAATGCACGGCAGCTGGCACGTCCACTGAAAAATGTTCCATAATAACCGGTTCTCTTCTGGACCACTATGCACATGATACTGTACTGAATTTGGGTTCCAGAAAAAAATTTCATATTAAGGGACTATTGTCTGGCGGTCAAAAGTAGAACCCCTCTGTAGATTGTCTATAATGAATGTAGAAATAAATATGATTTAAGTTAATTGGAAAAGGTTGATTAGTGACAATGATTCGGCGCCAGTCTCAGTTTGTTTTATAATTTCTATATAAAGGGTTTGTACTACCCCATACCCATACCCTACCCTATCCCTTCACCTCGTCCCCATACTTGGCATACCATCCTCAGTGAGGTGTAAGGCGGGGTTTCTATACCTGTCCACTGTAAGGGAACAAACAGACCACCCACACCCCAGATCCTTCATCGGCCAGCTATCTCAAACATGCGAGTGACTCCCAATGCTCACGGTGACTCAAATAGACTTGCACATGTCATATGGGGAAAAATATACCTAAACAGGTATATCTTTTTTATGATTGTCTTTCCGCTGAAAACCATGCATGATTCACAGAAAGTTACATAAGAGGATATTTCTCTATCCAATATCTTAGGAGCAGACTTTGTCGGCCATCTTCAAAAGTTAGGCATTTTTGTTTTATCTATTTCGATGTACAAAGATCTGTCCGAAGTAAGACCTCAAGAACTCTATCCCGCGAATGAAGGTGACTAAGCGTACCCTCTCTCGGGAAACGACAGAACTCCCACGCCCAAACTGAATGAGAGGCCCTACTCTCCAACGTTTTCTAGGCTTGTCTAATGGTTGTACCTGCTAGGAGAGTGTAGCCACCCTGGATGGCCGTGGGAGGAATATAGGCGTGCCATCAGGGATTCCTAGAAGTGTTTACTCGGTGGGTTTATATATGCGATCAGATCGAGAAGGTGGTTCTACCCGTTAGCACTACCTGGGCACGATTTTACTACGATTACGGTGTGTCATTTTGCCGGCCAGCTTACTGTTTGAAGAAAGTATCAATTATTCATTTGAACATATCGCAGTCTTTATGAAGAATATCTCTGGTCATATAAAGTATAGTCATCATTTTTACCAGCCGTCATCGTACCAGCATGTTACTGATACATTTTCAACTTCTAACCTTTTCTAATTCTGGGAGTGATATCATCCATGGTATACACTGGTCACGTGAGTCTGACCTCTTGACATTTGACATTTTGTAGTAAGGAGAACCTGGAAGTACTTAAACATGCTGGGCAAGGCGCACATGCTAACACCCCATCTGTCTGGGAAATATCTTTTAAGCAAAAGGGGGAGGGGGACCCTCTGTTGTGAAGGGGGAAGTACTTGTTTGTGACTAGGAAACTAACCTCACGATTCCCCTTCTTTTCCATACCCGCATGTACACATAATTAAAGATATACCAGCTGATTACAGGACCCAAAGGTCGCAGCTTGATGGGAGTTTTTTTCTTTCTAGTGGCATTTAGCCTACATCTATACTATATGTTCTAGTAATATTCTCGTTGTGCTCACGTGAATCCAACTGTCATAAACTAAGAGACGCACACAATATCGACTGGTTTCAGATACAACCGCTTTTGTCAGAAACCAGTCTATAGTATTAATGATCCACCTTTGAAAATACGGTACCAATAATTTTTCATACGCATTATTTTTCCGTATGCGCCAGGTTTTGCAGCTGGGAACATACAGCATTCCTGTATGCTCCGGATATGTAGATACACGCTTCCCATGTGTTTTCTATAGACACAATGTATTAGGTGGATAATAAATTCAGTCATAGATAAGCAATTGTTGTAGATACAACCTATACATTGGTTATGCATTATTGACAACTATATAAAAGAAAGCCTGGATCTCTAAGGATGATGTTTTCGATAGCAATTAGAAGAGAACCTAATTAGCCAGAGGTAGCCAGAGATAGACAAATTTCGGAGGTCTTGGGATCCAGACTCATTTATCAGAAATATTTCAACAGAATAAGTGAAAGTTTGCTTTACGTAATGGACTAGCAATCATTTTCAGAGTTAGAGAGATGTCACCACGAAAAAAAATTCAACAAGTGGAATTATAGGGAGTAGACTGATCAGTGCCAGTCGAGACATCAGTCGTCAACTCGTAGCTAATTTGTCATATTTAAGTTTACCGTTTTTCACCAGTTGTTGGTCAGCTTACTGAGAAACAGCGCATTCCACCTGGTAACAATACCTCTTTTTCCGCAGAGGAAGATGGAGGAGATGTCATCCTTTTGTAGGTCCTTGGATGAAAATGAAAATAAACGGAGAAAAGGAAGCGAAATATGGGCAATTTCCCAGCGCCTCTCTGCTTGTCATTCCGCTCTGACCACCCTGACCCCTGGTGACAGGCAGGCGAACTTCTGCGAATGAGTCATCGGTATGGTTCTCATTTCTCCCACGAGGGGTCACTGCATCTCGTGGGAGCACGTTCTCCACGGTGTGGGAGATAGAGAAGATGGTTCGCAACTAGAGTAGACAATTGAGCCTTTTTAAAGTTTATTCTAATCATGGCAGTGAGGATAAAAGCAAACCATTAATTTTATGTCAATTTATGCCTGAGATAGACACCCTAGATGTCAATTGATTCATTCAAGATACCACTAAAATGTGAAGAAGAGGAAGTGTGTAGTAGGCATGTGAAGGAATCCCACTCCATTATAATGCAAATGAGATGGCGTCTCAGATCCACATGACAGAGATTAACCCATTGTTCCTGTGAGTCTCCTGAATCGATGAAAAATAGAAATCTATGAGGGAACTGTATGCAACATAAGTAATATTACATTGTTGATATTAGTAGTATGTACAACGTTTGAACATTAACAACGGTAGAAAAAAGTACCAATTGATTCTTATTCCGATGCATGTATGCCCATGGGACAACAAAGAGTTAAGTCCTGCTTAGAGGAGGATAGAACTGCAGGCACCTGCCCGTGTGTCGGCTCCTCTGGTGTCATTTGTTAAGATAAAAGATGCTAATTAATGGTGATCATTGTGATTAATGTTTTCTAATTAAGTCTGCCGGAATGCGGGCGGCGTGGCGCTCTCCCCGCGCCGTTACTCCGCCTTTGTTTACATGCGGGCATGATTCTCATTAGCTTTCTTCTAAGCGTGTTCCTCCAGAAAAGTCGAATCATTCAGTCATGAAATCAGTTAGAAACTTTGACCGTGGAAAATGAAGGCAGATTTATTATAGTGTGAGGCAACATAATAGAGGAGTTTTCAGGGCGTTTTATCACCCGCGCGACTGCAGTAAACCGATATTAAGATGGTATCACCCGCCCAATCAGCCGAGGTTTTCCAACTGAGTCAGTTCGGGTCCTTTAGTGCTGTATCCAGACGCCAGGGGGCTCCCATGCTGCAAGTGGCGCCACTGCCGACATTATCAGACGTAGCAATCCGGAGTCCGAAGACGTCGCTGCGGCGTTAGGCGCGGCGTTAGGCGCGATCCGAGGCGTGATCCCGCCTAACTGGGACGACTGGCCGGAACCGGAAAGATGCGGAGCTCGGTGGATAATTAAATTTCCGCTTCCGCTGGGATGGATGGTAATGCTGGTGGCGCCACATGGCTAGCGGCCCGGACGGGGTGCGGGGCGCGACCCTTGACCTCGGATGGAGTGATAGATATAGGCGCTGATAGGGTGTAGGCCAGTGGGTAGGGGGGGGGGGCAGGGTATGAGTAGCCGCCTGACCGTTTACTACGGCCATCGTCGGGTTTTCTAGGGGTTGTTTAGTACATTTCACATGCTTGATATGCTGGTAAATGTGAATGCGAATATTGATACACGAGATCTAAAGTTAACTTTTCCAAGGGACAATGGTTTATTCATCAAATATTTACACACAAAAAAAGAAATCTGCATCCCTTAAACAATTAAATACCCCGCCTGTTATGTATACATACATGCATTGACTAATGTCCCCCGCATCAGGGAATTATCACCATCTTATCTGGAGCTGACATTGCGGAGATGACTGTTTGTATGCTGCCGTTTCTGACCTCTAAACCATCTTTGTTGCACAAAATCATTGTTAGTGTCAGTTTGTATATTACAATAAAAGACCTGTGTCACACAGGCTACATTCCATGTTTTATACAGTGCTGTCCTGTCGTATACCACTATAAGGGCCAAGTCTTAAAGGTTGATTCCACCAACACGATGGATTTGTTGTGATATATCTTATAATATCTTATAATATCTTACAGTGTCGTAATATACCGTACCTCCGTTGTCGCAAAACGTAGCCGTGCGGTATCGGGTGTATTCTTTTGGTACTCCACCACCGCGACACCTCACGATACATCGCGACAAATAGGCACGATATCATTCAAACCTAGCCCGATGTAGCAAGACAACCAAATCGTGACCAATCTCGCTATATCTTGTGTCTCGGTGGAATCAGCACTTTAACCTATTATGAATACCACACATACTTTTCAAGTGTGGTGACTGCTGATTGGTCTATCCCAATGCCGGGGAAGTTGCGGCTGCGCATTGGCATACCCTCCAGCATCTCCATGTGGCAGACAGGTTCACTATTAGTGCCCGGTACCCAGCAATCCCTTGAGCCTGAGTGCGCCTAAATGCATCCTCAGTGCCGCCTAAGTGAGCCTAAAGCACAGGCTATAAGCCGATCTAAATGGAACCAAACGCGTCATTTCCGGTGCCAACCCAACTCCCAATACCGCCATAAATCAGTAGCATTCAGCTTTCTCTCACATAAAAGAAAACGAAAAACTGTGGACGAGGGCTCTGTTTATGAATATAAAAATTTTAACAGCAACAATTTTACGTTCTGTTTGGTATGCTGTGCTCTCTGTTATTAGGGAAAAAAATAGTCGGTATTATGTATAAGTAATGTGCACCTGATAAAATAATATAACCCTAGAATAAGGGGGGAGCACCTGTGTATAAAATACTGTAGATTGTGGGATAGACACGCGATGAGTGTTTAGAAACAGGGTGGCGTTATTTACATATTCAGCGTGTTGCACATCGCCAACACTGCCAGATTATTCGAAGCATGCCGTGGGCGGCTTTTTGGAGTCGCCGCCAGGTACCGCTACTGATTCACACCTGAGGATTGTACCCGGTGGGATTCCCTATATCCGAGTCACTGGTACCCAGACGGTAACGTTCACCAAATCAGTACCCAGACAGCAGTGCTCGCGTGGCGGGAACCTGCGGTGTTGCTACGTCAGACATTGAATGTCACTCTCCGTCCAGAGATTTTGATGTCGATATTCACGTGTATCCCTAGTTTCAAGAGCGTATCAGTGCCTTGCCGAATTGTCGAAAAGTTTGTTACTGTGTCTTGTAGAAAACATGTAACTAATACTAAACAAATGCACAAAAACAGGAAATGAAGTGAGATAAAAAGGAGATATTCAAAATAGATCACTCTTGTCCACCACTTGGTAAATAATGACCTCGATCTTTTATGCAGTCATATCTATACCTGTATCTAGAATTAAGGAAATATTGATATGTTCCAATATGTCAATTCTAAAATATGCTGGACACATGTTTATTCTACATCTTATTTCAAACTTTATTCAGCTCTGAAATGTTTAATAATTTTACAGAGGCGGATTTATTTTGGTTGAAAAAAAAAACAACGTTTATTATATTTTCATTCAGAGAAAGATGATATATAAATGCAAGGCCGTAGGGCATAAGGGCTCAAAGTCCTAGAATGGAAAGTCTGTCTCTTGGTGTATGGGCGGGTTCAAAACCGGCGAGGAGCGGCCTGAACAGCTGGTAGGCTCCCTCTGTGAGCCGTCCTTCTGAAGGGGTCGTTCTTTGAGCTCAGGCGTCAGGTTGCGGCAAATGTCCGTACCCAAATTATTGAAATTTTTAATTACCCGCAATATGAGATCAAATCGATATACCAATACGCATATTATGGCTGGAAAAAAGGGACTAAAGAGAAAATCAAAATGTCACAGAACTGCTTGATTTGCTTTTCATGATATAGAAGTAGCCAATACTCTAAAAGATATTATAGAGGAAACCTATGAAAGTTTAACTATACAAGTTCCCAGTCTATGGAGAAAAAATACCAGGGGTGAGATAAATATTTAGGAACATTACCAAATGAACCTGATGGAAACTTACACATCGCAGTGCCACGTGAATTGCTCCAATATGAGAATGAGTAATATTTAGCACGGGGCGTGCTTCCAACGAAGTATTTCTATAACGGGATGGCGGCCAGGGGTGGGAGATAAATATAGGTATAGTGAGGAACGGAGTGGTGAGGCAGGGGACTTTGAATCTACCAGATGTTCAAAGTTTGGCAGAGATCAGGAGAAAAAAAATTGGTCAACTGTTGGCGGTGCTGGTAGAGGTGCTTAGTGGTTGAGTTAACTCTATTAAATCTCTGCACAACATAAAACTACGGCTGGGGAGAACCACACACTACCCCAGGGTGCGACATTCAGAGCCTCGAAGAAGCAAATTTCCTAGAAATTCCTAGAAGTGATCTTTGATGTAGGTATGTGTAGTCCTGCTTGGTGCATTTCGCTTAATTTCTAAGTTATGGGGAGAATGATTCAGTGGTTGTGGTTAGTTTGATCGTCCCCTAGTACCCCAGATAAAGATCTCGAGTAGGGCGTGGTAGGCTATCATCTCCGAGAAAACAACCTCCCGCCTAGTTAGTAGAAACGATGAAGTGTACACTAACTAGAACGTCAAGTTTCTTCTCTTTATCCTCCAAGTCATCCTAGTGATCAATATATTTTCTCCCAAAAAATTACATAATTCTTCTTGTACATGAAACATGTTGTGTTGTTCAAAATATATTTGAAACCATAGATTGTACTGATTTGCCATAATTAAGACATTATCGAGGCAAGTCTGTTTCTTTACTTGTTGCAGACATTGACGTGGTTCACATGCTTGTTAAATAGGGGGTGTGCTCTTATCACTTTGTGGTTGGGTTATCTGTCTTATAAGCGGTGATTCATGGCCGTTTAAGACCCGCTTATCCCAGTCACATGACCCCCTACGATGACGGGGTAGATTATAAGACGTGTGGGCAACCGCGCGGCAGTCAAGAGAAGGCGAGGTTTTAAGTGCAGGCAGCTGCTCCAATCGAAATCTGCCAGTGGTCAGTGCATGAACTTCTGCCGTTGACAGTGGATGGATATGATCCGAGGTAAAATAACGTTAATAATGGTACCAAAAAAATGCATTCTATGTGTATTTATTTTCATCACTCTGTAAAGGCCGGCTTTAAACTCGTCTACCTTTCTCATTTCAGCCTCATGATTTCCAGTAAATAAGCGTTTTGATGAATAATACCAAAACTTTCAGTAATTAACTTGCTCAATGTTTTTTTTTTTTGGTGCTATGATTTTTCTCCATCAGTCCAATCATAAGTTCAGAAAATAGTTTGGCTGGAATTGGGCAGCTTCTGACGGTTTTCTGTCGATTGTCATCAGAATACATGTCTCGTTCAGTCCACATATTTGACAGAAGTTGAGCTATTCGTCCTATTAAATGTCAGTTTTTTAAGTCTTGTTAAATGTAGTGATCTTTCCGAGCTACCTAAACTCACTCCATGTTAACCAATCATTATTCGCGCATATGATGTTAATAGTATCACGGTTGGTGTTGAATAGTACATGAAATAACCCAACAGGCTGGTATGGAGTAGAATCGATGTGTCATGAGTGGAGTGGAATTATTTAGAAAAAAAACAAGTGGTGATCCTCTTGTAGAGGGGAGCTCCTTCATGGCGAGTGGTTTTATGGGTTACGTGCGCTAACTTATTAATGCCGCTGGCACCGGTAATCATAATAAAATGTGTACCAGTGTCCAAGACCAGGAGCTGTTACCATGGTAATATGGGGTAACACATACAGAACCCGCCTCTTTGTGGGTGTAGGCAGATAACGGGCTCGGATGATTGTCGTCTGCTGCAGTGTGAGTCATACAAGACAAGGTAGCCTATCAGTTGTTGTCTCTCCCGCCTTCTGCGTCCGACACAGCCCATACATCGCCTCCATATATCGTGTCAGGAGAAAAACGTTTTTAAGCAAATAAATTGATGGTGGTGGTTCGCAAATGTCATGATTCCATCACTGCTCGGGATTCAGGCAGGTCTTCTCAGCTTAATATACAATTGAATTCTTGGGTGAAATGATGATATTATCAAAGCCTGGAATACGTTTATGAAGGAAAGTTTGTGGGCTTCTTAATGGTTATTTCATATATGATTGCGCTTTGCCCAGAATTAGGACAAGAAATGTTTAAATCTTATCTATAGAGTACTCCAGAGTAATAGATGTGTTTGGAGGCAAAACTGAGCCAACATTGTGGGGTTTATTCTCACAAACTGTGACTGTAAAATGACCGTTGTAGTCGCATAAATCCGTAGATCTTTTGAGTTAAGTAGAAAGGTGTATAAAGAGATGACTTAGCTGGACAGGTGTACACCTACCTGGCCAGGTGACACGAGTGACACGAGTAAGACCAATGTGTGTATGTGAGGGGGTGGGGGGTGGCTGCAGACGGAGTGATCTCAACGTTCAACTATGCCGCCGTTTGAGACAAAACCATGACGGGCCGGGCACGAAAATTTCACCTGGTGCCTGGAGAGAGGGCCGACCACCTCCTTGTGTCCTCTGTATCGGGACAAATTGTTGCCTTCAGAGTCCATATGAAGTGCACTGGCCGCAACGCCCCCTGGCGAACCGCCGGGGAGTAAGGAGTGGTTGTTGTCTATAGATAGAACCACAAAAAACACTCAGAATAATCGAGGTATGCCAAGATGATCTCATTGGTAGATTTTTCTTAAACTTCAGATTTGTTTCTTTGTAGGAGATTTTGCAGAAGTAGTTTCCACAGTAATTAAAAGGGAATGCTTTGACTGATGGTTTGACGTTAATGCAAGTACTGTGTCAGAGAATCGATAGCCTTGATAGCTTCGTTCTAAAAAATAAAGATTTTATCTAAGAGAGAAAACACATTCCTAGAACCATTAGTTTGATTGATGTATGATACTCTAATATAGGGTCCAATGCTTTTACTACAATATTATGCATATAACACAGTGTACCTTTCCAGCTATTACAAATATCTAAAATAGAAAAAAAGAGGTGTAAAGATGTAAGCTATTTCGCGAATGATATCTGATTAAAACTAATGGATTATATTAAAGTATGATCCTTACAAACAGATGAATAATGTAAATTACATATATTGAATCACATTAGAATATGACTAGTGAGGTTCTATTAACCAGGCAAAGGTGTCGATAGGTTTAATGCTGATCCCGAATTCTAGTCGGATGGATTTATTCTATAAATGACCTCACATTCTGAACTGCTATTCAACACAACATGTCACATGATATAGTCAAAAGTGTCAATGATGCCGGCTGCAATAGGTAAATGGAATGGCTCAGTGACTGAGGTGGCATGCACACGATTTATATTTAGCCACACCATGAGCAAATGAACTTCATTAGGCGACAAGATACAGGAAAACCTTACTCGGCTTACAGGTATTAGAAGCACCATATCATCAGGCACGTAAAGGGGCCTATTCATAAAACCACACTTCAGTAAAGTTGTAATCCGAGTTTTCCCTTTCCCACTTCTAACAAGGGGATGCCGAATGTCATTTCAATTCTCCAAAACCATCAAATTTCAACAAGTTCATATATTAATGAGGCTTTTCGGTCATTACGATATCTATTCTCAGTCTGAAGCTGAGTCTGAGTAGAGAAATCCCTCACGCCGTAGTATTTTAGGAAACGGGCCCCACAACCCTGGGTGGTCGGCCGTATGCGTCTTGTCTTACTGGGTTTGATCTGAGAAGAGGGAGGTGGCGCCCTTCGGTGGTAACTAATATCTACGATACGTTGGTATTGACACGTCATGGCGCTAACACGCATGCCCGTGAGGCTTTAGTTACATGTCGCCAGGTAGGAGAGTCACGTGTGCTCATCCTCCCTAGCTCGTGTGCTCCGCCTATGTCCTGTGTTAGTTTAACAGTGATTCCACCCTGAATATGATATAGCGCTGTGGAAGAGGGTGTGTAGCACATATGAAAATCGCACTTTGGTTGCTAGCTTCTTTTTCTGTGCGTGTCCTTTTTGAGTGATTCGCACTTTGGTTGCTAGCTTCTTTTTCTGTGCGTGTCCTTTTTGAGTTATTCGTTTAGGGCAATACAATGCAAATTGAACCCCCCAGCCCCGACATCTACACATCATATACGTGAAAGTTCAAAAGATTTTAAAAATCATTTGGTCTGAAATGATCAGGTAAGGACTGTGATTGGGGTACAATTATGTGCACTCATACATAAAGTGTCTTTTATGGTCACGTCACAAAATGCCTTATAATATTTGTAAAATACCTCTAAAACCCCTCAGGAATTTCCCCCGAAGACATATGCTGCAGATAAAAAGATATACTCACCAATGTTCCTGTCACAATGAATGTATCCTTTACAACTTGATGCGGCAAAAAATCTGTCTAGGCTTGTTTGATTGATTTCAAGTTTCTGTGACTCACTTTCGGCCTAAGTTGACATCAGCGCCTAGCCTCTGACTACCTGAGTCTACCTGACTAACTTGGCAAAATTTCCCATCCTGAATGCAGGTACGCGGTGGTAGAGCAGGTGATACTGCCCCATAGTGGGGTTGGCCATGTTACAGGCTCGTGAATCTTAGATATATGACAGTCTTGGATGGAAATGCATGGGAAATTAGTGTTGTTAATGGATTTTTTAGTGTTAAAGGATCATTGAAAATACATTTATTTGATAGCCATTTTGATAGGCTTGGCTGAGCTATCGAGGAATGAAATGCAACCTCGTAGCCCAAGGGCTGGACAGAAACCATTGACTTCACCATTGCGGTGTTTCTGAACTCCTGGCTCACTGTACCGTCAGGAGGTGGGAACTTTAACTGTTCTCTTTGTACCCTACCCTCCTGACAATCCAGTCCGCTCCCCCACCTGCCCGACCTCCGGTTGACACCTGGGACGGTGACGTCACCGCACCCCTCAAGCGCCCCGTCACGTGTCGACCACGTGACCTGTGCGGGGTGCACGTGATCTCTGCGTCACGGTTGGTTAGAGCTGCCTTGCTTTTGTCACCCCCTGCTTCCATCCCAAACCCGATCTTGCTGTGGTAAGAAGGTATACTAGTCGAATACGAGCCGATCCTTTACGACTCGATCACAAGTACCAATATGACCGACAATTCATGACACGACTTGAGGTGTCAGGAAAACCTTACAGTGGCCACATTTTGTGATTTCCTATGTATAGAGATTTAATGTGTTAACAATACCAATGTCATACTAATGCAAAATGTATATGTTATAATGAGTGATGGTATATCTAAGAAATAACATCATAGAATCAAAAACGGATGTGGCTAAGCCTGTAGTCTGCACTGGATCACCGGAAAAGAAATAGCCTGTCGGTAAGATTGTCATGTCGGACTGCCTGGGGTCATACCGGATCTCCACTGGTCGTGTCTGGTTTTGTTTGAACGAATCGAGTCGGTGGCTGAGTGTGGGGATCAGGGGGTTCTGCTAGTAGTCTTTTGTTGCTAGGTGACGGTTGGGAGGGTGACTGTTACCAAGGGTGACGTCATGGTTACCATTACAAGAAGCGGGTCCACTGTCCACCCGCGGACAATACAAACACCGGGCAGAGATCAGACTTCAGGCGTGCGTTATTGTCACTCTATTGAGAATGTCTTTTGTGTCTCTTGTCGTCGCTGTATGGTCTTTAGGCAGGTGAGAAGATCTGTGTGTGTTGAAGACGTATTGGATGAGGTGGTGAATGGAGATGTGGGCGGGAGGGTGTTAGCAGGCAGGTGAGAGCATCCACGTTGCCCTCTGATGCGGGTCGAGTCGTTGTCAAAATATGAAACATTACCGTCTTAAGCATAATTCACTAGATTGGATTTTTATCCCCATGCACTAGATGTTTGTCGTATAAAAAGGGCCAGATCGATTGCAGTTAGTACATCGAGTTTGCCCCTACTGGATCTCAAATAGTAATGCATCAGAGAAAAGGGTGCAAGTCTGCACTCTCCGTCCTTAGTGTTGGGTTTAAGCTGGGATTCTGTTCCTAAATATACTCCAGGTTGGTGAGACTCACCCAAAAAACATTTAACACCATTGGAAACTCAAAGACAAGTCCACTTTTAAGCCGATGATTCACAGACCACAGGGCGATCACTCTCCCAGCCTGATGTGCTCCTCATGCTATACCAAGTTTACACCATTGTTGCGCTAGGCGAATGAAGAGTGTTTGCTGACGCAAGATTCTGTAAGATAGCAATATCGTACCAATAATGTCGATAAGTCGTTTGAAAAGGTCATGCACAGAAAATTTGAATTATTTGGTGTGAGATAAACTTCGTTGGAGCAACGAGTAGGCTAGTTAATAGATGCTTTCACTTGTAGACATTTGAAGGTTTACGAACAAAAGCATCTGTCTTGTATAAGTCGCCTTTGGGTTGCAGATCGCTTGTTATACAAATAGAAAATAGTAACGTTTACAAAAAGAAAAGTTAACATGAAAACCATTTAATTAGGGTCTCCCAAAACATAAAGCACTTTTATAAAGCCTAAAAATGAGAAATTCGCAGAATAGCGGGACGGGAAAGGACGAGGGTTAGGGAGATGGGGGTTGGGAACGTGACTCACTGCCTACCTGTGCCTACCTGGACTCCTGCTGTCACTCAGTCCGGTTACCTGGGAGACGTCTGTCGTCATGGTTACCCCTTCTCATGTGTCTATGATTGTCAACTATCTTTTATTCATGTTTATGATCCCATATTCCAATAAAGAGGCAGCATGGTGGGATGGGGTGGGTGTGGGGGTAGTCATCTACGTTTCTGACTCTGTTTTACATTTGTCGCTAATTTATGAAGATGACGATTGGCTTATTTTGAATTTCATTCGCCAATTTCTATTGAAGGAGTATGTTCTAGTTGTCTAGCATTTATACCACCAGTAGAAGTTTAAAATGATTTACCGTCCGCGCTTTATCATAAAATTTTAAATAGAGGTACTCGATAGTGAAAATAATGGTAGAAAGAAAAGAAAACGAAAGCACAAGCTTTTGTGTAGGATTGGCATGCTATAAAACAGTAAGTTTAACTACATTACATTTACAAAACTTTGAATCATATAAAGTGTTTATACTCTTTCAAAGTGTTTCCATATCCACTTTAATAGAGATAAAGGTTTCCAAAAGATTACTACGAGAGATGTTTAATTGATTCGCATTTAAGAACAGAGAACTTAGACACCATCATACCAACTTTTACTTGGTAGAGGAAGGGAGCGACGGGGCACAGTGAGAAGATATTTTTAACCCATACAAAGGGATTCGATTTAAAGCATTAACCTTGTTCTATACAAGTGTTGCAACAGATTTAACCACTGAATGACTAAAAAAGCGGATGCGAAAACTACCATGATAGGGGGCCTCCTTTTAGTCCCCGCTCAGTTCAAAAACGCTATGCCTATTTTTCAATATGTTCAAACTTGCAAACCTTGAAGAAAACATTGATCATCGTGATATTTGAAAACCAAAATATTGCAAGGGAAAATGACAAATCGGGCCCTGTGAATCGGAAAAATAAAAGAAGTAAAAAAAAAAAGATATGACCACAACCCTTGTTAAGGTGTGAAACCAGCACAAACCTGGTACATACTCAGTGTACTCTCATCTTGAAGTTGTTCTTCATTCACTTGTAGGTATTTACTCAACTCGGTACTCGTTCTAAAAGGTTTCTGTACGTACTCATTGTTTAATCAGATTTACTGATTGTTCTTTCAGGTGTCAGTACGGGACCTGATCTGCCAGGCGTACCCGTTGGAGGGCGGCATTAGTTACCAGATTATCGTGTACGACCAGTGCACGACAGACGCGGCTAATCTCTCTGCAGACTGCTTCCTCATGGTGCTGCTGCGCAAACTTGTCACTGTCTTCGACAATGTCGCCCTTCTCAAAGGTAACGTTTTCAATGCTTAGACTAATAATGTACCCTCAAGGAGAATAATCCCTCTTAAGTGCCGACAACTAAGGTTCTCCTGACAATATCTTCGTGGTACTTGATACACAAATGTGATTATTTTGACCATGACGCCAGATCCTGCCGTCACATGGTAGTTGCCACAGATCAGTCGTTAAACAAATATGTTTGTTTTTACGTTGACCCGAATTGCTGCAGTCACACAGTCGCCTCAGGATCATAAAGGTTCTCACAGTTGATTCTCAAACACGTGGAAGCGTGTACATGGGGGGGTCCTTCCTCTCCTGATGAGTCTCACCCATTAGATAATGGCCAGGTAGGGCGTGGGAGCGCAGGTAAAGCGTGCAGGGTGTTAATGGATCTTGTGACAGGTGATGATTGATGAGGGTGTCAACTTAAAGGTTTGTGTGTTAGGGGTTAGGGGGCTGTCTGCTTGTGTAGTGGGGGAGACTGCATACAGATATGAGAGGTAGTAAGGTGGTAAGCCTTGTTGGATTGATGAAAGTAGGAGGAAATGTGTTGAACCTAGATTATTCACTGATGTGTAGCAATATGGGATATGTTTAGATGTTGATGCGATCATCTTTCTCCACACAGCATGGTTTACAAATGCATATCCAGACGAGGGTATTTGTACCATGGGTGAAATGATCAGTTGGAAGTTATAGGGGTTGAGGTAAATCAAATGGGACCGGAATATGCTAGTATTGGTTGGCGGTGTGGATTATGTAGTGAGCACGGACCGCAGATTATGGTTATATATAGACGGTATGAGATATTGTTGAGTATGATATGGGGCCCATCCTCAGAGATAGGGGTTCAGTAGAAAGAGTGTGTAGCAAGACGGGGGAGGGGGATGTTTCTTTGATCAGGTCCAGGTGAGACTCGTTACAATGGGATGAGTCACGCGCCACTGGAAGACACCTGGCGGGGCTGTCAGGGCACGTTTGAGAGGTGACTGCTACCTAGTAAAACCCCAAGTCACATGCCCTGATTAACTCAAAATGCATTACCTCAATTCACGTACAGTGTTTTTGTTATACTGTGACGCTCATCGGGTGTCCAGTCGTAGAATGAACTGTACAGGAACCAGATCATGTGGAATATGTATGTAAACTAGAACATGCGACGTGGTAGGGAGGGAGAGGAGGAATGTGACAAATTGAATTATTTTTTAACACTTCCTTATAAAATAGTCAATTAGTATTCCGATGAAGATAAAATAATGTGAAATCTATCATGGCTAAATTATTTACCAAATATGTATACAATTATACTACTTTTTTCCCTAGAAAATCGAATTCTTTCACAGAGAAGCTCGAAAACACTAGCGATTCCGGTTACAATTTGAGAAAAAGACAACAAAAACACACGAAGCAATGATTAGCTTGACCTGTCGGAAGCAGTCGATCTTTGATAGGTTCCGACGCCGGTGTCTGACGCGCCTCAGCCCTAGAGACGTGGCGTCTTTGAGGCTGATCAAGCGGAGAAAAAAGTCGTCTGCTTGTGTGTGGTGGACCAGGTGAGTCATGATCAGCCATCACACCTGGGCCCCCCACCCGTCACACCTGACACGTCACTTTCGGGATTGTCACGCTCAGATTATCACCCGTGCTGTAACCTCTGTTCTTAGTAATGGCATGGTGATAATTGAATATAGCTTTATGACATATTCTTAATCTGACTCAAAACGGGGCAAGCTAGGTACAAGTTACACATACATGTGTTAGTACACGGTTATAAAGTCAGGAGGCTGACAAACAGTAAATCATGGTTTATGAGAGATAAGCGTAATTGTCCAAAAGCAGGATAATTTAACTTTATTTTGTGATTGCACAAATTATTTAACGAATTTGAGAAAAATTAAAAATTGGTGGTAATTGTGCGGACTACTGATACGCGTCCTAACCTATCACATGGACACTACTCAATCCGGGTAGTTTTGAATTTCGCCCGGGAAATTTCAAGCTGTCACAAGATCACTGAAACCCGCTTGAATCTATGGAAAAACATACCATCCAGGTAGTTTCAGCTTCGACCCGGGAAATTTTAATCCAACGCACCCACTCCTGTTAAAACACATGAAGTGCGATTATTTGACCTTCTGGTTTCTGAATTACCAACCACTACTTTAACACTACATGTACTTGTTGAGAATTAGCGTTCTTCTTGTTTCACTTCTATTTATGTTTGATTCTTTCGACAAACCACAGTTTTATGATTTTGTCATCATTTTCATAGTGCCTCTATATATGTGTCTTGTTTGGGGCTCGTACGCAATATGTTTGCGGCAATAGCGGACGGGACGCAGACACACGCCTTTTAATATGAACCCCAACATTCAATCAGCAGATTCTGTCCCAGCCTCAGGTTTAGGAAAAACTGGACAGTGGTTCAACGTGGATTCCGCAAGTGAAGTCAATAAAAAGCTGAATGGGCGACATATCGAGTGCGAAACACGAGATGTCGCCAGCAAGTTATTCCTATAAGAGAAAATGACGTTCTCATTGATACGAAAGGTTCCATGGAATACATGTGTAGTCTAACAGCAATTGTAAGAAATGTTTCTTTATAGATTTAACTATCTATAACAGTTGATGTACTTAATGAGTTGACCGTGAATTATAAACTGTCTACTCGGCAAGGAGCAGCTACCAACTCCACATTGTTAACTCAAGGGTATCACCTTACATGTTGATTAAGAAATTATGGAACGAATGAAATGCTCAGGCTCAGAGGATGCCAAACGGATGCGACCATGAGTCATTGTTGTGTGTAGTGTTATCCCTACCCCCACCACACCCATTCTGGTTACACTTACTACCCTAATCGCCGAAGGGGGAGGATTGTGAATGAAAAGGACGATAATCCGAGGACACGTGTACAGTGAATGTTTGCACCCAGCTGTCCATGGCCGCTGAGTGGCTACTGCACAAGGAGAAGATAACCAGGGTTTTTGTTTAGCTTTCTCCTCCATGGCCTTTTTTTCTGATAACAGGATGAATCAAGTCAGCTTCCCGGGAAGTCGGGGTCTTTTTTTCATCCATGTTCTTGTGGCCCTATTTGGAACTTCAGTTCCATCGTATTTCTGTGTCAATAGACAAGGGAAAACCAGAAGGATGTAAATAGAAGTAGAATGACAAAACGAGTTGAATCAATATCTCATAAAATGAGCAATCCAAACTTTTATTCATTTTCCATAGAACATCCTTGACATCGAAAGACATTCCAAGAATTTACTAAAATACTCTAGATAAATGACACATATGAGAATTATCACATGTAAAGGGATGAGAACTGGGTCATAAAAAATTGCAAAGATGAATTATCAATGGAAAAAGAGAAACAGATAAACAGTCATATGCATTATTGATAAAGGGCCGGATAGTGGTAAAGTTTATTGGGTGCATGTTACACTTTTTCCCCTGCTATCTATAATTTTGTTTTATTTAGGGCTGGCTGATTCATTCCGGCTTCATTGAATTGAGACAGAAATTCATTATGTAATTCTCTGTGTTTAACTATTTGCTGATGCCTTAATTAGGCCGACTATGCTTTCTGGCCTATAAGGACCGCGTTACCCAGAGGTCCCGCGTGCGGTTTGCCCCACAATAAATATTTGGCAATGTCATGATGGCAGGGGTGTTGGTTCCAGCCTTGATTGTCAGAAAATTTGCAAATTGTCCTTTTTGTGTGCGTTTTGTGTGAGTGATGTGTATGATTCATGGCTGCCAGGCCTGGGGAGGACCTGGAGGTTGTGCGTGTGTGTGAAGGAAAGCATGAGGAACCAGCGGAAACGACATCATAACCAAAGCATGCCGGGAAAAAAATTCAACCAATAAAAATCACATAAAAATGAGCTATCATCAGCCAACACTGATCGCTGTTGAATTAAGACCAATTTTGTCCCACCCAACCCCCTCCGCCCCCCAAAAAAGTAAGAAATTTTTTTGAAAGAAATGCTGCGAGCTAGAAAACTGAGTTACGGTTGATTGATCAGCTGAGCTGGACGAGTAGTAGGGTCTGTGATTAAGACGGACTCGAGTCGTTCAGGAACAGTCCGCTAAGAGTGCTGAGCGGATGGCGAGTCGTGGGTGGGAAGAGCCGAGGCTAATGATTGGGTGACTCACACGGGCGCACCATAGCGTGATGAGACGCGGCCCCTGATTGGGCCATAATGTGTGCGGGTCGGTTTAAATTGACGGTCGTGTTTCCATGGTGACCTCTGTATTGATATCCTTTGGTGTTTTACTAACCAGTCAAACAATTGGCAAGGCAATGAGGAAGAGCTGTCCTATTAACTTATATTGTTACACCAGAAGAAAGGTACTCACTCTATCTCTTGTTTGATTCTTTTTAAAAAAGTGATCAGGCTAAAAGGGACGTTGTTGGATATTAGATTTTAATTTACTCTTCAGTATCAATTTCCCTATCACACTGATACACACAGAAAAGTCAGTTAAGTCGAAGGGGGGTTGGCCAAAATTCAAGAACTTTGTTTATTTCTACTCCTTATCCGTGAAATATATACATGTACAAGAATTTACTCAACTGACAAATGATCCACTTCATGATCTACTAGAGGAACCGTAACGTGGTAGTCACCCACCACCTTTATTGATATAGGCGTACATTCTACTGCTCACTTTTGTGATTTGGGTTCTGATGTCCCACCCTCCGTGCCTTCAGGCCTTATCGGGGATTACTCTGGTATCGCATGCTTCAATGCGTTCCAAGTTACAAACGCCACAGAAAGGAGGCACTCGGTTGTGACGTCATCAACGGAACATGACTGTGACGTCATCAAGTTAGGTAGTCTCATACCCTTGATGGGACTGATTGTTCTGTTTTCTGGCGCGCATGTAATTTATGTAGCCAACCTGTGCTTATTGGGCCATTGTTGTAAGAGAATACCTGTTCAGTTTAAGATCTCAATAGGTAGAAGCACATGAATGTATTTGGGTAATCAATGTCGATAAAGAATATTGGTATAGGATCGACCAATCGCGTGTTTCTATCAGTCGCTTTTGCGTGTGGCAACAATTTATGAACAGCAGAACAGGTGTTGCAATATACATGTAGTTATACTCGATTTGTTTTGCGGTTAATGCGTTTGGCTAACTTTATTGTCAAACAAAATTGCGTATTGCTGAAGGAATGATGATTTATTACGAAGTGTTTCGACCCTTTCTTTACACCTCTGTCCGGAGGGCTCTTGTATTAACGAGTGGGATTTCTGCACGGTATTTAAGCTGGATTCTGTAATCCCCTTTGGCTTTACCAATTAGCTACTTTCAGACCTATTTTCTGCTTCTTTGACTTCTCGGGCAAACTGTGGTCAGTGGAGCGGAACGCCGGCCGGCAGATGGTGAGAATCTCCTCAGGAGGTGTCGGCATTAAGCTCCTCGTGCATTGTTCCGGATTCGGCCGCCCCAGGGATTTGAATGTTGTCTGTCAGACAATAAGCGCGCGAATATTACATCTTCCAAAATAGAAACAATGTATTATAGTAATGTATTGCGTACAATCTGGGTTAGAATAACGATACTTTTAACATAATAATGAAGGTGTAGATATATTTTCCCACTTTATTTTTCGGGATATTCACAGAAGAGACCTCAGATTCATAATGAATATCGCACATAGAAATGAAATTCACATATATACCAATTACAATGTACGGATTTAAGCAGCTGTTTTGGCAGAACAAAATATTGTCTAACTTCCGGACTTGATAATGGCGCCTTGACTGGCTTTCCTAACAATCTGTTTTTCCTTCTTTTTTCTTTTTCGGCACGCGCAAGTTAAAAAGGGCAATTCGTGTTTGAGCAAGAGAGTGGAGTAGGAAAAGACAGTCAATGCCTTCTGTCTGCAGACTTTTTGGTCGAGGCAGGAACAATTACCAACCATTAAGTCTAAGTGTTGTCGTCAAGGCCGCGAGTGCTCAGAGATTCCTTTAGGATACGGAGGTGAAAATTAACGTCAGAAACAGGAACTTTCCCATGTGGAATAACCGATATCCCTGAAACCAAAGTGACCGCTCACAGAATGTGCCATGTACATGTCCCTTGCAACATGCAGGTAATGTTTGTACCACACGGCGACCCGTAATTAGCGCGTGTTTGATTGGCTGTTTTAATGAGGCTGCTGGTTTTCCGTCGGTGTGACTCAGAGCCATGCCGGGCGTCGGCTCTACATTTTTCGGATATCATTCCCTCGGCGCGTTCTCTCTGGCGTTCCCGATATGTTCATTGTCGCCAGATTACCCCAATGATGCCATGACGCATGCGCCAGCGTTCCTGTCACTAAACGGCGCACAGTTCGTCGTTAATTTCTACGCCCTTCATCATGCTCTAAACCTAATCCCCGCCAAACTACTGATCGGTGTGCAATTTTACAATCATCGCACTCTAGAGTGAGCTTTCTGTGCTGTTTCCTTTAAGATTAACCGAGAATAGGGAAAAAAATGATATAACATGCAATGCCCGAAAATCGCCCATTTGTCACGAAAGTGTTAACGGCTTTGTTGGCCGTTTGGGGTTCATGCATCCAAAAGCCATAATTCATTTGCAGACAGATGGGATCAGCTCAAGTGTGAAGCGCTAATCAAAGGGACTTTCTATGTGCGGGCCGCTGTGGCACGCTCGTCAGCTGATTTGTGAAATGGGGAGTGAAAATCAGTAAAACATCTTCAGCGCGCGGCAAGAAATGAAACCTATCTTCAAAGCAGCTGGTGAGAATCATGCACTGTCGGTGAGCGGGCGTTAGCGGGTCCGCCGAGATAAACCACCAAACCGTTTGGCAGGAAAGGTTTTCAAAATAAATGTGCATCTTAGTCATCACTAGTGAAGTTCACGGGTTGGGATGATTGGATGGGGGTTCGGGGTTGATGGGGTGACCATGGTAGGGGGTAGAAGAGGGGAGGGTTTTAGGGTTCGTTTCTACAACAAAATGTTTCCGGTCCACTGGAAATATGAAGTATTGTGCGTTGTGGGGGATAGGCAGGGATCTTTGAATAACACTACGCATAATACTGCGTACTATTCTGTGAAGACGTTTGCATTATGTAGCCAAGAGACGGTTAATTATCAAGATATGCAGTTTTCTCGTCTTTACTTGTCTTCAGAACTGCGATACTAAGATATTGCGTTCTACATGTCACCACAAGATCCCAACCTGAAAACCCTAACACGAAATAGCAAGACTGCAGGGGTCGCAATTGAGTCTATGTGCACTGACAGTTACACGGTCAGAAAGTAGAAACTGTTTGGTCTGTGCAACATGAGCTATGTAATAAATGAAAGTCATTGACAACTGGGGATATGGGAGCGCCAGACAAGACGGAACCAGACCGGGCTAGTCGTGTGACTTTTATCTCACCTCAAAATTGGTCCTTCCTGAAGAAACGCATCTCTTGCAAATTGAATTTGTGTTTCATAAAATGGCAATAGTATCTTGCCTCTCGAATAAAAACTTGGCCAGGTTATAAATGTTCAATTCAAGACATCGACAGTCATGAGATAAGTGATGTTACAATGCAGTTCGATTATCCATGTACTATTAGTTTTACTATTCAAAAGAAGCTGTGTATTGTAAAAGTATTGAAAGAGAATAAGGTGAATACGAGCTTACAATTTGCATCATGCATTCTCTGTAAGAAATCTATTATGTAGCACGACGGCATGTGACACCGCAGGCACGACCAAGTACGTGCATAAACCAATATGATATACATACCTACGCAAATATAATTGGTTAAATAAGAGATTTTCATAGGGAGGTTGATTTTATTTTCTATGGCTGGTACATCTTCTGCATCTTCTGCACGCTAAATCACCATGCCCTAAGCTGCCTGGTGACGGAAACAGGGACCTGGACCACTCGTCTAGGGTCCTTTACCCGGGACCACCCATCCCAGCCTCATGCCCCTCCGCCTACTATGATTCACCGTGTAGATGAGGGCCCTAACCTATCTCCTCTCCCCCGCCCCGCTCGTTATACTTCAGCCCTGCCACCTGGCCCTTCAGTGCGGCCAGATAACCAAGTCGAGCCTGCTTCACTGCCTTTAAATACCTCTCACATACGTTTTTCTGTTTGTACACGTATTTGTTATTCTCAAGGAGGTGCCTCAGGGCAGTGATCATTGCCGCTAAGACCTGGATCTCGCGCCTCGCGATGATTCACGAGATCGTTACGCGACCTGGAAAACAATGCTTGTCCAGAAATAACACCTTCCTGTAGGCGACGCTTCGGTATTCGCATACCTGGCCAGAAGACGCGCGACGGACACTGTTTGGGGTGTGTCACAGAAAAAGGTTTCCATGTTAGGGATAAGTGCCAAACACACTTCTAACCATGACACAGTGTCCCGCGAGAGTCCCACAGCGGCCATCGACTTTATCAGGAGGTTTCTGAACTGTGTCAGTTTAGAAGAGTTATGTTCTCATTGAATGCCAACACTGGGATCTTTATATGCTATTGCTCGCTTTAAAACGAGAAGTATGTGTCATGCTTATATGTGTATATGCTTAGTTTAACAGCTGTCTTTAATAATCCAATAGCTGTTTCGAGTGTGTGCACATCTACGGTATTACCATGTATACACCTCTTTATGTTGTAGAAATATAGAAAACCTCGGACAAAGGCCAACATAAAATATATACTCTGTTGAATTTGACATGTCGTTTACTTCGATATGCTTCTGAAATTTCAGTCCTGCCAAAGTTCACTTTTCACTATCAAAACTGTTGATGGAATGGAAAACAAAGGAAATTAGCATTATGCACAGGAAGTTTTAGAGGTGTCATAATTTGGAGATCATTCCTTAATAACGACTTTCCCATGTTGCACACTTCTCATGTAATCGTATAGAAGTTTCTGTACTTTTGATCAGAGGGTATTGCATCTTTTCAGTGAGAGAACAGAGAGCTTTCTTATGTGGAACTCAGGGACACGTTTATGAAAAGTGTGAGGTGGGTGACATGGGGTCAAGACATGTCGTGGGAGCCTTTGTTGTTCTATGTGGGTTTAATGTGGATAAATACCAACCAAAACAATGACTCGCCAAACAAACCCTGAACTGGCACGATGACTCATTGTAAATAACGGGGGACGCGAGATTTGGTCACGTGCCCAGAAAGTCGTCTGCTGCCAAGGTCAAAGTCACACAGACATCATTTTGACAACAAACCGCTGGTCACTAACCAGGTCAACTGCTTGTATTTTTTATGTCGGTTGTTTTATGGTAGGTTTGTTTCTTGCCCTAGCGGGGAGAATTGGTACTAAGTGGTAGGGATTTACGTCTAGCTGACAGGAAGCGCTCCCGCGAGTTCACGTCACAGATGGCGCGCGCAAATACTGCAGTTTGCTGAACATAAAATATGGCGGCCTGAATGGCTAGGTCACGTGCCTCTTCATTCATACCTCCCTCCGCCACCGGAGAGTGTGACTCATCGACCAATCGTTGAGCAGGTAACAGGTGGCCCAATGAGAGAGGGTCTTTTAATGGGAGTGACATCGTCAGAGCAATGTGCTCTTTCCGTCACCTTTCTTCAGTTTTGTCTTGTTTGCAATTCACACCAAACACAAAAATTAGAAACAGTTAAAAAGCATTTAGAAAAGCTCGGCTTTGAGCTTTCCTGTGGCCTCAGGTTGAAGCATCCGGGCTTTAGAAAAGGCAGTTAGTAATGTGAGTAGAACACTCTTAGAATAATTTTGGGATGGTGGCCACAATACCTTTGATTTTTAAGGCCCATTTTTTTTTTTATTGTTGTTGCTTTTGTATTATATGCTCTGAAAATTTTCGCTGAATGCTACGATAGAAATTGTATTGATATTAGCAGATAAAGCAGAATATTAACAGTTGGTTTTGATATTGAATTTAGATTTAGAATATGTGCCAAGTTACACTTCTGTCTCCAACCGATGCTACTTTGAGAATGACAATTACTCGTCAGATCCAAACCGTTGCTATGTTATCTCTAAGTAAGCAGTGTCATACAGAACAGTGCACCATAACAACCACGCTTCACAACGATGATGTCACATTGTTGTGGGCGCTCTCGCATCACAATTTGGATTAGAAAGCGTGCAAAGTAACCCAGCACATTTCTGGTCACATGAACTGTCCAAAAATAAACAGTATGGGTGGGGGATCAAGGTTTCACCCGAATCAGACTCTTCAGGCATCCTAATGTTTGGCTGTATCAAGGCATATGACATTGTAACATTTAGGGAAAGTACAGAAAATGTAAATTTCCAAACTTTATTAAAGTTTGATATTTAACAAAAAAATTATATTCAGAATTTATAATTCAGAGAACAATACCAACTTATTTGTTGCGTTTAGCATTGCAGGCGTATCGGGCAGTGTCTATGAGTATTTATAAGATTTATGTTTTGGTTTGTTCTCTGGTCATCCAGATAAGAAAGACTTCAAGAAATGCTGTGTGGGGCCCGATTGCATCAAAGGAATTTAGTCAGATACTTGTACGGCTAATTAAGACTTTTGTTGGTAAACAGCCTAAGTTTACGAGAAGGGCATCTCTGCTTGATCTCCCTAGTGGTAAAGATAGCACCGGGCATTCCTCACCCTCCTCACCGATAATTAGCCTGGGGGTGAAACACGAGGCTGGGGCATGTCTGACCGCCGTAACCAGGGATACTGCATCTTCACCGCCGACACCCACACACTTAACATCAGGCGAGGCTTGATTTCTTTCCCCGCCAAATTTAACCCATCCCAACAACCTTCATAGAAACTTAAAATCCCTAAAATAACTTCACTGACAGCTGACAAGTGCAATCCACTTAGCAATATTTCTATTTTTTTAGGGAATTTGCGATGATTTTTTAAAAAGTTATACAGACACTGTCAGACAGGCGTGGGTGGTTAGGATACAGACTTGGGCGTTTCGTCCAGTCTTTATGTGCCGGGACGGGCGAGGGTTATGACCGTCTGTCACGACGACGCCTGCGGGGCAGTCTCCCGAATCTCATCCGCCCCGCACTGAATCAGTACCCGATCCACCCGCGGCCATCCCCGCTACAATCACAAAAAGGATTTTATTGGCGATTTCCATGAGTCTCAGTGACTTAATTCGTGTTGGTGACTACATTTATTTTATAGCCGGCGTCGTTCTCTCACCGTCCTGTAGGGCCTACATGGTGTTAACCATAGGGCCATGTTAAGGAGTAATGGATTCCCTCCGACAGACGACATTTAGTAAGACTCATCCTGTAAGCATCATCTACTGGTATATTATATATGCATATACCACTGTCACCACAGATGACTAAGAATACAGATTAATCTCACTGCCTGCATACTTGATTATATTTTCGTATGCCCATGTATTCATGTATCTTTCCATTATTCAGTTTGCTATTCATTACATTGCCGAAAGCTCAACGATTGAAACATGTTGGTATGAATGCTTTTTATTTTAGATCATAAATAATTGATATAATCTCAACAACGAGTTGGTGTTGTACTTTTTGGCTCAGCTGACGCATGTTATATATATGAAAGTTTGAGACTAGTGAATGACCGAGTCTTTTATGTATATCTTTATTTTGTAATTCATTATAAATACCTTTCATTGATCCTAGTCGAAGTGGTTTGAACTTGTAATAAAGGAAGGGATTGAAGCATTTATCAAATCAATGTTTTTTAGGGCTGACTTCTTTATCAATTGACTTTTGACTTTTTTGTTGTGACGAGTAGGGGAGATGGTCAAGCACGTTTTTTTAGGGGCGTTAAAGGGATTATTTTTAACAAGCCGGACCGACAAGCCACGGGGTCCGACTCCCTAAAGAGTGAGGGTGTGAATGCCCAGCCAATCAGATAACACGCCGGAAGCGCTGTTCTCGCGCACGCGCACTAGCCCAGTCACACCCGAACCCTGATTATGTCTGGGGCTTTGTAGGGGTTTCATAATGACGATTGTTGTAAAAAGGGGTTGATCCGCGCTCCCACGGGGACCGGGGTGGGAAGAGTGATGACTCACCAGGTAGCAGCTGATCGCTGGTCCTTTGGAGGGGAGGGGCGTGAAGGTGGGTACTTGAGATAAAAAGTCACCCATACCCAGCGATGAAAGGTTCTTAGTCACTTCCCTATTTATAAAAAGAAAGAGAGCACAAGTTGGGTTAAAGGTGGGGTTCTACGGATTCTACCGGTGTCTCGTTAATTATGAAACACTCATTACCTGAACGAAGACTGCGATTGGTGAATTAAACGCACGCGTGTAATAATCCATCCACCCCTTCAAATTAGGTGCTATATTTTCAGCTTTGCCATAACTGTTAATGAAATTTTGAACGGGATTTTACATTATACTTGCATGAATACGAAAAGTATGTTAAATACGGCGTCAAGAAAAACAAGGTCTTTTATATGCGAGGAAAAATAATATACATTTATTCAATTTCTCTATTCCTATGCATTCAATAGCCCACATTTGCCCATTCCGGAGGATGCTGACTCTCATCCTCCTTAAAGTGACAGTGCTGACGAGTTTTCTGTCAGCAGCCCGGGAGAAAATGGCACAGAGACCAGGGATGAAGTCAGCACAGACATCTCCTAAAGAAATAAATACGAGAAGGAATTTAATTCCAAATAAACATAAAATGCGAAGCAGATGCACATAAAAGCATGATCTATTACCCGCGTGGGTGACGCCGCCGTGTGGTTTCAGTACAGGTTTGGTTATCTGTGCGTGATTTTATTCAGTTTACCCACAGTCCCTGGCTAACGCGCTGCGCATGTGCATCCTTGACTAGCACTCACGTGCGGCGATGACGTCACACCTGGTGGTATTTAGTGGATGCAGTGAAGCCCGGAGTTTACCTCCATTGCAAAAAGGAGACCATCACACAACAGCGCCTGAGTGTATGCGCAAAATGGTACCTACATAAAACAATAAACATTATTAACGTTGCTGTGTGTGGTGATGGATTTCATGTGTGTTTAGTGCATTAATCGCCAGGCGTATGTGCGTGGGAACGGGCCTGGATGTTGCCAGAGTAGTGTGCGAGTGAGTCAGCCGTTGGGAGTGACTGGACCAGAGCACAAGCCACACTCGCTACAACTCGGCCCCACTTTTACCACAAACCCACGGTGTCTCTGAGACCCGCTCACGTTAAATACCAACAAAAAGAAAATAGTTATTGTCATCCTCGTCGGGTATTTCTATTAATAGTGTCATGTTGTCTGTGTGGCCCATTGTCTCATTACCTCGTGACGCCTGCGTCTGACGTCACCCAGAGTGTGATAATCGCGAAATGAGCGTCTCATTTTATCAGCTGCACGAGTGAACCCAAACTACGGAGGGAACAAGAGGTGACCCGTAAACGACCTGTAGTTATGCTGAAACAGAATCAACCAAGTTCTGATTATATACTGGTCTGCATATTTAGAAACCAGGGTCCTATTCTCCGTTAGGGTACATGTATGTCATTCCTTGGCTTCACTCCAACCAACAGACATATTTTGAATAGAATAAAGTCGACAATACATAATTGACCTGGCTTAAGCTGTCTGGAACAACATGTAGGCCATTCCACCTAAGATATACATAGACAACATGATATCATCATAATGCGCCTGCATAAAGGAAACATCCAAAATTGAGTGCATATCGGTGCTATTAAAGTTGAGGATGGTGGCTGTAAAAGATAAAAAAATCTTTGCTCAGAAACTCCACAATTTGGGATGTAAAATGCACCAGTGTTGGTTTTTTTAAACCATGAATCAATTTAGAAATTGTAAGTACGGCAGTTATGCGCCCCTTCTTTTTTTTAAAAGGTTTTCATTTAGACTGGAGTTTAGATTAAGTTCGATTTACAAACCTATCTTCCATCTACTCCAGTGTCTTAATAGTTCGTCTTGCCATTCGCTTATTAAGGTCTGCGTACTGTAGCCCCGCCTATCATTAACCACTCATGTCATATGATCGCTGCCTGTAAAAGGTTGACGTATCCCCACGTGACGATTTATGTAGGCGTAGACATGCGCAGGGGGCCACGTGGGTAGTTCTCCACCGCAGTACGTCAGAAGAGTTCGGAGATATTTCCATCCGAATTTACACTCTCAAAGCAGATTTGTCATTGAGAATCCTCTTGCATACCCGCATATCTAGGAATGGAAAGTACGAGATAGATACTCTACAGACTACATATAAACCATTTGTAGAAAAAAGGGCTATAACTGTTAAACAGTATTTTTAGTTTCCTTGAAGTAATTAAGGTAGTGCGCATGCACTATTATTGAAATGGCTACAACAACATGTATATCATTTCAATTATGTCAAGGGTCAGATATTGTTTCTTTATATCAATTGGGAGAAGTTGGACTTCCTAAGGTAAATTCAATGTTCACTCTTGCAGTAACACCCGCGACACCCCTGAAAATAATGCATGTGATGTACATGTGTAATACATATACATGTATATATACATTGTATATCTAAACGTATATCTTCCAATAGACAGTCCCAACAATAATGATTTCTTCTTCCTGCTATTACCATTCAAAAAGTTTGTAGGCTACATAATCACGTGAGATTTAGTGTACATGTATATATGATTTGAAAGCCGCTATTGCAATAAATACCCCCGGACCGTGCACTGGGAGAATGTCCTGGACGGCCACGATTTCCAATAGTGGATCGGTAATGTAGCCACTATGATGGATCGACTGAAAACCTATACTTATCGTGCATCAATTCTATTATCTGTCGTGGAGTGCTGTGTGCACGGCGCGGCCGCAGGCGTAGGCATAGGCATTAAACTGGTGTTGCATTATGTAAAACCCCGTGATGATGGTGGTGGTGGTAGTGGTGGGCGGTGTGGTCAGTAGGGACAGAGTCTGGGGCAGGGCCGTCCGCTGAACGAGGGCACGATGAGTCAGCCCATGCCCCGACTGTCCGCCCGCACACTTCTTTGCACTACCCGTTTAAATAACCAAGACCGCACCAAAGTCGATAAAGACCTATTTCCCGAACTAGAACTAGAGCGGGTAATAAGCTATTTGAAGCCGTGTGTACTCGTTGGAGTATGTATGTCCTTCTATGGTAATGGCTTCTGTGAGTAGTATATGGATTGTCGGATGTAGACTGGGTTATCTTCTTCAGGCGACACTCGGGTGATAGGGAACAGGTGACAATCTCATCACACTAATCTCACCCCGACACTGTAGCCACCTGACGAATCACGTGGCTACGGGGCCTGTGAAAGTGACGCCAGTCGAACGTTAAAGGGACTTGTCCCAAATTATCGAAACGTTAGAAGGGTGGGGGGGGGGGGGGGGGGGGGGAGGCTAAAAAAAAGTGCGAAGGCGCTGTAGTCTTCCAGGTGCATGGATCTGTCAAATAGGCGATATTTTCACACCTCACGTCAACGATGCACCAAATTAAAGTTCCATGAATCCATACAAGAACATTATTCTTCACACCTCTTTCTTTTAAATATTTATCAACTTTTCGGAAATTATAGAATCCTACTAATATCGGAAACATGAGAGGGAATTGAAAAGTTTGGAGTTTCAGTTTTCTAACGTCTTTTATTGAGATGGGCAGTGGGACGGAATGAGGTGAATATTTTATGAGTTATGCTAACTCAAAGCGTTTAAATTGAATATGATTATTCGTGACGTCAAAGTGTAGCAGTGTTATAGAATTCACCATAAATGTCCATAAACGCTTGATAAAAGACATAAAAGAGATAATATTTGGTGTGCATAGCTTATGCGTGTTAGAAATAGATCCAAATGGGGTATCTTTATTTACTTTTACGGGATTCTGTAATTATCGAATAATGGTAGTGATATTTCAGCCACACACAACACCCAACCACCGCGAGATTGGATAGTTTAAATTGTGAGGTAGGTTTAAAAAAAGAACACAACAAACACCTTCTAATGTGGCCCCCATTTCACAGATGTGTCAACCCCTTCCACCCCAGCACTCACAATCACCACCCTGTCCCCCGGCCTCATCCAACCCGTTACCACTCGCGCTAAGGTGTAGCGGGCCGCGTTTTTCGCCGCCCGGGAAATAGGAGTTGATTAGAGGTTGCTCCGGGAAATGGGTCAACGTTTGGCTGCCGTTGTCTCAGCTTAATTCGTTTTATTTTGCCGACGATCCCTTCTAATTGTCCGTCAATGACTCATCAACAGTACCCTAATCGCACAGAAAGTGTCGAGAAAAAACTAACCCAGTGCTCAGCCCCAGTAACGTAATCTTGCCAGGGCAGTGGGAGGGGAGGGGGAGGGACAAAGCAGTTGCATTATCTGCCCCAGGGCGTTTGGTTTCACATAAGTGAAAACCATTGCTATTGGAAGCTTAATACATACATCGATCTTATTGTTTATATGGGCTAAATAGATGAGTGGATTCATGGTGTGTTCTAAGCGGATCGTATACGTAAAACTTTTCGAGGACACGAAGCTTCTGGGCACATAGCGCATGGGAATTAAGTCTCAGAAAGAACCCCCGATTAGGTGTACATAGAGCGGAACCTATTAACTTTAATTCCAAATATGCCAGCATACCATTGTGAAAAAATTATAATTGCAATAATCATTTGTATGATTTGTTATTAATTCAAAATGTTGGCGTTGATTACAAACTGGTTGTTTGTGTGAATTAGCTGCTTAATTGAGAAAACATCAGTTAGGTTTTGATTTTTAAACCACCTCGTTCGAGTAAAAGAGACCAAGAGAAAACATACGACAAAAATAGAAGAGAGGGGTAAACCATGGCCTTACAGCTCCTGGAAAAATATATAGGACAGTGGTAACAAGGGTTAGGAACGTACGATTGTTCCCAGTCCGAATTATGTTCTGTTTCATTCCATACCTGCATCAATATGAAGAGAAAACGTGGTTACTGAACCCGTAGGGATGGACGTTGAAGGTCTTTAGTATTACATAAAATACGTATTCATGTACCAAAAGCCGAGAGTCGCATCCCTATGGCTCAGTCACAACGTTTTCAAATTATTATACACCGAAAAAAAGGAGAAAAAACACCATTTTATTCTCTTTTTAAACCATCGATTCATAGCTCATTTACTACGTCTCAGTCAGCACGAAAATCATTTATGCTGCATCCCTAACAGCGGGTAGTATTTCATAGGTGTATAATGATAACTTTATCATATATCTGTGATATGTCTAGTTACTAACTAGAATTTACAGAAATGTCCTCCGTCTATGCGTATCTGAAGGCTGTGATGCACAGCCCGTATCACAATTGTCACAGAAGTAACAAACACACCTTTAACGTCAGCAATTTTTTTTCTTTATTTCAACCAGTTCTGTCAATTCAGACAGATCTTCCACTGGAAGTTCGTTCAGTGATACATCAATGCTACATCAAGATTGAGAGGTCCTTTACAATAGATTGTTGTGACATACAATGAGATGAGATGGTAATGGGTTACAGAATAGGCACCAGTCATTGCACCAACACAAAAGGTAAATCCAGTATTGCACAATAGTATATTGTACAATAATTTTTATAAGCCCCTATGACCATTCATATACAGACAGCTTTCTCTTTACAGTTATTTTAAATTCTTTCTTGGATACAAGATGTTGCGTGCTGACATCTAAGGCTTCCCATAATTTACTGCCTCTATAATATGGTGAGCGCTGATATTTACTCGTTTTGACCCGATTCATAATAAATTTGACACAATCATCTCGTCTTGTTCTTCTTATCCTATGATCAATATTCTCTGGTACTTTTGACAGTTTGAACATAGTGGACAGCATAGACATATTTCTACGGCAATCTAAGTAGTCTACATGGTACTTCTCATGTAATGCATCTATTCTCTGCCTTTGAAGTGTGAACCCTTGTACAATACGTAATGCCCTATTCTGTAACAGTTGTAAACTATCTATGTCAGACTTAAGGGCTCCATCTACCAAGAAAGCGCAGTATTCAAGCATGGGGCGAATTACAGTAATATAAATCATTTTGGCTACGTCCAGGCTGATACATCTCCGTAGTTTTTGTAGTTTAAACAATCTGGAATTGACACTTCTAACGGTTTCCTTTAAATGTGGTTTGAAAGTTAGTGCAGAATCGCTCACAACCCCTAGATATCTATATCCAGTCACCATAGTTAGTGTCTGGTTACCACAACTTAAGTCTAGGTTTGGCAAATAGCGTATTTTCCGTTCTGAGGAATACCATACAGTCTTTGTTTTATCTGAGTTAATTGTCATACCATTGTCTAAATTTGTACAAATTCATTATAGAATACAAGGAATTTCATATTCAAGGATTGTGATTAGACGCGTGTGATTCGCACCCCGCCCGGTGACGAACACTAACACAAGTGACGAATGCACGACCCTACTTTACTCCATAATGCCAAATGATCATTATATAAGCTTATTATAAGTTCCCCTTCACATGTATATGGATTATAAGTTGAAACAAAACCGGGCTACAGAACTGTTTCAGAAAAAAATGACTTTATCAGCCTTGGTTGCGCTCATTTTAATGTCGCATATTTGTTTCGGAAATTTTAAACTATTTAAAGTTCAATAGTCACTCCAACTGTCTGAGTGATTTGTGACCAGACAAAACAATCTGCGTGTGTGTCTATAAATAGCTCTGACCAAAGACTGACACACCGACTGACCCTAAACCGCCGTCACAACAGCCACCCCGCCCCCACTTCCCGCTCCGACATCTCACCGGGTGAGGCCAGATTTTAAAAGTGTTCACACCAGACACAATTTTCACGAATTCTGCATATAGTGTAGTAATATTATAGCGTAATGGTGAATCGTCGGCGTGATGGAGACAACTTCCACAGGGTGCGTCAGTTCTCAACAAGTGGTTCTGCCGCCGACCAGTCTGCCGTCACCTGGCGCACCCGCCCATATCACACCACCACCATCATTAATCAGATAGAGCCCGGGGCAGGTAACGGCGACACTCATTAACCCACTCAACCCTGCCGCCCAGTGAGAAAGTGACATTTTCTTTTAAAAAGATATGGTGTTAATATATTGATATTAGTGTGGAGCGTCAACGTGGGAATATGAGTGGTCTAGAGTATGCGGCACATTAACGTGGGCCCGCCTCCCGTTTTCTTCACCTTACTCTAAAGGTGAACTGACAAATTTAAGTTGTTTGCTCCAATATCTAGTTAATCCAAGCTGATCCAAGGTAATTTTCCTAGTTGGTCACATATTTCTGATCCATTATCGTCATTCTGTTTTACAATTGCCAGATTCCAGATGGAAATTTTAAGGCCCAGCTGCAAATATAAGAGTTCAGGATTGTAATGATTTTACTCTCTAGAAAACACACATTTTTATTTTTCTGACGAAGAGTAGACTAGATGTGACACTAGTGCCGCCACCCTCGTACAATGCACTCACTTCTGGTTCTGGTAGAATAAAGTATTAATTGTTTGGTCTCCAATGTTTTACTTACTTAACCGATAAGGCACCGGCCGTCCCTGGGTCTCCAGGGTGAGATGAGGCGGGCGAGGTACTATTTCCAGCCACTTGGCACCTGGGAGTTTCATTGGCACTAGATTAATGACTATTACGTCAGCAGCACGCCCCCCCCCCCCCCCCAACCTTCTCTCACCCCACCTCCGTAACATATGGATGTAGCCATCTCAATGGCCAGCTGATTAATTTTAAAAAAGGTGATGATAATTTATTGATGAGGCACGGTCATTACCACCCGACCACACCTCGTAAATTATAACTGCCATCAGCCATTTGAAAATGACACACGAGAAATGAAAAAAATAACTAAAATGATATGGAAACAATCGCGTGTCAATGGGTTCACTATCCCTGGTCTCATCGGGGATAATAGGTGAGAGCGGATTGCTTACAGTGATATGGATATTAATGTCTGTAACGTCATAAAAAGTTAAGAACAACCCGGTACATATTAGGTTCAAAATGCAAACGGGCTTGGTGTAAACAAGTCATTGAAGTTAAAATTTTTAGGTAAAAAAAGATGATTTCCCGTATTCGCCCACCTTCAAACCTAACTTTGCCATGTTTGCATATTAAACATCAGTCACAAGTCCACTTTGCCTAACTTCATTACAAGTACCCTACACATATTCCCTTATTGAAAGAGCCAGACTCGTCTTAAAGAACAAGTCTAGATTAGCATATCCCATGTGTGATAGCTCTGTAACGAATCACGCCTACTAGAAGTGACATGCCACATGTACGTACCTTTTCTCGGTACCGTCCACTTTAGGTGCATGAGACCACGGCCACCCATCCCCTTTGACCCTCTTGATCCGTTGACCTTCAAGTCTTGCAACCGCTCTTGCTCTTTGTATTTCCAGATCTGTTCTGTACCCAATTCCCAATGGTTCTACAAGGCTATATGTGAATACATATCAAACCTCCATGTCAAGCCTCCCTATTACCAAAGAGACCGGCCGGCCATAATTTGTACTTAACGATGTGCTTGAAGATTGTGATATTTTTTATTCTAGTGACCTGCGGCCGTAAGGCTCTGTTTATTGCGAATGAGTGCAATTTGGGGGAGGTAAGAAATAATTGAAAGGGTCTTATGATATGATGAAATTAATAGTATGGCATGTTTTATTTGACATTTCATTCCCTTCAAAAATTGAAATGAGGATAACTTACACAAAGCAATATCCATCATTGAACAATATGAAGCATGAGAGTAATAGATGACAACACCATTAATGATTTATTGAAAACATGGTCCATTCATTACCCATGGGACGCAGTTATCTGTGCTGTAGTTTTGGAAGATAACATTTAGATAGATGAAAAATAATGCAACGGAGAAAAAACTTTAATAATTAGAGCCCATCCTTGCGAATCGTACTATGAATTTCATTTTCAATTTGCATTTTCAGACGTTGCTCTAAAGTAGATGAAGGAGGCACGTAAATAAATTCAAATAACGAAGTATCACTGGATGACTGTTGTGTGGTTTCACAATGGTGTAATGCTGGTGTGTTTGAGGAGGCTTAGAGAGTAGCTCCCTACCTGTTTGTTCCCCTTTGGCATGTTTCTGTCGTGTAGCGTATGGCGACATCTTTGCTTTTATCCTATCTGATTCCCGAGCCACTCACACCACTTTCATCCTTTAATTTCACACCCGGCATTCACCCTGCGGTCATAGCTGGTCTTGAGGCTAGTTTGTGTCATTGTGTATTTACAGAAGACACTAACGCGCCCCTGGCGGCGGCACTGTGTATGGGCGGTCACGTGGTCGGGGCGGTCACGTGGTTGTCTTTGTGCGGGGCATGTAGCGATGTGTAGGGAAGTAGGTAGGTCTGATAGCCGCGGGGAGTGGGTCCCTACGCCCGTGACATTAAACCCCTAGTAAGCCTTGGGTTTGACATGCTTTCCGCACATGCTTGACATGATGGTTCGGGGTGCTGAGTCATGCCCGTACCAGCCTCCCCATGGTAACGGGCGCGAGGCTGGCGTCTGGGCCGGTGCACGTGCAGCTCGTCACCACCCGCGTCCAAAGACCACGCCCCTTCTCCGCCAGCTTGCCGCCCCCTCAAAAGTCGTCTGATTATATGAAAAAAGATTCCAAACGCTTTGTTAAAGTTGTTTGATGGTCTCTTAAAAGTTACTCTATTCAAGAGTGATCTGAGGCCAATGATGATTGGAAAAATGGATAAACCGGGAAGAAAGTAGATGTATTTTCTAGGAATCCCTTGGTCATGTTTAGAGACTAGTGCTAGCTCTTTTTCTGTCAGTAAATGAGTAGCAACTTCTAAACCTGTCGCTTGTAAAGTCATTTGCTACTACTGTATATATGTTCTGAATGGAGACCTTGATCTTGAATGGATTGTTAGATAATTGAACTTGAGAGGACACCCAGATAAGTTCGGAAGAAGAAGTTTAGTCCTAGGCCTCGGGGCGACCGATGCCCTCTCGGCTCTCCCATATTGTTTCTCCTCTTTTCTCATGACTGCTGCTGCCCCCTGCCGACATCCAGCCGCCCCATCAGTCGCCAGATGGCGCTGCGGTGACTAAGCCCCTCCCGCTTGTGCCCCCCTGTATCCCCCGGCCCCTCGTTCCCACTGCGCGCACCCCAACCCGACTTACCTGCCCCCGGGGCCAGGTGGGAGCGTCTTCAGAGCGTTCCGCGCATAGCCAGCGTTTAGAAGCGAGCAAACGACAAATCAGAGGTCAGACCGCCCCGCCACAACGCGCCGTCCTCCACATACCTCCCTCCCTGTTTAGACTCTTATCTGCTGTGTTAAAGATCTGCAAAAGAAACCATTTTCTACAGTGTTATACGTTATCTGGTTAGATTTTATTGTGTGCTACTTCACCCTTTGACAGGATGCTGCAATGCGTCAGCTATATGTGTTTAGTTTTGTGAAAATAATGATTCTCAAGGAAATTTGATATTTGAAAGCGAATATATTGTGTATACCCACTGCAGACAAAATATACATGTACGTTACCAACTAGCGGGAAATTGCAAGATAAGGTTATTAGATATATCGTGTTCGACTTGAAGAATGAGACTACTATATATAAAGTAAAGTTTTGAGCTTCCCTTGCCGTAGATTAATATAAAGGGTAACGGGACAAATCGAGTCACAAAAGAGTTCTTCATAAAGAAACATAAATGTTCAGTATAGATGATTATCATAAATATGATGATGTAAGAGGTTCTCTGTTTAAACAATGGCTCATTGGAATATGTACATGATTAGAGAGAATACTACAATCATATATTTGGTTTCATGGTTGTAAGAAGGCTGCACAGTTGAGAAAAGTTTGTTCGGTCAACTTTGAAAACAAAAACACGACCTGTGTGCCTGTGTGCATTAGTCATCCCGAGTATCCAGATCGCATAAAGCGACGCAGACCTTCAAAGTGCCCACCACCCTATGTAGCCCATGAGTAATGCCAGGCGCCGAGCAAAAACTACACCAAATACCTAGCAATTAAAACGCATTTCTTGTGTAGTGGTGGAGAGGGTGGTGCAGTGAAGGCCCTCTGTGGTAGGGAGTAGCGAGGGGCGGGGGCCCATTGATGGCAGGGGTCGGGGGCTAGAGCAGACCCCTGGGAACTTTTTGGTGACAGCCCCATCTGGTGACCAGTATTAAGATCCAATCACTGATTTACCTCGATCTCACCTGGCGGCCCCTGGCCAGGTAAAAGTAAAGAGGGGCCTGGTAGGGGACCTTAGTCATCAGGTGGGCCCGCCCCTACACTGCTACCGAAAAAGGTCAAGTTTTTGGTTTGCTGGCAACTCTAGGTTGGCCAAATTACTACAGGAACTTTAAAAACACCAACCTGGTAACAGTGTTGTGTTTATCTGTTTGTGATCGTTTAAAAACCTATCCAATTATACAATCCAATCCCCAGGAATTCACAACTATATATCCCTCCTACAATTCGAACAGAAATGTGGCGCCTTTGCTACTCATTCCTTACCCAATAGAAGAAATAACGATAGTATTTACTCTCTATTTAATAGGATCACAATCACTGATAATACGTCATGGTTGTTGTCATGTGTATCTGGTGATCTCACTTCTTGGGCAACTTGCCTTGGAGCAAACGGTTGTCGGATAACTAAATGAAATTGTCCGTTAATGAATAAATTCACCAGTAGCTACTAATTAACCAGTAAGATAATAGTAGCCCTCATTCCGGGGACTTAATTTGGCGACTGGTGGGTGAGTATACCAGGATGAGGTCACCCTGCACGGGTGTTACCCTGGGAAGTCGTGTTGTTACCCTGGCCACTTTTCCCGGTCATGTTCTACGGGGTGAGACGTCTGACTAATCGGGGTTAAACTGGGGACAATGGTATTCATTACTTGGCATTATTACCACCTCCCAAGTAAAGGTGCGAAAATCAGTTGATCATAACCACATTTAATCTCATTGATTTAGCTAGCCTGGTTTTAACATCCAGCAGACATACTTTGATTGGGAACCGATAGTCTTGTCCGTTTTTCGAAATGACTATTGGTTGGTTTGTTCTATTAGGATTCTGAGGATGGCAAATACATGTTTCTGTGGGATAAAAGTTTTCCGTCCAGGGCTTCGACTGAGTCTGAGTAATGTTAAACAAACACAACCGACACCAGCCACTTACACAAACCAAACACACAAGTCAGGTCACCAGTAAGAACAATGTCATACAATGGTATCGTCAAGGAAAAAACAAAGAGACCGAGAAGAGAGGACTCAGGATGTAGAATAACTAGCTTTTTCTTTCTTATAAGCTTCCATGCCCAATTTTCACAATAGTATCTGATCGTCCTATCAAGAGAAAAACCACGATTATGAGAACTTGTATCTGGACTTTTTGTCTTGATATGAAACAGTCATGAATCATGTCCTCTTTTGTGTGTTTTTTTCTTATTTCCAATATCTTTATTTGCCTGGTTTTATATCATGGAAATATTTTCCTAGTATCTCTTATCTTTTGTTATCATTATCAGTGAGCTCATATTAGACTCTATGTGGCACATGCATGTTAACAGATCATAACTACCTTCCTTTGTGTGTATTCTGTGGCGACGTAAGAGTTAATGACTGGCCGTTATGTGTTAATCAGTGAGTTAAGTGTTAATTAGGTGTTACTCATACCCCTATCACATGCATGTGCATGCACGTGAAACACATAGCTCATGCCATCTTGTACGAATACATTACAACAAGTACAACCCGATACAACGATGGCGTTTCGGCCGCCGCGTGTTCGCAAAGTTTATCAAGTATTGTTCAGTATCCCTTTTACCGGCCTGTTGTCATGAAATCTCATCTAGTATCTGGGTCTCTCTGCCCCCTAGATACCATCTTTTTAGTGGAGTTCCGAGGATAGCGTTGTGGTGATAGGGAACGCTGGCCTGGTGTACGTCAGGTGTGACGTCAGTGTCATGTGACGTCAGTCGTCATCGATAAACAGCCTGGCAGACGATTGATAACAGTGAGGAACACAGAAACGCTTTCACGACGTGTTCTTTAATGCCCAGATTTAACGCATGCGTACTGCAGCCGAGAGCGGTTGATTGTAGACGATAATACAGCACTGAGTAGACAGTGTCACTGTAACATGCGTAACTTTATATCTCTACCGCCATATAGCACCGCTAATTAAAAGCCCATATTAATATGGGCTAAATGATATTTGTTGCTTGGCATATTATTTATATTGAATTTACTGCATTGAAGGATATAGACAAGACATAAAGACAAAACGTTAAGGGATTAGTCTCATGGATTAAATGGTTGAAGCAACTCCATGGCCTCAGCACTATAAAATCGTGATGATTTTCCATTCTATTTCAGAAGCAATGTCATACAGGACCCCGATAAGATAGCTAATACATGCTAGTTTACAAAATAAGCCATTATTTCAAAATGAATCAAATTTTAGAAGGAAACAAGTAAACAACACTTAATTAACTAGGGAGGGTGGGGATTTTTGGTCGATTAGTAGGTAATTGACCTCTGCTCACCACTATGGGGTGACTTCCACCTCTTAATTCCTATCAGAGATGAGGCAGCAGGATAATTTCATTAAATGAGTCAGTTCTGGGACTTCTGTCCTGTCTCATTAACCCCATTTACTAGATACATTCGTGAAACCTCGTACTGCACTCACTGACCTGTGTGGTCGAAAATGGACTTTGCTGCCCATACACCGTATGGCAACCTGACTGCAGATTACCTGGTCAGGTCAGTATCTTAACTGCAGATACCAGTGTACAGGGATACTGAAAGCCCTACACTGGGCAGGTGTCTCACACCACAGTAGATTCATCATATATATTCCCACTTTAGATCGTGTCTTCAATACTCTCCCACCAACTATGTGGTAAGATAAGTTAGAGAGAGGATTACCAATTTGAAGGAAGGAAGGACGTTATCCTGTGCTGACTGACAAGCCACATAGGAATTGATGGAAGTAAAGAGGTAAACAGAGCAGCCAATAAAGCTCTGAAGTTGCATTCTTGTACATTGTACGGTGAAAATTCCAAACACTGATATGATAGGTCCAATAAGAGATTTCACAATGACCAAATGTCAGTCTGAATGGGACAAGCATAGACCCCTATATGAAACAAACTGTACACTATTCATTCAACTGTGAATGGGAAGAGAAACTGTGTGGGTCTAAGTTGTAGTGAGCAAGTGAAGTTGACCTCTCTGAGAATAGGTCGCTCAAAACCTACACACAAATTCCTCCTGAAAGAAGAAAACCCCCATAATGTCAAGCATGCAGTGTGCTTATAACTGGTCAACAAAGGGAACAGGAAAATAGAAGAAAGTATTCGGAAAATAGTAACAACAAGAAAATTTTGCTTAAGACAATTCTAAAGAAATATATAATCAACCTTTTGAAGAAGACAAATCTCTTTGATAGTTTATGAAATATTTGAAAACATTGCAAAGAATTGACTGAAACTTATTAACAGGCCTGTGTGGCCAGTGTGCATATACCAGTCCTTTTATTAGGATATGATGGTAGTTTCTAAGACGACATACATATAGATTATACCCAATGATTTTCAGCCAATATATTAGGTGGCATACGGTCACGAAAGGAACAGAATTGCAGTGTATCCGTTGTTGAAATGTGTCCGTTCGTGAGAATTTCACAGTGTTCAGAGTCGGATGTAGAAAGGTCGTATTTCAAATAGTTAATTGATAGTTGCTCAATATACAGGGCTCTTGTTGGCACACCAGCCGGCAACGAACTAGTTCGCTCTCCTAACAGACACACATTAGTACACGTCCGCGGCTTTATTCAACCCCTGGACCTCAGTTTGGAGCGGGTAATTTGCTTGGTCAGTTAGGAGCAGGTGTGAGCAGCTGTAGGTACTGCTCATACTGATCACCCTGTGACAGGAGGCGGGTACGGGAGCAGGCATGGAAGCGGGCTTTACTGAGCAGCAGGGTGCAGGCGCACGGGCCGGAGACTGTAGCAGGCGAGCAGCTCACACCTGTCTACAATAGGCAGCTCGTCACGAGGCGTCAAACGTTTAATTAATGTCCGCTCACGTGACGGCGTGTGTGTGGTGGGACGGGCGGGGCGGGGTGGGAGGGGGGGGGGGGGGGGGGTGTTAGTCATCTGGTCAGCGCGGCCCAGTTCACGGGTCGCCGCTGGTTGTCATGGCTTTAGGGTTTGGCCGAGCGGTAGATTAAGGGTTGTCTATTAGGGGAAATCGACTGACCACTTGATTGATATTTCCCCTGAACTGTATGTGGCCCTAGACAAATGTTCCCCTGGGTCGTCACACATAAACGCTGCAACGTCTGGTACTATGTTTATTTGAGTCTCAAAAGGAGGTCACTCGCCTACCGAGACGTAAAACTACACAAACAAACAAACAAACAAACAAACAACTATGTTATTTAGTCTATTAGCAGCCCGATATTATCCTCACTAAATAGGGCTGTAGGCCTATGCATTGACCTTCTATCGGTACGATTCGATAGGTTTTAAGATTGTTGAATTTACTGAAATACGTCTATGAAAGTGAGAAGCTTAAATCGCTGCTGGTCCTTACATACTCCTAGGGTCCCCTGGGACGTTAAATCACAAACAGTCAATGCGTAGGAACTATTATTGTTGTCTTCTTCCATTTTGGAGATAAAGACTTGCGGACTATCTCGACAGGAAAAACATGATGTAGCTCTCTCTATGTTCTGGTAGATAGCGAGAGCGCTGAAATTGGTCAAATGTAATGAAAATGATTTTGAAGAGAAAATGTGCAAATGTAATGAAGAGAATATCATTTTAGTAACCCTCTACATGTGATGAAATTAGCCCATGAGACATTGCTTTTGTCAAAGTACCGCAGGTAGTTGCGATTTAAAAGTTGAGCCCAGGATGAACACCAACATTAAAATAATTCGATTTTAGCTTATGGTTTGTTTTATAGATAGTGGAAGAGAAATATAAAGAATTAGCCCAATACCTGAAATTGATATATAGACGTAAAGTACATCATAGTTAACACTAGCATGAGGCTGCTGGAAACTAGCATACCCATTATTCTTCTAGATAGTCTGGGATTATGACGTCACAAGTTGCTGCTCGTTGGACACGGCGCTAGTTTCTGAAGACAGGTGGAAACTGATCTGTATCTCACCATTCTAGAAACTATTCTATGACAGACTGCTAGGTGCTGCATTAGTAGAACCAAGGTAAATGTCATACAGAACACAAATCAATAATATCCACTATAGCATAGCTTAAGTGTATGACTGATTATTAGCAGAGGCTGCCAAACTCTACTCAATTCTACTGATCATTAGTTAGACAGCAGGCAATGCCATGGGGAAATCAGCCGATGGAGCACTAGAGTAGCCACTCGGGGTCCACTTTCCCCTTTTGGGATAACAAAACAACAATCAGAGATTGAGAACATTTCTCTACACACTGTCAGAGTCACCTGGAACTGGAAGGCAATGCGTACCGTTGTCAAGTTCGACGGGGAACAGGTGTAGAAAAGGGGAAATATATGTATGTATCAACAAGGACCTTGTAACTAACTATACGCAGGTGTGATTTTAAACTTGTCGGAATTAAAGTCCGCGGAAAGCCATTCATATTTTCAGACGTGAACTGTTATTGTCTTTGGATTAGTATTTGGAAAATGTATTAGGCCGTTCAAAACTAGCTAATAATAGCGAACTTCCTAATTGACCTTTCTTCACAGACTGGTTTCGCACATTCTCTACATGGTTACGCCATGCCTGCAGTCAAACAAACACCTGGCAACGTAGTCTTTAACATTGAATGACTGAGTGTATGGGCGCAATATTTTTAAATAACAGTATATTATTTCCACAAAAAGTGCAGCGATTGCATCGTATTCTATGGTACCCTAGCTTTAATGTGGTGTGTCATACATGTACGTCCCTTCAATAATACTTTAGTTACAGCTTAGATAGCACAGGAACACCGAAACTGGATTCACTATAATAGATTTGCATGCATGCTATCATCTGCCTATCTTTTCCCAAGGGAAAACCAAGACTACCTAGGGAACTCCGTGAGGTGGTGTTGAATGGCAACACCTGTATTTGATAGCGTGGCCTGTGAATATGTCATGGGAAGGAATATGCTTTGGTTCCTTTATCGTTTAATGATAATACTACATATCGGAACCAAGTAGGGACGATAGTGACTTCTCTTATGAATAAGTATAAAATAAATTATAAATTGGTCATATATAATGACAGTGTTGATAGTTTCCCAATTTTTATGGAAATACACTTTTTATTTTCAACAATAAAACATTTTTTGTCCTTGTGTGAAACAAAGATAATAACAATATAAAATATCCCACCTTTTTCATGACACCAACTGACATCTTGTACTTTTACTAATTATATATTTAGACAACCTGTGCTGATATAGACTCATTGCTTGCTTCTCTTCCATATTACAAGAAAAGTTTGAATTAGCACAATGCCTGCTTGAAATATAACACAGACACGTAGACGTGGTGGAACAAATCGAAACTATTCTACGTCATACAGTTTGGTGATCTAACCATGGACATAATTCAGTACACGCATTCTCCTAACTGCCTGTAATTCAGATAAAGGTGTTATAACCCGGTCCTCGCCCAATAACACAACGCACCATCTCTGCGATTTAACCCTAATCCTAATCCCCTTGCGCCCTGGTGTTAATCCTGATCCGCCAGTCTCATTCAAGGCCAGGGCCCTGCACTAAACCGTCATCCTGCCACCCCGCTAAGGGTCGGACAGTAAATCAGGATCACATTGCAAAGGATGGAATTTCTCAAAGTATTTGAATAAGGGAGCAATGTGGGCCTTACCTTTTGGGGCGTTTATTTTCGGGGAAAAGAGTGTTTTCCCTAAGGAAAATATAAGACGTTTAGGGTAGGTTTCACGAGCGATATACATTGGTATTTTATTGTTCAAGGCTTAAGCAAAACGTATATAATCAGCTCCTCTATGCATACGGTAAAAGCCATGTTATTAAGTGGCACTTGTAAGTCGTCGACATGGTATATACTTTGATTTATATAGATTTTGTCCCCTCTATCAATTTTGTCTAACGGTCATTCTGACAGTATACACAACACATGTACTACTAAAGATAAAGGGGTTGGGGTCGGTTGTGTATGTATGTATGTGTGTGTGTGTAATATATGACCGAGAAACACTTCCGTTGGCACTCTGCGTCGACCGGAAACGTTAATTCTAACCATCATGGCTACCATCACGGCACAGACGAATACGTTAACTGTAGGCCGGGTCAGACTGCACACGTTGCCTGGATACAGACGGCATTGGTCGGGAAGTTGGTGTATCGATTATTGGATATCTAGACGGCACAGCCAACTTTTAATCTGGTGGACAATGGCAGTCCCAACGTTCACAGACCACACAAGAGGTCTGTCAAACCCATAGCTAAATATTTAGGGATTTGACTAAAGTTGAAATACGTACCTACATATCGTACAGTAAAACCCCGCTTCTGGCACACCTCGCTTAAGGGGACTCCGCTTAAGGGTGCAGTTTTCTCGGAACAGAAATTCGTATTCAGTTTATTTTAACCCCGCTTTACGGGCACCCCGCTTAGGGGGGCACTTTGCTCTAAATGGAGGGTGTTCCCTTAAGCGGGGTTTTACTGTATATAGCTTAGGGTAGATTTAATGTATTTCATATTTTTTGGTAATATAAACTAGTTGGATTGAATGTGCAAGATTTATATGTAAAACCAGCATCTCAGTGGATACTGCTCCACCTGCAACCCTGCCACTAAGGGTTCAATTTGGGAGGAAGGAGGCATGTTCTATGAGACCAGGATGCAATAGTAACCCGGAACTTGCCCACCCCTCCCCATGGCGGGAGCTGGGAACACTGCTACCTGTTCCCGCGTTGACCCTCCAATACATCCTGGAGGTGATAAGCGGTACCCAGGGACACGGATCTCCCCCAGGGTTCTGATAATCATACTAGTTGACAACACTATTCAGTTCTGAAAAAAAAGATAAGATTAAAAAAAAAATACACGGCAATATATCACCCGCATCACAACATTGCTCAGAGTTTGCGGATGTGGTTATACTCTCTTCGGATTCAAGCATTTCATTTAGGTAATAATATGATAAGAGTTACATTACAACTATAGCATTTTATATGTCATAATTCTGTTTAAGAGAAAGAATCAATGAATGTACTGAATCTGATTTGCAAGCGCCCCCAGCTGACACTTCATCTTCGAGGTGTGAAACTGTTCGGCCATGGATGAATTGGAGAAACATGAAAAGTGAGGAAACTGGTTTCATTTGTGAGATTATGCTCGAAATGTAGACAGTAACGACTAGAAAGTCACGTCTCCTTGAGGCATACATGTGCAGGCGGTCACGTGGCGTTTCTTGTACCTTCTGCTTGGCTCTGGTTACCGGGTCCAGGTACTGGACATGATTGGGCATGTCTGTATGAAAACCCTTTTAACACTTCACAACCTGTGAGGATGGGCCAGTAGTTCATTACACCCTCTAAGTGAGATGTAATTTTGTTGTCTCCAATATGTATATGGACGTGTGTTCTGTTCTATCATAATGCATTTAATGCAACCACTTATGCAGTTGAAGAATAAGTTGTGTCAAAATTACACCAAGAGCATTTCCTGATGTAGGATGTGCAACCTCTTCCAGGGCCGCTGGTGGCTGTAGGTCTAAACCCCAGATTCCTAGAATTTCCGGGAAATGTCCTGACCCGAACAGACGGGCAGGGGGGCGGGGGGGGGGGGGGCGAACCGTCGGCCAACCCGCACATACCCCGCACTCTTGCGGCTACATCCGTTCTTTGCATGAACGGCATAGTTTGTTCCTCTCCAAGCACACACACTGTCTCCTGAACCGGTCCAAACTGCTTACCGTTGGTTGTATCCAGAACGCGGGAGCGAGCTGACAGCGGAGAATCTGCTAGAAGAGTGAGCGTGGCGATGACTCATGATCGACCGAGGCGCCTCCTACTGTAGGCCGCGGGAACCATATGCGGCTAGACTCCAAGTAGTGTCTACTACTACGCAGGCTGTTATCAGCTGAGCCAAGATTGCCAAGCGTCGTGCAGTTACATAAACCAACACGCCACCTCTTTCATTTGTATACAAACATTGTATCTGTAATAAACTAACATTCATAATTTTCATGATACCTTGTTTTTCTTCGTCAACGGTCATAGCGACACGAGTAGGCGAAGTAATATATGGTGCAGGTATTCAGCTGCATCATCGAGTCTTTCTGATGTTATGTTTGACCATTAATTTTGTTGATTCTTCCTCAAACATGTTGGGATTATGACATATAAATCTGACCTTTATGAAAAGCAAAACCTGAATTTTGAATGCGCTGGGCCTTCTGTTATATATGGAAAGTGGCATTGTCTTATCAAAGAGCACCATACGATGGCGTACAGATAACAATGCACTCTATTAGTTTTGTATCATTTCTCAATGAGGAAGTCGAATAAAAAAGGTTCTGATAACACGGTATTGGATAACATGACATGTACACTGTCCATGTCCAATGCCAAGGCCGAAACCAGTTCACATCATAAGTCTTGATTACTATAGACACGTAATATCACCTTATACCTCAGAAATATGTTATGGGTCGTGTTTATTTACTTTTTGTTAAATGTACAGGAAGAAAAAGTCCAATGAAAAAAGGTTATAATGGCGATGTTGCTCAAGTGGTCTTACTCCTATACTACTACCTGGACAGACCTGAGAAATGTCTAAAAACAGACCTATGTACACAAGTTTGGTGTAATTCTTCATCAGTGGCTATTTTCATCGGTGATTGGGTTAGGATGTGTGCCCTGGTTGGTTTGACGGCTAGTCACAAGAGCTCAGCCTCCGGGCCATGTTTCTGTGGATGTCATGTACATACACATAGTTAAATACACTGCCCTGTTCCCATGCTGGTCCCACGTAAACCCGGGTCCCGGTGCTGGGAGCGTTCGTGTCGGCTACACTAGGACGCAAGAAATACGACCCCAACCATTACTAATTTTAAGCCTTATCAAGGTGAGATTGCATATTCCACCTTGAGTTGTCATTATGCTATGATTCATAGTTATGATAAGATTGTGGCTTGGTATTGATATTTAAATACATCATGACTGGCTTGGTATTGATGTAGCCATGTATTGAAATACATCATTTATCCCACCCCTGGTACAGGTTGTGCCATTGAGTTAACGTTGAAATAAAATACGCCACGCTCACCTAAGTAAAGTTACACTACTACGCCATGGTGGTGGCAGAGAACGTAGCAACGTAGCAACCAATGAACGTCGCGGAAAAAAAAGAAGTTCCGACGCTATTGTTTGAACAATTCAATACATGATTATATTATTGCTTAAAATCGACTGTAAGGTCCGTGTTGGGGGTGAGATAAAAACAGAACCGCTTTCGAAACGTATTTTGAACCACTACGCCACGAGTTTGGATGCGTAGTAATCGTCACGAGGCGTAGCCGAGTGACGATACGGAGCATCCAAACGAGTGAGCATAGTGGTTCAAAATACGTTTCTAAAGACAGTTCTGCTTAAGACTAGTGTATACATACATGGTGAACGTTGTGGGTCAATGTACGGCAATACACCATGACTGGCTTGGTATTGACGTAGCCATGTATTACAATACATCACGACTAGTATATACATAAATGGTGAAAGTTGTGGGTCAATTGTACGGCAAGTCACTCTAAATGGCCGCGAAATGCGTTCAATTCCCACTCATTCCACCACAATGATTTTATATCATTGCATTGTATAGATTCGATGTACATTGTGTATATAATACGACTCTGGTTACTGCCGTGGCATTGAGTCTCTAAAACAAAACCATGCAAGTCATAAGATTACCAGGGTGATGGTTGTCTTTGTAATTTTGCGTGCGACTGTTTCGCCTGCTGGCAGCGGCGAGCCGGATGACTCACCGCCTATTTGCATATCTGTACCGTTGGCCGTGCAGCGGCGTCCGCCTCGGCCAATCAACTGAGTTCTCTCAGCTGGCCCGGTCGTTCACCGTGGTTCAGGACAAGACAACAGCAGTGCTTCAAGTCAGTCAGAAGTTTGTGTACCCACAGACTGTACACTAACCGGGACCCTTCTGCTGCTCAGTAAACCCACCTAGAATCATACCAGGTTAGAATGCACTCACAGCACACTCATCTATGAACTCGCAGTGTTTTCATACAACTACAGCGAGTAGGGACTGTGTGCGTTGTTGCTACAACTTGCATAAGGAGTACGCCTTGCGTGGACTGGGTCGCCGCGAGCCGGGCTGTGAAAAGTTGTCGGCGAGCTGTCCCGTGGTTGGCCGTCAGTATTGTTGACTGGTGTCAGGGGTCGGTCAGCTGACGAGGGGACCACGCTTCGACACGCGGCCATGTGTTCGTGCCTACAGCAGTGTTACAACATGAGGACCAGGTGATGTACTACAGCTGACCCCAGTCACCATACAGATAAACTTGACTTTGGTACCACCTATAATCTATATGCGGCCTCCTCAATGGACTTACTGCCACTGTGACGACCTCATTAACCACTGAGTTGTGATAACTCGGATATATTTAGTAACACATCATAGAACGGAGTCACTCATCAGGATTATTGACCTTACATCATCATCATGTCGAAACGACACCTTGAGTTAGACAATATCGGCCCCCTACCGGGAGATATATCCCCTACGGGGGCAAAGCGCCCCTTGGACTTGGCGTTTGGCGGGGGTGCCAGTGAAGGTACAACGCTGTGCCCCGCCCCGGCCGCCGGGTGTGGAGTACAGGCACGGGGATGCCCGCCACCCCACCTCCCTCATCACCATCACCATCATCCCTCACACCATCACAGACACCATCACATGAAGCAGCGACCTTCCAGCTTCTACCACCGCCAGCACAGCTACCACGGGGCGACAGGGCACAGAAACAACGGTTAGCTTCTGATGGCAATAACACCATGTTTCCCGTCCAATATGTTATCTGTAAACGCTATTGTCTTTCTATGGACCTCTTAGTTCATTGTGATAGGTTACCCTCTATTGAGCCTTTCAAGTGGTTGGATAGTATAAAAATACTGAAGTTAAATATCATACAAGTTTAGCTTTTACCCTACATATAACGTACAAATGCAAACTACAGGTGTAGCAATAAATGTCCTATCGAACCAAGGTCATGAGAAGTCAAACTAATTTATAGATGCACATTGTATCGAAGGATCTCTGGTTTTGTACTGTTGAAGACTGCAACAAGCATTGAGTGCAGAAATAGCCGAAGGGTATTCTAGACACGCATTTTGTCCATCCATCAGCTACTTTAATTATTGAGTGTAGAGAATATGGCAAGACACTTTACTGATACACGTGCAACTTAGAGGTGGCTTTTCTGATCGTAATAAGATATTGAATTTGAATCCAAGTCACTCTAGGCAATATGGTCATCCTCTGAAGATATCTCATCCAAGTCTCACCAGGGGGCTCCTAATGTTGTTGCCTCAGGGAGGCAATGCGTTATTTTCGGTGTGGCGATGATGTTGACGCTATCATGTGTGTTGAAGTTACACCATACAGTGTAATAGGTTATCGACTGATAACATGTATCGGATAAATGTGAAATGATGTATCTTGCCTTTTAACCCGGATTTTCATGGTTCAGAATGTACACAGCTTGTCTTGCATATAATATTGGATCCAGCTGAACAGCCACATATGAGAGTATGTCGACTAGCGCCGCCTCGTGTTAATCACGTTCTGGAATAGACTATAGGCGTGTTGGTGTGGTGTTAATAATGGGTGTGATATGCATGTCTGATGAACCTGTAATAAACGTGTTCACTGGCTGATTATATATTGCCATGGTGCGAGCAGGTTAGAGATCATCCATTATGTATGCATAATGAGCTGTGAGCTGCTCCTGTAGGCTGAGCAGCTCAGGTGTATCGTGGTCTGTATATATACCCAGCATGTACGTCAAACACCGGCTGCTCAATCAATATCCGTTACAACACGGCCTCCGCCATACAAATGGCCACTGGTCAGTGCATGTGTACGCACACAGTATGGTCAACAACCAGGACTTGTGTAACCAGACACTCTCCAGCATATATTAATATATACATGTAGTTGTAATTAGACATATGACATCATGGATTAGTACGGATGACTCCATTGATATTTTTGCGCCAAAATTTCATCGGATATTCTCGTTTCTTCCATGCTACATTTCTCCAAGCGGCCCCTATGACTTATGATTCTACAAAGTACATGAACTAGTCACAAACACCTGACTTCTGTCGTAGAATGATCACGGATGTGGACAGTCCTGCTATTTATTATCCAACTAATACGAAGTCTTTATACTAAACATATGGAGCTTACAGATCGCTACTGAGTAGAAAACACAAGTATCCTCGCAATATCCTCGCTTGTGCCAACTACGACGAGAATACTACCACACAAATCAAAATCAAGGTAATATTGTGTATATATCAATACACAAGTCTTGTCATTCTCCCCTCAGGGTCCCCTGGGACGTTAAATCACAAACAAACAAACCTCATACACGAAATACCAGATCATGGTTATATTGTACCTGAAGCGTTGAAGCCTGCATCATATTCTATTAATACCGCGAGTGAGAGTTATTACAGATACTAGGAGAGGCTGTGGCGCGACCCAACGTATGGCATGGTTACGAGCTGGCGATAATGAGGTCGCTACGCTTTAATAATCACGGAGGGAGCAGCTTGGGGTCCTTTCTAGGCAAGCAACTGGAAAACAACACATTGATCTGTTGTGGCATGGGTTGTACAGCTTGCATACCTCTCCACCCCCACACTTAGTCACACCTGAGGAACTCAGACTGAGGTTTGTTTACCGGAAAACACTACTTTGCAAGAGGTGACGTCCACTTGGAAGTGTGTGCGTGTCATGGGTTTTATCATTAAGAATGAGGTGGAATTAGTGTTTTCGTCTAAAGCATATTATGAGGAAGCGTGCATACTATGGGGAAATTGACGTCCGTTTTTTAAAGTCTTTTGTCTCGGAAATACGTCCCGATGCTGGAGGCAGAGGGATGTATTTCCGGAACAAAAGACCGAGAACGGTATCAATTCAACCACAAGATATATGTAGTGATCAACAAATATTCACTGGAGATGGGCATGATTTAGATATTATATATTCATAAACGAGATAAACGCACATGCGTGTTAAACCTGGGAATAAAAGTATAGGTGCTTAGATTCTGGTAGGACATTTTGTGAGGACGGATATAACGACCTCCATTCGTTCATGAAAGATGGAGGCGCCATGTCTTGCCAGAGGGTCTTTGTAGAATGCAGATGCACCATACATTGTCGCAGGCTGTGTCGTGTCATACAGATGCACCATGTGGTATTGTAGGAGGCTGGCCATGTCATACAGATGCACCATGTGGTATTGTAGGAGGCTGGCCGTGTCATACAGATGCACCATGTGGAATTGTAGGAGGCTGGCCATGTCATACAGATGCCCCATGTGGAATTGTAGGAGACTGGCCGGGTCATACAGATGCACCATGTATATGTACATGTATTGTAGGAGGCTGGCCGGGTCATACAGATGCACCATGTATATGTACATGTATTGTAGGAGACTGGCCGTGCCATACAGATGCACCATGTATATGTTCATGTATTGTAGGAGGCTGGCCGTGTCATACAGATGCACCATGTACATGTACAGGTATTGTAGGAGGCTGGCCGGGTCATACAGGTGCGCCATGTACATGTACATGTATTGTAGGAGGCTGGCCGTGTCATACCGATGCACCTTTATACTAGGAGGCACCAGCACTAGTGTAATGCAATCGATAATCTGGTTCCTGGTACCGTGAGGTGTCCTCAAACCAGTCCATGAGGGGGATTCCCAGGTTCACACCGGGCTCAAGCTCAGTGGGGATTCCCCCACCCAAGTCACTGCACATCATACAACCACGGCCGGCCTCAGGTTTACCAGTACCAAGTTCAGACATGGTTCTCCCTCAGTGGACTCTGCACCGAGTGCACTTGTCTAGAGTCTCGTGAAGCGCTCTAGTGGCGAATATTGACATAAGTGCTTGGGAGTAGAGTTTATCAGTTCGAAAATGAGTCACACATTATCAACACCTCCAAGCTTGGTTTGGATAACTAAGAAAAATCAGCGCTTGTGTACACGCATAGATTATAACAAGGGCTTGTGTAATCCTCTCCTGATATTATTCACCATGTATGGCCATGCTTATTGAGTGTGAGTCAGTATGTCAGATGTGAGCTCAGCTGTACAGTCGTCACTGTAGTTCCTTAACCACCACGTGATTCATCACTCATATAAGTTAGCACCTCGTTATGGCGACCAGCTGATATCACGACGAATAATGCTCGACATAATCACGGCAATTACCACCTGACCTAGTTTGGTCTACAATGCATTTGACTTATTTCAGTTTCCATCAGCTTTCCCTTTTTACCCTGAAAGAGCCCCCATATATGAGGCTTTATTTAGCCTTGCCAGTTGATGTTAACCTTAGGCAGAATATATGTTTTCAAAAAATGAACTAATATAACTAGATTTTAAGAAAAACTGGATATTCCGTTTTGTGAAGATACTTGTAAAAATGAATATTAGAGGCCTTGCACCGGTCTGTATGAGGCCATACAGACCTGAGGTGACATAGCACGTGAGGCTCACGTGGAGATAGGTGCAGTCACCTATGAGTCTGACTCTTAACGCAAATCAACAGAGCCACCACGACCACAAACGTGACGAATAGCCCGCCACAACTCACACCACCATGCACAAACGTTCTCACACATTCAGGATGACTGGTGTGTTGAGATATCCGACAAAACAAAGAAGGGGTTTAGAAAAGGGAACACAAAAAAATCCTTTTAAAAAAAAAATCAAATTTAATAGTTTCTCCTAGTCTTAAACAAGCGCGTGTAGACAGAATGTGAGAAATGCGTGATTCTGCTCGGTACTTGATTCTTCCCGGCCTTACTTGTCAATATTGAATATGTCAAGACAAGATATACCGCACCAGGTAAATTGTGCCACGCCCTAGTGACTAAGATGGTTAGTCCTGCATGGGTGACTCGATGTAAGTCTTCCACAATCACAAAAGGAGGGGAACATCCTGTACCAACACAAGGCAGTGCAACAGTGGAAGTCAACAGGCTAAGTACATGTCTATGAATATTGTTTCAATCGATGATATAAGAAACCGAATGCATACTAGAATTTCGTGCGACAAAAGTCGGCTTCAGAATGTGTCTTCATGCATATATCAATAAAATTTATTGGCTTTACAAACAGAGAATCCCTAGGAATATAGAAATAACCGCCGTTTTTCAAGGATGCATACTAATAGAGTGCGAACTGGGTAACTCGATTAGGGTAATTGCACTGACGACCCTTTGGGTTTAGGTGAATGCGTACAGAAGGTGAAGCATTGTCTGTGAAGGTACCAGTCAGCTATAAACATACCTGAAAGCCGCCAGGTGTGACCTGTCGTGTGTGCCGAGGTAGGGTGTGTGCGTGGGGGTTACACACCTGCCCGTGACCTGCGAGCCAATCTGTCACACGTGTGAGTTGAGAAAGATAAAAGTGTTTTACATAGTTGTAGACAGAGATGGTGACATTTTTAACATCGATATGTAGGTGTTGCTTTGATAATGATTGAAATAACCATAAAGGAAGGGTCTGCTTTCCTACTTTTATCATAGATGAACAATGGAGTGAAGTGGCTGTGTGTAAAATGCGCGTCTATGTACAGTGTAATAACGACGAATGAGAAAGAATATTTTTCTAGGAATCCAGAGAACAAACTATTTAGTCACCAGGTGCGTTAAGAAGGCTGCGTCCAGGCGCAGGTGTGACTGTAGAGCCAGGTGGTGCAGCTTCACCCCGGACCCCCGTCCTCCGACCCCCAACCCCCACAACGTACTAGATCTGTATGTCACCTCCTCAGCTGTCACAAGGAACTCCTAGATCCAGGCTTTTAATGTGGCCAATAGACGAGCATTATATTTGAAGGGAATCAACATTCTGCCTTTCAAGGGGGAAGCCTTGGAGAGCTCTGCCCTGTTGTTTCTGATTGATGAAGCTACTGGCATAATGTGTACCTTACCTGTAGTTCACTGGTGTATTCACAAGTATAGTCAACTATTAACAACAAATGTACCAGCATGACCAGGACTCTCTTACAACTCCTCGTAATGTTCACACAAAAGACGTGGCCGACGTGTTTGTCGTTTGGAAGATGAGTCACGGATTTGTTTTTGTTTTTTTTAATTTTTTTTTCCCTAAAGAGACAGACACCCAAACACAGCGTGTCACCTGTTGCTATGCTGACAGAGATGCCATATATAGTTGCCATAGTAACGGGGAAATGCCCGGATGTCGACAAGACGCGGTGTCAGCGTCTGGGGACGTGGGGTATTCGCTGAATGAATCAGGGGATGGGAAGGACCCGTGAGAAAGCATCACTGGATTACATGTTGGAAATCTAGCGTAGTGAAATCAGAATGAAATAAGATTTGAGTGATTGTACATATCCTGCCGTAGAGACCGGTATGAAATATATGTATGAGATTACTCTCCAAAACTGGAGCATCATATTTATATACATGTATCTATTGAACTGTTAAATGCTTAGCATAAATATGCGGATAATAACATTCGAGAAGAAGCGGCAGTAACTTTAAATTGATATCCATATGGATAGATATGTAATGATGTCCCTGGGATAGTCAGATATGTTACAAAGAGTATTATAAGGGTTAACGGTCAGTGGGGTCACTTCGGTGAAGGGGTGTCAACATGACTCATAGCCCCTGAAACAGAGCCCACATGTTAGCACCCCCTGCACCAAACCCCCACACGCACCCCGTCCCAAGTACAAACGCCCCACCCATCCCACGCTACCTTCCCACCCCTTGCGCACAACGGAACATGTTTTTAAGAGGAACAAACAACAAAAGAAACCTCCCGTATTAAGGGTTAATGGAGATACACATTAAACACATCCTCAAATTAATGGGATTTAATGAAAATGATGTGATACACAGCTACTCACTGACTTCAGTTTCCTTTCCACAGTATTGAATTTGAACTTGAAATTTATATTATTTAGAGCTTAGTGTAAGGTATAACCGGCTATATTCGTTGGTATAACCTAGAGCTTAAATCTTCACCGGACCTGCCCGGATTTATGATATCAGGATAATGCATATTTCTTGTATGTGGAACTTGTGAGAAAGTTTCGGGTGGTGCTCAATATTTGATGAAGTTCTGTGACACGCTTTTAGCCCGTGCTCTCACCCAGCAACCACGACGCATCGTGAAAGATGAACACCTTTACTAATTGGCGATGACGCAGTGTCAACGCAGTAGGTGTCAATATGACGACTCCACTTTAATACCCAATTAGATGGAAAAGTGCCTCACTGAATGATGCTGAGTAGGATACTATTCATAATAACGGGCTGAGAAGGCACTCTGAATTAGTTCTCTTGAAGATGACTTTTCTAGATATTTGTCGATTGCGGTCCGTCCCGCCAAATTCTTTTCATGGAATAAATTTCAAGAATTTTATCTCTCGTAGGTGATGTTTATCGATATTTATCGTTTGTCATGATTTGTTTCCCCGACAACTAATTTACATTGAGTTAAGTTCTAGGAATACAGTTCTGAAAACTGGGTCTTTTCGGTGTTGATAATTCAATAGTAAAGCAACACATTTAGCTTTTATCTACCAATACGTGCGTCATATAATTATTTTTTGAATAACTAGGTTACCAACAAAGACTTCTGAATGCTGAACTAGGTTAACACAATTACAAATGAAAAGTCATTTAGGTCATGCCAAGTGCATTTGAAATGAAAAACGAAACTGCTAAAATATTTATGCATACTCGACTTTGAAAAAGAATATGTTTGTAACCTTAGCGTGATTGCATACCAGGACTATTGAACTAAAAAGATTATGAGTTGTTTTATGAATAGGCATAAATCATAACCGAGTCACATACTACATGCACTTGTTGTACATCGGTTTTACCCTTTCTGACCTCATGCAGATTCTTGCTATTACATAAGCCGCAAAGCACCAAGACATTGAAAATTGTTCATACACATTGACGTATATTTTTTTATGTATTTTCAGGTGGTTTCCTGGAGTTCCAGGCGACGCACCCGTCATTATGTGAGAGCAAGTCGACGAATGTGACTTCATCGGGAAACTATAAATGTCCGCCGCTGACATCCATGTCCCAGCCCTGCCTTCCTGTAACGAACGTGGGTCCCACACGTATTTTACCCTTCCTCTACCTCGGGTCTCAGCACGATGCGCTCTCAGAAGAAACAATGCAGGTAAGACTACCCCCTTTTTCTGATACCTCGGAACGAGGATCTTATAGGCATTGTTAGCATTGGTCCTCTCTTCTTGTGAAAACGACATCGGAGCTTATGTCTACCCACTGATTGGACAAGCTAACGCCTTGCCTTGACAATCCATAGTGCAATTTACTACGGGGCTATTGATTGTTACACACAGACACACACATATATCTGTAACTATCAATAGCTCAGAATTATGCATATCGGTTGGCATTGCATGCTAACACTGGAAGGATAGCCTCTGTGACTTTTTCTCGTTTTTTTAATTTTTGTAGGAGGGATAGGGGAGGCGAATGGTGGGGTGTGGGGCGGGTAGGCCTTTAGGGTGGTGAGTATCGTGAAATAGGAATTCAGGTCTAAATGTCAAGCTGCAAGGCTCGAGGCGTTCTGGGTGTTGGAGTGTGGGACTGACACGTACGGTCGTTTAGTTTAAAGTGCCCACCTAGTTCCTAATGCATGCGGAGTAATGCCAAAATCAATACAAGTTTGTAAACTGATGGTGAAACTCGTGCACAATTACCCAAGTCAGTCACACTCAGAAATAACTACAGGAATGTATGTGGCGATTCAACTACATATACTGCCCGCTCCTAACCATATCTTATTTATGGTCGTACGTCACACTGTGTCTTAAGAGTACATCTATACAATCGGCATCAATAGAAGGTAAAGTTTCGCCATTTTAAGGTATATAATAATACGAAAACAGGCTGACTACATTAACCCTGTTTCTCTAAAATATCTGTCAAGTATTACTGATCTTATGGTTGGCCCTCAATGGCTGATGGCTAAATATGCCTCCCTCCCCTGATTCACAGTTCCGTGGGTCATTTGATGAAACTCCACAGTGTTCTAATCCCGAAATATATCTCCCCTGGACGGCGCATGACGTCACTGCTCGTTTCCATAATAACAGGCGGGTTGTACCTGAGAGTGAGGTATTGGAGATTCCTAGAAGGCGTTCTGGTTAAGTCAATAACTAACAGGCCTGGATATTAACAGCACCAAGCGTGTGCAAATCTCGCCGATTCTCTGGTAGAGCGAGACATCAGCCAGGTGTGCGATACAACACTGGGTTGGCGTGACGTCATTTCCGCTGCTAATTCAATGTTGAATGGCGGCGGGTCTGAGACCAACAGTGATCAGCAGATGTCATTTCCTTTTATTGACCACCAAAAACAGTTAACTCTTCTTCCCAGTAATATAATTTCCTGGTGCGACCGTATCTGAAAAACCCAGATTTACTCAGAGATACCTTTCTAAGAAGAAAAAATAAAGGTATCATATTGGAGATGAATCCATATAACCTAGATGAGCACAATGTGAATCACGTAGTTTGATGCACCAACAAGAGCTCCCAGGCACCGATCAGTGAACCCACTCTGTATTATCATGTTCGTTCTTCCTTCGTGCTTCTCTCACGATACGCGTCATGGGAGGAGAGTTGGGGATGGGGATGCTGGGTGCAGAGGGGACGGACAGGTGGCAGCATGTGAACAATGCCATATGCTCGGGGAACATGTAGGATTATTAGTCACACCAAAATAGATGGCGTGATCAAAGGGCAAGTCCTGACCCCACTCTCTAGTAGCGTAACCAACTTCTGAGAGTGAAGTGTAATTAACTAAACGAGAAAGAAAGAAATGGGATAAAAAGAAATAAGTCGTTACATGATGACATTCTCTGTAGGATGAGTAAGCGTTCATCGTAGTAGAGTGAGGTGTAATTAACGTGTGTAGCATGCCTGTGTGTCCCTCCATGCGGGTCTCCACAGCATCACATGTGAAAGACATGGTCTTAGGAGCACCCAGAAACCATAACAGGAGGAAACCAGCAGTGTGTATCTTCTTTACCAACAGTGTGTATTTTCTTAATGTATAAGGAATGCTGTGAGATATTGGTTTAGATTTGATAAATGAAAAGGAAACAAATGCAACGAAAATGTGAGGACTAAGCTATTAAATACCAGGCTCCTAATTGATTATAGTGTGGTGTTTGGGCAGCCGTTAATGATTATAAATGTAATTAAGCCGGGCCGCCCCATGCTTCTGTTATATATAGATAAACATCATCTCACTGGGGACATGCGGTAACCGAGTACCATGTAAAACCTGCATACACCTCCACAGAAAGGTGTCGTGTCAGATGCCATGCATCGTACGGACTCGCGTTAGGGGAGAATCTGTGAATGATACCAGTCCTAGTCACCCAACCGTATCCCACAACGTTTACGGGAGGTAGGGTGAGTGACTGGGTTCGGGCTGCGGTCAGCGCCCGGCCGGGCCACATACCTGTGGTCAGGATGAGCACTGCTGCTATCTCCGACACGAGTCTGCCTGCCCGCCCACCCACCAGGGGGCATTGGTGGTTGAAAACCACAGGTGATAGAGAGAGTGCGAGGATGGGTGGGTTAGTCACAACACAGCTGATCGACGGAGGTCTCTTTACTCACGTCAACATGAGAGAGAGTGTGAATATAGACGTATAGGTGACCTGCTAGTCTCCGTATCAAGGGATGGGAGGTTGTCTGTGTGTCGTGCTACGATTATAGAGGTGACTCGTGTATCTCCTCTGCTCACATAATATACATAATGTTAGTGCTATATAGAGATACGCTCATATCATGCGGGTTGGGTTTCAGGTTATTTCTATATATAGGGAAATTGTAAGGTCTAGATATTGTGTTAATTGATATTTCAACCAAGTCATGCGCCAATTAAATACATATCTCGTAAATTTTCTGTCATTGTGATATGACTTTAGCTGTTGCTGCATCGTAAATCACACAAAAATATACCATTAATTGATTTTTGTACTTCCATATGCGTCACATATTCAAACTAGCCTATAGATGCGACAAATAGGAATAAATGCAAAACAATACAGAGAGTAATTACATGTATAGGAGTGGCATTCGTGTGCATGCGAGGCACAGCTAACCTTTTTTTGTTTTAAAGATTTTTATTTATGCTGGAGGGTAACAGAAGCCTACATTGTGCCTATTTCCATGTTGCTCCAGACCTCTTGAATAAGGTTGAATTTTATCAGACGTACAACCGACATCATACGTACACCTGCATATTTGCGCGGACGTCTGTGAAATAAGTAGATATATAAACCCTGAGTCATCGTGACCTCTTTCAGCTAAACTAGAACTGCGACCTAAAATAACACTTTGTGGAGACATATAAGCATACGCATAGATATGGGAGGTGGAATCACGGTTACTCTGGTAGTGAAGCCTATGGTGATTTCCAACGTGACACTGCTCTGCTCATACTCATGTGACAGGGTAAATGTTTCCACCCTGTCTGGCGTACCCAGCATACATGAGTTTGACATATGGGGTCTGCGCTGTGGTCAGAGGTCATGTAGAGGAGGTGGGGGCGGGGTGTCGTGATCTCCGTCCAGGTGGTCGGTCGTCACCAGATGTCTCTAGCAGTGACCGTAACGCCACAGGTGGGAATGTGGTCAACGACACAGTGAACTGTAGGTGCTGGGCCGTGACCCCTACGCCCATCAGGCATATCCTTGTGAAAAGACTGTCTGCCGAAGTCCAGAAAACCCGTAAAATTCCAATTTGTCCATTTCATGAAATTGTTCCCGGATTTATCATGTACAGAGATGGCAGCTTTAGATTCTTTTTTCCCCATGTTTTCGTTTAAATTATATATACTAGTTGTTACAGGGTCAGAATGTGTTCTCCTTCCGTAGATGTTCATAGAATATTGAACATTAAAAATGCCACCAACCACCGCACTTAACCTGACAAAGACAAACAGCCATGATGATATAAACTACTTATAATCTTAGCCTGGTATAAACGTCCATAGTCTTAGCACTACGAACTCGTTCTCAACAGGCTTGAGAGAACGGTAACTCGTTCTCAACGGGTGATTAAGAGATGAATATTTCCTGGCTAAGATAAAATCAGAAACATATTCGTGCTTGGTCTGAGTCCCTGTTCACCATCTCGTTTGGAGTGCTTCAGAATATTCACTCGGCTATTGCCTCGTTCATATTACTGAACACTCCAAACTCGATGGCGAACGAGGACACAGACCAAACACTCATCAATTACCTTCTTAATATTACTCCTTTAATTTCTGTCTTGAAAGGTCATCTGTAATCAGGCCCTTCATGTACGGAAGGTCAAGACACTTCAGACAAACACAAACATGAAAATGTCGGTACGCAGGTGACCCCAATAAGGAACAAGTCTGGCTGAATCACTTCCCTGGTGCCGTTGCTGTTGAAGTTATCACAGATTACACTCTCCAAACGGGTTCACTTTGTTATCAGTGGCATTTTGCATTGACGCTGTTATATGAATTATATTACATTTCCCTAAACTACTTCTGCTGTCTTCTACATGGAACCATCTACATGTATGAGCCAATGAGGGTTAGGAGAGTTTTCACCAAGGTTAACCCCAATATCAGTAATATAAATGTATTCTCTATATGGTGTAGTATGATTGCACGCAGTCCATCATCAAGCCGACCTATACACCAGTCTTTAATCCCAAAGACAATGTCGCAATAAAAAAAAAGTCATGTCAGACGGAGGATCTACCTACTCCTGTGATCCTGCTCCGTTGTTGGGCACTTTACAGTACTCCTGCTTGGAGAGTGAGCCGGAGAGGTGTAGGAAGATGACGGGAAGATGTTGAGACGCCATCAAGACGCCGTGAAGTAGCCACTCCCCGCTACTGTCCGCCGTGAGGTGTCGGCGGCCGCTGACCTGATAAGTAAACATGCACTAAGACCAGGCACACCTTCACAGTGTGTGTTCACACTGACCTCGATCTGAGGAAATGGGACTAGTGAAACGTTATGATTCATCCTGAACTCCGCCCCCCACTCCTGAAGAACAACACCCTATATTTTAAATATACATCTCATACACCCTATGGTTAATCCCACACAGATCGCATAGCCCATGCCACATGCCCTTACCCCATACTCTCCGCTGGTGACCATCTTTCACCCATTATCATACCTTATCCCATACCTCATCTCTTCTATAGCCACCATGTAAAACACACCTCATATACCTTTTACCCCACGCCCACCACCTGATACCAAATCATGCAGCCCTCGTCTATGGCACTAATAATCCACCACTGGGCAGCCTACCGACACCACAGATGCTCACATGAATCCCCAATCCTTGGTCTTTCCCCTATTTCGTGCGATGTAGCTAGGGTTAAATCCTATTTAAGGTCAATATGATAACAGAACTCATTGTAAGGATTCCGTTGCGTCGTATCTAAAACGAGTAAATCAATAGTTTATTGTAGAAATAGAATAATACTAATACAATAATTTACCAACTGTGAAACATCAATATAGCCCAGGTACTATAGAGTATTACATGGTGACAAATCTATGATAGTAATAACCGTGTCATCAGGTGTGAACAAAAATTTAAATCATACAGGTAAATTAAGTGCTAAAATTGAGATACAGAAACAATATGGAGATAAAGCCATGGTTTTCTGAAGTTTTGAGAAGGCATTAGCAGAATCCTAAATGATATACCACGTTAAAAAAATCCAAAATGATGTTAATGATATTCCCAGAACTTGATTAATTACCACAATTTGATAATCAGCTAGACATAAAGGAGACAACTACCGACAGTGTGACATTAACAGGGTCCATGTTATAGCGAAATGAGAAATTGTAGTGCAATTAAGGCGTTAGGCGCGGAGTTACTCGATAAGGATTGGGTGTGGGGCAACGAGGTGTAATCATACTAACCTCGTTGCTGTATAAAGCCCAGCACTCACAGCACTATCACTACGCTAATCTAACACATGTTCACGTATAAGTAAGTTGGTTCACCACAGCAACGAATAGGGAATAGTCTCGTTGACCACAGTAAGTTCAACCTCAGCTGCTTCTGGCGTTGAAATATCGGGCTTCTGTGGGGAGCCAGCAGTTGGTGGGTTTGGAGTAGGGTGTTGGTGGTGTCCCTTGGACCACCATTATAACCCCACATCCTGGAACGCAGAGGGCACTCCACGCATCACGTGACCCATATCAAAGGGCTCAACAGCGGCTCTCCTTCCTCAACCTGTCACCATAGCAGCCACATGAGCCATAACTACCACAGGATGTAGATTTAGGATCTTTCCGCTAGGATGTTCTGAGTGTGTATTTGATTGCCACGGTGATTTAGTGAGAGATGGACAGGTATGTTGTAAGGTATCTCCGATAGGCATGTTCTGACCAGGATGTACGGCGAGAGGTGACCAGGAAGCATGTAACTGAGGTCCAGAGCCTGGTTTAGGTCGGAAGGATTTTCCCCCCGATTATTAAGTGTAGAGGATGTTCTCATTTTACGATGGCAATGGCAATCACAAGACGGAATGCCTTGATCAATCCTATATCCGTTTATCAGGGTTTTTCGATTATTAGGTCCTTTTCATATCTTCAGAGTCACTCTATCCACGGTTCATCTACTAAGTTGCACCTTGAGTTCTCTGTACTTTGTTCAATGTTGTTTGAATGAAAAACATGTATAATTATCCCCCTGCGACAGGTTTGAATCTTATGAATAGATATATACTTTTATTTATGTCAATATATGCTCATGTCAAAATTCTGAGACTAACACACCACTGCACCTTTGATATCTATCAACTTCATTTGAATTTGATTTGCGAATATTGTATTGCTCAAAGTGCACCAAGCATACTGTGGTATCTGTGGTTGAATAAGTCACGATATTGAATATGATGTCATAACTTCTACAGAACGACACGCTAAGACATGATGGAGCTATTATAATGGCTCGGATCAAATATGAGTGTCAGTAATTATAACCTCTAGTCAGGGGACAGGATAATAGCTGTGCGTTAATGAATACCACTCAGGTTTTGGCTGGGCTTAAGATTGTGGAGAGCTAACACTGCTCTGCGTGTAAAACCCAGGTAAAGGCGTACCTGTGTCGTCTTCTTGCTCATATATCCCCACACACTCGGTCTGACTACACGTCACTTACATGGAGGTTCAATACTTAAACGACAGTGTGAGAACAATCAGTCTGATTAACTATCGCATTAGTCAGCCCCGCTCTTCGGATTTTCTAGGTATTTTATAATAAGCGTCTACATTGTTTTCATATATAATTCATAGGGCCATAGTATAAGATATAACCTCCGTTACTACCATCTGGTAGTGTTATTCAATCGGAGTGAGTCGCTTGTACCATGAGAATGATATTTAAGCACTGGCATTATGATACAGACCTCCTTCCTTAATATAATATATAATATCAGAACTTGATGAAAAAAAGACAATTGCACACCAAAAGTTGAAATTGTGTTCTGAAAGATTACATTAAGAACCACATTGCTTGCGTGCCATCGGGTCGGTGGGGAGTTGAGGTATATGAGAAACGCTACACTGGTATGACCCTGTAAAGACTGACCGTGGGAGTGGGGCGTGGCCTCTCATTCTCCTCCCGCATGTTGGCTTTCAAATCAAATACCCGCGGCGACCAAGCCTGTGCTGGGGAGGAGATGTGTACCCATAACCCTGAAGCTGGCGTCTGCTGGCGATGAGTCATCATCGGCAAGGTACGTGGAACCCAAACCCAGGTTCTATGTTGTAACCTCGTTATTTATAATTAATCCACGTAAAAGCGGTCATTTATCGGACGTGTCTCTAAAGCTTGGTGGTGAAAGTCAAATAGAATCTTTCAGATCATGTGAACATTTAGCATACAAATCGAGATTATCATAAATAATCTAAAAGAATGAAGTGAGTTTGTTGTTAAACACGGTGGAGTTCCGCGGCCGCTGTCAGCAGATGTTGCGCGTGCGGCGCAGCTCTCCATGGAAACCCCATTCGAATTTCACACCCTGCCAACGTTGTAAATAGTTCACATTCTTTCAAAACAGCAATCACTGCCAAACAAGGTTTTTAACGATGCCCCTGGGCGCCATTGACCTAAAAATACAAGACCGAGGTTCAGGCCTGTTCATCTGACCCAACATGAGGAAATCTGTAGATAGCTTCAGCCATCTTCAAATTACCGGTGCATATGAACGATTATCACTTCTATTAATACTACAGGGGGAGATGGGGTCGTACCGTCTATAAGGTAATTCTTGTTTCTACACATTAGCCCACCGTGATATCCCAGATTACCGAGTGTTGGGATTGGGCTGCATACCAAGAACGTTATTGACAGACAAGATTTATCATCAGTTCATGAACAGATCCATGTAAACACGAGGAAATTACCAACGGATATTAAACCGACATACGTTTGTATGTCACATATATTTGTAGTAAACGGCATCAACATATTATATAAACGCATATATTTACTGTGGTAATACAGACGTGAATTGATTGGAATCACTATATACATGTTCTCGTCCTTGTATACATTATAAACCACCTACCCAACCCTCTGCGCTAACCCACCTCTACTACACCAGGTACAGGGGTCTCTCAGTTGAGGAGCAGTAATGAGACCCTCCATTGTCATAAGTTGTCGTCAGAAGGGCGCGCTCCCTGGGAAAGGCAGTTATTATTTTCCGGCCGACGGTGGTGGTTGTGTTTCGTTGCCAGGTGCTTGGTGTCAGCTGGAGAAAGGGCCTGAACACAAAACAACACAGTGAGCCGGCTCGCCGTGAGCCAAGGCCCAGCCCTCTCCCTGCCCCGCCGCGCCCGTCCGCCGCTTCTCTCTTAGGTGCAGAACCAGCCCTCAACCCCCTACCGGCATAAGAAAGAAAATCTTTTTTAAAAAAAGAGAGAGAACAAATATCGGCACGATATTCAGACCTGTTTCTACTCAAATCGCCATTGCCGGGAACGTATGGCATTCATTTCTGGCATGACCCGCAGTCCGTGTTTCCCATGATCTGTGACATCTGTGTCTGCTAACAGCAGTTTCCCTAGGAATTCGTATGGTAGCATTTTGCTACAAACAGGTAGAGGTAGAGTTAGGGAATATGAGAAATGTCTATTTTGAAAGCTGTTCTAAACTCTTTAGACTCTCTTTAGTCTCTTCTGAATTGTATTACAGACAGAAGCATTAAATGAGCTTTCGCTCAGGGTATCAACCATCATGTTTATTGTGCATGTATATACAAGTCCCAATGGCCTGTACTCGCAGCAGGAATTTTCTTAATTCTCTATTCATCGCAATAGTAAGCATTATGTATTTCTTAACATGCTCAGTGGATTGACGTATGGGGAAGAGTTCATATGGTGCATGACGAAAGGAGCAGATAATTCACAAAGATGATCTTCTACTGAATACTCAAATCACCGAGTAGCTCAGCTGAAGGAGTTTCTCCACCATTGATGGCGATGTGTGTACTGTATATAATTATGACTCATCCAGTCTGCTGGTGATATTACATAACACTAAATGGCCACCTGTCAATGGGCGTTCTCCGGCCTGTTTTCAACCACTCTCGTCCCCACTCAGTAGTTTGGTATCAATCTTGATAAAATTATAACATAAAACCTCAGTCGTGTCCATGGTACTACAATAAGAATATTAACGGGATTGAGTTTGTTTCTTTGACAACGGAAGAGAGATCTCCCAGTACAAATAAAAAGGATCAATCCCAGTATGGTTTGGCATACCACAATCGGAACTAATCATATCGACCAATATCTGCCCGTCAAATATCTGGATTGGACTTGTAAGATGTGAATTATTTCTGAAATGTCACTGGCATGGGGATATTGGTATTGACTGAAGGATCGAGATAATAATTGGCAGTCTATTGTATCATGCGCGAGTTGCTCGAAGCACGCTGAGCAGTTCACCTGTCTACTCGGAAATTAAACCTTTGCCCACCGTGGTCAGGGCCCAGAAACGTGCGGAATGTTGGCAAACATCGACTTGGTGATGAATGGGAGTTCCCCTTACTTTGCCCAGCAGAGGCTTAATCATTTTACGTGGGTCCTTTCTGCTACCCCTCTCCATCAAGCTTAAATTAAAGTCTACACTCTGCTCTATCTTTGGGTACTGGTATAGTTAATATATGAGATACATATATTTCATAGATAGGTGAGAGAGAAATTATTGATTTGAAAGGTAGACTTTTTTTGGTCATCAGGTGGCCCAAGAAGTAATTCATTTCAGAAAACATGATTTTAATCAGTGCACGTGTAGGTAAACGTATTGTATCGAGACCAGCGTAGCCTTGTATCTTATTGACATGTTTGTCAGAGTGACAGCGAACAGGATCTGCTTGGAGAGTGAGTTCCTCTCTGGGCACAGGTCCGCTGTGAGCAGCTGCACAAGGCTGTAGCTGCTGGCTCTTTCACGGCTATGGTTATCATGGGGTGGGGTTTCTAAGAAGTACCACGCCTGGCTACTACTTACTCTATGATTCAGCCCCGTTTCCTGCCATTAAGTATTCCAATGGCAACCTTCCACCCCTCCTCAACCACCCAATGTTATCAAAACCAATCCCAGATGCGCTCGTGAACTCGGTTTAAAATCCAGGAAACTCTATTTGGAAATGTAACGCCGACCACACTCGTACACATTCGTAAAGTCATGCCCGTTACCCGCGACGGCCACCTAGTTTTGGTTGTTTACAAACTTTCAATCTACACCATCATCACTACAAACCACCCGCTGATCCCGGGGTTTGATGTGCAGTGCCAAGTTTTGTATATGTAAATACACTTCCGGGCATAGGGCCCGGTGCACTTTACACTTGCATCTACCCTGCCCCTGGCCCTGTACGTTTTACCTCGTAAAGGCATTGCCAACATTTATCGTACATACACAAGTCTCAGTTTCTCTCTGTTTTGGCTCGTACGTCATGAACAAGCTGCCCTCTGGTTTTAGTAACATAACGCATAGCAGAATAGTCGTCTGTGGAATGTTACAGGCCACATTCCAGACGATCTCTGACGTCATACCGCGTCACATTAACGTCAGACGTTTCGCGAAAGTCACTTCCGCCCAGACGCTAGTATTATTCGTGTAAGTCACCTGCGTGCCGATAGGAGGCGGCATTGAGGTCACGTGGACTCTCGTGATCCCCACGTGACTTTGGCCAACCGCAGGGAGCGCCCCCTGTGGCGTGTACATGTAAACATGACGTACGGGGGTTCCTCCTTGCCATGTCCGAGTCGGCCTCGTTTTCAGCGAGCTTGTAGATCACCTCTCGACCCAGTTTGTGACCTGGTAACCGAGGAGCACTTCATCCGGGCGGGCGGAGATGAGCAGCTCCAGCCCCGGGGGAGACCTAACTTGTATTTGTTACAGAGAGCAGCTCAGATGTAGACCAACAGTAAAGATATACTTACTCACGCGGATGATCCACCAAGACTGAGGGTATACATATAGCGCCGTTTGTTTGTGTAGGACACAAAGAATAACCATACGGTATATATCACTTTCCTATCACCTAAATCTCATATATGGGATCCTGCCGTGATGTTAAAAGGTTCAAAAGACATACGGCCAAAGACGGAAGATTGGTCATGCCGAACCTATACCATTCCGAAAAGGTATGGGACTTTCATCATAGGGCGACCTGTTTTGTCGATTCGGTGCATTCATCGTATTGCCATCTTAGGTGCCATCATTTTTATTACGGACAAGATTCTGGTCGTGAATTAGCTCTCAAGGAGATGCAGACTCGCGGTATGACTCAGCTGTGTGAACTGGAGCGTGACGGACCCTGTCCCACCTGGCTCGCTCAGTGAGAGAGTACACCATGCTTACATGCACTTCCTCGTTCCACCTCGGCGAACACAATACAGAAGGACTGACTGAAGGGAACAAATCTCGGATGTGTAGTCCATTGACAAGAAATACCAGATTGAACATAAAGGAATATTGGTGCAGAGACGGGGGATGGAAGAACAGTCGGCATTTGTGTCGCAGCTAAAGCCAATACACATTTAATGAAATACTGTGGTCGTATAACCAGTATTGTTGTGAGCATGTGCATCTAGTTTTTATTTCAAGTTACGTCTTTGTTCTGTTTATTTACCTGCACGGATCAATATGAGCAAAGTATTTGTCACGATAGCAAGCAAAGGACGATTAAAAAATACTTGAAAGAAAAGGAGCGATTAATTTTCTTCGATCTGTTGATTGTCTTTGAGGATGAGTTCAGCATTCCGCGGTAATTGGGCTGACGTCTCTGACATGTTGTGCGGGTCACTTTATTCAATAAAGCCGTTGTCACCAGCCTTCGCCCATGTTCGAGGGTGACGGGTGCTGCTTGATGAAGGATAAGGGCCGGGAGAGTGTCCCCAGTCGCTGGGGTCACTCCCCGACAGGTGTCGCCACCACTGTGTGTGCACACCGCGGATGAGTCATGCGTATGCGCCACCCGACTCCCCCTAGCGACAAGAGTGGACAACGTACCCTGATGCTGGGGTGGTGAATGAATCTACCATCTTGTCACAGACACCCCACCCCACCCCACCCTTCCGCGCGAGCATGCCCACTGAGGTGACACTCACATGGCATGTACAGCTACATGTTTTCCGTTCTTTGCCCCTCCTGTGATTTATAGCACAAGATCGACGCCAACTCTTACTGTTTTTGTTGTTATGAAGTTCAAGGGTGACCGAGCCAAAGTCTTATCGCCTTCATTATGAATGGCCCACTTGAGGTTCCCATAAGTGTAGTGACGTCAGTATCTAAGGTAAATAAAGTAGATAGATTTAAAAAAAAAGATATATAGGGAGATCTGTCTTAGATAAAGCTCAAACTGTTATTACACGAAATATTAGTGAAAGCTATATGCATTATTAGGTAGTCTCATCCCCACTCGATTATATTAGTTAAATACTTTGGACTAATACTTCATGCGGTATTAGTCACATACGGTATTAGTCAATATTTTACTATATAGTGTCAACAATAGATGTTATTACATATAATGTTACAGGCACATTTAGAGCCCTCAGCAACCTGTCCAAACACACTATTCTTCGCAAGGACACTTTGTTGCTGAGAATAAATGGGAGTAAATGTACAGAAACATAAGGGGCATCCTACCCCTAGCACACAAGGATATGATACGCCTATTTCAACCCTGAGTCACTCCTACCGGCATTGAATTAAAGTTAGCTGTTAAATGCATTAGACCCCTATGTTATCTGTCTGTAACCCGCATCCTTCAGCCTCACCTGCCACCACGCCACCGCACCGCACCCCCTACATCCTCACCCCATCCCTTCCCTGAGTGTCATAACCATCACCCCACTTTCCCCAACGCTGTTGCGAGATCAGAGTATGGTTGAATCAAATAGTACGGTAACACATATACATTTACATCTACTACTGTCCCTGGCGTTTTCTTTCAATAAGCTGGTGTCCTTGCTGTAGAGACATTGTACCTGATGATTTATTATCACTGGACAGCAGTTATACTGGAGTCTCGGAGCTTGTAAGAATTTTCCAAATACATTGACGAGAATCGGGAAGTTTCTTGTCAAGTGAGTCAGGCGAATCTACAATTGAGTTTTAATCAAAATAAGCAGAATTGTCCAGGGCTCACAATGACGTCATATAGTGAACCAGGGGCGAGGTGGCGCTGACGCCTAGTGGCAACCGGACGAACTAAAATACACACACGAGCCAACACTGAACGAAGAAAATCGCTTCACCATCACACTCATTCAATTAACATCCGTTACTGAGCTGATGGGGTGTGTGTGGGGAAGGAACGATTCCTTCTACGGGAGACATTGTTGCTGTTATCCCGACCATTCCTCAATGACTATTTACTATGAATAAGGACTTAGAAAATAGTTTGGTGCCAGTCGTCCTTTTTAATAATACTTGTGGTGTTTTTCCATGTTGTAAGTGAGATGGAAGATCTGTAAATATGTCTTTATTTCAAACATGCTTATGTGCAAGATTATTCACGGTATGAAGAGAGCATGAGGTGTTATATAGAAAGTAGACTAAATTGTTAAATGAAGTATTAACAGGGATCCTAATTTTACATTTACATTAGGAAACTAACAGAAATTTAGATTAGAACTGTTGAATACAGTACAGGCATATACCCGGCTTTGATGATCTATTCACTGTATTTTGGTGAGTCTTATATTCAACGATTATCTTTATCCTCCAGGTGACGGGGATTAACTACTGTCTGAACGTGAGCACGACGTGCGCGCAACCCCCCTTCATCCAGGATGCCCACTTCCTACGAATCCCCGTCAACGACAACTACAGCGACAAACTCCTGCCCTACTTTCAGGACGCCTTCCAGTTCCTAGGTCAGTATCCTTCATTTCTCCACACATGTAATCCATATTTTACATTTCAATGGAATATTCCAAATGTATGCTATGTTGATGGTGATAAAATTGATAACAATAGCAAGTCAAACACAACTAAGAGCGAGAGAACGGTAGTGAAAACTGCGACACAATTTTAGATTATTGTCGCCATTGATGATACGACATAGCCAATTCGTCATGATAGAAATATATCAGTCAATTTGGTCCCCTTATATATTTGACCTTTTGTTATGATTCATATAAAGTACCTGATTTCATTAGTCCCTATATACCCTCAGGGTCCCCTGGGACGTTAAACCACAAACAAACAAACAAACCTGATTTCATAGAATCGAAGATATTACTGTGGCTATACGTGAGGCAATACATTGGAAACAAAACTGTTGTAATTTTCTGACTTTCTATTTCGGGCATTTACCACAGAACATGTCATTTTTGTTCGAACACTCAATAAGACACAGTCATAAAAACAATGTTTCTATTTCTGTGACTCTTTGCACTGAGATACCCTGAAAGGTGTGGCGAGGTAGGTGTGTGGTAGGAGAGCGTTACAGCCAAATGGGGCGGAGTGACCGAGGCAACGCCCAGCAGTTATCGTCAGTCCCCGTAGGTCAGCCGGGGTCCGGGGTCGAACGCCAAGCCACGCAGCCCAACCCACCAATCTGGGACTCACATTAAACAACCAGCGTCATTATCGGCCAATCAGAATGGAGGAAGTGCGTCCGGTGCGGAACTGCCTTGTTTTACGGCCGTTGGCCAATCCGGGCATATTCCGACCGGAAATGCGAAGCGGCACCGATAGTGGCAACCCCTGGTAGCCATGTTCGTGGGGGTATTTTCCGCGTTTCGCTGATTCCCCGTTGAACTTCTCTTTCTGTAAAGTAATCACCACCCTCCATAACCCACCAAAAATGGGTTTCGTCATTTCATTCGCTCGTTCAAGGCCCATCCCGGTATAATGACCGGTATTTTGCGTGCAGCGTAAACCGTTAACAACGGTGTGTTTGACAGGGTGCCTGCATTATCGTAATAAAAGTCAGTACTTGCACAGACGGGTTAATGTTGGTATTAAAATGGAGGCTGGTCACGTGATGACATGGTCGCAGTGACGTCATTGCACATTATCACGGCCAAGAATGCCGCGCCTGCAATTTGTTAGATGCTGGTTATGATTCCCGCCTCATACATACCGTATACAAACAGTTTCTATCCAAATTTCATTCCAATCCAATAAGGTTTGCTCATGGTTTGCTTAACTTTAAGTCTCATCGTTTTGCATGGGACGATTTGAGGCAAAAGAATGGCATCGAGAAAAGGTTCGAAAATTTTAGCATAATAATCTGTGTTTAGAATTGGGGTATGAGGGGGGGGGGGAGGGGCGAGTGATATGCGTGACTGACACGCGATGAGGGCGGGATGGGGCGTTAGATTCGTTCTGGTGTCCTCCCAGCCGATAGCGACGACGTTTCAGTTACCATGGTGACCCGAGGAGGTGAATCACCACGTCGCGATTCAGGGGTTGGCGTCGTTGTCTCCATGACAACAGCGACCTGCCCCCCTCCCCCGACGTGTGTTCACAGATTAAACGTCATAAAAGGGGACGTGACAAATGAGCTGTAAAAGGAGACAAATAATCTGATTTAGTCGGCAGATGGGCACGGGTATCGCCCCTTGAGCGGTTATGTCAATGCCGGGATTAGCTGAAAGGCGAGAGGGGTGGGGCATTCAAAAAAACATGTTCATGAGTCCCCCTAAGTAAAGCGCGAGAAAGTGGATTAGAAGCTCAGACGATATCAAAGTGTTCAAATGGAGAGCGTACAGTATGGCGCCTCGGCTTGGAGAGGAGCATTTCTGCACGTAGTGATGACGTCACTCTACGATGCCCGGTGACCATGGTGACAGAGCTATTACGGGGGACAACAATAACGAGGTTAATCAATTAAGGGTTTGTTAATGAGAGCATCGCGGGACGGGCCCGGACTGCGTGCGACCCCGGGGTCGGACCACATGATTCACACAAATGTCGTCTGCTTCATGCTACTTCCGACCTAGATATTCCATTTTGATTCATCTTCCATGATAGCCATTAAATATAATTGAGTATTTGCACCATTCATTTAGTACAGAATAGTATTTGGTTGAAAGCCTTGCGTGTTTATTGCGGTCTCTTTCGGTCTCTTTTCGTGTCTGCATTGACACTCTTTTATCTGTTATGGACCAGCCTCATTATTTGATCCTTTCTAATTATCGCCCACTTATTCCACACGATTTGAAGTAGAGAGATCTGTGTCAAAGCTACATAATTGAAGAACATAGTCTGTATACGTGTATCTCAGGGTTCCATTCTTGGTCCTTTTTATACACTATATGAACCTGACTTTATTTTCAAAATGAATCTAGATTTGTAAATTTTGACCTAGCTTTTCAAGTTTGAATATACAATTAGGAAATATATGCGGAATTACCCAAACAACAGAGTGAGGCTACACAACTCGTCTGTTTGCTCGCGTATTTTAATTTGACTGAGAAAGATGGATTAAAATGGAAAGGCTTATTACATCTTCATCGGTCTTCTCCCTGGACACTGAGCACACAAGCTGTCTGGCGGACATGTTCCCACTCCCCCCATTGTCCCTCCCCTCCCCCTCCTTGTGACAGGTGCTGAAGGTCCGGGCTTGACAGAGAAGGGCGACGCCGCGGACATGGATGATGAAGTCAGATGAATTTAATCCACCTCGATGCCATTTCAGTTGCACAAATCCCCAGGCCTCATGCCACGGTGTGGTAGTAGGTCACTAGGACTATGAATGGTATACCGTGAGATACATACATGTAGATCTCTGCTAGGACGTTGGGATAGGATTTAGTCCTGCCATGGGAGGTGAACGGCCTATTCAGAATATGGCAGCACCAGTTGGGGGTAGTAGTATAGGCAAATTGCTATTTCATGAAGGGAATGGGTGCCAATCATTACATGTGCTATGAATGAACTATTCCCGAAGATGGCGATTAATGAAGCATGGACACAGTTGTTTCGCCTCATCAACTTAAGATGCTTATCAGTAGATTTTCGGTATTGCCAAAATATTAAAGGTCTGTTGCACCTCCAACCAACCTGAACTTCTGAACAGAACTGAATCTGGTGGGTGGGACAACCAGTGGACGAGTGAACATGTCAGGTTTTGATGATTCCTTCGATTCATTCAAGCAAATCCCCAAGAGGGCTGGATTAAATGAGTCAGCTCCTAATCTGTGGCTTTTACAGAAAGCCCCCCCCCCCCCCCCCCCCACACACACACACTACACACACAGAGGAGACGCGCGCGCATTTCCTGTCCACCCCACCCTCAAAACTAGACATCGAAGGCACCACAAACAAACTTGTTACTTGAGTCAGTCAGTTATTAAGAAGTTAGCCTGTCCGTTTCCAGTGATCTTAACATCGTTCACGCTCATGTTAATTTCGATGAATCTCGCAGGGAAATTACTGTCTTGGAATAATATTCCCAAGAAAAATACCTAACCATGTTGACATACGACGTATGGGTTAACCATGCACGTAAAAATTCTTGATCAGGGACATAGCCCAAGTAGCAAAACTATCTCGCGCATAGCAGTAAGTGTAGCCTTAAAGCCTCAAAGGCTGGGGTGGGGATGAGGGTGGGCTCGGTGACGAATAGTCAGCTGGAATTGGATTAAAGGCACCGGGTGTGTGTGGTCAGTAGTGTTCAGCACTAAGGAAAGGAGGCACACTGACCACTAGGCTCATGCCAGATGGACCAGATCCTAATTCAGCCGTTCACAATCGCCACCACATTGTTACAACCCCGCATGATTCACGGTTATCCCAGCAGGGGGCGCTCGAAGTAGACAAATGTCGTCTGCTCGGATATCTCTGTACCGGAACTGTGTTGGAGCGCTGTCAACGCCGTCAGGGAATTCGCATACACTAATGTACCCCTTAAGACTTCAATTGTGTCTTTAGAACCCTCTCTTTCGGCGGTATGTGTCAACAAGATTCATCACTTTGGTCTCGCTTGATTAAGTGATGGATAAGGCATGGCACCGTGGAAGGCAGCTTTTAGGTCGTCAAGAAAGTCACTCTTTTTTTCAAGCTGCAGTATGTCGGTGGTAACATTGTTACTGCAAATATATTCATAGTAGAGTCAAGAGCTATAAATCTGCATACATAGATGATTTGTCATAATGATACCTTGTTACTGGTATTAAAATTATGTTGCAGGTATTTGCTTCTCCAGTGTAAAAAACACAAAACACACCATGGTAATATGCGACACATGTACCTTGATGAATGTATACAAGTAGATGAGTGCAATACGGCGATAGGCCATGTACATTTAAAAGGGAATAAAAACATGAAGAGTCGATGGTTTATAGGGTAGTTCTCTGATTTCAGAGATAGGCCCATTCCTGACGTCCCATCTACTGTTTTCAGTAATGTCCGTTGACATGGCTTCTCTGTGCTGAGATTAGAAGTAAAGGAGGACCAGATTGCTTCTTTAATCACCCCCTTAATCAACTTAGATGACGTTTCTTGTGAGGGACCGCACTTAAAACTGGTCTGTGACTCAGGGCCAGATTAAATAAAAGAGGCCGAGATGCGATCAGAAACGAATGGGGTGAAGGTCAGGTGAAGGTCAAAGGTGGGAGGATCATCCCCCATTGACCCCTACCTGGTCCTACCTGTATTGTTCTTATCGTACCCTAGCTCACTGAAATAAATTGTGCTGGTGTGGACCAGAGAAACTCGGTTACATGGGCGAAACTTTCAAAATTGAAAGAAAAAGAAGGAGGTGGATAAACCATTTAACTGCTCTACAGCGAAATGTGGGAGGAAATGAGAATAAATTCCATTGTATATCCTTTGAGACCCCAAAAGTGCTGAGTCATCATGATTATGGGTGAGTGGAAGAAATATGGGAATGTGTGCGGCGTGAGGGCGTTGGCGTGGAGGCCCCCGGGAGAAATATGGACGATGAGATGAGTCAGCAGTAGGTGTGTGGAGGAACGCAGGGGGTAGTGATGGACACGATCAGTCCATCACTTCTCCCGCCCAGATGGGGCGTTATGTCTTCATGGGTTGTGTTTGTCTGCGTCGTTTATCTGGGCGCTAACCTGAGATCCCACGCACTCGATTTTCGTATCCTGCGTATCCCCTCTACTGACTGTTGCCTTGCACTTAATGCATTGTACAATGTGCATACAGCCAGAATATCATCATAACTCCTGGAATATGTGAATGGGAAGATTACTGCCTTGTGTTTCGGAATATGATGAGTTTACTAGAATGCCACTGTTAATTTCTTGTGCAAAGACAATATCTTTGAGTTTTTACTGTATTGAAAAACGTATCCTTTCTAGCGATATTCAGTTATAGAAAGCAAAGAGGGCAGGTCTCACACCAGGTATCACATTTGTGAAGAGCGCGTGCTTTGGTACCGATTCTGATTTTGTAAATGGGAAATGTCGTCTGCTCTACATAGTAAAAGTCGCTTACATAAACCTTTCAGGAGCTAGTAGATAAACCTCACTAAGGTATACATATGGACGTTCTACATGATGTTATTATAGATTAATCACTGCTGTGTAGATCCCCTATTTATGTGAGGTATATTCTGGTATTTTACAGATAAGGTGCGTGAGGCAAGCGGCTGTGTGATTGTACACTGTCTAGCGGGCATATCACGGTCACCTACACTGGCCATCGCCTACATCATGCGTTACCTCAACCTGTCCACAGACGACGCATACAGGTAAGCACTGCCCTCCTTTCTTTCCCTTCCATTCTACATATAACAATTTATCTATTTATTACATACTGTTAATTAGTGCCCCACCCACCAAAGAAAAAGTAATGATCTTCTTTTAAAGGAAATTAAGGACAGATTATAAGAATCTGTGCGTGTTAGGTTCACTTTATATTAGGTGAAAAGAAAAATTTCCAACACTAGATTATTTCTCGACGAAATTTCCGTGTTACCGAAAATCATTAATCTAGGTATGAGATATTCATGGTAGTAATTCTTTCAAATATAAGGTGATACATCAAAATCATGGGAAAGTATTGGCATCGATAAGAGCTGAATGTGACTTTCATGATGAAAGATAAAGACAACTATATAAACAAAGTCATTAACTTAACCCTACGTGTTCTTTGATTTGCTTCACAGATATGTCAAAGACAAGCGGCCAACCATCTCCCCGAACTTTAACTTCCTGGGACAACTCCTGGAATATGAGAAGCAGTTGAAGCACGAGGCGTCAGAGGGCACGTCGGCAGCGCGGACGCCGGGCAGCGCCGCCTTCAAGCGGCAGTGCATCGCCGAGCTGCGTTCCCCGACGTCGCCCACTGTCGCCACGCCCAAGTCCTTCAGCTTCCGGTCGCAGGTCGAGAGCGCCGCTGTGCAGTCGCCCACCACCGCGCTGGCCAAGCTCAGCTTCGGCGGGGGAAGCAGCACGCCCGACGCCGTCACGCCAACGTCGTCACTTCCGCCGTCACTTCCGGCGGCGGCGCCGGCACCGGCCACTACGTCGGAGTTGACCTCGGCGTCGGAGCTGGTCTTCCCGCAGTTCCCGACGACGTCGCTGGATCAACTCAACATCATTCCCTGTTTTGTGACGGAGGATAGCGCGCCGAGGGTGGCGTCCGTAGCGCCCACGCGTCTGTCCCTCGCCGCCGACCCGGCGCCAAAACAAGCCGGCACCAAGCGACCGCTGAGTCTGACGTCGGCGCTGGACGCCGGCGTTCCCCAAGCGGCGCCTACCAGCTGTCTTCCGTCCACCAGTGGAGCCCTCAACACGAGCTCCTCTGCAGCATCAGCGACGGCTATGACGTCAGCGTCGAGTGGGGTCACGTTGAGGTCACCGGACATGAAGGCGAAGCGCCCACTGGTGCGGCCTAATAGCATCGCCTTCTCCACATATCCCAAGTATGACTTTGCGAGCTCCGACTCGTCGGCCAGCCCGCGCTGCAGCCCGCGCGACGAGCGGAGGCCGCTAGACTTTGCGAGTGGTCAGAAACCGCGGCAAGGTCAACGGGACGCCAACAGCAGCAGTACAGGACCACAACACCAGGGGGCGGCAAAAAACTGTAGCGGCCAGGTGCAGATGCGGCACAGCTCGTCTACACCTGGCAATATGGGAACGACGCGTCACATGGAGCAAGGCAGGAAGTCGCGCAGCCTGGAGGACATTCTGAATTCGCCGGACGAGGACCCGACGCCGGGGCGCTGTGCCTGCTCTGGCGGCATGTGCGGCGGCGGTGGCGGCTTCACCACACGCGGCCTGCACGCCACTATGGACATGTTCCCGCACTCCGTGGCCCTGGACCGCCACTGTCGCTGCCGCGGGGCCTCTGACCCGCACCAGTCCAGCAGCAGCATCTCCTCCAGTGGGAGTCACAACTCGCTCCATGGCAGTCTAGAGATCATTCAAGTCTCCTGAGTCGCCCTGCGCTTCTCCTCCTCCTTCTGCCATGTCATCGTTGTTATTCTTATTATCATTATCAGTAATTTAATTGCTACCCAAAGGGGTACAGACCTACGACAACGTTGTCGATAAATGATGAATGTTTTCAAAAACCAGACATATAGCAGACGACATTTCAGTCAAGTCTTAACGACTGAACGACAGTGAAATGATGAACATGTTGATACTATGTTCTGGACAGCCTGCTCTTGTGTGTAACGTCATCACTTTAGGAGTGTTTCCTCACTCGTATGTGACGTCATCACGTGTCGGTCTCTCTCTGAAGTGTGACGTTATGAACAAGTTGGCTTCATCACCAGGACGTGGTTGGAACGCTGCAGAAGTTCTAAAGAATACACGAATGAGGTTCCATGGTTGTGCTTAGAGCACGTATACGAGGATGGAACCTAGTGTTGAGGTACCTGTGAGTATGCCCTCAGTGAGCACGAAGCATTTGATAATAGATGAATTTGTGTGTATATATATTATATACATCATAGACTATGTCATACTTGACTATCCAGTTCTCAGGTTATTTGTCCAGAGCTCGGCGAAGGGGGTACCCCAAGGTTTTATCGCGTGGGGGTTCATGCTATTCAACAGCAGGCCTGTCATCTAGAACTTATTTTCACTGGTGTTTATTTCCATTTCCACCCACCCCCGTTTTAATTGTACGATTCAGGGACCCTAGAAACCACCAGTACAACATGTGTGATCGCGTGAAGCTGTTTTCTAGAAAACTCCATACCTCAAGACACAAACCGATTTGTTTCCCAGTCCAGATGTTTTTTTTAAGCAGGCTACCTGCATTATAAATGATATGAAGAGAGCGAGAGAGAAAGTGAGAGAGGAATATGCCGAGTTTATTTAGAGAGTCGATCAGTGGACAGTTAACTGAATTTCTACACAAGGTTGACTGCAACAAGTGCCATTCCAATTCTTGATTAGGTTTTGCCGTTCTAGTATCACAGACAGTACTCTTTCCCGTTCTCCAGTTTTCAAAGAATAATTAGAAGCTTTCAGACTTTACCAATACTGCTGCGAGGTTAGGGGCCTGAGGGAGGGGAGAACGTTGAAAGAGGGGTACATGTCAAAGCAAGCCTTTCTTTTTTCTTCACCATTATCACCTCGTATTATAACTTGATAATCTATACAAGCACAAATATTAAGTTTTTCTTCTCCCTGTTTATCCACGGGTCAAATGTATCACATAACGGGTATATGAACAGACAATAGAAAGGCCTCAAATGTATCGGGGTATTTATATATTTTTCTATAGACAATCAGCGATTGGTTACGAAACTGCCTCATATTAAAAGGGTTTTCCTCATCTCTATATATAATTAACTCCTTTTCAACAACGAGAATGTGAGCTGTGCGAATTGTTAAGCACAAGAGAGAAATCTGGCCCCAACCTCAACAGACGCTGAGAATTTAAATGAAAGGGTAACGAAGTGAGAACTGGTGACCCGGAAGTGATCCCGGTGTTTCCGGGGTCAACATCTAACCTGTGATAATTACTTATTAATTATATTGACACGTAAAAAGGTAAAACACTGAATACTGGAGAGTTTCGTCATCGTTATTAGTCGTAAGATTCCCCATGGATGCTGACCTCTGGTGGTGCCCCCTAGCGACTAAGCCGAGATCTGGACCGTTTTGTGTACGAGACGCCGACTGTGTCTGCGTCCAAGCATCGTATTGTATTACCACACGACACGCGCCTGTCGCCATTTCAGAGATATATTATATACGTACAAATATATATGTGTGTGTGGACATAATGTATATTGTAAGTATGGACCTTGCTATTGTACATACAAAATACAGAGGCTGCTGCTGAGTCTTTGCTTTGTTCCTCTATGATTGAAGTATACCTCCATATAGTACATGTTACATAGACCAGAGAGGTGTGAAAGGTGCGTCATGTAAAAAGTTGGACCCCGATGAGAAAGACGGGTAGGTAAGGGTCGGTGTGTGGCTGGTATAACGTTATAGTTCCCTTGTCTGTCTTGTTAAAACTATTTACACAGACACTGTACAGCCTGGAAAACGTGCGCCAATTAACACACACGTATATATACAACATTTACACACATTCACAACCTCACAATGACACTCGAGAAGCCATTCAACTCAAATGACAGTAACCCTTACTTTTACAGAGCTGAAAATGTACAGCATCTACCTAACACCTCTTACAGTCATTATACACTGTATTCGGCGTTTATCACATTATCATCATCCGTTTCATACATAGTTCTACATTCTGTACCTTTATGTCCTTTCCATTTGATTTCAGCTCAGGTATTAACCACTAAGTTTCGAAACATGTTTCTACCTAATGTGAGCCACATCTGTATATCGAGAATTATATTCTTTTCATTACCTAACACATTTGCTGAAGAAATTCCCTATTTGGAGCACTACGACAAAAAAAAGTCACTTTACTATCATAAACATATCATAGCTAAGGAACGAGAATCGTTGACCCATGCCTCTATAAATCTGTCATAGTTTCTTAGTATACTGGGAATTTTGGATATTATTTTCCTCCAATGCCAAGGAAACACAGCATGATTTGGTCGGGGGGGGGGGGGTTACCGTGCTAACAGAATCGGTAATATCGGCAAGTTCTGCCATGAAGAAGGGTTGTTTGTTTGAATATTGACAATATCACGTGTAGTGTTCCTGTTCTACTATGTGAGAATTCTCCCAAAGACGAATTCCTACCTATTGCTGTAAAGGTTTTATATACCGTCGTGAGAGAAGCACTATTTGTCTTCGAGATTCAATGGGAGCGACACACACACAAAGGAAACTTGAGGGTGATTGAATTTGCTCTGCGATGTATATATGAGCTGGAGGTGGGACAACTGAATCTAGCCCACTGCATCCCGGGACAGTTTCTGCAGCAGGATCACGTGACAACACGAAAGGTCAGAGGTCAGGGCGACATGTTGAAGGTCTCTCGTTGTAAGAAGTAGGAAATTCCTGTTGTTCCGTGCAGACATTTCTTGGCTTCCCTCGGTGGATTACTATATTAGAACACTATGGTTACCCTGGGTGAAGTTAACTGATACGGGGTATGTTATAAGGAAGTCCCCAGGTTGTTAATAATAAACTATTGAGAGCAATAAGCTAGGATATCTATGGTGGGAAGGTTATAAATACTGTACAACGTCAGTGTGATATGCTAGAGAAGGTACATTGATAAACGCATACGTTGATGACTTGATGATGTGTCTGTTAACTTATTTGTACAGTGGTTACGTGGTGGGACCTTGTCCTCAGGAACGTATACGTGTGCCTTACGTGGGGTGGGGATGGGAGGATGGTGGATGAGGGGCGACGGGGGCTGGTCGGAAAGCGCCCCTACCGGCCAGTTCTGACCACACCCCGGCCTGAGATCAGACGGGGCGGGGACACAAACCGCAGCTTGAATTAACTTTTCTCTTATCACATACATGAAACTCTACAATGATCCTCTCTGTGTTACCGAGTTGTAACACACGAAATGGGTGGGGTGGGGATTGTATTGGAGGTAATCTATGTTGGACCCAGATAACTGGGTGAAATCTGCCCCCCTTCGTGGCGATTTATACTGCGGTTCGCTGTCGTGTGCTGATAGCTTTTCTTGTTGAATGATTCTTGTAGTACCTACATTCCGTGAAACAGAAAAAAATACAGAAAAGGGACACACACACCCGAACAGATGACGTCCGGAAGTGGTGTCATTCACGTGTCGCGTCCCAATCACAGTGGCGACGCCAAGTGGGACACACTGTCCCTATGGTTAAGTGCCACTCTGTTATTATTGTACAAATCTGGTCGCTATACATGTCCACGTTGGTCCTGCGTCGTCTTGTGTATGATAAACGTCCCCGGACACGCCGCGGGGTCCCCGCAGTGTAAATATGACCCGCGCAATGAATGCAGACATATTAATTTAAAAAAGAAGACAACAACACATATATATATCTCCATTTTGGACATTCTCCATATGCCAACTTTGTACTCTGACAATTGCCATTCATTTGTACGACGAACACAAAAACTAAATGGTATTCCTATGGTAGCAAAAGCCTGATCAATGCAATGTATAAAGGCATCATGGGTAGAGCCCATATGGATTTGAGAGGAAGCATCCCTACTTTGTACATGTCTAACTCCCTAGTGAGAGTATTACTTTAGCTGCACTGCTTAACGTCCGGGACGTTGTGTGTTACTGACACTGAGCAGTACCCCAGACAGAATGACGGGACACGCAGATGGTCGATATTTGATGGGGGAAACCAAAGGCTGTGTGCATTAAAACAGAGACAGGAGAAATGTATATGTATGAATACAGATAAAGCATCGGGTCGGAGCTCCGCACTGTGAGCAGCCGGTAGAGAGTGTTTTGGGTCCCCTCTCACTCTCCCAGCACAGACCTGATGGTGTGTAGTAGGAAATTGATTGTCGAGACGCACAAAACGAAGCAAGTCGACTTGAAGTTCGGCCCGATCGGTGAGAGCACCAGAGGGTTGATGTAGAATGTACATAATACGATATGAATCGAACGTGACTGTTAAAAACTGTTGTTACCGAGCAACAGTCTCGGTGCCAACAGTTTTGACCTTTCAATTTCAGGCCCATTGGCTGAGTCCTATGTGAGGGCCTGGTTTAAGTTGAGCCAAGATTGGGGGAAGGGTCCAAAGCCCTCGCAGCAGTGAGGGGCGGTACTTCAGATGAAGACCTGCCTCAGTGTAAGCTCTTTCCTTAACTGGCTCAACTTCAATAGGTGGTATAACATGGTGGCCCTGGGTGATTCTATTCACCAGGTTCTTGTCTCAGGAGTAGAGAGTCTGGGGCAGTGTTTATTCTGGTTACCGTAGATTAGTCGTACACTTCAGACTATATTATTTCCACAGCCTCTTTTTCAGTGTATATCCACCTTTCCTTAAGCAACCATTTGATAACTTATCTGGGTACAATGATTTAGAAGTATACTTTTGACGATTTCATTTGTGTGGATAGCGGTAGTTGCCACACCTGATTAATTCTTCCCAGTGATTTTGTTTCTCTCGGAATTAAGACCGTTTCTGAATGTCGTAGATGGCCTGGAAAATGGATTCCTGTTTACATCAAACATAATCTGATTGAGAAAGAAAACAAACCATTACATTTACTAGAAACTTGTTCATACATCCTTAGTTGTACATAGGTCAATATCCTAAAGGGAGTTTTTCTTCAAGTTTTCTCTTGCACTCCGTTTATCATAACTTCTCTTCATTTTGTATTCATTATCTGTGTATTAGGTGCAGACGATTGGTATATAATTAATTGTACAGATTATTTATTAAGTTCCTCAGCGTCCCGTGTGGGGTGCTCTTAGTAACTGTGTACACGGTGCAGCAGGTTCCTCTTTTTCCATTTCCATGTTGTGGCTGTGTGGTGGATAAATAAAAATCATTTAAATACAGAAAATACTCGATTTTGATATTCATCTGTTCATGATTCATCTGATACTTCTTCAAACTCTCATATCTAACAGTAGAAATTTGACTTTATATTGTTGAGAAACGAATTATATACAAGGCACCATGCAACATAGCCGGCACGCGACAAATTCTCTGATCCGGCATGGATTTTTCCGGATAAAAATACCCTCCAAATTATGCAAATTCGCCTGACAATGTATCTATCCGCCATCTACCTGGTGAATACAAAGCGCTGTCAGAGTTTAAAATGGCGAAGAACTGTACCAATCGACCCTCTCCTGTGCATTCTGTACATGCAATAGTTGAAATAGAATTATTCACATTATTCAGACATAATTTAAATGTGTCGACTCGAAGAAAATCGGTTGTTTCGACGATTTGTTGACATCGCGTTTATAGTCTAAACTGGGGCTACCACATAATCATTTGATCTGAAATTTCCAGGGAATCTAATTTTGACCAAAAGAAATACTTTGGAAGTACTTAAGACATCCTCACACATTAAATAGTAAGATAAATGGACGTCCGAATGGTCCATAGGCTTAGCATTGCATGGAGGCTTCTCCGAAATGGCCGCCCAGGGGGTTCGTAGCGCCACCTACTTCCAGGCCGAATTGGAGAATACTACGATTTACGCAGATGCCCTTGGACACTGCCATATTCGTTTTATCAGAGCACATGGGAATATATTTTAAAAAGATCTCGTATATCTGGAAGGTTAGCATTGATGAATTTCATATTGCTAGTTGAATACGTCATTTTCGGATTCATGTAACACTAACATAGCTTAGTGTCTGCAGTTACCCTGCGAGAATTTAGCATACTGGCTATGGAGCGTGGCATCCAGATATAACTGAAACTGTCATATGTTATGGAACAGACACGACTATGCTATTCAAACTGTCATATTAAAAGACCTGCAAACAGACAGGGACAAAGACACAAACAGACAGGTAAGACATTCCAACAGAGATAAATAGAAACATGAATGGGAAAACTGTACACCAAGAGAATCAATACAGATCTAGAAAAAATAGAAATAATCAGGAATGGAGTATTTCCGGATATTTTTTGGACATCCCAAGGGTCATTCTTGAGACCAGTGTAAATCTGAGAACATTTTTAGGGTGGAGGGTGGGTATTAGAAATAAAAACTTCAAATCTTTTTTTAAAGACATTCATTTATACTGATAGGACCTCAGCCTATCGGATGGTCGGGAATTTACTTGAAAATACAGTGGCTTCTTGAGGGCTTCACTCCCTGGGCCGAACCCCCCACGGGGTTCCCCAATTTAATGCCGATTTCCCATAATTACTGCAATTTCCCAGTGCCATGCCTGATGACTGACGGTCAGTATTTTGTGTGGTATTTGATGATTTAGGTCTAGAACCAAACCACGGCTTTCGTCGGTCTCTATATACTCTGCACATAATCAAAATATGTCGATACGCTCTGTTTACAGATTTTATTTTTAAAATAATTCAGTTCAGAACATTCGAGATATTTTCATACGACCATTTTGATGCGTCTTCTTGTCAACTGATATGAAGATCTTAAGATGCTATTCTCATCTTTAGAAAAAAACAACAACATTGATTGACACTGGAACATATTTCAATAACGTGTTTATTTTCTCCAAAACAACCAAGAACGACATTTAATGATATCAACATGTCATTCGTACTCGAAAAAGATTACAATACACTTATATTCTTCATATATTATATGTACTCTCATTCTGTCTTACATTTCTCGCAGCATAAATTATTGCTACGCTCTTACATCAAATTCGAAAATATATACACTATAGATTGTAATCCACTATATCAGACTTTGTATTTCAATTATTTGGCGCAATGATGCTCTGTCTGGAATATATATCGTTCATAGCAGAGTTCTTGATAACAGCCAAATAAACATAAAGAACAGCTTTATACTACTGACAGTTTCTGTAAACGGAACTTTATGAACAGTAAACAAGGTGTACTTATGCTAATTGTTTTTCAAAATAATGACGTGAACATTAAATTACAAAAGTGAGATGGGAATCGTTCTACAATAAAACAATATAGGTGAGTATCTTGTAACTATAGGAACATAACCAATTATCAACGTGCAATGTTTGATGAGACGCACAGGTTAGAAAACATAGGTGTTGTTCTGGTCGTTCCGATTATTCCTACATAGCATTTGCCCAGATTTCTCACTAAATCTGTCTAAGATTCGTTCATTTGGTTTGTCTAGTACACAGGACCATGGTGAAAAGTATGAAGTGCGTTAAAATCAAACTCATGAACCAATGTGAAGCGAAAGAGAAGTTTCTTTTCTCAATGTTTTATTTACATGCATGTACAAAGCGTCGAGACATTCAATCCATACAGATTCGCAAACATCCTGGGGAACTATGTACAAACGACCACAGACCAAATAGGTGTTAAATGCATGATTTCCCTATTCAGAGCTAACTTGGCAGATTTAATTAATCCGATATAGATGAAAAGAACCATCATGAATTTGAGACGACCTTAGTGACATATGTACACTTTGTTTTGTATATGGACGAGGCGTCAACCGTTCGCCTGTAACGAATGAAGCTACCTTGAAAATCCTTCCTCGAAAGCAAATTTTTGTTTGTGCTTAATTTTAATGAATAACGGGAGAACATTCACACCAGTAATTGAAAAGTATATACATGTAAATGCAATAAATCTGAATGTGTCGGAACTCTATTGTTGTGACCGTACCTTATCAATGCCATCCTCATCTGACCATTTCAATTCGTCAATCTGGGCTTCTTTGGCTGTTTAAGGTTATATCGACGAGCTGTTCGGACTAATCGTGTCATAATAATAATCTAATACGCAAATATTACTTACAGACGGTATAAACCTATATTTATACACACCCTGCGTCACTAATAAATAGGTTTAGCTGAGAAAAATATATAAGTTCACATCACAGAACATTTGGATATATGCGTCAGTCGTTGCCACATATACAACGATTTCCTAAGTTAGGGAGTTCCTAATATGTTTCTGGATATCCTAAGCATTCACACTTGTGTTTGACACGAGGAGAGTTTCTCCAAGAACGGAACAGACCCACGCCATCACTTAAATATCGCTCTAGAGCTTCACTTGATTCTGTTTCTGCATATGACAGGATAGCCAACCGCATCTTGAGACCTGATTTATGTACATGTACTCGTAAAACGGATGTTTTTCGTGGTACAATATTTCTAGGTCTGACCCGATACCTTCAAATGTATTCCATACACATCGTCTGACAATAATGTATATTGTACCACAATTAAACTTTCTGATGTGTGACTTTACTTGCATCAGCTAAGTAGTAACTATTGATAACTTATCTGCAAGTCAATCCAACATTAGCTTACATTTAATGATATCAAAATGAATGCACAAACCTAGGCCATAGAGCTCTCGAGTTCAGACATCACATCTAACTCCAAGAACGCTGCATTGGATCATTAAGTGGTTTTGTTCCAGAAAACAGTAAATTGATCTAAATAAATGATTATCGACGACCTATGACCAGACACGCTTCTATTGCATTCAATCTTTACAACGAACAGGTTAACTGAAAGACTGACTGGTGATGAACAAAGGCCAAATCATAACAGAGGGAAGATTTGACCTTGGAGAAAGAGAAAGCCGATCTAACCATGGCTCAGAAACAACAACCTGATTTCTGTCGATACACAGCTAACAACTCTTTGAGAGATAAAAGAATTTCAGAGACAAACACCTTAACTTAATGGTCAGGGTGAGGAAATCCCAAAGTGCACAGTGGGATAGGCTGCTCAGTGGCGCCCCCTGACTTTGGAAAGTAGGTCCCATCCCTGTGGGTGTCAACACTGCCATCTCGCGGGAATATAGGAGACTAATGACAGAATAGGAGATCCCATCAATTGTAACTCAAACACGCGGACCTGTCCGTGCACAAATGTACGTCCAGTCACATCGCAGTGGCCACTATGACCACCACTGCCGCTCTGAGTCTAACCAGACAGACTAACCTTGTTAGTGTCACATCCAGACCAATTTGGGATATGGTTCCAAAATGAATATTGGGCACTGAGAGGCAGTCTTTTCAGGGAGGAAGGCAGCTGGTGAACTTGTTATAGGTTGGCATGAAGAGAATCCTTGGCCTGCGCTTCTTTTTCATAGCTCTACTCTCCAAGCACAGTTCCTGGTGTCGTCTTTGCGCCTGGTGTACTATTATAGTGAGCTGCTCGGAACTGGGTTACCATGTAGAGAGTTGCTCATTCCTTTTCCTTGTCTGAGTCGTCTTGCTCGCCCATGATGACCTCCATAGTGTAGCCAGCCTGCTGCGCTAGTGTCACCGGGTAGCTGAGGTTCTTGTCTTCGTGACCTACTGTATCCAGCTTCTCCTGCATCTCTGCGCGAGCCTGCGCTAACGCCTGCTGCACAGCGATGTCCTTCTGTGCGCGCTCCTCCATAAGGGCCCGGTTCAAGTTCATCTGTGCCTCAATACGCAATGTGTTGATGGCCTGTATGTGCGACATAGATGAAACTTGGGATCATCTTTACTTTGATGGAATAATGTGTGTGGGGTCGTATATAATAAATAGGAGTTAGGTACACAAGCTAAAATTAAAGAAAGATTTGAAATAGTATTTAGGACCAATAACTAATCCCTAATTCCTACCAACTCTATTCAGATGCAAATATCTATATATCAACATTAAATAAGGGATATATCATGATATCGTAGAACAGATCAAAGAATATCACATTACCTTTTCGGCTAAGGTAAACTAAAATTAATATTCAAATTGGCATCCACCAAACAATCAGGAATATATGAAATGAGGAAACTTAGAGACAATATTGAGTATGGCTAGTTACAGAAGGAAATTTGATTAAGCTCTAATTGCATAGTTTAGCAGATTTAAAGCATCAAACATTTGAAAACATAATGTTAAAGATTAAAAGACTTCTCACCTCATTCTTTTCCTTATCACACTGAGCTTTTAATACATGCAGGGCTGCTTCCTTTGCGGCAATACTTTGTGCTTTAGCGTGTTCTATTTGTGCCTTTAGTTGAGCAATTTGTTGATACAAATTATTAGCAATCTGGAATTGAACAGTGTATAATAATTAACTGTTTGAACAGTAATTTCAGTTAACTTCTGTAAAACATAGTTAAAATTATGTCACTATCTATATTCACTAACTGCTAGAAATTCAAATAGAAACGAAGAGGCTTTTCTGTTCCACGTGAAAATTGAATATAAAATAACAAGTAAAACAGTGTAGCAGCCAGTTAGATAAACTTCGAGATTTTCACTCTCTCTTTGTTACCTACTATATTTAAAACGGTAGAATTCCGTCGAATCCGCTTGAAGTTGCTCCAATACATAGAGACATAGTAAACCAAACCTGGGCGTGGAGAATGAGGGCCCACGAGAGTGAGATTCTCGTACAGTGAAAAACTCGAACCTGGTCTTCTTTTTTGTATTTCTATACTCAGACAAACTTTTCTCTTATGATTCATTTCACACCATGCCAAAATCAAAGTTTAGTATTGTAGTTTTCTGATCTATTTTTCTCGTAGTCGGTAAAATCGATGTCACATGAAATGATGGTCGGGAACTAAATGATGGTTCCAGGTATTAATAGTAGGGGGCACCACTTAGTGCTGTCCCCCTATCTTTAGGGGGACAGCACTAGCAGGGAACGTACCTTGAACAGACTAAGGGAGGGGGGTACGATGCGACGAAGTCGCTAGTTTTATACAAAGACTTTTACAAACAGAAAATGAATACAAGGATTTTCTTGAAAAACTGCAATCTCTCCATGTATCGCTTTCTAAACTTATCATTAAAAAAATCTAACCTTAGTATTGTTTCTGAAATATACCTTTCCTGAAAATAAATGGCAGTACCCCCCCCCCCCCCCTCCTTAACTCTCACCACTGTTTCCGAATTACAAATTTGCTATCAATTAAATATGTAGTGATCAGGTGTCGAGACAGAGGTGTACCTGATCTTTGTAAGGTGGTGCCGCAGTTCTGCCCCTGGTGATGATCAGTATGGTTGAACCTAAACACAGAATTGCCATGGGTTTGCCCGTTTTACATAACCCAGCCTCTAAATAAACTTGTTTCTCATCACCGCGTGCATCAGCAAAAACGTTTTTAGAATATTCTTCTCTTTTATTTTTTCTCCATAAGATGAACCTTGATAGTAATTATGAAAGGTATGTGTATAGAGTATCAAATTAAAGCTCCCGGTGTCAGGGATGCAATCTATGGGGTATTACATCTAGGTATTCCCAAAACATTGGTGCCGTAAAATCCGATTTATAAGCCAACCCCCCCCCCCCCCCCCCCCCCACTTCAGCAAAATGCTATTTAAACTTTCGAAAAAACCCGGTTATAATCCGACCCGCCACTTCGGGGTCCTGGCTCCACCCCCGTACAACCCCCTAACAACTTCTTGTAGAATTTTCGGTACAGAATATGAACGTTTCAATGAACCTTTGTACCAATATAGGATATCACATGTTATCTGACAAATTTGGGGTTTTTCAGAAATCAATTTTTGAAAAATCCCGGTTGTAAGCCGATCCCCGACTTTGGCAAAAATTTGTAACCCGATTTTTCCCAAATCCCTAAAAATTTAAATTGGCTTATAAGCAGGGTTTTACGCTAGTCAGTTCTCTCTCCATATTCTTAAATCTATATCAAAAAGGCATCTTTGATCCAGCCAATAAAAAAAATCTCCCTCGTCATATTTTTCATGGCTTGGTGATGAGAAACAAGTTGTCTTTTTTGAGCCAAAGATGAGTTCCTCAGTCGAACGGCGGCCTCAATCTGAACCTTTTCTTAGAGAAAACTCGACTTGTACTTGGACTTTGCACGAGTGCAGACTCCCGCACTGTCCTGGTGGTTGAGACAGCCTGCTGACCCTGGTTGGCTGGGACAGCTCCCCGTATATTACCTGATACACACGTAGTATCAGGGCACAGTTCACAGGGATTGAGCGTCACTCTCCCTTGTACGCTCACACTGCTTGCTGCTGTTTGAGATATACACTCGTCACTTGAAACCCATCTTTGTTTGTGGATAGGTGCTACGGCCATGCCAGAGTTAAAAAAAATTGACCCAGGAGAGTAAATCATCTGTAGGGTGGCAAGTAAGCCAGCTTTTATAAACCCGAATATGATCTAGAGCCATGAGAACAGTCAGCGACCACTACACATATATTTATTGACGATAAAAAGCTCTCTTTTCTCCCTAACTGTCACCACTGTCTCTGAAATACATATTTATGAAGATGAAAGGCAGTCTTACCTCTTCCAATTGCCACCACTGCTTTTGCTCATTGACATCCATCATTGGAGACGGCGCCGGCTTTGGTGTTTGAGGGGCCATCGTTTGCATTAGCGCCTCTGAAACAGTTGGAGAGAGACCTGTTTGTGGTTATAATTGGTGAACTTTACAACAATGAGCGGTAATATTATATCTTATTAGTTTTGGTTTAGTTGCGACAAGGATGAGTAAATCTTGTAATAGAAATAACCGGAAAATCATGACTATAGTTAGAATGGCTTCCTTTTAAAGCAGCCTTGAAGTAAACGCTTAAAATAACAACTGCATATTTTCTATATAGAAATTACAGTTTTAATTCCAAATTTATGTTTGATATCTGATAAATACAATAGAATGCGCATTTATCAGGGAAACATAGCTTGGATTCATGAAGAAGAGATTCTACCTCCAGTGACAAGGTTGCCCTGGGCATCTGTAGCTGCCGTGATGATTTGTATCGTCTCTCCGTTATCTGCACCATTCATTCTCACAGTCTGCGCATTTGCCAAGGCTGAGGGCGAGATCGCTACTACCATAGCTGTAAATAAAAAATATCACACCTGTCTTATTGACACAGAGTTTGGATGGGTTTCTCGATGCAATTTACGGACTTTTAGTATATATGGTAAATGGCTTTATCTCACCCCTGGTATTTTTGTCCTATAGACTTAACATTGGGAACGTTTGCCTCGTTCATATCACTATGCATCAAACTCGTGGAGATAAACGACTTTGACCAAAACTTGTTGGTTTCTTCTTTTTTTTTCGCACCTGGAGAGACCCTGTGAGGGATTTTTTCCGGGAATAGAAAAGATTTTTTCAGAATAATTTCACTCAATGTGCTGCATGCGGCCAGGCCCCAACAAATATTCCTGTATTCCAACCCAATGGCCCCCCAGTATGCGGGATCACAAAATATCCAAACCAACTAATCCAAGGTTCAGCCAACAGCGGGTTACAAATCGGGCGTCCAAAAACCCACGAAGACCCCCTATTTTTTTCGCCTGATGAGTTTCAGTAAGGTCAGGGGGGTCTTTATTGCTGTAATCCTACACGGATTTTAGCGATCTACGGTGGTTTCATCGGAGGGAACCCTCAGGCTTCATACAATTGGCTCGTAAACAGAGTTAATGGACAGAAGAATGCAATGATCACTTAAGGGAAGTGATATTTTGATCTCAAACCATCCAAATCACGTGTTGAAGACGAGGGGACGTCTTGCTAGGGGTGAAAATTTTATGATTCATTTTAAATAAAGCGTGTTTCCAATGTTTGAGTATTATGAATGCTCACACAGAAACAAAGGAAGGATGAACTTAGATAGCTAAAAAAACATGGTAATATGTCATACTTGGTGTATCCCAGCGACAATAAGTAATAAAGAGTGATTCTTTTGGGTGACACTTCAATTAACATAAACAATTTTGGACGTGGCACTACAGTGTCAGCATAAGATCACATGATGTCACTTAAATGTTTTAGATTAGAACTCACATTTAGCCCAGGAGGCATTCGTGTGGAGTCTTTAGACCTAATTAAATTCAAGTATATTGCGAAGGTATTCTGCTTTATTCGAGTCTGGGTGGACGTGGCCAAATTCAATTATATGAATAGGCACATCATCTTCCTATTGGAGTCCCTAAGACTTGAATTGTCTGGCCACTACATTTATCTCTATTTTGGTAACTTTTATGTTTCCAAAATGCTGAACAAACATTTGTTGAGTTCCATTTTGGTTTGCCAAACATACTTCATTCCACAGGATGTGCACTCTATGCAGTAGATAAGGTTGGTACTGCAGCAGCTCACATTGCGCCTACTCATATAGGTATGGCCAGTGGCCACAAGTGTTGAGCTTACCTACAGCTGTTTAGTCACAGACAGGTGTAGGAATTGGGGATCACCGGCTTGGGGTCCTGTGTAGGTAGTTCAGCCCTAACCAGTTGGTCCTTTAAACATGGCAGGTTATCTCGGTGAATCCCTTTTTTTTTTGTTTATTGTTTACCCTGGCGTTATCTATTAGGGTCATAATAGTCCCTATCTTCTACAGACTCCAGCCTTGTATGGAACAAGATTTACCTAAGAGGTCCTAATTACACTACATCTCTTAGACCCCTAAAACTCGGGTTGTAAGTAATTACAAGGTAATTGGAGTCCGATTCACTCTTAATTACCCTGACCGGGGAATACAAGTGACTGGCGTTTTTTTTTTTTTTTAAAGCTTTTAAAAACAGCATCACTGAGACTGGTTACCGGGTAGCCATGTCTCGTAAAGTGTCTTCCTCCCCTTATGTCTACCTTGACTCAGGACCTGCCCATGTGGGATGCCTCTCACACATTCCCTGGGGTGGGCAGAGTTGAAATGCAGGTAAGTACAACTATCTGTTGGCTTGATGTAAAGTTCAGTCGTAACATGTCCCATTACCCTCCATCAACATACTTATTCAAAACGCCAGTAGACAAACATGAAATGCCCCAAGGTTCAAAACTTTATCATCTAATAATGAACTACATGAAATATAAATAGAAAGCTGGGATGCCTACATTCCTTTCCTCCGGCCGTGGTGACGATGGAGGTGGGCGAGGATGACGATGATAAACGTTTCTTCATGGGTATCATTGTGTTGGAGTCTCTTTTCCGCCGTTTGTATGGCACAAATAGCCTAACAGGGCCAGTCTGCAAGAAACAGCGCAGTACAGATAATTCCTCTGTTAATTTTGTATTCTGATTCCTTCATAGGTATCTAATCAATGATATTCATGCCATAATAATGCAATTAATATTGAAAGCTCGTACGACAATGTATCTGAAAAGAAAATTCGACTGTATTTGACCAAACTCTAAAAATTTACAATTGGTTTGAGAATTTTTTTTGAAGGAAAAGGTTCTGAGGTAGAACTTCAAGATGTTGATATCTGATCCCACATATACTATTTCTGATCTAATGAGAAATAGCCACCAAACACAATTTCCGAGTACAGTTAATTAAGTTTCCATGGTACTAACCACAGTTTCATCATCACAACATGCAGCACATGTACACGATGTGGCATGCGGCTCTAGAATTCCATCCTCAATGAGACACTGTAGTGTACGTCCCCCGTATCGTATACTCCTCTTCCAGTCTTTGCTACTCGCGCGTCCACACACAGCCTCGAACTCGCTAGGTGTATACCAGTTCTCTTCCATTTTAATGCAGCGGCCTCGTCCTCCTGTAAAATATGGAAATATTGCTATCAAATGATTTCAGATTTACGATTTTTCTTTGGTCTCCCAGATAGCAAAACTAGCTTGGCGCAACTTAGGAAAGAAAGGTTACTGCTGCCGTGGTAAATATGTTGGCCACTACCAACAGTGTCTATGGCAGTCTTGCAAGGAAATATACGCTAAAAAGAGTCTTGCTGAATCATATACATATTGTTTGTCAAATATCTTATAAACGATCAAAAAGATTTGTCTCTTTCAAAAAGCTGATCATATATTTATTTGGAACAGTCCCAAACAACATTTTCAAACTGTTGTAATTTCTTTGTTCCGTTGGGGTCTATTTCTAGGCTCCGTGGGTGGACAGTGCTAGCTAAGCCTCATTCACCAAGAAAAGACCAAACAACATTTTCATGTTGTTATTATTTTTAATTTGCCTGCACCCTTAGAGAGTTAGTAGGATATGCAGAACATTCATAGGCACATTGCATTCTTGGCATAACGGAGGATTTTTTCCTTTCAGGAGGTATTCACCTCTTGCACATAAGTGTGGCACTGCGGTCGCCGTGATAACCGGTTGCACTGGTTCAATGAACGTGCGCTATACAAACGGCGCACCAGCAGTACTATGGAGAAACCAAACATGAGCTAGTCGTGTTTCACGACGGCAAGATTGCATATTACTTGCCAGAGTGCAATGAACAATAACACGACTAACTCGAGTTTGGTTTAGAATTTATCCTACCCCGCCTGTCTAAATTACTTCTACATTAACAAATGACATCATTCGTCAAGTGTATCCCACTAAAGCGATATTTTTCATTTTTCTGAACTCCAGACCGAATACAGTGACCCAATGTTAAGCCTATGGAGTTTTTTATTATGGGTAGGATAAAGTTCTGGACTCGATAGCGAGGCAAGCACTCCGGAAGTGAAGCCACTAACACAGCGTGGTTAATAGAACCATAGGGACATGAGGATAGTACTACACAACATACAGCCGAGATAATAATGATAACAATTATTTAATTTCGGATTTAGGTAGAGCAAATATATAAAATTGTTCAATGCAAATATCTTTTAATTGGAAAATGTTTTACTCTATGAAAAATAAGATTTCAGATGCTTGTTAATGTATTCATCTCATCTCCTCTCATTCATATTTACTGGTATTTGCTCTTGGTTAATAGGCTGCTCTAGCTGAGACTTGGTGGATAAGCCACTTTAAGGTGAACTACGGTGACGTTCTTCGATGTATGGCAATCGTAATTCCCATTTGCCATGGTAGGCTGTCGGGAATGGTTGGGCAGTCATGCTGGACTTTTTGACAGAACTGAAGTTTCCAGTCAGCTCCCTGACAGCCAAGTCGACTTTTACAATTTAAAATCCCAACGACTTTAGGCAGACCAAGGCAGACCCGATGGACTAAGGCCACGAGGAAAATTCAATGCTGGGACTGTCGGGATGATGGTGTAAACCCAGCCTTAGGAAGCATTCATTATCCTACCCCTAATATAAGATCTCATAGGCTTAATATTGAGTTTCCGTATGCCACGCTGACTGCCATATAGAGTTTTGTATGCCGCTAGTGGCATACAGATTTGCTATCACATAATATTTCAAAATCGAGGAGATGGGATAAAATCAAAACCTGATTCGTTTTAATCCTGGCCAGAGCATTCCACTCCTGGAATTTTGGCTCCGAAATTCACTTGGCTTCGCCTCGTGAAATCACTATGCCTAACTCCAGTCATGGCATATGGTGGTGAAGATTAAAACTCATCCAGTTTTACGATAGTATCTATGGCTGGAGGGTGGGGGTAGGGTAGTCTGAGAGACTTTGACTGCCTAGCAGACAGTCAGAGAGCACAACTGCTTATTCCCATAGTACAAAATATCAGGTCCTTGGTTCTCTGCAATATTTTCAATGTAAGTGCATGTTTATGCTCCCTTACCTTCAGAACTGTATAATAATTCCTTTTTGATGATAAAACTCCTGTTTTGTTCCTTCGTGTTACTTTCGGGAGCCTTTTTGTACAACTCATTTAACCACTTTTCAACAGTTCCAACTCATGTCGGCCATATTTGATAAGCTGGTTCCTGGCAATCCCCTGTGAAGGATTTCCTGCACTTTTGAAACCAGTTTTTTTGTTATTTTTGGCGCCTGCAGAATGCATTGACATGGATTTTACAAACACTGGCTGTTCTATTACTTAGAACTAATGCAAAGGTAGGAAATTACTGTCATTTTACTGTATTTTGCCTCAGGAAAACGGCTGCTGAGCTGAGATGTACATTTTTGGTCGACCAGTTAGCCTCGGCCTGACAGTCGGAGCCTCTTGGACTAGGGTAAGGAAGCAGAGTTTTTGGAGGGGGGGGGGGGGGGGGGGGGGCTTCTTTATAATATTCCAGGGGGGGGGGGGGGCGATTCATATAGCATAAACTCTGCCCCCTTCAAGCCATTATTAATGTATGGTTACTTAAAAACGGGTACCGCTACTGATACTACTGTCAGAAATGGTTGCAAAAGTTACTGTAATTTAATGTAGATCTAGAGAATCGAGATCTAAATCGAGATCTAGATCTAGATCTCGTAGTGACTGGTACCGTAGTTTCGTCAGGCAAAATCTATGGGAGCTTGGCCTACACATATTGTATACGAACATGTATACGGACCTGACCCAAATCTGTGTTTATGAAGTTCTCCGTTGGAGCTTTTACACCTTACAGGCAGCACTTCTAAATGTACAGCTTCATCCCATTGATAACGGAGCCCCCTCTCCCTGCTGTTTGGAGTGGCTGGGGTTGGAGGAGGCAGAGGAGTTTGTGGAGCCTTCCCAAGCTGGTCTAGCGTCTGATCGTGAATGACAATGTGTGTCGTCTTGATTCCCGCGTTGTGTAATTGTTCTGCAGTGATGAGTCCCTGAGATGTGGCCACATACACCTGATCATGCGAGAGGCCACCAGATTGTGTTGTGATGGTAACATGCTCGCTGTCATCATCATCTGAGCCATGTGCTTCGTGTTGTTGTACATCGGTCGTGAATGCCGAATCGTCACCATTCGGAAGCTCCTCGGAAATGTCCACTTCGGACATGACGGAAACTTCTCCATTCTCGTTTGGGTCCATTCTGCGCCCCACATCAAAAGTGTTATACATAGATGGTATTATTCTGAACAATTATGCCTTTCGTGGCCAAAAATTTGCACTGACATCGCACGATTTTGCACATTTCACTCCGTATGCCTTCGTTTAATTTCTATTCGGTAATTTCCGTCCAAGTTCGTTGAACAAGATGGCGCTCATAGCCTCACCTCGCAAAAAATCAGATGGCTTCTACGTCTTAACTGAAAGATTTCATATATGTATCCACACTTATGTATCAGCAAACATATTTCAGTTTATATCTTGCAATATCAATAGAGTCTGTGCTCTTGATACTGTGGATAGATGGCAAATGAAGCATAATATCAACAAATTGTTTCAGTTCGAGGCTATGTCTGTCTGTGTGTCAGAAGCAAAGCAAAGCGAGTGAAAATGACGTGACAATGTCTGGATTCTTTGGTTTTGATACGGATGTCCCCGTAAGTAAACTTTTGAATGACCTCAAATATAGGTAGAGTACTGGAAGGAGTAGTTGTTATACCAAATTTTATTGTGTCGAGCCTACTAGCGACTGAAACAAGTTCGGTGCACTCTCGTTTGACAACTTCCCCCTGTACTTCTTGTTACAGCGTACAGTCACGCTACAACTAGCACAAGTACAATGTTACTGTAAACTTAAAGGATTCCTGTTGGAACGTGTAATGACCTATCAATGATAGTATGGCAGTTCCGTGGAAATGTGGAGAAAGGAATATTCTTATCACTTGTCCGATGTCATGAAAACCCATTTATTTTAATAGGTAGTTTGGGGAGTGGCTTTATACAAATGGTGAAGTTTCTCTCACAAACATGTGTTGCACTCATTTTCACTATCATAATTACTCATACTGTCATAGCGTCGATATATTGATATGTCCTAGATGAGAACCTAGACCAGGGAACCTAGCCCTAGTCCGTAAACACTAACAATGGGTCTTTAACACGGAATTTGAATCCCATGTGAACACTTGTATTTTCTGCTTTACTCGTTATGCCAACTTATGGCAAGTTATGCGCAATATGTCATTATTTTAGTTTGATCAGATACAATCATAGATTTTACAGTAAGGCATTTTAGAAATATACATAATTAATGAGAAAGTAGTTATTTTCGAATGTTGCATATCTGACTAGCAATTTCTTTAGCTAGTATATTCGACTTCAGACTTTGTTTGTAATTGGGTTGCTCAGTTCTTTCTAGTGTACAAGGACACATTTCATTTGATATTCCCCTTGTCTAATTCAATTCAAACTTTAATTCTCTATGTTCCCGTGCTGAGATGTTTAGTATATCCCCCTGTGGTGAGCCCGCTGAGGTCAGTAGCAAATGCGTCACCGTGTACATGCATATATTCAATAAAGTAACCCTTGCGTGTGGTCCGGGGGTATTTGTACACTCTGCTGCGCTGCCAGTATGCTTCGCTTTTTGGTGGGTGACCTATGGACACTACGCGTTTTAACAATTTTTGTATTTCTTTATTTATACTGTGGAGGCTTTCAGCCAGAGGCCGGTATGAGTTCCTCTCACAGTTTTACCTGGGTACTCATCCTTACAACAAATATGTTCTGTAAATAGCAATCTATTGAACTAATACAGTTTACATAATAGTTTGCAGAAAAATGAAGTTGTCTCTAACTTCTAAGGTGAACACAACTGGTACATACATAACATTATATCAGTTGTTTTAGGGAATTCATCCAAATCTGTCCTTTCAATTATATATGAGAACTGTCCAGAATTAACATAAATACTTCAAATAAGTACTGTCTTGAAGCTAACAAAGTGGCAATTACTAGATAAGGTTTTTACAATCTGCTTTGATAAACAAAGACATAAACACTGCATAAATACGTAGAATAGTGTCCTCGACGGCCATCGCGCTATCTTGTGAAAGCACAGCATAATGTCCCAAGCATGCTGGCGACAAAGCGTACTGTCTTGGAGGAACCAAGCGTGCTGACGACGAAGCGTAGTATCTTGGATACCTCCAGGGTCGCATGGTTCATCCGTCGGCCCCAACACCCTATCCCGCCTATATCATCCTGGAATAACTCCTAGCCCTAGGTGATGAAAAAATAAAAGTATTACCTCCCTTCAGAAAACCTGAGCTATGAAAACTAAATTTGAAAAGAAAATTCCAAAATCAGAACTTTCTTCACTCCTTGAAGGAACACTGGGAGGTTGTTGGAGAAATCCATGATCTGATAGAATTCAAACAATAAGAAAGACTAGAAAGGACATATATTATGGTCGGTCGATCACAAAATGAAACTAAGAGTAGGCACTTTAGTGAAATTTTAAAACAGGTTTGATTACATAACTAACCTAGTAGCCATTTGGGCCTCATTGAATGATTTGATAATCTTTTTGATTTTTGTCTGTATCACTACTGGTTACGAAGATATACAAGTTTTTGTGAGGCAAATCTGACAAAAATTTCTGTATTGAAATGACCAAATCTAAGGACAATTTTTGGCATGTAACAGGCCTTCACCTGTTGAGACTATTAAGTTTGATTCAACATAACTCATTTGATATTAGTCATTTTGACATGAAATTTTCTGTGCAAGGTGATTGTTATGTTTCACATAATTTCCTTTAAAGATTGTAACGGTTCACCGATATACAGACCCCCAGATGACCTATATAGGACCTTACAATGACCTTTTTGTACCAAACATTACTCTTCTTTTGCCTATACAGCTCAAATTACAATACATGCAGTGCATAAAACTATGTTATTCTTTAAGCTGAAACTATCTTATTACCTTGTGACATAGATTTTGTCCATTATTGACCTTTTGCTAGTTCTAGTGCCCTTTTTAACTGGTAAATGCCCTTTCGCATGTCTCTTTGACCTGATCCCATTTTGTGACAAATCAATATTTTATAATTCTGATTCTGATCAATGACTTTTCAACAACGCTAAGAGCATGAAGATCCTCAAAGGGAAAGTGCCTCAAAATTAAAAAGTCGCACAGGTCATGTAAGGGGGCCTCTGGGGCAGGAGTGAGTCTTAACTTACACCTCACCTCACTTTGATCAAAACTTCCCATGATGACCAATTTGGGGCAAATAAAATAAAGAGCTGGGCAAAGTAAAACCTAAATGAAACTCAGCACATAGCACAATTATTATCTGAAAAATGCATTAGTCATGGTCTTGAACGAATTTGAAAAGTCCCTCATGGATATTTTGGGAGGTTAAACATAAGTCCATAAGCCTTCACTTTGACCTATTGTCATTTTGCAGGAAATCAATATTTTTTAATTCTGATTTCACAGGCAGATACCCTGGATCAATGGCTATTCAACAGGGTAAAGATCATAAAGATACTCAAAGGGAGAGTTCCTCAAAATTAAAAAGTTGCACAGGTTATGTAAGGGGGCCTCTGGTGCAGTAGAGAGTGTGAGTGGTCACACACACCTCACCTCACTTGAGTGAAAACCTTCCAACATGACTAATTTGGGGCAAGTAAAATGAAAGGGTGGGCAAAGGGTAATTCACATGAAACTTTGCAAATAGCACCTTCTTGACCTGAAAAATGCGTTTGACATGGTCTTGAAAGAATTTGAAAAGTCTTTCATGGAATTTTCTACGGTCAAACATAAGCCTTCCCTTTGACTTGTTGCCATTTTGTGGGAAATCAATATTTTTTAATTCTGATTTCACAAGTAGATACCCTGGATCAATGGCTTTTTAACAATGCTAAGATCATGAAGATCCTCAAAGGGACAGTTTCTCAAAATTGAAAAGTCGCACACGTCACGTTGCGCGACCATCAGTTGGACCTGCCAAAAACTATCAGTGTAGCAGCAGACTTTACACCTCCCCCTCGCGCGACCATTTGAAGTGCCTACTAAGAGCCAGAGCCCACCAACCCTGATAAGGTCCCCGATAGACTTCTTGACGGAGTTCCCGACTGGAATTGAACAAATCTTGTGGTGAATGTTTTCCTATCGTAGTGGTGGGTGCCAGCTAACGACGCGGATCCCGATTCAACCACACCTGAACCCTGATTGGAAATTCTTATCATAGCCCTTAATTCTGGATTTGACATGTTTGATATTTTCTACGACTGGAATTCAATCTGGAAGTATTCCGATTGGAATAGAGTGCATTCCGACTGGAATTTCTGGTGGGCTGTGCATTCCCGACACAACTCTAATCGTAGTGTAAGCTAATGAAGTTGCCGGTATCGGGAATGTTGCGGGAACCATTAAAACCTTGGCACATATTTTTTTTTGCTTAAGATTGGAGTTTCCGATAAGAATTCTATTGTAGTTCATCGGGGTATAATGGGGACCTTATCGTAGTTGGTGGGTGCGAACCCTTTTTGGTGAATACGCCCCCCTATATAGCCTCCCTATTATGTACCAGCCTACCAATCGTCGAATCGTGCCAAAAGTGACATTTTTAGCATTTCAAAAAATATGATTGGAATTTCCAGAGCTAACTCGCAGAGCTTACTGCTTTAAGGCGTTGCTCTACTGCAGCAGATCCAGGGCCGATTTGGCGCCAATCATTTTGTCTTACCCAAATCAGGGCCTAATCGCCTCCTATTCCTGGTAGTGGAGCTGCAGTGGAGTTAGAGTAGCGACAATTGGCGCATCGTCGGCATATAATCTGCTAGTAATTGCAGTACGAATCCCTCTCATTCTTAATTAATTCTCACTAATTGCAGTACATTGGTCCGATTCAGAGGCAACTCCCCTGTTCTCAATGCTTTTCATCTGGGTTTTGATGCTTATTATGCAGGGAAGAATTGCTTGCGATGACATTAGAAAGATCAGATATGTTGATTTCTTCCCCGTAGTGGATGTCGTCAGGGACCCTGGGTGATACCCGTGAACTGCAGACCTGTAAGCAGGATCTAAAAGTTCAGACAGTTTTGAAAGATTGCACATGATTATCACCAGAGTGTTTAATACACATTCATAACTTCAATGTATATCTTTATTTATCTGCCTTTTCCCATTACCTGCAGCATTTCGTGGACATTAATGAGTTTTATATTCAGTATTTGTAATTTCTTTTCCTGGTGTCAAACAGAGACAATATTGATTTAGCCTTATTCACGCTAATGGAACAGTGGTTTGAACCTCCCCACAGACCCTTAGTCCCATGCCATGACCGACAAGGACATATTATCCAAGTTTTCTCTGTCTCACTGAGGCAGAAAAATCTACATGAAATATGTTTCCACTTTTTTTCCTGGCCCCAACTGACATCCCTGCGTACAAATCCAAATTGCAGACACAACACTGCTCCGGTAGTGGCAGTGCTTGAGGGCAAAGTTTTTATACAAAAAAAAAAAATTAATAATGGTCTAATTTGGGGAAACAAAGCAATTGTATAGCAAATTCCGCAGATTCTGGTCGTAAAGTAGAAAACAAAATTATCCACCCCAATGGAAATAGGTGGGTTCGGCCGATCCACTCTCTAGTGATTTAATGAGGAACTAGGCTCTAGCAAATAATGCAGCTAATGTCCATCAAACAGCATGACACTTAGAGCTAGTTCTTGGGGCGTTAATGGAACTCTAATGGAGCCAGGTTTCCGATTTAGAGTCAATTGAGGAGATACTAACAAAAAACAATTCTTGCGGAAGTGGAGTGCTAATGCTAACCACACAAGGTTATGGTAAGATATTGACAAGAAGAATATGGCACAATCTGGTGAAGAACTGGGAGAAAACTAGGGGAGAACATGAATCGGCGCAATTGAGCACCGCCTTTAAACTCCCATTGTCTTACAGATAAATTTTTCCTCTACACAATTCTGAACCCTATCATTACACCGAATAGCGCAAAGCAGTGTTTATTGATAACATATTTGTGTAAATGCTGCCTAAAAAACTACCCCTGCCGCCTCCCTTCACACAGACGTGGTAAGCACACCAAATGAGGGTCCCCTGGTAGCTCTCCAGGCAGGTATTGCCTCCAATGTACTGCAAAGGTGTGGCAGATACTCATCTGCAATTTTTCTTATTCTCAATTCGTTATATTTCGAAATATCACCTGTATCCAGTGGATGAACCTAAACCTATAACACGAATCATTTTCTATATTACTGTTATTTTTTTCTGTTATTGATACAGAGTTTAAACTAACTCCCCCGTCCCCCTGATAAGAGTGGCAGTGCCTAAGCTCTCAAGAACATAATTTCGCGTCAGTACTTGATACGTTCCTTGAGTAATTAGAAACAGAAAGAGGTTTTTGTATATACTTTGTGATCATGTATGGAAAAAGAACCCGTTGTGTAATTTGCAGGTTTAAAAAAACATTGATTTCCTTTATTTTCAGTCTCTTGGGGCGGGCAAGTTTGACGACTTGGACGCTGCGCTCCCAGATGACGAGGACATCGATATAGTGAACGATGAAACGTTTGGAGCAGGAGCCGTATGTAAGTAACCATTGAACTAGATGAATATGTGCATATATGGGCGCTATGTTTGTTTGTATGATATATTAGTTTCCTATTCAGAATGATATAATAGCTGTATGATTAATTGAATGAATGAGATACGTTATTAGCAGGTAAACTGTTGGTCTTGTAGGTATAGCCTACTGGAATACACCTGCTTGTAGAGTCATCAGGTGACCTGACCACATTTCATTTATTTCATAGCTAACTAAGTACAGATAGAAATATGATTTCTGTTTTGAACAGAAGGTTTTACAGTCATGCAGTATCTTACATTCTTAATCATAATATTTTGACATGGTTTTCAAAGAATGGGAGATGTCCTTTATGGACATATTACTACCCCTAAAACTGGTTCAATTATGATATGCTATGTGTCATTCAAAGGAGAATAGAAAATGGCACACTAAACAGGTGTGTCATCAATATTGATTTACAGTGGGCTATAGTGTCACATTTTCCTTCTCCATGAATGGCAGTAACAGTTGCTTAGATCCAAAGAAGTATCATTATTAATGCGAAACCTATTGGGCATGATATTCATATATTTTTGCCTAATTTCATAAGATAGGAAAGGGGGGCGGGTCCACCATCTTTGAAAGCACATGGTATAGTAATTCACCCAACTTCCACCAGATTACCCTTTGCTTCCTATCACTCTCCAAGCATTGGCATATACCTCATACCTATATCATTAGAAGAACACTAAATATCTGGCTGGAGCTTAGCCTCGCTTTGAACATGGAGCCTGGGGTATGGCCAACTAATGCCAGATGGTGCCGTAAATGAGGCTTAGTCTTACACTTTTATTGAGTTTAAATTCGCCCACTCGCTAATTTAACCTTTGGAGACAAACAATTCTTTTTCAAGATGCATAAAAACTTCATTTGAATTAAGCCATACGCCCTCCAGAGGTTACTAAACTCCCTATTATCGCCCAGGGTAAATACAAGTTCCGCTGGCGGCTGGCTGGGCAGGCCACGACAACATGAACTATTGTTTTCCCATTTATATTTGGAGAAACTGAATATTATTTCGGATCTGTATTGAGAAATAGCTGAAATTTCCATTTCTGATATTGGATTTCCGATTTGAATATTTATAAAAACTGTTAAACTGCGATAATTCTGGGTTACGGGTCAAGGGTCTATCATCATACAACGTCGGCAATCAGCGAGCACCGGAACTTGTAAACAGACTGGATTACGGGATACCTCAATAGGGCCTATATACAACATATTCATACCAGCCTCATCTATCAGTTTGATATCCACGAAACACACTTTCTAACATGCAGTTGATGGGGACTGGGAGGAGGCACATGAAAAGTTGGCAGAGCAGTTGGAGACCTTCAAGTATGAGGGCCAGGGACACCACCGCAACGGGCAAGCTAACCATCGCTACCGAGATGGCCCGGAGCGCAGCATGCAGCATGAGGAGAGTTTCCCACAAGCAGACACGCTTACATCTCAAGAGGTGAGAGTTACCAGCATACCATCTCCCAACCATCTGATTACGATTAGTATTGTCATGACAGTATCTTTTCATTTTTGGCAACATTCTGAACATTAAATGATGAAATTCAAATGCGCTGAAATCTTCGCAATTAATTTTTTTTTTTTTTAGCATCATTTGAAAATATTGTATATAGGATTATATATAGAAAAAAAGTACCTTCTGAACATTGATAAGGGCCAGTATAGTGCTACTTGCTGCCCACTAACTTTAGTCATTTATAGGACATATGCAGCTGACATTCTGATACCTTCGAATCACTAAATTCCTATCCACTGTTCGCCTAGCCTCGTAAGAACATCAATTCTCATTCAGTACTTTGTTGGTACCTCTGGTAGATATATACTGTCAGAACTTCTTTTGAAGGAGACAAAATATGTTTGCTTCTTGCCATCGTTATTGTGAAATCAATCCAAACAGGGAAGTTGTCATCATATTTTCAGATATATTCTGTATTTGATGTTTTATCTGTAAACAATAAAGTACCACCTGTGCCATAAAAGGGTACATAGTGTAAGTGTGCAAGCCATGTTAACAAGGAACATAGTGCAAGTGTTGGGTGTAATTTCATTTATTGTTTTCTAGGACGACCTGGAGAAGAGTCTGTCGCAGTTGGTGGTGGACGATGACGAGATCGACGATCCGGCCATCATGAACTTATCCAAAAATAGACCCATCCCTCAGGTATTTACAATAACAATGCAGGAAATAAGTAAAGTATATAAAACTGTGTATATATTATAAACATTAACTGAACAAAACCAATTCTCTTTACCTGAGCTTCTAAAGGTACAGTGGCATAGAATAGACAACGGTATCTCTAATCATAATTGCACAGACTCAGTAAATACGAAAATACATAATTAGAAATTTCGTTGGATACTTTTATGGATGTTAAATGACATTGCAATAGCTCCGGCAAATTAGAACAATGACGTGTTTAGGGTACTTGTCCAAACTATATCTTAACCAAAGATGAGTGTGACATGGCTATAACACCTCTGTAACATTTGTTTCGAATAGTTTCTGAGTACTAAGTAAACTAACACGTACGCATGGACACTAAAATGTTATGTACATTTAAGTTTAATGTATAAGACTGCTTGTTGAATATAAATAAATAAGATAAGAGCACCTGTATCCATAGCTCCCAAACAGATTCTTTAAAGCTTATAAACCAAAACCTTGTTTTTAAATCCCTGCGGATTCCGAATCCATCAAATCAATGCTTGGCCTGTAATTTCGAGCCATTTTAGAAAATTCCCATCGTAAAACCAGATGATATTTTTGCGTCTTGTGTATAAGACTTCCCACTTTGGCAGAACTTAAGTGTTTTGTGTGTGTGTGTATGGATGCCATCCTGCCTCTTCCTAACCCGGCATGAGTTGACTAACGTTAAGAGTTGTGCCCGTGGGTGCTCAGGTACCTGGCTATTTCATACAGGCAAAGAACAACAACCTGGATAACCTGTTTGGACCGTCTTCTCCGCCAGCATTCCTCAACACTGAACACTTGGTAAGTTTGTAACTACGGACAACGCCCAACGCCCTCAGCGCCCCCCCCCCCCCCCCCCCCCCAGCCGACAGTAGGTTATCATCCAAGACACTCCTTTTGTTCTTCCCCATCATTTGGAAGATCGACCCCCGCCCATTACTTTCCAAATATGCAATATCGTCTTGAAGCTTCAATAATAACATATCCACAAGCTGAACTGATGTAGCAAAGGCTTTCATTCATCAAGCAACAAGTTCATCCTTTACTTTCATTTCCATAAAAGCCAGATAAATTATGTGGAGTTTCTCCGAAGTGCTCATTTATTCCCTGCGAATGTAATGTATAGGATTGATAACCTCCATAACCTCTCAAGACGTGTGGTTATGTTTCTGTTGAAAGTTATCGTTGAACTTACCTAAACTTACCTAAATTATCGTAACCTCCCTTATTTACCCTTCATTAATCCAATTTTATGATTAAGTGACGACTATCACTATACTGACATGTTTTATGATAAGAACATCCAAGTTCATGTTGAGAATAATGATATCGTCTGTCATATGGAAGGTCGGAGGGAATTGTCCAGGACAGCATGGGTCAAGTAAAAAAAGGCTATCTATTATACCTACTGGCGGAACAAACTTCGATTCCAGCTACTGATGTCATATTGAGTCAGCATACACGTACAAAGTTAGCATTATATAATCTGACGATATTTCTGGTTGGCTTCATATCAGATATTTCTTTAAGTAGATACTGGAACTTGTAATCTCAATCTGCCAATAGGCATGATACTGAGCTTCGACTTCACTTAGCCTAACCGACATATCTTTGTAAAATATCGTCTGTTGTTGTAACTGATCTCTGTATATATGCACCAAATTTTTTTCTTACCAAGTGAAACACTTTTGACTAAAGCCAGTGCTATCTTCACACTGATACTCCAGTCATATCTCCACCGTCTTCACCAATAGTGAAAAACAGGTTTTGCATAAAACCCCATGTCGAAATCTATGGATTTTAAAGGGACGACAACTAGGCATGCTAGAGAATTGAACTACTGTTACCAAGGTAAGTATCTCGTGTAACTTTATGTGTATATATGTGAAGTCAGTGGGAGATTTTGTTCTCTGGCAGGTATCGCCCGGGAAAACCAACATCTGGGGATCGCCTGTGACACGGGAGAGCTACATGGATCCAACGCCACCCAAGGATGACGGAGGAATTAAGAACCTGCTGAGTATGCTGAAGGCCAAATCACCACCCCAACAAGTCCCATTCCAGGTCAGTTCTCGTGTAAAGTAGTTCAACCTCAATCAAATATAGATGGAATTCTTCTATTTTTACTATCGTCTTAAAGCCGTTAGGACATATAGATAATAATTCTAGTTTCAGGGTTAATAAATGTTCTATAACCTGCATATTTCTTGATCAGATGATACAGTACATTGAGTTTAGATATGGAGAGAAAGACCCCGAGTGGACCCCCCCCCCCCCCCCCCTTCCCCAGAGTGGCCAGACTGTGCAAGTGTTACTCTTAGTAAGAGGGTGCACCTGCTCATCCAAATCAGTCACGATATCAATATCTAAGAACGTATTTCATTGTGGCAGCAGTGACAAGATATTATTAACCATCAAGGATAAGGAAAATGTCACTTTAGTGATTTAATTGTCCGGAATTGAAAATGAATATATACAGATGAAAGTAAGACGTGGCAAGGTCCTATCCCCTCAGCGATGCTACCTTGAGTGGCAGTTATTAGAACTGCACCTAACCACTAACCATGGTGCACTGACAAAAAAAAACAAATAACATATATATTGTTTTCTATATTGACATGTAAAATACAGCTATAATTGTGTAGAGTTTCTAATCAAAATCCTCAACTACAAACTAATGTTACAATGAGCTGTCAGACGCGGCTGTGGAAGGTGATGTAACGCGACCACAAATAATCTATAACATTTCACCTCACCAGGTCGGCTCTTGCCGCTCGCTAGATGCTATCCCTGTTCCTATTGGTCGAACTTGGCCTAGATTGGCCGAAAGGTGTGTTCTGATTGGTCAATTCCATAACCAATACTTGATGATCATGGTTATAACACCCTTTCGCGCACCTCTGTGAGTGTTCCCAAAGATGGCTGACCATCTGTTGATCCAGTGTGGTGGGGTCATTTGTGTTGCGTGGGGAGGAGGGGGGGGGGGGGGAGGGGGCCCAAACACATCTAAAACTTAGAGTGTGTTGCCTTGTGTTGAGGGATGTAGAGACCTGTGGTCTGTCATCTGGTCATTGTGGGTCCATCAATGTTTTTGCGGATGGTTAATGTCACGGCGCTGTAAATAAAAAAATAATTTTTACGAATCAAAACTAATGTTACCTTCTTTTCAAACAGGATCCGTCCATTGTGATGGCAAGCAAGCCCTTCACTAACGTGCGTAGTCTGGACGAGCTGGAGCAGGAGCTGATTAGCGGCAGTAGCCCTGTCGGCCCTCCTCCCCATCTTGCGGGCAGCGGCCACAAGAACGGCCGGCCGCTCACCGTAGAGGACCTTGAGCGGGAGATGCGTGGTCAGCCCATCCCCACCCCACCCGGTGGCCGGCCTCCACATCGCGGGCCCGCTCCCATCGGCACACCACCACAGGGCCAGTTTATCCAACAGCACATACAGGTGAATTATCTATACGTACATGTATTATTGTAGGAGATTACCCTCTCACTGTTATTTCTCCGGTTTTTATGTCGGAAAATTTGTTGATATGATTTATTGTAATAAGCCTACTGGTGTAGATTTGAGACATGGCTAGGCGACGATTTTTTTATGTTTATGCTGTCATAAACATAAAAAAAAACTACAATTGTAGGTAAAATATCATAATTTAAAAATAGAAATGAGTATGTTCTACTGAACATCAACACCGATTCGGTAAATGTCTTGACACTGAGGTCTTTTTATGAATTAAATACATACACAATATTGGCTGGTTTCCAATACAAGCGGTCGTATTCTCCGAGGACTTGACGCGTAATAACATCCGAGCATATGCGAGGATATTGCGCAGGATATTTCCGAGCAGGTGCATAAAAATACTTCCCTAATTATAACATTTAAGTGCCCTATCACATAACAAGCTTGCGTACCTGACACATAAATGTAATAAGTTATTGTATTTGAATAAGGAAGATTTAACCCACTTGATTTATATTTTTGTTTGAAATTTGTGGTATTTTATGCCATAGCAACAGCCAGATCTATGAGGTAAGGACAGCAGGAGTCGCATTTGTTGTATTTGTTTGAGTGCCTCCTAGAAATCTGAGGCAGCTATGATATACAAGCTAGAAAATAAACCTGCATGAGTACAAAGTGAAACCTAGTATTCTATACCTGAATACAAAATGTTAGAATTTGAATCACAGAATAAGCTTATATCTCTTCTTTCTATTTGGACAGCGGATGTCAAATAACAACAAAACCAACGCCCCATATAGTACAAGTCCTGGTCAGCCATTCAGTTCATCGCCCCACGCCCCAGGCTACTCCCACAGCACTGCCCCAATCACAATCGCCAAGCGGGGCACACCCCCGTCTTCCGGCTTCCAAGGTACGCACTGCATGACTCGATTAGTGTTTGCATGTCATGAGGGTCTTCAGCAATAGATAGGTGGTTGTCGCTTTTTTCTTTGGTCCTAATTCTTATTTATTTTTAATTTCCGTATAGTAGCTTTCTTTAGTATTATGCGAGTAGGCATAAGTAACTTAAAATATCAATTTTTGGTAAGGCGATTGATATTGAAAGCTAGTTATGAATGGCATGATAGTAATGATGAATGAAAGGTACAAATAATGCAATGTAGTAGTATTTATTACCCATAGGTTGTTGAAGAAATAGCAAATAGGACCATGACATATTTGACTACAAATATAATGGAGCTACCGCCTACGATATTTCTAGACCAGACAAAATTCTGAATATATTTATGGATTCTACTTATCCTGAGCGTATAATCTGTTTTTCATTGGTCCTGTTTGCATTTCTTGATGCTTTTCCATCCTTGATTTAGCACCTGTCCGTGTTATCCTTCCTCCTGCACTTTAGTCTTTTTCCATGCCTCGATTCATTAGTCACCATAAAAAGCTTCACAGCCCATATTTCTTCTTGAACATGATATATGTAAACTGGATTTGGGTTGTAGTGGTGTTTGTGTGCTGTTTGTAGTGTTTAGTGTGACTGTATTTCAGCCAATCGCTGCCCATCACCAGTGCTTGCTGCCTTAATGCAGGGCAGAGATACTGTCTCCCAGTCGCCTTTACCTTCCGCACCAACTCCCATTCCAAGGGCAAGCGGCGCACCCGGTCTGAGGCTTCGCATCAGTCCTACAGCATCCCTGGTGGTGAACCAGACTCCTCCCATCCTGACCCCGCCTAGCTACACTCCATCACCAATGCAGGTTCCCCACCCGATGTGGGTACAGTCCACCCCGCAGCCCATGTCAGCGTTGGCTATATCACAAGCATTGCAGGCTACTACAGTAGGTTCTGGCCGCAATACCCCGACTCCTCCATCAACCTCCTTCCGAACCCATCTCGCTCCAACGCCACCCCAAATGGTCTCCCAGTCTCCTCGTCAGCTAGGACCATGGCCCACTGCTCTAAGGTCTGACACGCCCACGCATATGCCACCACTCTCTAGCCTCTTCCCACGACGGGGCACTCCAACCCCACCTCCATACCGGTCCAGCCCAACCACAGCCATCTCTCCTGCAGGCCAGACCCTAGTTTCGTCCTGCTCGACCCCCACCTCAGGTGCCTTGTACCGTACCTCTCCGACCTTGCCTCTTTCCTCTTCCTGCCCACCCGGACTGGGTCGTACAAGCCAGTCCTCGTACACTTCCATCCGAACCCGTTCATCCACCGACTACCCGTCTACACCCGGCTTGATCAGCAATAGTAACCTCTCCCCAACTGAAGTGAAACACCGATTAGCAGCAGCGCTCACGGCCAAAATCCTGTCTGCTAGCTTGAATGGTACCGGTATGTGCCTAGTGGCTAAGCTCTGCATGCTGGTTATGATTTGTGAATCTTGTGTGAAATTATAAATTGTCCTCACATCTACAGAATTACATGCCCATCTGACTTTGCTTTAATTAACAATCTCGTTAAAATAAGAAATCTGACAGGAATTCTATATTGAGAAAATTATTCAAAAAAAGGCAATAAGGTCTACTATAAGAAATTTTATATTTTGTTCGTATTTCTTGTGTATAACACACATGCTTGTACTAAATAGAGATTCCAATTGTAGGGAGTCCGGTGGACCGTCATGGTTCTAAGAACGTTCCTTCCTTCATGTCCAACCAACCCGTACAGCAAAGGTAGGAGTCTAGATAAATTTGTTTATATAATTTTAGGCGAGATCCTAACTGTTTAACGATAGGTTTATTTAGGGAAATTATGATGTGTATATATAATGAACATTATGTACATGCATAGTAAAGCTCCGCTTAAGGGTCACCCACCGTTCCAAGCAAAGTGACCCCGTAACCAGGGTGTCACCGTAACCGGGGTTTTCACTCTCTTGATGGATATGTTATTATTATCCTACCCCTCATATAAATCTCCATAGACTTAACATGGTAGGCCTGTATGCCACGGTTATGGCATAAAATATTTATATGCCACTGGTGACATATGAAGTTAAAAACATGTGACAGGGTAGGATAAAATCTAAACATCCCTCAATTTCATATAATTGTTTACATGGCATTCATTGTCTTCTGCTACAGATATCACTCAGCTCCGCTTCGTTATATCATTCCGCGAAAACAACTCATGCCATATAAACAATCATATGAAATTTCGTGATGTTTCATGATAATATGTTACAGGTCACACTGTAGTATAGGGGCACTGATATAACCACATAGACAGCCCACATGCCTACCTGACGGTGTCCCCTAAAACCAACATATACTTATCATAACATTCAATATCGGTGTATAGCCATCTGCCAATGAGACATACCGGAATGCCTGCTACTTATTTTAGTGGTTCATATCTATGTTCTACTTTTTGCAGAATGCCATTCCCTGGAGGATTTAACGACAACAACAGAGGCGGATTTAACGACAATAACAGAGGCGGATTTAACGACAATAACAGAGGTGGATTTAACGAAAACAGAGGGGGATTCAACGACAATAACAGAGGCGGATTTAATGACAATAACAGAGGCGGATTTAATGACAATAACAGAGGTGGATTTAATGACAATAACAGAGGTGGATTCAACGACAAGAACAGAGGACGAGGCCCACACCATCATCAGGGGCCACCGCCCCCACGTGGTCACCCCATGTTTAAGTGAGTGATGTTAAACCTCCTTTCTAATAATAGAGCCTTGCCATAAGGAGAAAGGTTCAGAGATGTCAGAGATTAAGGAAAATTCCGAAATCGGGGATCCTTATAAAACACTGAAATATTGTCTTCACTATTTGAAAGCTCCAATAGAACTTGTGTATGTCAACCCAATATTGTTTCAGGAACCCCCTATACCTGACTTCCCTGTAAATGTATGCATTATTACTCCCATGATTTTAGGATCCTCCCTGACAAGCTTCCAATAGATAAGGCATGGGTGAGAATCCCTGATATCCCTGAAACCATTGGCCAATTACCACAGGGTTCGTACAGAGCCTGGAAAAGCCTGGAATTATGCTTTTTGGTTGTCCATGCCCGGAATTCTTACAGACAGCCTGGAAAAACCTGGAAGTCTGGAAAATTCAGTTTTGCATAAAAACATTTATTTTAATCTATGAAATTCTGCTCATTATTAGCTTTTTTAACTGCCTTACTTGACTGCCAATGTGATTTCAGTGACTTGGATTAAATAGTTCCAAAAATCCATTATTGGACCATGTATTGTATAGCGAATTGCTAATAATAGAGATGGTTCTGATCATTTGTCTTCATATATAAAAGTGGCAAAATATATTTGAAGATATCTATCCCATGGAAGTATTCAGCAACAGATAACCTTTCATAGATAAGCATTTTGTATTTCGCTAATTATGCTTGCGCTCTTGACAGAGAACTCTATGGAAGTAATTTGAAACAGGTCACGAAATAATGTAAATCTCTTCCTTTTCTACCACAGCCAAAATAAACCTGGTTTTGAGCCGCGTTTCCCCAACGACAGGCATCCGGGCGATCGTTTCCAGAACGGGCGACACGCGGGCGACCGTTTTCCGCCCAACGACCGCTACGGTCCCGGTCCTATGGACGATCGTTACGGACCTGGCCCAATGGACGATCGCTACGGACCTGGCCCAATGGACGATCGCTACGGACCTGGTCCTGGAGACCGCTTCCCCAACGGCGAGTTCCACGGGCGCCACTCGGGCGACCACCACATGGAACGCGGGGGGCGTGGCTTCAACCACATGGACCGCGGTGGACGTGGCTTCAACAACCGAGGCCGCGGCGGCATGGATGGCCCCATGGATCACCCAGGGCGCGGTGGCTTCGACATGCGCATGCGCGGCGGGCCACCTGACATGCGCGGTGGGCGTGGCGGGTTTGACATGCGCGGCGGTCGCGGGCGGGGAGGCTTCCATCACCCCGGGATGCGCTGGAGAAACAACTCGTGCGGCGAAGAAGACGAGTATGAAATGGGAGGAGGCGGTGACCGCGATGTGTTCGCTAACCTCATGTCACAGAAGGAGAAGGATTGGATCATCAAGATCCAACTGATGCAAATCCACACCAACGACCCCTACCTGGACGATTACTACTATACGGTGAGCATAAGCACTACGAATTCTCATCAACCTATTCCTTTTGAACTCACAGTACCGGGATCTATTCGCGTGGTCTAAGGAGAGAGACATTGCATACATTTTAGAACCTCCATCCAGTGCAGAACGTCCAAAATGAAATATGAAAATTTTCCTATTGAGTAACGGAAATGAACCATGTATTATGAGTATTCCAAAATATAGAGTGTAGAGATTTACACTAATATTTCAGTCGTAAAACGAACTTTTGTAAAGTGTGCTAACTGCAATTTTGTGTATGATTTCAGAAATGGCAGATGGAGAAGTTGATCCGGGAGCGGGCAGCCAAGGCGGGCAGTAAGGGCGAGCCTAAGTTAGTCCTACCGCAACTCGCCAAAGCTGATGGCCGACTCTACAAGCCAGGTACATCCCATATGTTTAAATTATTTCTAATTCTTTCCCCATGGTGGAGGGGACGGAGGAAGGTCCACTCGTGGCTTTGTGGGCATTGGGGATCCAACCCTTCCGAGAATAATTTTGTGAATTTATCTCACCAAAAAGATTGTTGGCGTCCAAGTATATTTTGTAACGTACTAAAGTTAATGTCCACTTCTCTGTGTTTTCAGTTCAGTTTGAGGGTTCTCTGGGTAGACTGACTGCATCCAGTGTACACAATCCGCGACAGATCATCGACGTAAAGGTGAAGACCAACACAGGCGACGAGGAGGGCCGACACAAGGAGGTGCGCCGCTTCAAGCAGCTCCTCATCCACATAGAAAAGGTGAGCATGTTACTACAGGCCAGACTCATGACCAACTCGCAGCTTTCTTACCTCAGAGTTTACACGTGACCTATAAAACTAGAGATTGCCGCTAATAATTCAGTGATATTAACCTCCCCACAGAAACTCAGCCCGATATTGTGGTAGACACTTGACACTTGGTCTCTTTAAGGCAGCAAATTCCGCATGGAAAATATTTCCACTTTTCTTTCGGACCACAATAACTAATTGTATTGAAATGGGAGTGGAAAGTATATAATATCTGATCGAATAATATCGGTCCATTTAACCATGTTGTCAAGTTTAGGGCATTGACAGTAGACCATCTGTATTGCTTCACAAATTCAATTTAGCATAAAGCAATCCGATTTTGTTTCTGGTGAATTATGCATTATGTCTGGGTGTCTTGACAGAGCTATGACCAGCAGTGAGAGATAAGCGTCTCTTCGTATCTGTGTTTGCAGAGTTATGATCTTTTTTAAGTACGATTCGTTAGTACAAAACTCCGATCTGCCATCATACCCTGTTGTGACTCTTGTATTCAGTTACCTTGCTTTCACCATTTAAATGCGTCACTATGCCTATATGTTTAACTGGAGGTTAGGCCTCAATTAATGTACATTTGTGTGAATTAACTAGTGATTGTAACCTGAAGCAAAAAGAAACAAATTATATACATTCACAATACAAAGTTGTCTTATGACTAAGGAGTAGGGAATAACAAGTGATAGCAGTGTTTGTTATGACAATACGAGTTGAAGGACTCCTTGTTTGACCTAGTTGCATAAACAAAACAAAAAATTTCGGATGAAATCAGTGCAATCGGCTGAAATCGGGGACCCGATTTTATCCATTGCAAGAGTTTTTTACAAACTAGTTGCATAAACAGTTTCACCTTTACATCGGGCTTCTCAGCCATATCTGATGTGAGAGATGAGTGTCTCATTGTGTATGTTTGTGTTGATAGAGTGTTGGCAGAGTTATGATGTACTGTGAAAGATGAGTGTCTCATTGTGCCTGTGTTGGTAGAGCTATAACCTGCTGCGAGACATGACTGACTGACTGTCTATGATTTTGCAGAGTTATGACCTGCTCCTCGTGATCGACGATGTCGAAAAGCGTGCCATGGCATTACCAGAGGGCGCTCGCCCCCCACTGTACAATGAGCGTGCCGTGCGCATCCATGAACTATATGACCTGCTCCACCTCCAAACGCAGGAAGACATCTCCTTCGTGCAGCTCCTCACCGTCAGGAAGGGAACCAAACTGGTCGCCCGCACAATACCCTTTCTCGCCAAGGTGAGCCACCATTAAAATCAGTTGTTGTTTTTTTTATGAGTAATTGTCACTTTCAAGGTAGCATCGGTTGATGACAGAAGTATATTCGCCTCGTTTTCCTAAATCTTAAAATCAGTTCTTGGTTATTGAATAACTACTTGATTTGAAAACGTGTCCAATTCATTTGATAACTACTTGACAAATCCATTCTGTGGTTTCTAGAATGTCGTGATCATCAATACTTGAGATTCTCAGTCTAGTATATTATTGATATAGCACTAAAGAGAGAACCTCCCCTTCCTCCGCCTAATCCTCGTAATAAACAATCTTAAGGTGTAACGTTTTTGTGTTAACAGGAACAAGCTCTAACGGTGATCATGGCAATTCTACAGTCTATTCTTACTGTCATCAAGCGGGACCTTCAGGACGAGGTAAAACACAGCTGATATTTACTTTTATAGTCCAAGGTGTGGTATAATCGAAACGCACTCTGGTGTGCATGCCTGTATTGGCAGTAGCTTTACAGGCACATAAAGGAATACATAATGGATATAGAAAGCTACTCTCAGCCTTATAATCTTAGCAGGATATATAGTCATTGATTGAGGCCTGTGAGGAATGGAAATCCCAGGATCAATTTCCTGGAGCAGTTCCAATTGGTTGTTAAAAAAATTGTAAAGATTACGCTGTGGAGATAGAATTTGTTCTATTACAATTGTTAACTTGCATACACAGGTATTTTATTCATCTCATCTAAATTATGTAATCACCGTAATGTACAATCCTGTATATCTTTTAATTGCTTTCCAATTGAAAGATAAAACAATTTTCCAATTCATCGACCTTCACTGATCCACGTCAGGAGTTCGTATATAGATGCAAGTTTATCGAATGACAGCTGAGATTGAGTGTGTAACCAGAGACGTGTATATAGACGGAGATTCTGTCCAATAAAAGTAGGGAAGTGCAGTATCTTATGCCCCACTCATCCCTGCCGCTGTATTTTAACAGGTAATGGCCCAGCTGTTTGAGCCCATGGCCCATGTGATATCTGAGCTGGAGCTGGCCGAGCTGGTGCTGCTCACAGACATGCTCAGCACACAGGTCACCGAAACTCCGTGTAGCACCCTCCTCAGCTTCATGCTCCAGTCCAAGGTGAGATCTTCTTTACCATCGCGAAAATATTTAATTTGTTACAAGCCAGAACATTGTGGCATACGGGTTCAGTTAAATCCGATTTTGAATACCTGATAGTGCCTAAAATTATTTATGTGTATTAAGAAATTGTGGTAATTTGGTTTTCACCAATCTAAGAAACCTATGTTGACATTAAGTCCCAAAATAGACTAGAACTGGTCTTATTATTGCAAGCTGATTTACCAGGCTGTCTACTCTGATTGTGGAGGCAGCTTCAGATTAACATTAGGATATGAAAAGTATCGACATTCATGTGGTGGAGTTTGACATGCAGCAGTTGAATGAAAGTCCTGCATTACTCATCAGAACTATTTTCACCTAGCCCCACCCCCCCCCCCCCCAACCCAACCCAACGCCCCACACCTACCCCTTTAAGCATATTGTTAATGACATTTCGATGTGACGATGAAATTACTCTTATTATATCGAGTAAGCTGATAACAACTTCTGTATTGGAGAGAGAGCCTAGTAAACCAATTACAAAAAAAATGAAAATGAAAGATTATCCTTAAATCAACATAGGATGCCACACCGTATAGGTATGTGTAATACGTTGTCCATACTCAGCTTGATAATGTCACTTTCAGTTCGGCGCCTCCCTTGTTTGGTCGGTGGTCAGTCGTGGAGAGGTCATCTTCAGAACAGTGTCTCCAGTTGACCTAGACGTCGCCAACCAAAACTCGTGGTATGTATTTTGATATAACATAACACTCACATTACTACATAGATTGCGTATGCTGTTAAAAAATCAAATGTGTTTAACTTATCTGCCGTGATCCTTCAGACCGGGAGTGAACTTCTAGTGTACGATAAGATTGAACATACAATAAGTTTGTCAGTAAATCTTATGGAATTTATTCTCCTCATATTTCAAATTGTGTGTAATGTAGCTTTTTTAGTGGGAGATAATTTTGTTTAAGATTTTAAAGCAAATATAGAAGGATGCGAGCCATAAACCGCATCTATGTTTTTTGCTAAAACTATTTAAATTGTATTTTTACAATTCATCCTGAGTCAAATTTAAGTCGCATTTCACAGGGAGAGTATGGACGTTGTTGATTATACTAACTGTCGGTGTTTTTTCGCAGGGCGTCCTTCTTACACACGCTGGGGGAGGCTGCCACACAGGCTCCTGAGCTAGCTCAACCATTCTACGTCTTTCCGACGGTCCCCGCCTACCTGCAAGAGCACCTGGGCAGGAGCACCTACAGCACCCTGCAGGAGCGCCTGGCGCTGGCCCTGGCGCCCACCACACACGAGCTGGCGCCCTCAACGCCGCCCGTGGTGCAGGTGGCGTCGTGATAACCGGGCGGCCCGTCACAGGGCGGCACCACCGGCCTGACGCCTGGTGCCCACACCAGTAACTGCCCGCCGCAACAGGCAGCTTGTCCCCATTTTGAGAAGTCACACAGAAACACGCATTTCATACCATTTTTTGTCATGGACTGATGATTATTAGAGGATGCTGGGCGTTCACGCTTTGTTGCACAAGGCCTCCTGTTCTGTACACAGATTTAGACTCGTTGATACCTACTCTAGGCAGCACACTGTTGAAGGATTGACGAATAGGCAACCTGGACAGGGGCGGGTATCTATAACCCTGACAGGGTGCGAGTGGACGATGGGGCGTCAAGCTGTATCGCTCCAGTGTGATGTATATTTATAGGCCAGCTCAACGTTTGTTAACTTAATTATTCCTCACGCAAAGCACATAATGTTGCCACGGTCAGATCTTGTCGGCCCCTCCCATCCCGGGTTGTAAAGGTTTGAGCTAATGTATGTATAGGGAGTCACTCATATCCCGAGTCTATCAGCTAATCAGATTGTGAATCATCGACCCTGGTCAGTATTTACAATACTGGGGAAATTGAATTTGAACTCACTTTGTACCACAGTAACTTGGTCCACAGACAGTATTGACAATACTTGTAATAGCACATCAAAGGTAACTTGGTCCAAAGGCAGTATTGACAATACTGAATATCGCAGATCGTATTGATCTTTGGTCTCAGCAGATCGTTGTTAATTTGGTCCCTGGGCAGTGTCAAAAATACTGATACACATTTTTAAGTAATTCGGTCCAAAGTCAGTGTTGACAATACTGGCGATAGTGGGTTTCAGTTAACTTGATTCAAGGGTAGTATTTACAATATTAACGATAGTGGATCAAAGGTAACTCGATCAGCAAGCAATGTTGACGGTAGTGGATTGCAGTTAACTTGATCTACCAACAACATTTACAATACTGATCATAGTGGATCACAGGTAACACCATCTCCAGCTGTGTTTACAAAGCTGATGATAATGGATTGCAGGGAACTATCCAAAGGCAGTGTTGACAATATTGCCAATGCGGAACAAATGGCTTGGTTCACCGGCAGTATTGATAATATAGTGATGTCTATTAGATCTGTGTTCCTGAGATACTCTAGGCATATCGAAGCTCGTTACTCGCTACCAGGGGGCTCTGTGCATACACAGGGTTGTAGGACGCTGCCACCAGGCGGCAGGCTTGGTTGTGTTTTCTCTGTATTGACACTGGTCCCTGCTCAGTACGGTCACAACTCGGTCCCCGACCGCACTGAGTCTCCACCCGCAGCGCCAACTCAGGTTTAGAAACGGTCACATGCATATTACGCCCCAAGTTACGAACGACAATTTAACAAAACGAAATAGGAAAACAAAACGGTGCCAATACAGGGCACACCAACCAAACCGTCGCTACATTTTTTTTTCCATTTCCGTGTGCGATCCTTTCATGGCATCGTCCACTTATATATTTTTGGTGCGTGTGTATGTGCGTGTGTGTGCAAGTGATGCAAACGGGTTTCTATTGGTGCTACGAGTCCGCCATTGCAGATGGGGTCGGGGTTGTCTTCGTACGGGTCGAGACGAGACTGAGCGAAATTGTACCCAGGATGGACAGTATAGTGTGCACTCTGTTATTTTTTGGAGATGCCCTGCCAACCTTCCTTTGTCTATTACTGACCGCCCGCTGTAGGCGACGGTCGTCGTTAAAAAGTGAGTGAAGCCGGCTGACGGTAGGACAGACGTCAGGATAAGTCTTTGATATTTGCAGCTTGTATGATAATGAAATACCCACCCAGGAGAGGTGCACTAACGGCAAAACCTCCTGTTTGGGGTCTTGCTATACCACTATTGATAGATACTAATTATTAATGCTGAGTTTAATTTCCATATTTATGACGGGTCCCAATCCCTGCCCCTGTATCACCAACGCGTGTTAAGTATATAAAAAAATCGGAGCTTTTTACTGCCACAATGAAATGCACAGGATTTTCAGATTTGAATTGTTGTGAATGAAGCCTGGTAACTGCCTTAGAATTCCTGTACTCCCGGTGTTGCCAATCCGAGTGGATCTATTTGAAACAATTTTGGCCAGAAACAAGGAAATAACCGGAAACCTGTCGGGCTGCTAGAATATGCTGGCAAAGAATGAGAATAGAATGTGTTGTCGATTTAATATTGGGTATTATATAATGAAATAATAATTAGAGTTCCAAGCATGTAGGTAATTAAACCATTACAGATTCCCGGTCTATATGGAATGACTTTCTCACCAAAATTAATTGTAAGACCCTCCCCCAAATACAACTTTGCTATGGCATTGAAGCAGTAACCTGTTCCCTAACCCTCCCAGCAGCTAAATTTAGATCATACATGGTTTTCCTGTTAAGACATGCACCATCATTGAGTATAGACTTTATAAAGCTTTCTAGCTGTACATCTATAGACACTGCAAAGGGAATTTGTAGCAAATTTTCCTTTATAGAAAATTGCAAGAAGTTTATCTTCTTGACATATATTTAGAAACACAAAGGCAAATTGCCGATAATGGTAACTCATTTCTACTGAGGGATATTGAAAGGAGCAATTTCGAGAAAGCGAGGAAAATTTATCTGTGATTCCACAGTCCCTTTTTCCAAATTCTCTCTTAATTTGTCCTGCTATTTGATCAAAGCGGACCGCCTATAAATACAATTATATGGGTGTCCATTATAATTCAGTTATCTATTTGTACTATTTTGGAGGGTTTCTTTTGTGAACAAGCCTGAGGAAATTTCGATGTATCATAAAAAATGTTATGTGTTATTCTTAAACAAGAACAAATTTACTCAAAATCTATAATTTTGCTAAAATATTAATGTATTCTAGGCCAACGGTATACATGATTGCAAATCATGGAAATGGTACATTGGAATTTCTTGACGCTTGTAAATAGATGATAAATACTTTTTCAATGGGAAGAATTGAAAGTGGAAGATGTAGACATCGGTCCTTGGCGAAAGGATAATGCTTGGTGGAATTGTTGAAAAAAAAGTGCTTTAGATTTCGTATTAAAATTCGCGGAACATGCAAACAATCGTGGACATGAAATGGTCTATGTCAGCCGAGACCATGTCCTTGAGCAATTATTTGTGGTGCCGAACAGCAACTGGCATGCACTTTGAATTTTGTGTATTTCCCATTTCACCGTTACCATGTACTAGTATTGTATCCGAAACTGTGGGGCGACATAAGTTATGCCCAGGCGACATTTGTTATGCCTTAAAACACAGATGCCGCTGGGAACTTGGACAGAACGTGGAGCGGAGAACCTTCACCTTCAAGCAGAGTACCCGTACGCTTTGAGTTGTCTTCTTAGACGAAACCGGAAGTTTATTTTTGTTGTAGATGTCTAACTTGTCCAATTTTTCGTCAGAATATATTGTGAATAAAGTCCTTAGTAAGCAGACTATTTATTGCTTTTGTTTTGATTATTTCAACATGCGAGTATTTCACCCCCTGAAGTAAGGACTCTTAGTCGCATATGAAACAATTTACCTTTAAAGACAAATGCCGGTAGGTATCGAGGCGCCCCCTGGTTCTACTCAACTAACACTGGTGCTGCCATCTGATATAATGAAAATGTAGCAGTTTCACAGACACCAATAGATAGCACTCAGTTACCTTCTTCAGATGGCCTTCCCATAGAAATTACCATGGTGACAGTATTTTTTTAGCATTTCTCATTTGTACATGTTCCCAACTATCATAATCCAGAATTATTTGAAGATAGCAATAGAACATCAGTGTCATTTAGCAACAGTCAAAATATTGTATTTTCCCATAGACACCAATAGTTAAGCGCTTTTCTTTTCAGATGGCCCTCCCATAGAAGTTAGCATGCTGACATGCCAATTTCTTTTCATTTTCCAATTGCTGATATATGGAACTTATACTATCCTGAGTTACTTGAAAAAATTAATAGAATTTAGAAAATCACCCAACTACCAGCATTTGTCTTTAAAACAAAAGCCATGACACATCCCTGAAAGTTTATTATGTTCTCATTATAGAACACAAATTTTACTTAAAAATAAGAGATATTCATGTTACTATGCTAGAACATACTGAAACGATAAAAGTTGGATAAAACACATTTTCTTCAAACTTCCAAATAAATGTCTAATCCTACAAATTTAAGTTTAAAAAACCAGGTCATCATCCTCTTTTTCTTTGTGAATTGAAGGAAAATGTATGTTTCATTACTGAGCGTGGGAAAACGCGCTCATATACATTACCTAGAGGTTGGAATGCTCACACAGGCTTTCAGCTTGCTGCAAAGAGACTAACCCTTCATTATCCATGCACCACCTATAATGACTAACACAAAGCACGGGTATGGACATAACATTTATTGAGACGAGTAAGAGTACTAGATACGTTTTAGAGGTCCAATATAACATACAATTGAGAGATAAGAGATTGTTGACAAGCTATTGAGAGGCTCTACGGAGTAGGATAATTGAGAAAAGAGAGTTGAGAGTTTTTGTAGGGTGGGTGGGTTGTTCCTTCTTGTTGGCATTCCAGGGTTGAAGTGAACGCAGCCGTGGTGGGGTGGCGTGGTCACGTGACTGGGATCACGTGACCGGAACCACGTGAGAGTCCTTAACAACGAGAAGTGAGTCCCTAACGACCGTGCTAAGTTTTGCATTAAAGTCAATTCTTCAATTGGCCCCAAAGGCCTGGTAAAATGGCCAGGTGTCCAGTAACCCAGCCTAACCATACACTACCCCACTACTGACTTGGTTCCTAAAAACAGAACTTTTTGTTTATAATCTTATTGGGGATAAATGATTCACTATATAAATCCTGCCAATACATAACAAATATGTGGTTATGGATACTGTTATCTGCTTCTAGAAAAGGAAAATATCAGATGATAATAATGACTAATTGTGGTATTTACATTTTCAAATATGATAGGACAGACCTCAATACACTGTATTCAGACACATTGATTTTCTGAGCACACTGATATCTAATGGGACAGACTCCCTACATGGCACAGAGACAACAAACCTGTTTTACCAGTTATTCACCCTTGTGCTCTGAGTCACCACAGACCACTCTCACTCCCAGCCCTATCCCCACAACTACTGACTGACTTCTGCTAACAATCGGAATCTGATGGGACAGACTCTCTACATGGCAAAGAGCCAGCAAACCTGTTTGACCAGTTATTCACCCTTGTGCTCGTACTGACCACAGACGAAACCCTCCCCCAACCACTCCCACCCCCATCTCAACAACTACTGACTGACTGACTTCTACTAACAATCTGAGAACACTGATATCTGATGGGACAGACTCCCTACATGGTGCAGAGCCAGCAAACCTGTTTTGCCGGTTACACAACCATGTGCTCTTACTGACCACAGACCAAACCCTCCCCTGCTCACCCCCACCTCCACAACTACTCACTGACTACTGACTTCTACTGACAATCGGAGAACTTTGATATATCTGATAGGACAGACTTCTTACATGGCATACAATCAGCAAACCTGTTTGACCATTTATTCACCTTTGTGCCATTACTGACCATTTAACCCAATGTTATCTGAACAAGAAATACCGGGAAAAGGATTGGGATAAAGCCATAATGCTTGTAAGTAGTTGAATTATCAAGGTTTTTTTATTGTGTTTTTTTATTCATTCAAATGCAGTTCTAACACGGGGTTAGATCTTCCACTGCGATGACCACATGACCACAGACCACTCCCACTCCCGGCCCCATTCCCACAACTACTGACTGACTTCTGCTAACAATCGGAATCTAATGGGACAGACTCCCTAAATGGCATACAACCAGCAAACCTGTTTGACTATTTATTCACCCTTGTGCTCTTACTGACCATTTAACCCAATGTTATCTGAACAAGAAATACCAGGAAAAGGATTGGTACTAAGCCATAATGCTTTTAAGTAGTTGAATTATCAAGGTTTTTTCAATTGTGTTTTTTATTCATTCAAATGCAGTTCTAACACGGGGTTAGATCTTCCACTGCGGTGACCACATGACCACAGACCACTCCCACTCCCGGCCCCATTCCCACAACTACTGACTGACTTCTGCTAACAATCGGAATCTAATGGGACAGACTCCCTAAATGGCATACAACCAGCAAACCTGTTTGACTATTTATTCACCCTTGTGCTCTTACTGACCATTTAACCCAATGTTATCTGAACAAGAAATACCAGGAAAAGGATTGGTACTAAGCCATAATGCTTTTAAGTAGTTGAATTATCAAGGTTTTTTCAATTGTGTTTTTTATTCATTCAAATGCAGTTCTAACACGGGGTTAGATCTTCCACTGCGGTGACCACATGACCACAGACCACTTCCACTCCCGGCCCCAATCGGAATCTGATGGGACAGACTCTCTAAATGGCAAATAGCCAGCAAACCTGTTTGACCAGTTATTCACCCTTGTGCTCAGACTGACTACAGACAAAACCCTCCCCCAACCAATCCCACCACCATCCCAACAACTACTGACTGACTTCTTCTACTAACAATCTGAGCACACTGGTATCTGAAAAGGATTGGGACTAAGCCATAATGCTTGTAAGTAGTTGAATTATCAGGGTTTTTTTTTATTGTGTTTTTTATTCATTCAAATGCAGTTCTAACACGGGGTTAGATCTTCCACTGCGATGGTTGTGATGTAAGAGTCTATTGTACTTTAGACGTACCGCGCTCATCCATTGTAAATGGAAATATCATTAGCTCTTAGTACTTGTTTTATGAATCAAGCAATTGAGAAGGGCCTCATGTATCTATTGAACAAGTCAAATAAGAGAAAAATGTTGTATTTTACTCATTTGACATTAGAATATTTCAAAGCAAAAAGCTTGGACAGATATAAGATTTAAAAATCACCTGTTGGTACCATTGTGAATTGTAGGATATACCATGTTGTTCCTGAAAGGGATTTTATTTAGAATATTTGTGAAGCATATAACAAATCAGCGATTTCCTTTATGAACTTACGATTTTTCCTCTCCAGGAGTTTGAGTACCATAGTAGTCCAAGGAGTTCTGATAAGCCGTACTTGTTGGGAAAGCTTGTCTGAAGATCGGTCCTTCACTTTTCCGAGTGGTCCTGATTGGTTTTAACAAGGTATTTGTTTTCGATAAGCAACAATACATATAATTTAACACATGTGACTCACGTCTGTCGTTTAAGTATGGTAGTTGAACACTGCGATGTAGTAAGTAACGAGGAGTTCTTGGGTGTGATTTAAGAATAATTCTTAAGGCTTGATTTTGAAGGGTCTGTAGACGTGTTAGCTCATTGATTCCTGATTTCATGAAAAGAATATCTCCATAATCGAAAATAGGGAGTAGCATTGACTTGTAAATTTTTAAACATGCATCTTGTGAAATATAAGGCCTAATTTTCCGTAACAGATGAATTTTATAAGCAATCGTTCGAGTCAGGTTATTTACATGTGGTTTAAATGTTAAATTTTTGTCTAAAATGACACCCAGATAATTATAAGAAGGAACGTTTTGAAGAACATTTCCATTGACTGTTGTGTAGTAGCCTTCATTAATAAATACATTATAATCTTTCTTTGCGCTATATAACACTGTTTTTATTTTTTTCGAATTTATGGTGAAACGATTTTGATTGCAGCATTTAACCAGCTTATCCAAATCATTTTGTACATGTTGTACAGCAACTTCAACAGTAGTAGCATGAGTATACAAAACAGTGTCATCTGCATAATGAAGACATAGGCAATCATCAAATAATCTATGTAAATCATTAATGTATAAGATAAATAACAGCGGGCCAAGGATTGATCCTTGCGGCACGCCACAAGACACACAAGCCAAATTTGACTTGATTCCATTAGCTATGGTTGATTGTGTTCTATTTGTTAAGTAATTTTGAAACCAATTTTGAGCACTACCCCTAATTCCCATAAAATTCGATTTTCTAAGTAAAATGTTATGATCTATTGTGTCAAAAGCTTTCCGAAAGTCAATAAAAGTGCATAGGGTAAGTTGTTTGTTATTAAGTGCAGAAGAGATAGAATTGGATAATGTGGCTATTGTGTTTACAGTGGAGTGGGCGGGTCTAAATCCGTTTTGCTTGTCAGACAAGATGTTATTGACTTCTATAAATGAGTAAGTGTTTCTGTGGACTATTTTTTCAAGGATCTTTCCTGGCAGGGGAAGGAGGGAGATGGGTCTAAGATTGTTTACATCATTACTTTCACCCTCCTTTTTTAAAGGTACAACCACTGCCTCCTTCCACCTGTCAGGGAAGACTCCCTCCACAAGTGAAACATTCAATAAATATACAAACTGATCAATAAGAGCAAGCAGAGCATCCTTCAAGTAAATAGTGGCTAGGTTTTCAACAGCTGATGACTTCCAATTTTTGGCTTCACTTAATAATTTTTTAACTTCATCCTTGTCGGTATACATTTGTGCCATTTGGTTATCATTGTAGTTTACTTGGTTTTGCCAAGGTAAGTTAAGTTTTTCGGCTAAAGAAGGACCGATGTTTACGAAAAAATTGTTTATGTAATCTGCGGTATCATTTGCATTAATGTCTAATCCATTTTCAGCTAACTTTATATTACTATGTTTTCTTGAATCTTCCTTAGTAAATCTCGAAATAAGGGTCCAAAATTTTTTATTGTCATCTTTGTAATCTTGTAATAAACCTTGAATAAAATCTGATTTTGCTAGTCGTACCATTTTTGTTGTGTTATTTCTTGTACCAGTAAGGTATATACATTTTATCTCATTATCCTTTTAGCTGTGGTGAATAATTCATGTTTCTCCTTTGTAAATTAATTAAGTCTCCTCATAAGTAGCTATTCCACCAAGCTAGCACAAGCCCCGGCCGGGCGCTTTGTGGTCGTCTGTTGGTCCAGCAATAGCTGGCCCAAATCTCGCGCCGGCAGCTATAATCTGCTTGGTGGAACAGCTCATAACATTGAATAGCTTCCCCATGGCCGGCTGAACGCTGGCGCCTCGCCGTGCCGTCAAAACTCAGCTGCCGGCTAGCATCGGCTGCCCTGTTGGTTGTTGCCTACCACTAGCCTGGGCCAATAGCCCATTTTGAAGCTGTTCCACCAACTTGTGACCAAGCACATTGTAGCAGGCTGGCCGGTGGTTTGATTTTGTAGTGCAGGCCGGCCGGCCGGCGTGTCAAGAGCAACGCCGAGAGCTATGCCGAGAGCGACACTGAGAGCAACACCGAGAACTACGCCAAGAGTGACGCTAAGAGGAACGCCAGGATCCGCGTTCACAATTCCCGGCCCATCCTCTAGTGGACTCTGTGGAACAGCTCGGAGAATTTACAGGATAATGGGGCTATTCCACCAAAAAGGCCCTCAGCAGGCGGGTTTTTGCCCTCCAGCCGGCATTTGCCTAAATTCTCCGAGCTGTTCCACCAAAGCCACCCGAGGCGACCAACAGGCGTACACAAGGCACCCGGCGAGCGCCCATAGAGCCGGCCGGACCCGGCGCGGCGATACACTCGCAGCGGGTTTGCTATTGCCGTCTGGTGGACATTAGCGGCACTAACGCGCAAGCCCGCGGTTCTCTATCGATCCGATAGGCGGCGCGGCAAGCAGCGATACACTACGGCGCTCTGAAGCCGGGAAAGCCATGTATCGAGCGGAGCAGTGTGCCAGCACATCGGGATTTGTACGGAAACGGTCAGAGGACGCTGTGGCCCCGGTATCGGCCCCGGTATCGGCCCCGGTATCGGCCCCGGTATCGGCCCCGGTATCGGCCCCGGTATCGGCCCCGGTATCGGCCCCGGTATCGGCCCCGGTATCGGCCCCGGTATCGGCCCCGGCCGGCAACCACCAACAGGTCAGCCGATACTATCCGGCGTCGGGGTTTTGGAGGCACGGGGAGAGGCCGGCAGCCGGCAGGGGCCGGCCGTGAGGGGCCTATGAGCTGTCATGAGCTGTTCCACCAAGCAGATTATTGCCGCCGCCGGGAGCTTTGGGCCGGCTATTGCCGCCGAACACCAATAGGCGATCACAAGGCGCCGGGCCGGGCCCTGCGATGCGTTGGTGGAATAGGCCCATTGTGAAAAGCCTTTTTGGTGGAATAGTCGCTTTATCCAGGGTTCACTAGCTATTTAAATATAGTATATAGTATAGGCATAAATTCCCATTGGTAAGAGGTATTCAATAAATTTTCGTATTTATCACAGTCAATTGTGTTTGTATATTCCAGTGAGGTGTGCCATAAGGGCGTATTCCACCAACAAGACAAAAACGTTGTACAGCGCCCGTATGGCGGTTGCTAGGGTTGCTGGCATATCTGCTCAATTTTAAATCATCTGTCGGGTTGGTGGAAGCACACACCAGACGTTTCAGCAGTTGAAATTGACATCTGTTGGAGGATGTTGGGGTTGTTGAGACGTCGCCTCATGGTTGCTGAGCATCTGGCAGGAGAGCCAGTTGAAATGCGCTTCCACCAACCAGATTTTTTCAGGAGATATCCCAACCGATACTCCAATAACTCTACGAGAGACGGAATTTGGCCAACTGGCGAAAAACTGATTCATTAAATTTTCATCGGCTGGAATTGAGCGTCTGGCCGATACATTTGAAGAGTACGACACCCGCCCGCGGGCTCTGCCGGGACCCGCGGCGAGGGAACGCCGCCAACAGTGAGCGGCCGACACTGGCGATAGCCGATGCCGCGAACGGACATAAAAAGTTCTGACACGTTCGGTATTTTCGGCAAAATTCTAGCACCATAGCGTGCCATACACATTCATAACATCAATCCTTATCTTTAGTTACCTTCATTGATCGATTTAATGTGTATTTCCACGGTTATTTGACAATCTCTGACCGTTTCCGTACAAATCCCGACAAGCCGATACACTGCTCCGCTCGATACGCGACTTTCGCAGGATGGAGCGTCGTAGTGTATTGCCGCACGCCGTGCCGCCTATCGGAGAACTCGATTACTACGTGAAATGCGCCCAACGTCCACCAGTCGGCGCCACGGCAGGGGCGTCGGCTAGGATCTGCTGGAACTTCGGACCCACCAGATGCTCGTATGGCGACCAAATGAGCGTCTGTTGGGGGTTTCGGTGGAGCAGCGACGCATTTCGAGGCCATTTTTCCAGACGTTTCAACCGACGTCGGCTGAAAGGTCGGCTGGAACGTCTGTTGAGCGGTTGTTTGGTCGAATACAGGCTATAGACAAGGTGTTGCATAGCCCTGTTGTGTTGAAACGATCACTGATGGTCTAAGACCTATTTGCTGTGCCCTACAATACATGTGCAGGTATGATAATTCGACTTTTCAACGGAAACGGTCACTACTAACCATCGTCACTACTATGAAACACCTCCCAGAAGTTTTTCTTTTGTGTATTAAGAGCGCCCAAGTCTACAGTCAAGCAATAGGCCTACTCAACTGTGTGCCAACCCATACTCTCAAAGGCCCTTTATTAGGCTCCCATTTCCTAATGTGTCTGTATAGATACAATTACCACAAAACTATCAATACATTAAGCTATGAATAAATCTTGGTGAGTTATTTCTACTTTCTGAAACCATAAAGAACAAAATAACTTCGAGATTAATGTTCATGGACTTTTGACAAGTGAACCAGAAAGTAATTGGACCAACATCTACATCGGGGACAGAGGTGGTGGCCAATCTATTTCAGCGTGCTCATGTTGAAGTACCCTAGCCATAGTTCCCTCGATTTATGCGGCTATTCCAACAATGCGGCGCAGGGCCCGGCCGGGCGCCTTGTGGTCGCCTATTGGTGTTTGGCGGCAATAGCCGGCCCAAAGCTCCCGCCGGCGACGATAATCTGCTTGGTGGACCAGCTCATGACGGTTCATAGGCCCCTTAAGGCCGGCTGCCGGCTGCCGCCGGCCGCCGGCCGCCGGCCTCTGCCCGTTCCTGCAAAACCTTATCGTCGGGCAGTATCGGCTGACCTGTTGGTGGTCGCCGGCCGCCGGCCGGGGCCAATAGCCCATTTTGGAGGTGTTCGTCGACCGCTCACCCACATAAATATACTGCGGCTCACACCGTCAACATTGACCTGGCAGACCCGCGGACGGTATCACTATATGCGGAGACCGAAATTTTGGACAATTGAGGCAGTTTGGGCAGAATATAAGAAAATGTAAGAAAATGTCCACCAGACGGCAGCAGCAAAGCCGCTTTCAGTGTATCGCCGTGCCGACTCCAGCCGGCTTGTGGAGGTGCCCGCGGGGTACCTTGTGTGCGCCTGTTGGTCGGCGGGCGGTCGATTGGGTGGAACAGTTCAGGGAATTTAGAGGTTTAGGGGCAGCCGGGCGGCCGGCCCCGGCGGCAAACGTCGGCCGGAGGGTGAAAACCAGCCTGCTGAGAACATTTTTGGTGGAATAGCCGCATTATCTGGGAGGAAGATAGGATAGCCTAACATGGTCAGGTAGCCTGGAGCTGGTTTATGTACCCATATCTATTTGGACAGGGAATCAGTCCAATGATCAGACTACCTCGTTAGTCTCTTTCAAAGTGTTCCATGTGAAAAACCTCATGTTCTGGGTTTAATCATTATGTCATCCTGCTCTAGGATGGGTGTAGAGACTCAAGGTAACCATGGTATAACATTAAAATGCAGTTGAATTTAGTAAGAACAAAGAGCTAGAATATAGATCTGTCCCCCCAAAGGGGCCGGCCATACTGCTGGCCACCTAGTGACTGTTTTATGAACTAACTATGGATCTGTCCCCTATACCACGGACCTATACACTATGGATAGGAAACCTAGCTTATCTCTGTGTTTGTTCTGTGATGTGTCCGACTCGGCTGCATTCAACATCTCCTAGTGGCGTTTTGTGGAACTACCAGACTTCTAGTGGCGCCCCTAGTGTCAATGAAGCACAACTTTTGGTTCCCTAGTGGTAAATTTATGAACTAGCATTCTTGACACCTGGGGCCCATACTGCCCCTCTGCCATACTACCCCGCCACCTATAGGCCTACTGCCCCTCCACCATACTGTCCCTCAACCATACTGTCCCTCCACTTTTCTTACCCTCCACCATACTGTCCCTCCACCATACTGTCTCTCCACCATACTAAACCTCTACCATACAACCCCTCCACCATACTGCCCCTCCACCATACTGTCCCTCCACCATACTGCCCCTCCACCATACTGTCCCCTGTACTATATTGCCCCTCTACTACACTGCCCCTCCACCATACTGCCCCTCCACCATGCTACCTCTCCACCATACTGCCCCTCTACCATGCTGCCCTTCCACCATGCTGCCCCTCCTTCATACTGCCCCTCCACCATACTGTCCCTCTATCATACTGCCCCTCCACCATACTACCCCTTTCCCATACTGCCCCTCTACTACACTGCCCCTCCACTATACTGCCCCTCCACCATACTGCTCCTCTCCCATACTGCCCCTCCACCATACTGCCCCTTCGCCATACTGCCCCTCTACCATACTGCCCCTCCACTATACTACCCTATATCCTACATCCCTACATTCTACATCCCCACATCTCCACATCCATACATCCCTACAGCCTACATCCCCACATCCTACATCCCCACATCTCCACATCCATTTATCCTACATCCCTACATCCTACTTTCCCACATCCCTACATCCCTACATCACTACACATCCCTAAATCACTACATCCATACATCCCCACATCCTACATCCCTACATCCCCACATCCATACATCCTACATCCCTACATCCATATGTCGGGGCTGGGGGGTTGCATTCCTTTCTTCTTTTTCTTTATATTATTTAATTTGTAGTAGTTGCTAGTTAATATTGATTGGTATTGTCTGTTGTTTACTTCTTCTTGGTTTGTTGTTACCGGTTACTATGGATGTGGTGGTCACTAAGGAAGTCCCGGTTACCAAGGAAGTCCTGGTTGCTATGTTATTACACTATTATTTGGAATAATTTGATTTTTACTTTAAACCCCCAGTCTCTCTCCCTTTCATGGGAATAGGGATCCAGTCTGTTCACTTGTGATATGTGCATGTATACACCTATAGTCAAGATTATGTGAGAGGGTTTTGATATATAAATGTCCACAAGTGAATTCAATGTAATAAAGTTTTAATTGCCTCAGTACTGTTGGTACTTTAGACAATTACCTGGCCACTGGATAAATATAAATACACAGCTTTCCCTACCTCTTTCCTCTCTATATTAAATGAGAGAAAGTCCTTAAAATGTTCCCTGACTCCTTGTGAAATATTCCAATGTCCTTGAAATATCCTATTGGTGTTGCCTACCTTATAATAGTCACATTATTCTAGCAGTCTCACAAAAGCGTCCTTACAGTATCAAGACTCCTCCAGGAATGCCTCTCTCTGTATATCCCACAACAAAACGTCTCCATATCCTAGGATATGGGGATGTATGGATGTAATGATGTAGGGATGTTGGGATGTGGGGAAGTAGGATGTGGGGATGTATGGATATATGGATGTGGAGATGTAGGATGTAGGGATATAGGATGTATGGATGTGGGGATGTAGGATGTATAGATGTGGAGATGGTGGGATGTAGGGATGTGGGGATGTGGGAAGTAGGATGTGGGAATGTAGGGATGTAATGAAGTAGGGATGTTGGGATGTAGGGATGTAGGATGTGGGGATCTACGGTTTTAGGGATGTGGGGATGTAGGGATGTGGGAAAGTAGGATGTAGGATGTATGGATGTGAAGATGTGAAGATGTAGGATGTGGGTCAGTTTGGGTGACTTTAGATGATGGCGCCACTGAGAAATGACTGATTTTGGGGTGTGTGGGGATGTATGGATGTAATGATGTAGGGATGTTGGGATGTAGGGATGTGGGGATGTAGGATGTAGGGATGTTGGATGTATGGATGTAGTGATTTAGGGATGTGGGGATGTAGGGATGTGGGAAAGTAGGATGAAGGGATGTATGGAATTGGAGATGTGGGGATGTAGGATGTGGGTGAGTTTGGGTGTCTTTAGATGATGGCACCACTGAGAAATGGCTGATTTTGGGGGGTTCACCTGTGAAAAGTCAAAGTTTCCAAAATGTTCCCTGTCAACCAGGCCTTGCTTAAGTATTTAGCTGTCTTCCCCAATGTGCAACCTACTCAGAACAGTTGAAATTATATTCCTAGCCCTTCTGGGAGTTTCCAAACAATTGGCAGAGTTTGGGTGACTTTAGATGATGGCGCCACTGAGAAATGACTGATTTTGGGGGGTTCACCTGTGAAAAGTCAAAGTTTCAAAAATGTTCCCACTCAATCATGCCTTTCTTAAGTATTAAGCTGTCTTCCCCAATATGAAAGCTATTCAGAACAGTTGGAATTATATTCCTATCCCTTCTAGGTTTCTCCAAACTTATGGTAGAGTTTGGGTGACTCTAGATGACGGCGCCACCGAGAAATGACTGATTTTGAGGGGTTCACCGGTGAAAATTCAAAGTTTCAAAAGTATTCCCACTCAACCAGGCCTTGCAAAAGTAATTAGCTGTCTTTCCCTATGTGGAAACTACTTAGAACAGTTGGAATTATATTCCTAGCCCTTCTGGGAGAGTCCAAACTAATGGCAGAGTTTGGGTGACTTTAGATGATGGTGCCACTGAGAAATGACTGATTTTGTGGGGTTTGCCGGTGAAAAGTCAAAGTTTCAAAACATTCCCACTCAACCAGGCCTTCCTAAAGTATTTAGCTGTCTTGCCCAATGTGATACCTACTCAGAACAGTTGAAATTATATTCCTAGCCCTTCTGGGAGAGTCCAAACAATTGGCAGAGTTTGGGTGACTTTAGATGGGGGCGCCACAGAGAAATGACTGATTTTGGGGGGTTTACCTGTGAAAAGTCAGAGTTTCAAAAATGTTCCCTGTTAACCAGGCCCTGCTTATGTATTTAGCTGTCTTCCTTAATGTGAAAGCTACTCAGAACAGTTGAGATTATATTCCTAGCCCTTCTGGGAGAGTCCAAACAATTGGCAGAGTTTGGGTGACTTTAGATGGGGGCGCCACAGAGAAATGACTGATTTTGGGGGGTTCACCTGTGAAAAGTCAGAGTTTCAAAAATGTTCCCTGTTAACCAGGCCCTGCTTATGTATTTAGCTGTCTTCCCCAATGTGGAAGCTACTCAGAACAGTTGAGATTATATTCCTAGCCCTTCTGGGAGACTCCAAACAATTGGCAGAGTTTGGGTGACTTTAGATGGGGGCGCCACAGAGAAATGACTGATTTTGGGGGGTTCACCTGTGAAAAGTCAGAGTTTCAAAAATGTTCCCTGTTAAGCAGGCCCTGCTTATGTATTTAGCTGTCTTCCCCAATGTGGAAGCTACTCTGAACAGTTGAGATTATATTCCTAGCCCTTCTGGGAGACTCCAAACAATTGGCAGAGTTTGGGTGACTTTAGATGGGGGCGCCACAGAGAAATGACTGATTTTGGGGGGTTCACCTGTGAAAAGTCAGAGTTTCAAAAATGTTCCCTGTTAACCAGGCCCTATTTATGTATCTAGCTGTGTTCCCTAATTAAAAACCTACTCAGAACAGTTGGAATTTAAGTTCTATGATTTCTTGTGGTTAAATCTACCTGCTGCTACTGTGGTGCCGCCCTGGTGGCAAAAACGGGAACTTGAGAACAATAGCGAGTCATAGAGAGATAAGCCAGGAGGCCTGTGTTGCCAATCCAGGTCAACCAAGTCCGTGCCTATACGGTATCCCTCTGTGTTCGCCTCAAACCAAATAATGTTGTCCTATGTAGGGTCTAAAAGCAGAAATTTGATTTTGTACATGGTGCAGGCCGGCTGGCCAGCGTGCCAAGAACCATGGCGGCACACTGGTCGACACATGGTTTTTGCGGACCCAGAGCATCACAGTGTACAGAGGCACGCTGGGGGCGCCGTCTATCGGGTGAATCGGGTTGGTTGTCTAGGGGTCGATTTGGTCGAACAGCTCGGAGAATTTAGAGGATTAGTGGCTTGCCAACCAGCCCGTCCTTTTTATTCCACAATATCATCTTTTCTTTCCTTTTCATCGATTCAAGATTTTGAGACATACCCTACACCGTCACCTATTAATTACACTAACCCTACCGTATTCTTAACCCTAACCTACCCCTAATCCTACCCCTAACCCTGCCCTAAACCTAACCCTAAACCGGACGGACGCAGCGGTATCGAAATCACCGGTACTGGGCCATCCATAAAGTACGTACGCAGAATTTCAGAAAATTTTGACTCCACCCCCCACCCTTTCCTGATTTCGTACGCAATAGATCAAAGAAGGAACATACGCAGAAATTCGAAAAGTTTTGACCCATCCCCCACCCCCCTCAGTGCGTACATATATACTTTATGGATGGCCCCTACCGACTTCTCACCAGTATTTGACCTTTCTAAACGCCGTGTCGGCGTTCATAAGCCCTCTGTACTGGAGCTCACCTCTCTAATATCGGACCAGGAATCCTTTTATTTGGGCTTGATCGGAAACACAGCACTGAAATTTCCGGACGTTGGGAATTTCGTTGGCTTCTCATGACCTATCTTTACTGATTGTAACCCAGAAAGCCTAGGTCATCAGGATATCACTAACTTGACACATTTATAAGCGCCAACGTTTGCAAGTGTTTAATCAGGGTTTTCTACAAACAGAGTGAATCAACATACAGTAGGATAATACACCAAATATATGCATGCCGGGAGTGATGTATCTTTACGTTAGAAGTGATTTTAAAAGATGTTTCTAAACGCAACGTGGCTGGTGTTATAGGACCCGTGAGAAAGGGAAAGCATGGCTTTATGATAATGGTATATCCGATAGATTCCCATCCAAATAAATATATAACCTACATAACCTCACCTCACATCTTTCCGACGCATATCAATTGAATGTGATGAGTTGCATCTAGGGGCATAATGATTGATTCAACGTTTGATAATTTAAAGAGTGGCTGACAGATTTGAGAGAATTAATTGAGGAAATCCAGAGTTGGGAACAAGTGTAAACGATGGTGAACAGTTCATGTAGGTGAGAAAATAATGCCTTGTGAGTCTCCGCTACAGAGGTTGTCGGTGAAGAAATGGAGGTGTCCTGTGATATAACGGTACCACTGTGGAGTGAGTAGGCCTGTGGAAATGAATCATTGAATGATGTTGTGAAAGGCGAGTTGAGCAGTTGCTCAGATAGGTCGCCTGTCAAGAGGCAGATCCCAGGTAAGAAAGATACTGCGTCCTCTGGACGAATGGCATGGTGGCTTTAAGCAGAGAGACAGGTCTAGCATACACAGGGTAGCTATATAAGATCCCCATGCCCCTTTTTTGGTGCGAGTGGCAGCATGCCTCTTCTGGGAGCCCAGCTGGCACATGATACGTCTGGTTTTGCTGCCCTGCAGGAAACATGAGATATCCTGACAACTGCACGGTCCTGGAAGCATTGGAGTTTGGAGTATGGGAACATCAAATGAAGTTGCATACACTGTGGAGCGAGTTGTCCTGGGCATCTCTGAGCGTGGAGAAAGATAGGCAGGGCTTGTTAGGAAAACAAACCTCCAGTGTGTGTATCATAAGCCATCGGCCTGATGTTGGTGGCACAATCTTGTGGGCAATACATGAAGCTGGAAGCACGGGTGAGCCTGCTGAGGTCAGTAAACATGGTCAACACTATTGTTGTACAGCAACAAGACAGCTCCCTACCCTTTTAAAGAGGCATCCTCACAAGCGGGAGTGATGGGTCGGCCCGGAATGAGTCTCATGTAGATCTGTGCCTCCGAGGCATAGCCGGCTCCCAGTGGAGAGCCAGAGAGACACAAGCTGGCAGCCTTCTGAATCCTGCCCGTTTGGCTAGCAAGGTCAGTTTAACTTTTTTCATACCGCCTTAGTACCATTCTGAGAGCAGTTGTTTCAACTGGCATCACAAGGATGGAGCTGCCAGGGGATGTATTGTAGAGATACTGAGACCACTGAGATCTGTCTCAAAACTGGTGTAAATGCTGGCTACAGAACAAAATCTGCGCCGGCATGGCAGCGAAGGCGTGGTGGGGTGACATTATGAGGCCTATTCCACCAAGGAGGCACAAGCCCAGGCCGGGCCCCTTGTGGTCGCCTATTGGCGATCAGCGGCAATAGCCGGCCCAAACCTCCCACCGGCGGCGATAATCTGCTTGGTGGAACAGCTCATGAGAGCTCACAGGCCCCTCATGGATGGCCCCTGCCGGCCACCGTGCCTCCAAAACCCCATAGCCTGGCAGAATCGGCTGACCTGTTGGTGGCCGCCGGCCGCCGGCCGGGGACAATACTCGGTGCAACAGCCAATTTTGGAGGTGTTCCACCAAAATATAGTGATAACCACAGAGAAGGCCGGGCGGCCGCCGGACATTATGATCACGACCTCCCCCGCATAGCCCTGCTGGAGAAAGACTGTTTGATTTGATTTTAAGCCCCCGGCAGGCCGGCGCGCGCGCCAAGAGCGTGAGGCGGAGATCTGTTCCCCGGGCGCGCGTTGACCGCTCGCCGGCATATACTACGATATACACCGTCAATACAGGCCCGCGGACGGTATCCCGATACGCGGACACCGATATTTCGGCAGTTGCGGCAGTTTGGGCAAAATATAAGCACCAGAGTCAAATATACACATTCTTAACATCAATCCTTATCTTTATTTACCTTCATTGTTCGATTTAACCTGTAATTCCGCGGTTATTCGACATTTTCTGACCGTTTCCGTACAAATCCCGACACGCTGACACACTGCTCCGCTCGATATGCGACTTTCGCGGGTTCAGAGCGTCGTAGTGTATCGCCGCACGCCGCGCCGCCTATCGGATCGATAGAGAACTGCGGGATTGCGCGTTAGTGCCGCCAACGTCCACCAGACGGCAATAGCGAACCCGCTGTGAGTGTATCGCCACACTGGGTCCGGCCGGCTCTATCAGCGCTCGCCGGGCGCCTTGTGTACGCCTGTTTGTCGACTCGTGGGGCTTTGGTGGAACAGCTCCTAGAACTTAGGGGTTTAGGGGCGGCCGGGCGGCCAGCCCCGGCGGCAAATGCCGACTGGAAGGCAAAAACCCGCCTGCTGAGGGCCTTTTTTGGTGGAATAGGCCTCTATGAGTGCCCTTCTGAGCCGTGAGGTGGAGTGGCACTTGGTGGAATGAAACACCAGTTGGCATGCTGGTCACCGGGCCCTCTGGCCTTGCAACCATTAAGGGGGGCGTCCACCAACCACGACAAGGCTAAGACAATGGGTTCCCAACTAGGTCCACGACAGGCCTATACGATTGCAAGGCCTGTCATAGCCTTGTCGTGGTTGGTGGATCTAGGGGGCCGTTTCATAATCCAGGATCGTACATGTAGACCCTTTTCTGTACGATCCTAGATTATGAAACTACCCCCTAGTTCCCGACAAGAGGCTACGACAAGTCCATGACAGGCTGCGACATGAAGCTTGTCGGGGGCCTGTCGGGGGCCTTCCGACAAGGTTACGACAATATCGAACATCGATTTTTCCCACGACTGGAGCCTTGTATTCGTCCGCAGGCCCTTGTCGTGGTTTCCTCGATATCACTGTCGTAGTGTGTTGGGACCATGGACGTCTTTTTTACGGGAGCCAGCAACGTCTACGATACGCCCCGACACCGCTGTCGTAAAGCCCCTCTTCTCACGACAAGGCTGCGACAAGCTGCCGATAGGAACTTTCATGTCGGCACTTGTCGTAGCCTTGTCGTGGTTGGTGGACGCTCCCCTTTATGGTTCACAAGTTCACCAAAATTTGATAACCCTCCCTTTACTTGACATAGGAAAGGGATCATTTCTGATTTTTAAGATGAAAGATAAAATATTGGATTTGACATAGATAATGTATTCTGTTGGGACAATCTGAAACTGAATGAGATTATAGACGTTGTAAATAACCTTGACCAATGCAATTCATGGTATGCAATACATATCATTCACTTGATATCTCACTAGACGGTGAAAACCTATGTTCCATGTGACTCCTTTATATCAGTAGATACGTACATGTCTAAGCAGAAGGGAGTAATTCGGATGCAATGTGCTTTTTCGAGCTGAAATGTACTGTCGGTAGTTCTCAACTTCTATTACTGGAGGTCATGGTTACAAATGCATGTTAGTAGACCACAATGTGTTTTTATCGTCTGTCAATAGATCAAGTGAAGTGGCAGTGCATTTCAATAGTCACTGCTTGGTTATCGAGGCCTTACAACCTTTATATGGTCCCGCTGTCATTGTAGGGAGAAGGGAAGGATCGATTTGGAATATGCTAGTACTTCACGTGAGAATACCAGGTCCTCGTCAAGAGGATTAATGGGTTGCTGCCGCTTAATAGGAAGTCAAGCAGCTGTGTGCCAGGAGGGAGGCTGCATTACTCTCCTGTTTGCCGAGTTGCTCAGAGCTGTTTTACGCTGTTTTACAGAATGTCTCTTCGTGGAATCCATTAATAGACTTTCGACCGACAAGGTCTTAAAATCTCGTTAGTAGCATGGACTAAAAACCTTATATTACTTATATGACTTTGGTATGAGGTGCATATTACCCTCTCTTAAGAGTTTAATATATCATATAGTTGGCCTGGATTTTCGTTTATCCTTTGATGCTTGGAAGTATATTTAATGATTTTGATTGCCTTTATCAAAATCAGAATGGTCAACACATATGCTGACGTGATTCCAATACCTAAAAACGGAAAATCCACATCCGTTACTGATTGGCGTCCTATTTCTTTACTACACATTCAAGGCAAATAAATTGAAAAGAATAGCACACAATTCCATAACTGTTTATTTAGAAAGAAACAACTTATTAACTTCTAAATAATATGACTCTAAGACAGGGAAAGGAACAATAGACACAGTAAAGGAATTAGCACAATGCCTATATATACAGAGCGTGACAGTGGTAAACTAGCAGTATGCATTGTAGATTATAGCAATGCATTCAACTGGGTAAATCACAAAATCCTAAAAGAAAAACTGGAAAAGACCAGGAATTATAGAATGTCGTCCTCGTGGCTGCCATCATTGTTCCCATTCTGACAACCAAAGCCATCGGGGCTCTCACATCCAGAAGGGAAGTGCTAAAAGGACCTCGTCACGGCGGTCTGCAGTCGAGCACTGTGGTTATTTCAGGCGTGAATGACATGCCAGTGAATGTAGACATTTATTTCAGATTGTAGAACCGACGTTCCGACCATTATCCTACCCCTAATAAAAAACGCCATAGGCTTAACATGGGATTTCTTTATGTCACGGGTGTGACATAAAGTGTTGTTTATGTCACTACTTTCTAATATTCAAAAATCGTGGAAACGGGGTAGGATAAAATCTAGACGCCACTCGTTTGAGGTTGAGTTTACTTAAGTCACTCATTTTGTGGGCTCTGCAATATCACTCGTCTTCGACTCGTGAAATTATGGAGCCCACAAAATGTGTGACATAAATAAACCCGGACTCAAACTCGTGACGTCTCTTCATATTATGTAATATTCTTTTTCAAGGTCCATCTGTCTCTGATTGTTATACTAAGGTACTTGTTGAGTCCTTAAATTTACTCATTTGAGGTTAAGTACTAAATGAGTTGCTAAATATGTTTTGGGTATTGTAGATGGTCTGTAGATAAGATTTCCATCATGGTGTAGGTGGGGATAGTTGCGCATAATGTGATGTTGTAGTGCAGTCCACAGGGACAGTCTTGTTTGATCTATAGTCTTGTTGCCATCTATTCTTCTTGGAGAGGAGTTAATGGTGCTCAGTTGGTGTCGGTTGAACAGACTGTTGGTTTCAGGATTCTTGGTATTGTATAGTGTCGTCTCTAGTGAGTGTTGTTTGTAGGTGACTATGTTGCTGATTGTTGTACTGAGGTACTCTGTGAGACATTAGATGTATTCCTTTACTCCTTGGAGGTGCTGAAACAGTCGTTAAATACCTCTATGATATCATGATGTAGGTAAAACTTTATAGTTATGTAATGTGCTGTTGTAGTGTAGTCCACAGGGACCGTCTTGTTTGTTGATGATGTTGCCATGTATCCTTCTTAGTAAGTCATTAGTAGTGCTTATTTGGTGTCTGTTGAACAGACGTTTGTTTCCAGGATCCCAGGTAGGGTACAAGGACTAGGTATCTGTGTTAAGTAGAGTATGTTCTTGTTATTAGGATAAAATAGTTGTTATTAGTATGAAAAATGACTGAAATGGATTAGTCATAATCTTTGTAGCAGCTCCTCCCTGTCTTGATAATCATCGTACAGTTTACCCTCGGTATTGCTGAGCTCACAACCACAGAAATAGCTGGTGCTGTCAGCAGGATACGACCATGCGTGGACATTTCTTTTTGGAGTCAGTTATTCACTAGTGTGGAGAGAAAGTTTTTTTTTAAAACAAATAAGTAGGTGTTCACATTGGCAGGAGTAATCTTTTAGGCTCTAACTCTTTTCAAGCCAGAATGAGATAAAGGTAGATGAGTAGGACAAAACATCTGTGTCAGCACATTAAATGTGCAGTGACTTGCATCCTACCTTTGCAAGTGAAATGCCAGTGAAATCGATATCTACCTCTTCATGCGTAGTATTCAAATCATGATGGTTAGATGTAGTAACAGCTTGCACTTCTTTCGGACTGGATCAGCTTCAGTAATTGGCTCGACAACTCAGACAAGCCATATTGGAAACAACCAGCTTGTAAAAGGTAGTAGTAGATATATGCAAGACTGTAGAAATGCATAAAAAAGTATCCTGAGTGTTCTAGCTGGGCATGCTACTACTATATTTGATCCTATACCCTGTATGTTTGGAATAAGAAAGATATCAGCCTTAAAAATTCGAAATGATAGTTACTCCTCCTTGGTCTGTTTGGGGAATCTGATAGATTTGAACAGGTTCATCAGGAATGTACATCATTTGTAACAATTTATTATGGCTGGAGTGGTGTTTCCACTGTGAATGGAGGCCATCGACAAGTATGATATGTATACAAACCTGTCAATTTCTAAAACCTGGATGCCTAAATTGAAAGCACTGAATCAACAACAGAAGCCTTTCTGCAAGTTGTAAAATGGACACGTTACTGCATTACCATTATAACCTCAGTGTAGTAACTAATAGGCTTCAGACAGCACTCAAAACCTGAACTCCTGGTGCAATAAAACACCACTCTCATAAGATCTCACACTCTCTAAGTGGTATTCTGTACAAGGTGCTCATCGGCTCTATGGGAGATGAATTCTTAACGAACTAGGATTAGAGCCTTGAGAATCCACTGGCACACAGTATTCCCGCTAGGTGACATCATTGAGATTATTGGAATCTTTGGGTTGCATTGATGTACGTCTTTAGCACGGGAGGCAGGCCAGTGGATTCTCAAGGCTCTAAGCCTAATTCGTTAGAATTCTTCTCCTATAGAGCATAGTGAGAGTACAGAAATACCACTTAGAGAGTGGGAGATCTTATGAGAGGGGCGAATAAAACTAACAGTTAATTCCAAGAAGACAAAGTATTGTTGGTAAGCCCCCAAAACCAAATTGCCAAAACTAAGAAATATAATTCATACATGTACCGCGATAAACTTGTATATATGAATGCTTACCACTATATAGGTATACACATTTACTCTGGCTTGTCGTTTCAAAAACAAAGCAGACAAACTATATATAAAAGTAAATCATAAGTTGATTTTGTGCAGGTGCATATAACATTTGATATCCAATAGGGTTGGGATCAAGTTTTATTAGCAAACAATTCTCCCCTTGTACCACTATGCTTACATGGTAATGCGACTAAGTGGCAGGTAAAAATGCAGAGATTACAAAACTGAGCACTGAGAATAGCACTCACTCATTATACCATACCACATTAATTGAGGAGCTGCATGATTGTACTGGTGTCAAATTGCTAGAGAGAGGTAGGCTTGAATTGACACTCTCCTATATGAGGAAAGTTTACACATGTATTAATGGTGAGTTCAACATTAGTGAACTTAGTTCGGATCATAATATCAATCGACACACACTGTTTCCGTGTACATCTAGTTTGGACAGACAGAACATACGGTCGAAAATCACGAAATAGCAGCAACTACCCAAAAAATCAAAACTGAGAGGATCATTAATTCCTTTTGCAAATATTATCTCTATATATTAAAAGACTTATGTGCGAAATTGGGAACGCTAACTACCATAAATAGCTTTAGCACAGGGCTAATATGAAAATAAAAACGTCACGTTACGACCCCCCTCCCCGACCCCCCCCCCCCCCCCCCCTTAGATCTGGTCATATTCAGATATTATGCCCACACTCCCACCAGGGACTGGGCTGACAATGGGGAAATACATTTGATCCAAAGAAAATTCATTTCTATCATTTTATTGCTTTCCCTGGCTTTATATTCACCAGGGGGTCGTAACGTGACGGGGGTCGTAACGTGACGGGGGTCGTAACGTGACGCAAAAATCTGTAGGGCCTCATAACTTTTTTTCTAGTAAAGATAGAGACTTCATTCTTTCGACATTTTATAGGTATATATGTACCCAATACAGAAATACTACTTTTACCTTTTTCCTGACCCCACGTGTCCCACTGCGGGTCGTAACGTGACGGGGTCGTAACGTGACGGGGTCGTAACGTGACGAAAAAATACATTGGGGCTGATAACTTTTTTTCTAGTAAAGATAGAGACTTCATTTTTTCGCCAAGTTGTAGGTATATATTGACCCTTTAATACCACACAAGAACTATTACTAATATTAAAGGGAACCGAAGTTATTAATAGTTTAAGGGGTGTCGTAACGTGACTACATAAACTACACCAAAATAGCACAAATTGAGTTTTATATGAAGAAAGCTATGTAGGCCTATCATTTTATGCTGGGAAGATACATATATGAGAGTAATTAAAAACTGTGAAAACTATTTGATTCTACCTCTTTTTGATTTTATTTTATGCATGATTTTATGCCGGTGTCGTAACGTGACGCCCTCACATTTTTAGCCATAATTTCTCTAAATATTGGAGTTATGTGGTATTTATGGTTCTAGACTATGCCTTACAATGCCCTAGATACATGGGAATCATTTAAACTATTCCCCCAAAAGAACTTTTAGAAATATTCAAAATATAGAGTAGTTGCTGCCATTTCGTGATTTTCGATCATACACTCATAATGACAAAAACATTACCTTAGGACACTACAGTTGGTAAGTACATAGGGACCCAGGTTTTCAATATTTAGATGCCATCTTTACTCTGTCTTGCAATAGTCCTATACATCGAATCTTCAGTACATCAAAACATCTCTACTCACTATCTTATTCTAAGGTATTGAGCTGTTATAAAGGGCAACGGATGGGCTTTTAAGCTATGGGTATGAGTGAACGAAGCGTTATTGATACATAGACACGGTTTAAGATTCTTATTATATTACAACAATAAGGTACACCAAAAATATCTACACCAAAAAAACAATCCTCCGGTCCACCATGGACGCACTCACGCCCACGCGTAGCTCAGGCAAGCGGCTCTCAGCAAAGGGTCCCCCCACAGATCCTTTGTTCTTAGAGCCGATTTAAAGACATCACTGCTCTCAATCTTCTGTGTTTCTAAATCTAGTCTATTCCACAGTTGCGAGCCATGTACAAGGGTGTCCGTTTAAAGGCATCCGTTCTAGGCCTCTTAACCTTAAGAACTTTCTTTGTATTACTCCTGGTGTTTACCCGTTTGTCACTCACAAAGTTGTCCGGGTCCAAGGCCTACCAGTGGATCATAGCTAGTAGGTGGGGTGAACTTCGCACAATCAACCTCTCAATATTTGCTTGTGCCAACAAAAGGTCAGTTGTGATATGGTCTTGTTGTTTAACACGAAAACAGCATCGGAGAGCACTATTAAGAAGTACCTGCAGGCTGTTTCGTTGTGCTTCACTGAGGACCACAGTCATGAAGTCTCCATACTTCAAGTTTGACAGTATTATTAACTTCATGACTGCCACAGAAGTTCAAATGTTTATCAGATACTGTAGCTTTCTAAGTTTGTACAGCTACATAGACACGTCTTAGTGTAATATTTCATAGTAGTGGTTGAAAGAAAGTTTTGCATCAAATACGATTCCCAGATAGTGATATTTTGGGTCTGAAATAAATCGTAATTTTAAACTTACCCGGCGTTTACACTAGACGATTATAGGCGGCGATTCTTGAACCTGACGACTTTCAGCAGTAAAAAGCTAGATATCGTCTAATGTAAACGCCAAGCGTGTGGCGACTGCAGATCGTCTGGTTACGTCTGGTTACGCAATATAGCACCACCTCACGACTATTAGACACGCTTTGACCTCGGCGACTATTTTAAGCAGGCTTGAATTAGTCGTCTACAGGGGCGGCGATTCTGTGAAAACAGAGTCGTCGACCCCCTGCAAAACGTGTGCTTTACTTCAAGACATCAGGGGATGGGGGGGGGGGGGGGGTGGGGGGGGGGAGGGGGGGCGGATAGCTCTGTGTGTGTGTGTGGGGGGGGGGGGGGGGGGGTGTCAGGATAAGTTAATTTTTCTAGGTGTTTTGTGTTGGGCAAGGCAGTGATTTTTTGTATCATTTGGGCAGGGATTTATATTGGGAAAGGGGGAGTGCTTGTGTCATCTTCATTTCTGCAAGGGGGGGCTTCTTTTATTATAAAATCATGAGATGGTGCTAATCTTTTTGGATATATTTTCAGGGGGGGATAAAAAAGGGGGCAGGGTACAATTTTATTCAGGTGCCTCGGGGGGGGGGGGGGATATTATTGTATAATAAATATTGGCAGGGGACCTATTTTGGTAACTCAGGGGAGGGGAGAGGGGGGATAATTTTGCCTAATTTTTTATTTTTTACATGGGGGGATTTATACAGAAATGCCTATTATTTGATAGGGGGATTTTTAAAGAAAAACAAATTTGGGGGGAGGGGTAGGAAAAATATTTTGGTTGCTCCTGTAATGGGGCAGGGGGTAATTGTTTTTGTGGGGATTTATATTGGTAACTCTGTGATGGGGGGGGGGGGGCGGCTTATTTCATTTCTATTTTTATATGGAGGTCTTTTTGAAGACAAGAATTTTACAGTGTACGCCCATGTATACACACACAAAAAAACTACAGGGGACAAACGAAACCCATAAACCCATAAACACCAATGCCTTTAAACGCAGTATGTTGTACAAATGTGCCTATCACTGGAATAACCTCCCGGTAGAGTATAGACAGATTCCTACATACCCAAGGTTCAAGTACAGAGAATGTACAATTCTATTTAATAGCCGTCAAAACTATTGAATGTAACTATTAGTAAGTATCTATAGCCTGTCTGTGTTTTTGTAGGGAGCCTGTGATTGCAAATGTTTTGGGGAGTTGTCTATAGTTGTCTATTTTTCTCCACTTCTGTGTACTGTGTATTATTCTATGGATTAACACTAATAAGCTCCACCTTTGTATGGCACAAAGTATAATGAGCTATTTGTGATTGTTAAAAATGTCTTGAAAAATGGATGTATCATTGTAAATATCATAAACTAAAGTTAAATATGTTAGCATGGAAGTTTGACGTGCAAGCCAAATGAAATACTATAATCAAGCCAAGTACGACTCACTGGGCCGAATTGAAAACAGGCAATTTGCCTTATTTTGTTCAGTATAAATAAACAGATTTAAAAAAAAAAATTCGAGGGGGTGGGGAAGGTACCCCTAACCCCCCCCCCCCCTGGGTGTACCCTGATGAATGGCCATATAGACCTGTAGGTACACACGATTAATTTCCGATGTTTGTTTCCACTAAAAGTCGTCAGTGTGAATGCTCAAGTCCATTCTGAGGCTGACGACTTTTGCGGTGGACATTGCCACCACTTGGCGACTATTGGCTGACGATCTACAGTCGCCACATATTTAGTCATCTAATGTAAACGCCGGGTAAGACAGCCACCTACTGAATTTTGCAAGAAGTCACCAGAGTATAGGGGCTGTGTTTTGTGGAATTCACAAGACACTGAGACTATTAGATTACTGAAAAAAAGCTCTCTTTGAAAATAAAGTGAAGTAATTGTCTATCATATCTAATAAGTGGCCTCTAAGAGATTCGTTAAACAGTAAATTTATGAACACACTTTCGCAACAATTGATCATCTCTGGCATCTCTCCTCATCTGTGAGTAAATGCGTGTGACACCAACTAGGCATTCTTTCGACGCGCGGCCGTCCTCTCAGTTGAGCTCCCACCCGGCGCCTGCTCTCAGGCCAGTCGAAAATGTCTTCTTTTTAAACCGCATTCTTCCACCAACTGACTGTTCCACTTCCAGTAGAAAAAAAGAACTGTTACAATAGACACTGAACTCTAGCGAGTGATACAACTATAGTAACTTGGTCGTTAATTATCATTATTATCGTAGTACAACTAAGCCGATTTTTTGTGATATGATATGAATACATTTGATAACAAATATCGATTCTTGTCATTGAGCACATATATATGGGGGTTTGCCTCATTGTTTAGACAAAAAAAACATCGACCCCCATTAGAAATGCTGAAAAAATGTTGCCGCCCCACACAGTAATACTGAAAAAAGAAATTGCCCCCTTCGAATAGCCCCCCCCCCCCCCACCTCCCAAAGTTGGTCCCTTCCTTAGAATACCTAAAAAAACACCTCCATAAACAGTGCCCCCCGCCATAATTATTGACCGCTCCCTAAGACATGAGCCTGTGATTACCTCTGATGCTACTGGCTGAAATGTACTCTACCGAATCCGATGTCCGTTAGTATGCATATATATCTAGGCTGGCCATTATATATATTTGCACATCTGCCGAAATAGCATTCTCCATTCTTTCAAGAGAGCTAAGTGCCAATTGTTGTTCTCCTCTGGTGTTGGGAATACTGATCGTTCTGTAAAATTATGCATCCCTGCCATGTTGATAGACGGACATGTATTTGTTTGACAGCTCAGAATGCTACCCTCTTATCCCCTTTTACCCACAGGAATCTAGAATCGAATGCTTCCAACACATCTTTTAGAAGAGTAATGAGGAACCACAGGTGGAACATGCACACTGAAACGGAGCCATAAATTTCACAATCAATGTCTGCCGTTTAGTGGGTCTGAAAGGAAAAAGGAAAAAAGGTGTTGCTTCCATTAGCTTCCTAATTCCACACACAATGTTCAAATACAAATCATCACTTTCATCACATACGCAAATAGTCAATATCAATTTCTTTCTCCTTTTCAAGCTAATATAATAATATTATAATCATAATGTCAATAGGAATATTGACATTGTCATCGCTCATCGCAATATCATTTGGTCCTCAGACCGATGGTGCCCAGAGATTTGGATTACATGTGTATATTCATTGTCTGCCATTTCTTGTTTTATCTCATTATCCCACTATCAATGCTAACATAATATTTGTTGTTCGGGTTCAACTTGGTATAGAGGAACATTTTCTACAATCTAAGAGAGGTTGCGGACGGTTCTGAGGTACTAAATGATTGAGTACTATACATTAGGGTTGTATGAATGAACCAGCCTTTTTTGTCTATATTTTCCTCTAATACATCCGCTCTTCTCTACAAATATAATTATAGGGAAATAGGGTCTTGCAATAGAAAATGTTCGGATAAATTGGCTGTTGATATTACCAGGTGACAAGTGGGCGTTAGAAACGCCTCTCGATAATATTCAGCATGCATTATTACATTTCTCACTGCTTCTCTCGCGGTCGAGTCTGGCATAGTGACAGAAAGATATGAGCGGACAATACCAGATGAAAGAATGTCGCATGAAACAATATCAAGGTTGGAGAGAATGGCGCAGATACTTGACTGACCTGATCTACATCAAACAATGAAGTGGAACAAAACCACAAATATCCAACTTTTCTTTTGGCATTAAAACGTCTTAAACTAGTCCCCTGAGACTACGGACCACATTGCCATACACGTTTATTAACATATTGGTTGTTAAAAATTAAATTACTTTTTAAAAATTTTATTTTGGGTATATAGTAAATATATAACGTCCAACCATGCTTGTACAAGTCACATAACTCGATGATAATTTACGGTTTGTACGGAACTCGGCATAAATGCCTCGGTCCGTACAAACCGTAAATTACCATCTCGTATACTGTGACTTGTACAGCATGGTCAGGACGTTCTATATAAATATTACAAGCTGCACGCCATGTATAGAATTATACAGACACTGATTCATGTAAGACATGTTTGTAATGTTGTCATGACGAACAATAACGAATGAAGTGAATAAACTGACGACAAGCGTAGGCCCTATATAACGGTAAATCCACCAGAACATCTTTATTAACTTGCAGCGATAGAACATGTCGGGGATTTCCGGGCTAAATCAGAAAACATCTTGCGACAAACAATGCACTCTTCCACCAGAAATGTAATCAATTATATCCTGATGTAACATAATTCAAACCGTGACTCCTTGCACCCTTTGGGTTCTGCCCTCTACAATTCATAATGATAACGCGGATAGAGGTTGGACAATAGTCGAGATTTATTGAAAACTATTGAAACTATGAATAGTAAAGAGTATGGATAGTATTACAGTCTTAATATTAAAGTGAAAGCCCCACGAGAATTTTTTTTTTAATACATTTAAATTTTCTTTTTTATTTGAGCAGTGTTTATTTTCTTCAAGACATCCAATATATATATTTTTTTTAAATGAGCTTAGCTCTTCTTTATTGATTCAAATCGTGACATGTGTCCAATCCCTCGCAGTACAATGGTATATCCAACAGGCTACATGTGAGTATCCAACGGAGTAGGCTCTGGGTTAAATTTATTATAACAGTCATCACTTAAAATTCACAAATAACCAAATAACTCTCTTTTTTGCTATAATAACCGTATCCAACTATCACTCCTTTTTTGCTAAAAATAGCATTACAAACCAACTGTTACCTTGTCCTTTTGAGCATGCTCTTATTTTTTTCCTTTTTTGTATTATAATGGACAGTACAACACTGACAATTAAATAAGCGACGTACATGGACATGACAAAGACATTATCATTGCTGTACAAAGTATAGTTGATGATTATGAGTTTACTCCGTAAAAATTGTTCTGACATTTAAGTAGGGAAATTCCTCAGAGAAGAAGTCGCATAGTATACGGACTGCTTCGCTAGCGATAAATGTACATTACTAAGGTGACCGACATATTCAGTCTCAATTGTCCTCTGAATAAAGATCTTCGAATTTATGTATTAGGCTACATGCAGATTGTTGTAATTCCTCATACCGTGATGCTTTGGTCCTTATACGAACCTGAGCCAACTAGGCCACAATGGCTAATAGCTTCCCATAAAAGCAAGGAGTAGTGAAATAGTGTATGGATACAAAAGATGGAAGTACAAGACAATAACACGAACAACAAACCAAGTAACATTTGTGACACAAAGCACATCCAATATTAGGAACACAATACATACATAGTACACAATTAATGTTTTTTTCTCTAAGCCACAAGAAACCCTTTGTGGTCATCTATTCGCTCTCAGTTTAAAAAAATGTTGTATATATATTTGTAGTTGATTAAGCTGGCTATCTCCTACTTTTGGAAAAAAGAATTGCCACCCTGTTGTGAACGAATGTAGTAAGTCTGTTCAGGTAATACTTATAGGGTGGGTGGGCAGTAATTTACTTTTACCGAGTCTGTTTGAGGAGTGGAGAGTGACTCACATGGTTTGAGTGGTCACGTGAGTGGATGAGAGTCTGCCCGGATCATTATGAATCAAATAATCATGTAATTTCAGCCTATGGGGACGAGAAATGTGTGGGATTCAAGGGTGTGAGGCTACCACACTTGATCTGAACATCGAACACTGCAGTAGTATATGAGCAAGGCCACCGAGGAGTGCAGTTTCAGCAATTTTCACAAAGGGGGGAAATTGTGAAATTTGGAGTAAAATGTAATTGAAATTTTACAAGGACTTCATATCTTTTACTATTTATTAGTGCTTTAAATCCTTTATTATCGATCATTCAGCATACATGGCGGACTGAGGGCGTGACCGCGGTCGCTCCCTGATTTATCGAGAGAATTACCCCTTTGAACCTGATTACCTACCATATCTAAAAAAAGACTATGATTCTGGTAGGATCCGCTTGGAGTTTCTCCCGCACATAGGGACAGAGTAAACGAGATCTAGGGTTGGAAACTAAGATGTCACGAGAGTGAGATTCTCGTGTTGAGACGAACTTGAAACTCTTATCTTTTTTGTAGGTTTCTACTCAGAATTACTTTTCCTCTTATGCTTCATGTCAAGTCATGTCGAAAGCAAAATTCCACACAGTACTTTTCTTATCTCCTTACCTTGAGAGAAGTCTCTAAGAGGGTGCGTCCACCAACCACGACAAGGCTGCGACATGCGCCGACAAGAAAGTTCTTATCGGCTCCTTGTCGCAGCCTTGTCGTGAGGAGGGGAGCTGTCGTGAGCCTTTGTCGCAGCCTGTCGGGAAGTGCACGCTCCACCTAAATATTCTATCGTAGACAAGGTTCATGTCGCAGCCTGTCGTGGCCTTGTCGTAGCCTCTTGTCGGGAATTGTGGTCCACCAACCACGACAAGGCTACGACAAGGCTTCCTATCGTAGAGCTGTCGTGGACCTTGTCGTGGTTGGTGGACGCACCCTCTAAGACTAGATATTATGCTGGTGTCAATTTGTATATGTTAGTAGTTGCCACAAACAAGCTTATGTATACACCCGTGCCATGCTAAATAATAGTCCCTTCATCTGTACGCTGGTTTCCCGGGTATCTGCTCAGGGAATCGGCGGAATTACTTTTTAAAATGTCGGGGGGGGGGGGGGGGGGGAAGGCGGGGTATTAACATTTAAAAATCTATTTTTTTTCTGGACTGTGCTATGTGAGTCCTCGATCGCACTGAAGGTGTTAGTACATCATCCAGATCACTTTAAAACACGGTGGATAATCAGGAAAACGATGTTTGTTGAATCATAGAACCGGTCAATAACTACAGTAATGTCGGATTATACTACCTTTTGAGTACGTATTGATTGTCTGCACCTGTCGTCCAATCATCCAACTGTGGATACTATTCTGAGAGAACTCGGCGACCGTCCTAAACCCAAAACGCGCTCCGGGACCGTATAAAAAGACGAAGCTTGCGCATCTACAGTCGCTTAAATGCTGGAATTTCTTTAGTAATTACCGCAAAATAGAATAAACCATCAGATAAACTAACTAATGAGAAATTAGACTTTCTAGAATTCCTTAATCATACCCAAGGAGTTGTTGGTTTGTGATAAGCTTAATAGAAGATTCAGGAGGAAAGTAATTTTGATCCACTAGTTACAATTTCTGTCACCCTGAAAGGTCCTGCTCTATTTCGCCGAATTTTACTCCCATATTGACCTAGGGTCTCTCCGTCTCGGTCCGGACTGGAGCTTTTATTAGGGTCCATATTTACATCTGGCCATCCGTGATCACTTTTCAGGGCCGGTAAAAGGCCCAAGGTCATGGGGCTACTTGACTGCTATAACATTAATCTGAAGTCTCAGCTAAAATGAGTTGGACGTCGATTCCCAGCCCATCCAGTGAAGTACCAGCAATTGACTTTGATGAGTTATTTACACATCTATAATTGAACTATTTAATCTACAGAGATCCACGAAAAGGACTGATCAATTATCATATAACTCAATGACTTAACAATGAAATAATTTAACTCAACCCAGGGTTATTTCCATTTTATTTATTTCCATTTTATTTTTTTCATCAACCTTTAAAACTACTATATTGAATCACCTTCTAATAAAGAGGATTGTTACCCATGACATGGATCCATAAAAGCGATCCGGATCATACATATCGATCCCAAGTGTACCTCAGTGAGCAAAATACAATCCACTGTTAAATCTGATCCCTGAAGAAGGTATAATCAAATACCGAAACATGTCGGAAAATACACCAAACTCCCAATGACTCCTTATTATTTCCTAATGAAGAACAGTCCAGACCAGTTTAGAGGGAATATCTTGTCGAATTAATTATTGCTATAACATTAAACAGACGAACATAGGTTATGTTTACAAGATTTAAGACTCGGATAGAGGACGGGACTGAATTTGGCTATAAATATGGAATCATACCTTTACACCCAGATAAGAAGGTCCCCCACTCTTACTTGTACTGTGAATAACTTTTATATTCAATAATTAAATAATACTGGGCCCTGTTTTTTAGTCACGACCATTGTGTGGCCAGGAAGGCCCAAGACCAAGCAGCGATCTCACGACAGTTTGGACGACAAAAGATGGCCGGTGTGCTATAGACGGTGTCGTAGTGCGGCACGGACGATCGCCGCTAAAAGTGTCATACTTAGACAGTAAATGTCTAACTCATTGTGCGTATATAGAGGATTTTTTCCACTTTCCGACGGAATTAAGCGATGAAATTTTAACACGAGTTAGGGTTACATATATCCTATAATCGTACCAAATATGAAGAAGACCGGCCGTGCCGTCCCGAAGTTATCGGCGTTTGAATTTGAAACGTCGGGCCATGATCGGATATCGTACATGCACTCTCCGAGCAGATCTTTCGCGGTGTCGAGCCCGGAATCTCTGCTGGGAGAGTGATGAAAATTAGATCAGTGAGGGTAGGGCTACACTGGCCACCAGAGCAGAGATTGCTATGACGAAATTCAAACGCCGATTTCTTCGGGACGCTGCGGCCGATTTTCTTCATATTTGGTACGATTATAGGTTATATGTATCCCTTACTCGTGTTAAAATTTCATTGCTTAAATCTTATGGGAAGTGAAGTTGCGCATTCTGTACAACATGTCCATAGATGTCATAGGTCTAAGACAGTTTGGGAGACAAATTTACCCATGTGACCTTACATGTCTCGTGACTATAGCACACCTCAGACCACCCTAAGTCTCGTAGAGCAGTGATAGTTACCCGACCCCCTAAACTATCGCGACTATAGTACACTGACAGCAAAAACATGTCGCCCGTAACGATGGTCGTCACTAAAAAACAGGGCCCTGGACTTTATTGTCCTGTGTCTGAAAAACACTCGAAGGCGGTATCTAAAGATTACAATGTCATTAGTCTCATGCATATTGCTTCAATATTCAAAGACTGTATACCTATATATCATTAAACTATGTATTCGACCTTCATCCTATTTTCTCTATTTCAGACTCCTTCACTTCAACACCCAATTAAAGGCTCTCCCCTTTTAGGACTTTCAAGATTCACTGGAAATGTGCACCAAATACATTTTGCTCTACTGTGTTGGTAATAATTGATTGATTAAAAAGATATTTTACACATGTATAGATATGATGATCAGGTATATGGAACCACTAATAGAATTCGAAATTTCCGTTGCCATGGCAACCGATTCTAGGTCATTCTGCATAGAAAATGGTTTTTAAAAGGATTTTCCACATTCTTTGACATGTAAGGAACACCTAAACTTATTTAAATTTCATAGCTTAACTTGCGACCTTGTCAGAATAGAGATAGTGGTTAATAGAGACATTTATTAGCAGATAATCTCATCTTTTAGATATAGGGAAGGCTTCACAGGGGTAGCTTGTATATGTCTATATATATATATATGTCATTTTTCTATGAAATTATATTCCCAATATGGAGCTCCAATGATAAATTTGGTTGCCATGGCAACCAAATTTACCCTTTTTTGGTGGAAATAGTGTTTTTAGAGGATTATTTATGTTTTTTGATAGGCAAGCTACACCCAAACCTATCAACATAGACTTTTGTATGTTATGACAAAGTCAGAGTACAAATATTACTCTCTAGAGACACTTTTGAATAGGAAAGTCTCATTTTAAGGCATAATGTAGGTTCTGCAAGGATGGCTTGGGCACAGGCGTATTTGTTGTGTATCTATGCAATCACATTCCCAATAAAGAGCTCAGAGATGCATACTGTTACTCTTTCACATGTACCTCAAAGCCACCTTTATCTATCAAAATAATATTTGAGTATGCTCTGAGTATAATGATCCTGATTGCATTGAGATGTTAATATTGTCCCTTTTTGGTTGCCATGGCAACTGAACATTTCATTTTTTGTGGAAATATAGTGAAACTGCACTCCGTTCTGAGTAAAATGTCCACTTTCCATGGAGTTTTCAGTCTGCAGATGGCTATACATTCATACCAATACAAAAGAAAGAAACACCAATTATATCAAAGGAATAAGAAATTATTGTTATTTATATATGATAATCAATTAAAAACCATAAAATAAATATATTCATTAATTAGTAGACAAATATATACAAAAGTTAGTAATATAAACAAACAATCAATTTTTCATATATGGTTTGATACATATTCCCCAAAAGGTGTCAAAGTGACTCTATGCAAGCCACCACCACCCAACCCCCCTTCCCTCAAATCGTCCTTGTTGAGGTTGTGCTTTCACACCATCCCTGCCTTTATTTACTCTTATTGTATCACCTATGTTGGTGTCTTTGTGGTTATGTTATCGGTGTATATACTAAAATATAGATAGGTCACTGCTTTACCCAAACACACACACAGTCAACTGACACCTAACTGACTCCCTTACACAGGCCTATACTGTCTCACAAAGTGTTTTTTTTTTATATCAGTTTATTTACCCTGGTGGCAAAAAGGCACCAAGGTGCCTGTTTTCATTTACAACCAGCAAGTGCAAGCTTCGAGGTTTCACAAATAAATTGGGCTGAAATCATGGTTTGGCTAGCTAAGCCTCATTCATTGAGGAAAATATATACAACATACATGAAAAATAATGCAGATGAATAACATTTCAGCTGTTCATATGTAATATATAATGAGTTAACTGGAATTGAATAAATCACAAGAGCAGATTCAGTTCAAGTTTGGTTTGCATTCCAGAAATTAATATGCATTATTCCTTAAACTAATATAAAGTGTCCTTAGATACACTAGTAGTAACTGAAAGTAATAAACTGACACAGGCTTGCAATGGGACTTACCAAGATAGGAAGGTGTAACGATATTTTTAGTAAAGTTAATTAATAGTTTTGATGGGTATTTCTAAGGAAGTTTTTTTCTTTGTTTTTAAATTGGGGAAATGTGGGTATTGACCGGTAGTCAGTTGGGAGGCGGTTCCATTGCTGCGGACATTTGTAAAGCATACTTCTTTTAAAGACTGCTGATTTTGATGGGATGGTTTTCATGACGGGTGCATCATGCAATCTAGTAGGTCGGTTGGGTATCTCTAGGTATGATAGGATTCTAGATCTGTTATAGGCCAACTTTCGTATTGCAGAAGTTCTGCGTTCGCTCAGGAAGTTGATATTGGCGTCGATATGCAGTTGGGATGTGCTCGTGCGAGGTGGTTGTTTTAATGCTATGCGTAATGCCTTGTTTTGAAGTTTTTGCAGTTTTTCTAGGGATTTTTGGTTAGATCCATCTATAAGGATATGGCCGTACTCAGCATACGGGAGGAGTTTAGTTTTGTAGAGTGTGATTGCTTGGGACTTGTTTAAGTATTGTCGGATTTTAGCAAAAATGAAAATTTTGTGACTAATTCTTCTGGCCATGTCTTTTTTATGCAGTTCGTATGTTAGTTTTTGATCAAGCTTAATTCCAAGGTAATCGAAATGGGAAACAAATTTAATCTCTTCGTTGTTGAGTGTTAGGTTGTCAAGGTTTTGGATGTTTCGTAAGTTATTGCGTGATGAAAAGATCATTGTTTTGGTTTTTTTAGTATTAATAGTCAGCTGATTTTTGTTGGCCCATGTTTGGAAGTTTGTTAGGTCTCTTTGTACAATATTGGATGTGGTGTGGATATTTCTTGAGGTCGAGTAAATGACAGTGTCGTATGCGTACAAGTTAGATTGGGCAGATACGAGGATGTTTTTTAAGTCGTTAACGTAAATTAAGAATAATAAAGGGCCCAGAATCGATCCCTGTGGCACACCGCAGGAAACGATTCTGGGGCCAGACAACACTCCGTTCACCCTCGCACTGTGTGATCTGTTAGTTAAATAGTTATCAAGGCAGGCTATGATTTTGGGATGTAGGCCGTATGCTGAGCATTTTTTTAGCAGGATTTTATGTGACACAGTGTCAAAAGCTTTTGACAGGTCGATGAATGTTGCTATTGTTGTTTGGTTGTTATTTAATCCAGCAAATATATTGTCCGTGAAAGAGGCAACAGTAGAGATGGTCGAATGGCCCTTTCTGAAACCGCCTTGGTTCGGGTCGATGATATTATTCTGTTCGAGGTAGGATGAGATTTGGTTATGGATAATCTTTTCGAGTAGTTTACCGGGTAGAGGGAGGAGAGATATGGGTCGGAGATTTGAGACGTTAAATGGATTGCCAGATTTTTTGAGTGGTATAATTTGGGCGATTTTCCATTTCGTTGGGAATAAACCTGAGGTTAACGGGCAATTAAAGATGTGAGTTAGTTGTTTAGGAAATAATTTAAAACAGTCTTTTAGGACTCTAGACGAGATATTCGGTATGTAGGATGATTTGTTTGTATTGATATCGTTAACCAATTTGAGGACTTCATCATCGTTAGTTTTTGAAAAAGTCATTTCATTGTTAATTAGGGGGTCCCCGTAGAATTCCCAATTGTCAGAAAAGGTACTAGCCAGAGATGGGCCTACATCCGCGAAGAAATTATTCACAAAGTCTGGGAGAGTTTCGTTGGGTATGTCTTGATTCGTTGTTTGGTCTTTCAAGTTTATGAGGGTGTGAGTTTTATTGTTGGGTATGATTTCGTTTAGTTTTTCCCAGAATTTGTTGGGTTGATTAACCATATTATCCTGGATGTAAGCAGACTTGGCCCTTCTGATATGGGATTTAGTAACATTTCTATGTAGTCGTGCTTCAGTCCAGTCTTCTGGCAGTTTCAATTTTTTAGCTTTCTTAAGTAGTTGGTCCTTAGTTTTAATTAAAGAAATAAGTTCGTCGGTCATCCAGGGAGTGCCCCTGTCCTTCAATGACATGTTACGAATTGGGCAGGCATCGTCTAGGTATTCTGTAATCCCCATTTCCAATTTGTCCCAGGCCTCATTAGGGTGAGTGGTTTCTAAAAAATTGTCCCAATTTTTGGAATTCAGATGTTTTTCTAGGTCGTCTTTTGAGTAGCGGTAATATGATCTCCCAGTGGTTTCTACTTTGTGGTAGGCGTCAAATAATTTTTTTATGTGCAAGTAGATAAGTTGATGGTCACTTATATTTTGATCACCCACCCCGCTATGTAGAATTTTGTCAGAGTCCGAAAAGATTAGGTCTATTAAGTTATTTATTCTAGTCGGTTCTTCAATTAGTTGATTAAGGTTACAAAGATTTTCAAATGTTTTCAGGTACTTGTACTCAGGTGTATCTTTCGTAAGGTAATTTATATTGAAATCTCCCAGGATAATTAAGTTTGCATTGTGTGTAGATTGAATAGTTGCAGCAATGTTAGTAAGTTCGTCTGTGAAAGCAAGATTGGATGCGCCCCGTGGCTTGTAAATAGTTCCTATAATAGTGTTTTTTTGCTGGTTTAAGTTTAGTTTTACCCAGAGGCATTTGATATCCTTGCAGCTACGATTAAACATTGATAGTTCGTCATTTGAGCAGACAAATTTCTCCTTAACATAGACTCCAACCCCTCCCCCGGTTTCGGGTTCGCCAGTTTTCTCATCTATCCACGATCTGTCGTGGCGGAAGCAGTTATATCCAGGGATATCTATAAAACTAGTTGGTGTAAGTTCGTTTAGCCACGACTCGGAAAATGTAAATAAGTCAAAGTCGTCGGCTTTCATGTAATGTTTTACTAGGTCAAGTTTACTGTGAAGACTTTGAACGTTCAGATGTGATATGTAAATACCTTTACCCAATCCCTTATTTTGTCTAGTTTGCGCCATAATTTACAGATCTAAGTACCTTCCCTCTTTGGCGTATGTCCCGGTGCCGTGTGTCAGAGTACCATAGCGAGAAATACATAAAATAAATAACATTGATAATAATACTAAGAATGTACAAATACAAATTGTGAGTAGACATTTGGGCCCTGAATGCACATACTGCTCGGGCCAGTATAAAAATAGATACTGTTTAAATGTGTATAATCTGTTGCATGCAAATAACAGTATAGAGGTATAACAGTTCCCTGTTTCGGGTAGGTAGAACAGGAACAATCTAATTCTATGGCATGTAGTCATGACCTTAATCTAGGTATAGTTTCAATAGTTAGTTAGTTGATCTGAAGTTTGCGTGGGTTCATGACTATATGTTCAGTAATACTGGGTCGGGTCTTGCATGAGAGTGGTTTATATGGTAATTGGAGACATAGTGAGGGTCTATATAGAGTTATGTAGTAGTGACGGAGAATAAATAGACAGCATAGAGTCAGGAACAGAAGTAATTTAATATTTGTCTATGTCAGGCATAGTATAAGTTGCGTGTGAGAACGACAAGTTCTAATGATAAGTAGCGTGTAATTCACGACAATTCTAGTTTGTTTATGGTAGTGTTTGTAAAGAAAGGGCGTGAAAACACGACTAAGAGATATGCAGAAAAAACCTAACTGTTCATTTGCTTGCGTGTAAGTAGACACGACAGGGATCAGCCCATGGTTAGAAACACTCAAAGTTGTTACCTTAGTTACATGTAGAGTGGATGGCAGGGTAGATAGAGTTCATAAGGTATTTAGCGAACTTAACTTCGATAGCCGCAGTGTAGTGTAGTCCATCACGAAGACAGCCATTGTACCTGTGACCGAGTCGGCCGTGTCTGTATTTATGAACGACGCTGGCAAAGGGGGGTGACAATACCTTATTGAGTTCATTCCGTTTGTTAATGAAGTCGTTGATCCTTACCATAGCATTGTCTATAGCTTTCTGGGAGAATTCTCTACAGAACTCGACTTCGTTATAGTTCGCCAGCGACATTCCTACGAGTTGACAGATCACTACCTTTTTTGCGACAATTTCAAGTTTGAGTGCACCGGACTCAAGTTCCTCGGTAACTTGGCGTGTTATTTCATCGGCCTGTTGGAATTTAGGCTTGACTTTCCAGTACCTGAGTTTCTCTGTTATTTCGTTAACACCAGTGCTCAAGAAGATGACATCAAGCGGTTTTTTGGATGTGAGTTGGTGAGTAGTGACTAGTTTCTTTGCGAAACAAACTCCGCCTTCAACAGTTCGCTTGACATCAGCCCCGGGTAAGAACTCCAGTGAGACGGTAACATCTGGGAAGTTATCCTTCCGTATCATTTCCGAAAGTGGTCGGAGTAGGCCTCTGCCTCTCGAGTCTGTCAGTACGAGTACTTGGAAGTTCGGCATGTTAGGTGATCACAAGCAGATCGCTAGTTTGTTTTTATGCTGTCTCTAACCTCAGCAAGTATGACGCCCATCTGATTCTGGCAGTTTTGTTTTGTGTCGACGCTGGTACTTTTGATGTCTTTTAAGATCCATCCGCATCCCCACCGCTGGTCCCTGGTTGCCTCCGCGAATCTTGTTTGTGTGTAACCTAGGAACTTCCGTTTCAAATCGTTGTTTTGTTCGAATTTCATAGTGACTATTTCTTTCAGATGTTGTCGATCATTTTGTTGCCAGTTTTGGCTTTTGTTGACTTGTTTTCCCATTGATTGTATTGTGAACGGGTTGTTTTCTTTGAGGACTTTTGCGAGGCAATCCTTGTCCCCGCTCTCCAAGCACATACGTGCCACGTAGAGTTGTTCCACGCTCGTTCCGATATGTCCATTTTTAGTATCGGTGATTTTGCACGGGTAGAAGTTGCTTAACGGGCTAGAGTGACCTTGGAAATACACTGTGTCTTCGGTGAGTATTGTTGAGGCTGATTCCGGGGTTATACTGTTTGGGAGTTTCGTCGGGAATGCGTCATATTTAAAGTGGATGTCGTTGATAACCACATCGGCGCCTCTTACCTTGCACTTGGTGTTAGGTAGTTTGTTAGCTGCCACGCTGATTTGTTGGGCAACTCTTGTCTTAAGTAAGTCATTGGGGGACAGGTCGTTTGTCATAGTTACTTCTTTGAATTTACCCGAGTTAGCTAGGCGTCTTTTGAGCCCGTAGATTTCTGCTTTTTGCTCTAGTGTTACAAGTACTAGTTTGATTGGACGGGGGCGTGTCTGTTTATAGCCGCGAGGGTCTGGTGTTGGCGGTCTGCCAAGCCGCTTAGCTCCGCGAGTGGTCGCGTACGAGAAGCTTGTATTCAGGCTGCTAAACAGTTCCGACATTGTTTCCCGTATGACTTCTAAGTCAGGTTCTGGAACGTTGCGTATTATCATGTTTAGTTTCCTCTCCTCATTATCATCGGGTTCATTGTTTTGGGATTGGATTTTATCTTCAAGTAGTGAAATTCTGTCGACAGCGTTATCTAGGTCAGTGCGTAGACCTTTGTTGCTTTCGATGCATTTGTCAAGTTTGGAAGACAGATCGTTTACTGAATTGTCAAGTTTTTTCTCAAGGTTGCTAATCATGGTGTTGTTTTCGGCTAGTTTGTTGTTGATGCTTGTGAGGATTTCCTCAATGTTAGCTCCAGCCATGATTTGTGTACTTTGGTCTTTTCCGGTTTCTGCGGTGGGGACTGGTGCAAGTTTAACCCCAGGCTGGCTTGCTTCGTTGCCAGGTAAGTTGTTTACCTTTTGGTCAGTGACAAGTTCCCTATTGTCGCTCGGGTCGATAATCCTGGGTGCGTTTTCAACTTGGGATGGCTTTCTGCACGATCTGACGGGTCGTTGCGACATGGAAAACCCTTCCAGTGTTTCCTTAGGCATTTATAATGTCATTTAACGGTTTCGATTTGTCCGATTCTGTTAATTTGCTAGTATTTGGAGCTTGTGTATCGGGAGCTGAGTCTCTAGCCGCCTACGCGATTCGCGCCATGATGAGTGCATGCTGATTTCTATATATTTGGCAACTGGTTCATCCCCCTGTTTGTGGCAATCCCTATATGACTCCTCTGCTGTTCTGTCATCTTCTGTGAAATATTTGCAGAAGAGCCAGAACATAGCATTGAATGTGGTCTGCAGGTTGGTAATAGTGATGTATATTGCATATCAGTGTGGGTTCCCTGGATGTAGCTGTTTATCATGCAGATTCTGTCGGTGGGTGATGTGTGCAAGTATGTATGATGTGCATAGAAGCAGAAGTCACAAATGAATGGTTGGGCCAATCAGTACACTATTTATCCCGAGAATGGTTCTAGTACCTTGTACATTGTGTGTATGGCCACTGCCTTGAGGTTGCTGAGCTGACTGCAGGAAATACATATTTATGATTGTCATTGCTGTGATGGTGACAGGTTGGAGCGACAAGGCATTTTGTCTCACTAGTCTGTCCCTTTGCAACATCTGCTCCTCTGGCTTGGATCAGAGATCATCAAGTTATGATTGCACAGTTGTCAGAGTGTTACAGTATGTCAGCCTTGTTGTTTTTTAAGGTGTTCAATGTCCTCTGGCATGTTGAGCTGTATGCCAGTATGCAACAGGGAAGAGATGCTTGGGTAGAGGTTAGATGGAGCTGAAAGCATTGGTTGCTGCTGCACTGTGGTGATGGGTGAGCTAGGAAGTGATCACTGCCTTAGTCTGGAGGCAGTGGAGGTTGCTGTGGTGGATCGAGTTGAGGTTGTGGTGCTTACAGATTGCTGTCCCTTTGAGCTTGGTTGCCTACTGTCATATCTAACATGTGTGAAATGTGTTGCAAGGACATGATTTGTATTTTCGCCACAGATGCATGTGATTTGATAGCAACAGGATCTTAGGGCTTTTCCACCAGTGTTTGTTACAATCTATGCTCAAATGGTACAAGCAGCAATCTAAACAGAGAATGGAAAGCTGTAGTTCTCTTAACACAGCTGATTGTCAATTGTCTGACAGCTGCAGACTGACTTGCTCTACATGTGCTATGCTGTAAACTACTCATCCTTTTAAGAGGGGAGGGGGACCACGATTATGCCTCATTAGGGTCTTCCTCCTGCTTGAGGATCAACATGGAGGGAGCCTGTTAGTCAGACCAGGGAGGGTGCACATCCACCTCTCAGCAGAGAGGTTGTAGTAGTTCAACACAAATATGACACAGTAGACAATATTTACATCATGAAGTAGCATATAGGACATCACATACAGTAAGGAAGTTAGCTTAAAGTTAGAAAATCTCTAGAAAACTTACATAATTTTACTAGTTTATGATTTATCTTTCTTCCATTTACTTCTTCTTGTTTGAGATATCTTTTCTATTATGTTTTGTTTTGCATTCTCCTAGAAGGCTTTTCTGGGTATCCCTTTTCTCAAAGGTCTTTTCTTTTTCTTGCTGGAGTTTTTCTTGTAGTCCTTGTTCTTCTTGGAGATCCTTCTTACTCTCAGGAACTGTGAGCATGGTAAACTTCTTTTTTAGAGGGTGGTCGTACCAAGTCAAAATTGTGGTAAATATAATTTGCATCTGTTGGTCTTATATACAGATCCCTATACAGGTCCCTTGATTCAGTAATAAAGTTGGATGTACCAGCTTGGTGGAATAGCCTGCTGGGTACCAGACTCACCTGTGTAAACCCGGTGGGAACCTAGTGGCTTCTGCACATGCACAATAGGGCCAGGCAGGTGTATATTAGAAGTTACTCACCTAAGCTACACATACTGGAGAAAGAGGAACCATCTGCAGTTCCTCTACATGGCTATGTCTCAGTTCTCTACAGGATTGTATGCCTCAAGGCCTCCCTTGTGAGTCTGAGGTCCTGGGCCTCTATAGGCTCCCCTTGTTATTCCTGGGTGGAGTCTAGCAGTGCTGGGTGGCTTTGTTGGTAGACAGCTGCCAGTTCGTGGGTGTGACCAACACTGAGACTGCATTCTGGACTGACATATAGTGGTGCTTAGGTGACTTCAGCTGTCCTGACACCAGGTTGCTACAGGTCAGGTTGCCTTCCACAGGATAACATATTGAGTTTCTCTAATGTGTAAGTCACCTTAATCTACTTTTTCCTTCAAATTAATAGCTAATTATAGACAGAATGTGATTCACATATACAGTAAATATTCCTGAATCTAAAACATAAATTAGATCAAGAACTAGAACTGAGGACTAATAGATCTATCCATTGGGCTCTACATTAGTTGCTCATGGTGACCTATGACCTATCACCTATTGACCTATGACAATATTCTTTAAGATATTCCAAAGAATGTTGTATTAATTTTGGATAAATAAAAAAACAAACACCTACAGGTATGCTATCACATCATGTCATACAACTTTTGATCATTTGCACTTTTTATTGTTCCACCTGTTAGATCTACCTCCAACTTATTTTGTTGCTGATGCACCATGGAACAATAAACCAGGCTCATTTCCTTTGCCAATTCAATTATATCTGACCTTTGACCCCATCTAGAATGTTAGAATGAACCATTTGGAATATTCCAAGGAGCTCAAAGTGAGGAATTCCACATTTAAATTTGCAATTTTGCAACCTTTTAGATTTGTACCTCAGATCTTTTTAGAGAAATTGAAAACCAAAATGTGTTATCAATAACAGGAAAATGGGCTTGTAACTTGACCCATTTTTGCTGACCTCTCAATATGACCTTGACCTTGACGGAACTGTCATAGAATGTGAAATTTAGTTCTTATATAATTTTAATCATGTGATTACAAATATTACCCAAGATAGTGCTTTTGTTGTTAGATGTTCTCTAGTTTTCCCTATTTAGTGGTGTTGTCTGTATTTTGCGATCCACTTTTCACTATTTTTTTGGTTTTTTGACCTTTGACCCCAAAAAAACACCAAAATTGGGTAATTAGAATGTTTTTACAACAAAATGAATACTTCTATTGAAAAGCACATGTCTTACTTAATTAAGATGGAAAGTTTCAATTTTCCATCTTTAACCGACCCAAAGCTGCTACCAACTAAAAATTGGAGGTCAGAAATAGCCCTCTAGGACCTAATATATAGGTCTATGGTAAGGAAAGGGCTAGGCAAGACAAGAGAGGACCTTACAAGACAAGATATTACTAGATTAGTCAAATACTCTTGCCTCCATTCTGAATCTTTATCTAATATTTGGCGGCCAGTAGATATCTTTATCAATCCTTACTTTATGAGATCATGAAGAGGTGATGTATAATACACTGTTTACCCCATAGAGACATTATTTGTTTACAATTTGGTCGTTTAGTATATTTTCTTGTAATTGGAAACAACAGGTTTATAACAACAATGTGGTGGAGTATACTTATTATTTGTATACATAGCCTAATCTTGTAAACCTTACATTTGATATTATAGGTTTTCACATCATACAACCTATATCATAATTTAGTTATCGTCATATAAAATATTCTGGAAGGCCATCGAAGGAGGAAGACAAGATACAAGCATATGTAATACATGTATCCTACTGAAATACACCACACTTTTGACATACATTGTAGAAACTGAACGAGAGTTAGTATTGTTAGTGTTTATCACACGAAGGGCACATCACGAATTACTGCGCGAGGCGTTAGCTGAGGGTATTCAGAAGCAGACCTGTTCGGAGTACGATAAACACAAACACTACTGACTCGAGTTCAGTTCAGTATTCATCCTACCCATAATCTCCAATAATCCATTTGTTACCTGCGTGCAATAAATAACACTTTACTGCACGCTCGCCAGAATACAGTCAGTCAATGTTAAGCGTATGGTGTGTTTTATTAGGGGGTAGGATAATTAAATGATTCCCAACGCCTTAAGAGGCAGCATTAACCAATTAACGCCCATCAACCAGAGCTGGCCGGGTGATGCCTTAAGGCATCATCCGGGGATGTCTGGGTGATGCCTTGAGGCATCATTTCCAAAATATTCGTTTTTGTGAATAAAATTGGAGGTAATTGCTCAATAAAAATGAAATCTTCACAGTATGTAGGTATAATACCATATTTAATATTTCTATACAAATTTAAGTATTATATTTAGGATCACATGTCATGTCACGTGATGCAAAGATAAAATGATCCCAACTAGGCCTCTCTACCCGGCCTCTAGCAGTGTTCACTGGCAATAGTACCAGGCTTCGTGCCTGTGCTATTGCCGTGGACAACCGGCGCGATAGGGCTAAGGAATAGCTTTTAGAAATGTCTCTCATCGTGTAATTTCTCTTCCCTTTATTCCATTGAACATATCTGTTTTTCGGTTTTCAAGTTGTTCCGTATAACTCCTTGTTTTTAACAGGGCCCTGATGTATATTAGCGAGCGCTGGGCAAGTGATAATGTGGAAGCAAGTGAGTGAATCTGTTGTAGTAGACGTGAGGATTTTATGTGAGTGTACAAGGCCTCTCGCTCCCGCTACAGCTTCATCGCTCGCCAGCGGGCCAACCTTATCCGATTTATCACTCGCTTCATGCCGGGTGTAGCTCCTCATGGTACGGGTCAAAGGAGGGTCATAGATCACTCATTGCTTGAATACAACAAAAGTGCCAATTTGAAAAATCTACTGTACAAATATTGATTGAATTTGAGAATTAGATCAAATAGAAATGGGGAATTCTTCGCTGAAAATATGGCCTCATATAATACCGTTTTGATATATGAAATGGAACATTTCAGATTAGAACATGTAGGCCTACCCTTCTATGTTGAACGATGACGTTTGCCAAAAACAGGCTGAGTGGTGCAGAGCCTTTATTACGGTTAATACTGTAAAATGTATCTCACAAATGAGTCAAAATCCTACCAGGAAACAAAACTCGCTTAAACGAGCGATAACAAAATTATACAAGACAAACTCTCGCTCGGGGTGTCGTGCTGGGCGAGCGATAATTCGATTACAAAACAGTACCCAGCAGGTTTACTCTAAAACGGAACTGGGCACCATTGTCACGGAAGTTGAAATATTACAACGTTAAGTTCTAAGCTATAATTGCAACTTTTCAAATTGCACGTCCTTGATTGATTCATAGTTGGTATGTGCCTATTGTGGCAATAGAGGAGACGAGCCAACCAATAATGGATAAAATATCACGGGAATCGGTCACTGGGGGATCGGTTGCTCGGTCGCATTCTCCGACTGAGCCAATGCAGAGTGAGTAGACGATTACTATACATATTGGAGTGAATACAGAGGATTTCATGAAATACAAACAAATTGCCCAGTCCTTTGATTGTTATGATATTCCGCTTACCACTATTTGATACATAAAATGAAATAATACACTTATGGATAATTATAGATTCAAAATAGAAATCCTACCAGTCCGTCTGTGAACCTAATGAAAAGTCATTACAGCACATTTTTAGGCAACTGATGTAGCAGAGAATTTATCCAGTGAATGGATAATTAGTCTCAATGTGGCGAATATTCTAAGTTAGTTTGATCGAATCTTAACCTGTGAATGAGAGTAAAGCCATTTAAGTTCAGATGAGAATAAACGCAGATTGTCAATGAACTCTATGAGTGACCCCACATTCGAGCCGCATAATAACTTTGTCTTTTTACGTATGAATAATTCAGGGTGCTGTCAATAAAGAAAATAACAGTCTACTTTTATCTATAAACAAAGCCGCTTGTTTATAAACAGATTAGATAAGTTGTCACATATATTCACCAGAACGAGTTCACGGGCCTTTTGAAGTGGGCTAAACTCCTCTAGAACCAAAGCAGTCTGCAATGTGAAATGCATTAGATCTTTAAGACATAGTAGCTTTTCATCTGTAAATGTCACTAAGATCTGTCTAACTACAGATTCAACATAACTCCACAATCTGTTTAATCATTTATTCTGATCTAAACAACCAATTCAAACATACGGGTCACAATTCAGTGATTCTTGATGCAAACACCTGGCACCGATCAAGATAAGCACCATGCACACTCCTGTCTGTATCACTCATAATGCCCCGAATCAAGTTCATTCCCTCTAGACAATCTACTATTTGCCTCTTATAAGATCTCATGAACTTGTTAATGCTTGCCTACATAAGTAGACCTGAAAGCTATTCTGAATCCCAGCATCACTCAGCACAGCTTTAACCCCTCTAGAAATGGTGTCCGGTGATGCCCTCTTTATGGGATCTTTCAAGATACATAGTACAAAAGGTCACATGACCAGTCCACATTATGAGTCCAAACATCTCCCAAATATCATTGTAGATGGGACCAGACACATTTCTATTCTGTTATTCTAAAATTTCTGGAACCTAAGAAAAAGTGGGATCCTAACAGGGTGAGTCAAGGTTGCCCGGCCAACTTATTGTAATGTTCCAGTCTCTACATCCCTTATCGCACGTGATCAATTATATTGGTTTATGTGAAGGGATTAGTCATCTAAATTGTCTGTAGTTATTACTTCCAAGAATACTATATCAGCTTCGAAACTTGATTAAGACATTGGCCACATCCAAACATCCATAACTTATCAAACTGGCACATATTTATATTATCTGGAAGAACGGTCTACCAGACCGAACGCAATAAAAACTTTAAAAAACCAACCCATGACTCACCATCAATTTTATAGACATTTGTAAGTTCCATGACACCCTATCCGCATGCACATTACCCCCTGACATATACCACCAGGTCCTCCTTATCAAACTGTCTGTCTCCTCATGGTCCTGCCACATCTCTACGGCTTGTCAGCCTGGCCCACTGACAAATTCACTGCAAGAATCCTGATCCTTTGCATTACCCAAAGGAGTGAACAATTCCCCAGGAACATTCGAACGTGTCGAGTATGTGTCAGAGTTGGCAGGACAGGCAACATCCACCAAACACTGGGTTGGCGGGAAGCATTAAACTGCTACCAAAGAAATAAAATAACCTGGGGATAATGGGTTTTTGTTCAAATCTTTCCTGGTATCCTGTATCCTTACAGGATTGAGTGGGATAGATTCAATTATGATTACCAATAATTTCATCTATAGGCATGATTCGTTACTTCTATGAGTCACATTCAAGTGCATATTTACATGAATAAAATGAGTAAATAAAATATAACATGAGGTTGATAGAGTATTGTGATATTACATAGGGGCAATACCATTGAAATATCGTTGTAACCCTCACATAATGATATTTATTAGGTTTCCTGTATATATTTGTAGGAACTGTATGCTAAGATGTAAGTAGGCCTACCACCTTGCCAAAGAATGAAACCGCACTGCATTGGGAAGAGTTTATCTTTACTAGCGACTCACTGCACGTACAATATCAACCCATTAGGTTCCTATGTTGGAGTCAAAAGACACAGTAGTCACTGAACCCCGTCGGGACCTGTGATGTATGTATTAAGAATATCACAGGGTCCTAACAGGTCCTCGCTCCAGATAGAGGTTAAGGCCTAACCGTTTGGACTGCCACCCCCAGCGTTTGAACCATCCCCTGTCTTCGTTTGGACTGACCCCCCGATAGGGTATATAAGGAAGCAGATTTCAACTCACAGCTCACTTGGAACCCAGACACCGTGGCGTCAACATCTCCATGCTACTCAGCATTACTACCACTGCAGTGTCAGGCTTGAGACACCATAGGACTCTATGCTACAGAGGCCTTTACTGAGGATTGGGCTTCTCCATAAGCTACTATCACCCCAGCACTGGAGGAAAAGACACTGATGACTGCTACCACTACTTGGATCATCTATATCCACAAGTCAAGGAGACATTGAACAATAACTGAAAGTGATAGACTGTGAGTACTGCTTAGACCAAGAGGACTTATATCATATATACACTACAGAAGTGTATATGATTTTGTATGTTGATGAGAATTGTTATGTAACTGTATACTTTGTTATAATATATGTTACTAATACATATCTGTGTATGGTTATCTGTCTTCTTCATTTAGTATAGAAGATATTCTGAATTCTCTTTTCTTGTCACTGGGTTAGCTAGTCTATAGGATTAGGCCTTAGCTACTGTACGTGACAGACCCCACAAGCTACGGGTTTTGTAGGAGGTCTCCAATGGCTAGATTTACTTCATACGGATGGATTAACTCCTTTAATGACTTCTAGTTTTCCGAACAAGGCCCTAGCTTCGTCTCAGGAGAGCCATCATGAATTCAAGGCGACGGTACGGGTTTTCCTACACGGCAGCATTTTCGCATCACGTTTCCGTCCTGTCTACGGATCCGGATCAGGTTTCCGAGGAGAAAAGCAACGAGTGGATATAACGTGAGCTGTGATGTGCTTTTATGATGAGACGGGAGTGTGATTTTATACTATCTTATCAGATATCAATTTCATGATAACAGATATGTGATGCAAAAAGAAGAAAGTAGACTTGGTAATACAATACTTCCTCAAAACTTGCATCATTATACATTACGGATTTATCAACAAGATAGGATAGTTATCTATGGTTTAATGCATCTAATATACATGCGTTCAGATATTTTCTTTATGAATAAAAAAAATCACTCTGTTTTATCAATCGGGACCTCTGTTTCGTTGATGATCTATGTGTCTTATTCTTTCAGTATATGTTTCCTAAACTTCCTATCTATTCATTTCCCATCAAAGAGCAGCACTATTCATAATTCCTCTAGTCTCACATTCAATCCCAACCTTAACCAAGCTCGGTGGCCAAGTGGTAGGGGTGTTCCCCTCGAGCATGGGAGGCCAGGTGTTCAAATACCGGTCTGTTCATACCAAAGACTTCCACAAAATGGTACCCACTGCTCATTTGGCTCAACACCCGCCATTAGAATGAGGACTGTGGCGGCTTGGTTTCACTGAACATCACCATCCAGTGAGAAGCTACTTACGTATAGGGCCCGAGTGGAAGAACGGCTGTATCACCGAACTCGGTGGTTGTGGACACGATATTCCCTGAAAATAAAATTGACATGATTAAAAAAACGCTCCTCATTCCAATCTGAAGCCGAATTCCAAGTTTCAAATGAATTGATTTTGTCCCAATGGCACTTCATCAAGCTTAGCCAAGAGCTCATCCAGACCGCACACCGAGTGCCATCTTTTTCTTACACTCCTGAACCATCTATCAGTTATACTGTACCTTATGTATACTTGCTTTATATCAACTCATATAGAGCATTTATTTTTCATTCATAGTCTGAAACATAGACTACCAAGTTCTACCTGGCTACACAATGAAAAGATCTGCGACTTGATTTAGCTCTTTCGAGTATTTGATTCCCCACACTCTCCCCGCCTCCCCTACCAATTCAGTATCCATGTATTTAGTTGCTATCCTGTCCCCTGTGACTCCCTACATGGTGGGCTTAGTTCTAAGGACTGACAGCTGGTGGTGGATTGGCCCCACATCGGCATCGAATAGTGGGCGGCTGACATGTGCAGTTCATTGAGTCTGAAGGAAAGCAAGATTGGCAGTCATTACACGTATGCAATATGTTGTGGGTGGAGTTGCTTATTAGGTTGTGTCGCCGAGTATTTGGTGGTGATATTTTTCATTATGTATGGATGACCGTCATAATCTATGATAAATATCTCTAAACATTCATTCAAATGGTATTTTGACTGATCGGCAGTGGTAATCTTATCATCTTGTAAAGCCTATAGATAGTCCGGAGAGTTTAATATGGGACAAATAAACTAGTTTTTTTAAAACTTAAAAGTGACTATTCACTGTTGGTCGAAAATCACGAAATTGCAGCAAATGGGCTATATTTTGAATATCTTAAAAAATCTTTCTTGGAAAATAGTTTCAATGGTTTTCACACATCTAGGGCATTGTAGGGCACAGTCCAGGACCTTAAAACCACACCTAACTCCAATATTTATACAAAATATCGCTAAAAATTTGAGGGCATCAAGTTACGACACCAGCATAAAATCGGGCATAAAATAAAATTAAAAATTGCCAGAAGGCAATGAGTTTCACTGTTTTTAATAGCTCACATATATGCATCTTCCCACCATAAAAGGATAGGCCTATATAGCTTCCTTCATACTGAACTCAATTTGTGCTATTTTGGTGTAGTTTAGGCAGTCACGTTACGACACCCACTAAACTATCAATAGTTCCGGTTCCCTATGATATTAGTAATAGTTTTTTGGGGGTATCAAAGGGTAGATATATAGCTACACAATGGCGAAAAAATGAAGTCTCTATCTTTATTAGAAAAAAAGTTATCAGCCCCAACATATTTTTTCGTCACGTTACGACACCGTCACGTTACGACACCGTCACGTTACGACACCGTCACGTTATGACCCGCAGTGGGTCACGTAGGGTCAGGAAAAAGGTAAAAATTGTGCTTATGTGTTGGGTGCATATGTACCGATGAAATGGCGAAAGAATTAAGTCATTATCTTTATTAGAAAAAATGTTATGAGGCCCTACAGATTTTTGCGTCACGTTACGACCCCCGTCACGTTACGACCCCCGTCACGTTACGACCCCCCCCCCCCCCCCCCGGTGGATATAAGACCAGGGAAAGCAAAAAAAAATAGAAATTCATTTTCTAGTTATGTTTTTATTTATACATACTGTGAAGCTGTATCAGAACATGAGAGGGACAAAAAGTGTTTCCATAGCAACCAATCGGGGGGGGGGGGGGGTCGTAACGTGACGTTTTTTGTTTCATATTAGCCCTGTGCTAATGCTAATTATGGTAGTTAGCGTTCCCAATTTGGCACACGAGTCTTTCAATATATAGAGATGATATTTGCAAAAGGAATTAATGATCCTCTCAGATTTGATTTTTTGGGCAGTTGCTGCAAGTTCGTGATTTTCGACCTGTCAACATTGTGTCATCAATAACAAGCCGATTTCTATAAGCAAAAAATCTTTAGAAAGCTACGACTTTGCCCTATTTATTAGTGTACATATCATATATCTGTCTCTTGGTTAAGGGTCCCTACCAACCACCCTACCGGCCCACCAGTCTGCTCACTAACACAATTTGATCGGTAATGTCTTCCTCGGTAGAATAACGTGGTTAGAAAATGACGCTAACTACCGGTGATTAACATGAATGTGCTAACGCGTTTGTCAAACTAGGTTTTACTAACTACGGATATTTTTTACCATAGACATTCTGATAGTTATGGACATAACCGATGTACATAACTCGCCAAAGAAGCAATTTCTGTCGGTAATGGAAATCTTTTTGCCAGTTATGGACCGCACAACACGTCCATATTAGCGCTCCCCTCTCTCACCGTGCTCTGTTCGGTGGTCAGTGGCTGGCCTGTAGATGCCAATGCCCGGGCTTTTCCGGTTGTCAAGGTTCCTGGTTGGTGCTGATGGCGGACATGACACAGGCTGTCAGGAATTGGGTGACGCTTGGTATTCGGAACCAGTCAACTCCGTTTCCACTTACAGGACTGTTCCGTAGCCGAACTGAGTAGGGGCGTAAGGTGTCGGCAGGCTGCCTCTCAATGCCTTCTCTCGCTGTCAGAATACTTAATCGCAAGGTACCCAGGTCAAAAAATACATACAGAGGCGTAGCAGAGATCATGAGGAGAATAGCCACCGGCGTATGGCACGAATGGTAACTTGGGAAACCCTCAACCAACAGAAACCATCAATTGTACCAAGTCAAATTGTCGGTATATATGCAGTACACTGGGAGACACACACGCACATTTTCACATAACCTAATCTAACACAACCTTGCTCTGGGTTGATAATTCAGTTGTGCTAGCTCCCATTCCAACTCTTCAAACCACACACTGAAATATAATATCCTACTTAATTTGTGTGAGCTGCTTCTAACTCTCGTCAACCCACCATATGACCGGCCACCCAGAGATTTAAATTCCTCTGAAAGTGTTATATATATGGACCAACCCGTAATTCCAAAGGAAATAATGATATGAAAGATGTGTACATATTCAATGATTTAAAGTGTATCATAATCTTATATTGCAACTCTTGTTGACCTTTTAATTGGCAAGCATGAACACTCATTCCTTACTGTATTTGTAATATTCTGCAGTGGACTAAATAAATAACGTTTTCCAGTCACTTGTTGACAATAAGCATACTGTAATCCAGTCACTAACGCAAATAAGTTACCTTCATCAACTAAACTTATTTCTTAATAGAGGTATTTACAACTTTCAAACATTGAATATTGGATTCTGGTCTGGTAAATGTGATTCTAGCATTGTCTCTAAACTAACAGCTAATTGTAGCGTTTTCACCTGACGATTTTGACCACCGATTCCGGCTTTTGGCACCATCCGCCGACTGTCTGCCACATATCCTGCACACAATCATTAGTCAGGTAGAAACAGGGATACGAATTTCAGGTCGACGATAATTTCTCCTCACGATACGCAATTTGACACCACCTGACGTCTTTTCGCCTCACAGATAACCTGAAACAAGGTACATATAAACAGTGGCAAGCTGACGATTCCTGCTGTGGCTCAGTCGTCAACTTTCACCTTTTCACTGCAAAACAGACCCTCTTTCTTCCTTACTGATGGCGATTATCACATTAACCTCAGACCTGCTCAAGCCTTTGATTATGAACAGTCAACAAATGATAACACTGAATAAGGATGACATGCATTATAATATGAACCTGTATTAGCGCGAAGAGGGGTGGGATAGGTGGAGGGGTAAGATACAGGGACTGAAGCCAGTCTACGTTAACCTCTCTCTGCACCACATCAGTGCATGTATTTGCAATATATGCTTGTCTTTAAAATAGGGAGGGTTAATCGTCAAGCTACAGTTAAGGCCGGATAGTTGTATTTTCGATATAGCTAATAAACCGTGCCCCTTTTCCAGTCGTCAGGTGGAAAGGGTGTGTGCTTAGCAGGTTGCGGATTATGTGTAAAGATAAATCATAAGTGCCACCACCCGACGACTAATTTTACAGTAACCACATAATCGGTGGAAATCCCGCATGAGGTATTTCACATTCCTATATACCTATATGGGCGAACACTCTATGATTACATCACGTTGCTTGGGGTGGAATAACTTATACTGCTATAGGTTGACGTTTACTACCCAAGCTTGACGTTTACTACCTTAGGTTGACACGTGTCGTCTGCTATTGGTTGAAAGTTACATCACGGGGAGGTTTAGACCGATCAAATTGTCTCTTACAAAATTCATATAGAAAGCACAGTGGGAAGAAAACATAGAGGGTCAAGTTACTTGATACGGTTGGAATTGGCTTCACATCTGATTGCGGGTAAGCAAATAAAGATATTATCATTATCAAACTACATTTGAAGGTATATAGAAAAAAGAAAACCAAGTTTCCGAAATGAGAAAGTCAAAGTTACTTGGTAAGGCTCGGAAAAATTACTGCTTTTTCTCTACGGAACATAATTTCCCTATAGTTTGTGGAATGTGACAAAGGGAAGCTAACATTTTCAGGAATATGTGTGGTCTGATATAGATACGATCATGCCCCAGTTCAGCAGAGTAGACGTAATTTGGCTTGCTACTGCCTGCATCCCACGAAATACCGTTCATCATGGACAGTCATGATTAGACTGGAGCCAACATGAAAGCCAGTGCTTCCAACACGATCAGTTCGGATCGTCTTCAATGAAAAAGTACATCATTTGACCCGATTGACTCTCTTGTCATTTGTGATAGTTGGCGTGCAGTGTTTGTGAGGGCACCAGTAGATATTACTATATCAAAGGGACGTGTCTATAGAGAAACAGTTGTGTCAGTTGCAGGATATATCATTTCCTGAGGTCTATATGTCTGAGGAAATTAGGACTACGAAGCGAACTGGAAATCCAAATTTTTGAACTATTGTTTATATTCCCCATAGGGAATATCATGCCTGAGGAGGCATGATTAAGTACGTGGTTGGGCAGCTGTCACACCCCCTTAAAGATGAGCTATTAGTCTTGATGATAATTCTATTAAAAATAAAGACCCGCCCCTCACACAGTGAGAGAACGGGTCTGTGTGTAGAGCAGCGGTCGCGACCAGTCAGGATGGCAGCAGAACCGGTCAGGACAATTACACCCTTCAATGTACCTGTCATGACTCACCCCTATATCTGAGTATCTCTCTCTCTATCTATCTCTCAGTCTGTATACATATAAGAAAGCATGCAACACAAAGTAGAATCATATTGTATAAATGTTGATGTACTTAAACTATATGTATGCCATGCAATGCTATTTCCAAGTCCGCCTTATGTTGTCGGGATTATGAATAGCAGGTCGACTTGGCTGTCAGGAGTTGCCAGGGAAAGTTCCGGTCTGTCAAAAAATCCACCATGACAGTCCTGGCACCCCCCCCCCCCGATTTATGACCACCGGGGTTTGCCTCAAGTCGACGGGGCTTCTACCACAGACCTCAACTCACCTTAAGTTGATGGGCTCTGTGATTGTAAGTTGATGGTCTTCGGTCGGGGACTTCTCACAGAGGCTGTGGACTTAAGCCCTGTCCTGTCTAGAAGACCAACAACTTACGGCGCATCAAGTTCGATGTGGCCAAGGCATGCGCCCTTCGACTTAAGGAGACTTACATAATGTTTACTTTGACCTAAGGTCTGGTAGGCCTAGTTAAGACAGGGTAAGATTCATTCCTGTTGACTTGCGGTCTGCATTTGGTATGTATAAGACAGCATGGCAGACAGGTCTTCATTCCACTTTGAGCAGCTTAAGAGCAGACATCTCACCACTCTCTACCTGGTCCACGAAAATGCCTCCATAGAAGCAGAAGCCTGGAAAGGCTCCTACTACTATTACTACTGCTTAAATACATGTTCTGCCTGCTGTTGCACCAGATGTTCCAGATGTTCGTGGTCAACCTCAGTAGCATGCATTGTCGGGTACCGGATACGCAGAAGGTTGTGGAGAACTACAGCAACCTCAACCATATCCTGCACTGTAAAACAAAACAAAGACAAATTTTTTCCTGCACTGTATCTGGTTTCTGCTCCAATGTCCCAAGGAAACAGCAGAAGCATTTGGCAAGGATACCGAAAGCATTACCCACAACCCGCCTGCCATAGGGCTTCATCATCCAGCTCCCAAGAGCGAAGGCGTTGTCACCCAGGATGAAATATGGCATCTTCCTGCCGCCATCAGCATTGGAGAGAGGACATGGAAGCGGCATGCCTATTGTCCCCTCCTTCATCATTTCAGCCAGTTCAGAGTCATTAAAGATCTGGGCATCAGACATGTGCCCTATACCACCAACTTCAATCCATGTGAAATGATACTGTGCATCAAAGGTCTAAGGCCAGAAGGGGGATGCTCAGGAATTCCTTTTAATTGTACAACAGGGAACTTGTGTCCTGGGTTTTGTGATGACAAGTGCACCAATGGCATGTTCCAACATTCCCCAAAGTCCTTGGCAATGGCTTTCCAGTCTTCAGGTTTCCGAGGAACAGCAAACTCTTCATCCTTAAATGCCTCTACGATGGATCTGCATATCTCCGGGGTGATATTACAGATGGACGATTTACTGCACTGAAAGTTGTATGCCAATGATGGATAACTGTCACCAGTGGCCAGGTGCCTGAGAGTGACAGACAATCTAAGACCAGCTGGCAAAGTCGCATGATATTTCGTATCCATTCTTTCGATGGCAGGCCAGTCCAGTATCTCATCAGAAAGATAAGGCAGCATTCGAAGGTAATTCTGAAAGGTGGCTTTATCTCTGACAGGCAGCTGGATACAAAGGCTGATCATAGCCCTGTGGGAAAAACGGGTTTTCTAGAATTATCAATATCTCCCAACAATATTCTGTAAGGGTGAGTTTAATTAGATTAGTTTTGAGTTCCTGGCCTCTAAATACATATTTGTTGATCTCGTGATCGGTTCTGGGGTCTGCCATTTCCTGGTGCCAGGTTAACTTCCCGATGCTTGGATACTGTTTGCAAGTGCATCCTCTGCAGTCTGGGGATGCCGATCTAACTTCATTGAGGAAAGACTGGTGACCTCTGCGATTGCAGGTATAGTGAACATCTCTATGACCACATTACATATAAACCGATCAAGAACAGTTCCATTGTGATATACAAAAGTACAAGGGGTATATAATTCTCGGAGGGCTAGTTGATGATGGATGCAATGAAGGATGAGAAACTTCGAACAATTCACAATATACATATGTAATAAATACTTTATGCGCTTTTCTGAAAGCTGTACACCACACTCACGATGTAAAGCAATGGTACTTGTTTCCCTTTTAACAGTTCTGGGGCATGTTCTGAAGCCTTGGTTCTTGAGCCTTTGTAGCTTACATACTAGGAGCTAATGATATTTCCATTTACAATGGATGAGCGCGGTACTTCTAAAGTACAATGTCTGACTTACAACCAGAGGGGGTAAGACTATATATTTGTGTATGAACAACCACCAGGTGGAACCACTATCGTTTGTATCGTTTCACACACCTGTACAGGTAGAGGCTCACTTTCAACAATATAAACTCTCACATAATAATTCCAATTTTTCTGTTGCCAGACTTGTAAGACTGTTTTAAGACTGCTGCAAGATTGTTGTAAGAATGTTACAAGACTGTTGTAAGAGTGTTGCCAGACTGTTGTAAGGCTTATATGAGACACAAACTGTTGTAAGATTGTTGCAAGACTGTTGTAAACTGTTGTAAGACTGTTGCAAGACTGTTGTAAGATTGTTTTAAGACTGTTGTGAGACTTGTAAGACTGTTTTAAGACTGATGCAAGATTGTTGTAAGACTGTTACAAGACTGTTGTAAGAGTGTTGTAAGACTCTTGTAAGATTGTTGTAAGACTGTTACAAGACTGTTGTAAGAGTGTTGGAAGAGTCATGTAAGATTGTTGTAAAGCTGATACAAGACTATTGTAAGGCTGATACAAGACTGTTGTAAGACTGATACAAGACTGTTGTAAGATTGTTGTAAGTTTGATACAAGACTGTTGTAAGCCTGTTGTAAGACTGTTGTAAGGCTTTTATGAGAACTGTTGCAAACTGTTGTAAGATTGTTGCAAGACTCTTGTAAGGCTTATATGAGAATCGTTTCATATCAGCCTTACAACTATCTTACAACAGTCTTGTACCAGTCTTACGACAGCCTTGTATTAGTCTTACAACAGTCTTGCAACAGTCTTGCAACAGTCTTGCAACAGTCTTGCAACTGTCTTGCAACAGTCTTGTATCAGCTTTACAACAGACTTGCAACCGTCTTACAACAATCTTGCAACAGTCTTGCAACAGACTTGCAACAGTCTTACAACAGTCTTACAAGCCTTACAGCAGCCTTACAAGTCTTGTAACAGTCTTACAACAGTCTTGCAACAGTCATACAACAGTCTTGCAACAGACTTGCATCAGTCTCACAACAGTCTCACAACAGTCTTACAAGTCTTGTTAGAGCGTGTTTGCGCGCATATATACGTTGCCTTTGAAAGGTTAGAGTGGTCATATACACTTTCAGCGTGCTGAGAAAAATCTATCCCTTGATTATCTGTGTGCTATTCGCTGTGGTATTCGATACTTAAGGAGCAGGGTCCCAGTGTCTCAGTGTCTCAGAAGCGTGCTCTGCTGACCACGACCAATCACTCTAGACTGAAGTACTTCACTGACCCACTGGCGCTTGAAATGTGTTGATCCTAGACTCAGGCAGTTAGAGAAATGGCAATTTGACCGGGTGCAAGTGGGTTACAGAAAATGATCATTTTAATTGTTATTCATCTAAAATTGCACGCTCATTGATCAATGATAAACATTCTATTTGCTTCTAGTATCAGTCTTACAACAGTCTTCAATCAGCCTGTGGTCACTAAAAGCACAAGGGTGAATAACTGGTCAAACAGGTTTGCTGGCTCTGTGCCATGTAGGGAATATATCTGACACTTTGAATACAATATATTTAGGTGTGTCCCATCAGATTTGAACTATTTTTAGGAACCAAGTCAGTAGTGGGGCAGGGGCATGGTCAGACTGTGATACTGGACACCTGTCCATTTCATCAGGCCTTTATAGTTGAAGTGTTAGATTCTTTGCAGTAAGCTGAAAGCCTGTGTAAGCATTCTAACTTCTAGATCACGTATATGAGCGCGGTTTCCCGCGCTCAAAAAGAGAAGTGCGAGCACCCAAGACGAAATAACAATCATAATCAAACAACTCATTCATGGCTGTAAGCCTACCTATGTAGCCATTCCACTGCTATTCCAATTGCACAATTTGAACACGTCTAGGATACGACCACCTGTTCATGTGCCATTCGTGGCACTAATGGCACCAAAATGGTGTGAATGGAATTCCGCTTTGAGGGTAACACAAAAGAAAATAGTCACTATCCCAGTCCCCCGAATTTCATGCTATAGACATTACCTACGTGTCTTGTGTGAACAGTATATGACATGGGTGCGCCTCATTGACTACATCTGTATTCATCCCTAATGGTGCGGCTTCACCTTACCATGAACTCCACCTAGCGTGGTTCCATGGGTGTGGGCATGTCTGTCTCTGACAACTACTGGGTGCGTTTCCCCAGGAGTGAGGCCATGTGTGCCCATCTATCGAATATGTCTATCCTCATGGGATGTGAACATTGAAGGAGTCCAGCCAACTGTCATCACCAGGCCAACTGCCTCTTTCCACCTAGTTCAGGTCTTGATTCGAAGTAACGTCAAATACTTACTACAAATAGAACTAGCCCATGAGGACATTTTAACAGCATAGTCACGTTTCTTTCTTTTACTCCAGTGTATCAAACATTTGAATGTTTCTCAATGTGCCGTTTGGATGAATGTCAGAATTTAATAATTTCTAATATAGATTCAACGCCAACCTTAATTACGAGTCTTGTATCCGAATCGATCAGCCCATTGTCCATCATGTCCATGGCTTTTACACACGGATAGGCACACCAACAAAATAAAATATGCGTATTACCCGCATATGAATCGGTTAAGTGATTGACATTTTGTAATTAATTCTAAAATATGACCTTTGTTCATAAAGGCATTCTATTTCCTAGACATAATCATTTCGAGAGCAATAAGCAATTTCCATATATAATATAACTTTAGAAATTGGACACTACTTATCGCTGGACGGCATGTTGTTTTGAGTTGGGCAAGAGTTCCATGTTTTAAGGTATGAAGCATAGAAGTAGCCCTAGAAGCACAGCACCTGCATAAGTAAAGGAGGTGCGAAGGCGGATAGTGGTAGGATGGGGTGGGGGGGATAAACAGTAAAAAGCAACAGTTTAACTTCTGAAAAACCTGTTGAAGTCAAACTGAAAGCAGGGCACCAAACTGCCCCTTGGGAAGCTTCTACCCAAGCCAGCAGCACCTGCCCTTTCCGCTGGCCTCCCAATACTTCCTCCATGTATGTACAATCCCCAAACCCGGGTAGCCTGGTGGATCCTTGCCTATTGATGCCCACTGGGTCAGGTCTCCACGTCTCCACGAATAATCTCATCGCCTTTAGTGGAAGCACCTGGAATGAAGAGTACGCCCTTTTCTTTGGAGAATCTGTGTTTTTCATGGGGCCATAACAATGTTTGGCCTCACTTGGGAATTTCCTATTTTGTTTTGGCAATTTCGCCCGGGCTGGAATCAAAGTTGGACAGCTTTGGTAAATCAAGATGTTTATAACTTGATAAGCCTTTTCTTGACTTTTTTTAATGGCAATAACTACTACTATGAGCACCGATAGATCACTGTCAACGCTACCTTTAGGCATCACAGATCATTGAGGCATCGTTTTTCTGGCAGTATTGCTGGCAGTACATGGGAACCAGCCATTACAGTGTGCTGAGTATTACCAGGATGAATAAAAGTAAAACATTCACACTTACTAAATGGGCGTTATTATAGGCAATAGACAATGGTATTAAATAGGAATGTTTGAAAAATATTCCATATTTCGACATTTCCCAATCGCTACTTTATTGGGCATTCTTTAAGATTGCTCATAATGATGTCACAGCAACTACAAAATTATGAATCCGAATGGCGATTGAAGTGGCTAGAGAAAAACAGTGTCACTACTAATTGACAAACGGCTTATTAAATGGTGTTGCGCTCCTCGTCCATTAAAGAAAGCTAGCCCTGAAGTGCTCACAAATAGAAATCTCAAGGTTTTCGTTCCTTCTGTTTCCTGGCTATTCAATATTTGAATCTTACAGGAATTCATTAGCCTACATTTAAAGTACCCTTGTGTATTGAACTCAAACGATCTACTCTTTGTCTGGCACGCAGGTGCACCGGCAGTACTGAATAGGTTTACTGACTAATAGTCGGGAACCATACACGCGGGCCTGCCAGTGGCCTGTTGTAAAAGAGAGAAGGTATTACCTTGTCAAACAATCCCCACTTTATATCTACTGGGGGATCCCACCTCATTCTTACGCCTTACAATTTCCCAATAGCACAGGTCACTCAATAGAATAATTAATTTAGCAGAACAATAATTGACTAAAGCCATTCTCTATAACAAAATAGGTATTACCTTTGATATTCTCATTAGATTAGTGATGTCTTCAGGCCTTTCACAATAAAACTAAATCCCATAACTCACTTGAAACGTTGAGCACTAAAAGATGCTTATTACCCTAATGTTCAGTAACAAGATTACAAATCGAGGTCAATGCCCCCATCAAAATCAAAGCTTCCCCGTCCACCACAGCACAAAAAAGGCATTTAAGATTGATTTCAAATCATTTCACCGAGAAAAATACTAAGAAAAATAAATTGACATGTCAGGGAAAGGTCCTTGGTGGAAAAGGCTTGAGCTCCCCTCACTTGGCCATTGTTTTTAAGCCTATTCCCATTTTTGGGATGAACCTCGCTTCGGCGTCCAGCATCTTAGTCCAGACCGAAGGTTGTTTCTAGAAATGAAACAATCTGGATAGCACTCCAGTAAAATAAAATGTATATCTACTTTTGATATTTTTGACTCTTTCTCCACCACATCATGGTTTTAGGCACGAATGGTAGCTGTATACAAATTTTAAACAGTACAGAAATCGTTGTCAGTGATATATGTAGTGTCACATACCCTTTTAAGACCAGTATAACGCAGGCTATGTATGAGCTTTACAAAAAAATACTTTCTATAAAAATAATGCACTATGAAAATTGGTGAATCGTTATCATAATTTGTTCCCATGGTATTCCTATGATGGCAAATAGGCAATAAATCCCTTTCTGACCACACATATCCACAAAAATACCAACAGTCAAATATATCAAAATATAGATAGGACTCGGAAGCAGGTAGCCTCAGGTTAGCATTGATTGTAGAGAACGAAGGAAGGAGGGATTAGTGAGATGAACGGACCGCTAGGTATTCGCCGACTTAGTAGGAAAGCTAGAGGGAATTGGCACATACGTGTTTCTGTCTATAGTCTTGGCAGTGCTACCCTAGGCAAGCCAGGCTTCTGTAAGTCCGAAGCAGAGTGGGATAAAAGGAGTTGCGCCAAGTTAGACCAGTCAATTCGGCCATTTACACATTGTAAGGTTTCCACTGTATCAAATAGAATTTCAGTCGTGTCTATCATTATCCGGATCGCTATAGAACACTCTAGTCGTTGCTCAATGCAGTCACAATAGAGCCATCCGGTGGAAGCCGGGCACAATCTCGAGCCTTATTGAAGGACCACACAATCCATAGGGACTCATGTCTTTAGCCCACTACATCAAACATTCACAAGCCATGGGACAGACAGGCATTGCGTTTTGACATTTACTAATAGGATATCGACCATTTTCTCAGTCATATTTCATGGCAATTACACACAATATTGCCATAACCATGTATTGAGGCAAGCTTCTAAGCCGGAACACTTAATCACATGAATGATTAACTATATTCATATGATGAAGCCATAGAGGAGCCAGGGAGGGTTAGCCCACAAGGGATTCATCAACGTCAAACATTAAGATATTATATCCTACATGGGAATCGATGAACCAGAGCATCTTACAATCACTCCCAACATCGGGATTGTTGGTTACGTCTTTTGAAAATGTGCATTGAGCAGAAGGCAACTTGCTCGCAATTCACAGCCGTTCATTGTTTTGCTTTTTAACCCAGTTGGCTTTAATTATTGCTATAGGAGAAAATCTACGATGTCAAGATAGGTATGATTTTGTGTCTTAATATGTTTTTCTGTAATTTGCAGTTGGTCATCCACTAATTTTCAATGTGGCGATATTTTTGCAGAAAATACAATGCTCTTCATTTTAAGAGGGTCACTAAATTGAGTAATAGAATCGAACACGCATCTCATATCATAGTCGAATCTCCATATAATTGTCAAAAGAATAAAGAATTTCATCTACTATTATTGGAATGGAATATCAAGGTCAATACCTTACCCCCTTCAGTAGCGGGCGTTCTGGCCATAGACCTTCACTCCCCTGGATGGGTGACTCTCGAGCGTTGACACTGAGACCTACAGCACGATTTTGATTTTACCAGAAGTGACAAGGTCTGATGACACTTCCGGTCGTCCGCCGCCAACGTTAAGTCTATGGAGAGTCTCTCAAAACCAGTTGTAGAAACCCACTGCATACGACGGCAGTTTCTTGAGTACACTTATAAAACTTCACTCATATGTCAATGCTTATTCCGGAAATTACTATGAGAAATGTTCATTTTTACTTTTCTGTTGATATGAAGCGTTTGCTTACCGGTATACATGTGAGTGGCAAATATGACGTTATGAAATGGTTTCCCTAAGGATAAATCTGCTTTATCATGGTAGGTTCGACTGGTGCGTGAGCAGCACTACGCAGAGATGGGTACTAGACAGGGATGTCCTCTCTCCCCATACCTCTTCATTTTATCAATCGAAATCATGGCAATTATGATACGTGCCGATGATAATATTAAGGGTATCTCAGCCAATGAAAAAAAGGGTCAAATTATCCATGTTCACAGATGACATAACAGCCTTAGTACAGAATGTTGATTCAGCCCATAGTATGCAAGATATGATGGCCCGATTCCGAAGACATGTTGGATTAAAAAAAGACATATATGGATAAATTTTCTATAATGCAAATTGGGCAAGTTGTCTCTCAAGAGATAAAACTCCCAGCAAGAGAGGTTGAGATCATGAGTGTACTAGGAATCAAAATTACCAACAACTTCACAGCCTTAAATGTTGAATTTTTCAGACAAACTTAGGACAAAATGTAAGGCGATTTGTAACAACTGTTTTAACCCTTTGCCAGCCGCACGCCTCACCCGGGCGGCAATCCTACGGCAGCGCCACCAGCGACGTTCACCTATACTACGGCAGCAGCAGGTTTCAATGTGGACGTTTCAACGGCCGGCCACTTTTGCCGTGAACGGTGCGCGTCTCTTGTTTTGAGGGTGGTAGTGGCAGAATTTCTCCATTTTCTCCGTAAATTGATGATGTTTTAATAAAAGATGACCATTACGGTAAACAGGAGACCTGTATCTTGGTGTGTATATGTATTTTGTGAATAAAATTAACGGTTGAATATATGTAATCTCGAACTGAAGTTGGCCTAAAATATGCGCCTATGTAAAAATTAACCGTCCATGGCGTCCGCCTATCTAAGGCCTTACACACTACTGTAGCAGATTTGTTCGCATCAATATATATTGTCGTTAAAGTTGATGAAACCCCCATACATATTCAAATATGATCCCTACCTACACGATTCTAAAGTATAACGAAATAAAACAACGCCTAAGGTGATTTAAGCAAAATCGAAAGTTTAAACTCGCGCACCATAGCAAAACCGTTGGTGGGGGCGGGAGTGTCAGTGTCAATATGGATAGCTAAGCTGATTCCTCTACGCAATGGACGCTGTGTAAAATCATTTCCCCTCGTCAAATAGCGGATTAACAACAGAAATGAAACCCAGCAACTTCATTATAAGGCTTGTGCCTCCAAAAGGATATAAATATAATGGCGGAAAAACCATCGAAAGTGTGGTTAATACGGTGATAACTTCGGATCTTTCAGCCTGGTGGTATAGGTGTCAAGTCCAGTGACAGCGCCATGTCTGCTAAGCTGTCTGCTACAAGTCGATGCGACAACCCACAGAATTGCCATTTATATCATCCTATGGCGTCAACAGTGTAAACTGAGACCAGCATTATGTTCATCTGATCAGCAGCTATACGAGGGTGTCAGACTTGACACGGTGGAATTAACATAACACTTTGTAACTAATATCGGCAAAGCCTCTATAGAGTGCTGTGTAGATTATAAGGTTGAGTCTATGGGAAACCATGTCACTGCTCGAAACGTAGGGTGGTCGAGCTGTCATTAGAAATCAGCTCGCACCGGGTTTAAACTTTAGATAAATGATTAATGATACGTATATTCTTATTCTACATACTGTAAGGTTTGTTTCTATCTAAATAATGTCCAGCTTTGACGTCTTTAGATTTAATAATTCAAATTTAACATTGGGTATTACGCACTCGGCTTGCTGGTTCAGTCGAATCTTAGACGAGGTTAACAAAATCAGCTCAGATAGGGTTTAAACTTTAGAATTAACCACAGGGAAGTGTATTTTCACATTCTATAGACTCTAAGGTTTGTTCCAGTATGTATTTTAGCAAATTCAGACGAGTAGAGACCAAGATATTGAAATATTACGATGCGAGTTACGCACGTTGAATTCTGGCCTAGCTTGATACGCCATCGCTTATACTGTGTAGTTAAGGTGGTCGAGCTGTCATAAGAAATCAGCTCGCACCGGATTTAAACTTTAGATTCATGATTAATGATACATATATTCTTATTCTACACACTCTAAGCTACCGTTCTATGTAAATAATGTCCAGGTTAGATCAGGTTAAGATTTAATCATTCAAATTTAGCCTTGGGCATTACGCAGTCGGCTTGCTGGTTCAGTCGAATTTCATACGATGATCACAAAATCAGCTCAGATAGGGTTTAAACATTAGAATTAACCACAGGGAAGTGTATTTTCACATTCTATAGACTCCAAGGTTTGTTTCAGTACATATTTTATCAGATTTAGACGAGAAGAGACCAAGATATTAGAATATTAAGATGCGCATTACGCACGTTGAATTCTGGCCTAGCTCGATCCGCCAATGCTTATACTGTGTAGCTAGGGTGGTCGAGCTGTCATTAGAAATCAGCTCGCACTGGGTTTAAACTTTAGATTCATGATTAATCATATATATATTGATATTCTACACACTCTAAGCTACCTTTCTATGTAGATATTGTCCAGGTTTGACCAGTTCAGATTTAATATTTCAAATTTAACCTTGGGTATTACGCAGTCGGCTTGCTGGTTCAGTCGAATTTCATACGATGATCACAAAATCAGCTCAGATAGGGTTTAAACAATATAATTAACCACAGGGAAGTGTATTTTCTTATTCTATAGACTCCAAGGTTTGTTCCAGTATGTATTTTAGCAAATTAAGATGAGCAGAGACCAAGATATTAAAATATTACGATGCGAGTTACGCACGTTGAATTCTGGCCTAACTTGATCCGCCATTTTTCATACTGTGTAGTTAGGCTGGTCGAGCTGTCATTAGAAATCAGCTCGCACCGGGTTTAAACTTTAGATAAATGATTAATGATACGTATATTGATAATCTACATACTGTAAGGTTTGTTTCTATCTAAATAATGTCCAGGTTAGATCAGGTTAAGATTTAATCATTCAAATTTAGCCTTGGGCATTACGCAGTCGGCTTGCTGGTTCAGTCGAATTTCATACGATGATCACAAAATCAGCTCAGATAGGGTTTAAACTTTAGAATTAACCACAGGGAAGTGTATTTTCACATTCTATAGACTCCAAGGTTTGTTCCAGTATGTATTTTATCAGATTTGGACGAGAAGAGACCAAGATAATAGAATATTAAGATGCGCATTACGCACATTGAATTCTGGCCTAGCTTGATCCGCCATTGCTTATACTGTGTAGTCAGGGTGGTCGAGCTGTCATAAGAAATCACCTCGCACCGGGTTTAAACTTTAGATTCATGATTAATCATACGTATATTGATAATCTACATACTGTAAGGTTTGTTTCTATCTGAATAATGTCCAGGTTATATCAGGTTAGAATTAATAATCAAACAAAGAAAGTCGGCATTACGCAGTTTTGTGGTTTGGCTAACTAAATCATATATTTCGGGATTTGAATCTTAGATAAATGGATTTTCGTATATTCTAACGTGAACTACACACTCTCAGCTTCATGATGATATAATATTGTCCATTTTTGGCGAATCGAGACCAAGTAATCGAAGTATTAAGATGCGCCATACGCACTTTCTATACTTTACTATAGGTTCAGTATGGGAGTGTGGATCTGGGCCAAACACGATTCAGAAATTCATTTATCATAAGGATTTAACTTGGATTCTATTACTGGAGACATTAATATTCGTAAACTACAGATTCTCAGCTTTCTTCTGATATATAATTTGTGTATTTCAGACGATTTGGGACATAGTTATCGAATTTAATGTATTAAAAGTTTTACTATAGGATTTGTAGGGGAGTGGTGCGCTGGTCGAGATATGATTTAGAAAATCATGTATTATGAGTATCTATCTTGATATATATCACTGTAGACATTGATATTCATAAACTATGGGTTCTTAGCTTTCTCCTGATATATAATTTCTGTATTTCGGACAATGTGGGACTTAGATATTGAATTTAGAAGATTAAAAGTAATCTGTCAATAATATGGCTTATTTCGCCATAGCTGGGTTCTAAGACATCTTCTTCAAAATGATTTCTTTGAGGCTTTTAACCTTGAATCTATGAACGGGGACTTATATCAGGGTAAACTACACTGTCTGAGGTTTGGTTATATGAAATATCATTGACTTTGAACCAGCGAAGAATTTGAAATCGATTTAACAGAAAAGGTCTTCTATCATAGGCTTTACTATAGGAGCGGTACAGTAGTAGGGCTCAGGTCAGGACATGATTTTCAAAATCTTTTTTTAATAGGTTTTAACTTGAAATATATGATTGGAGACATCAATATTCGTAAATTAGATACTCTCAGCTTTCATTTGATATATATCTCGACCATTTCGGACAAGTTGGGACTTAGATATTGATTTTTGAAAATTAGATTCGAGCAGTGACTATATTGGCTTATTTCGCCATTGATTATACTATGGACTCGCCTAAGGATTCTAATGGAGTTTGATCATTACAAGGCTATATGTGGTTATCTCCCACACTCTAAGGATCATCTACATATAGATTTAATGTCCAGGCTGATATATTGAATTTGGAAAATTCGACTTGTGCCTGTCAGCATTGACATCTCCAGGAGGAGTTAACTTTTAAATGGATTGCTGGACAATGATTGACTATATTTACTGACGAATACTTCTGAAAGGCAGAAAAGAAGACAAGGTAGGTGAAGTAAGATTTAAAATATATTTTAATAATGTGTTGTATTTTTTTTCAGATCAATTATTCAGCCATATTGTTCAATATATATATACACAGGTTAACAAGGCTTGATACATTTCCAGGTGCAGCAGTCGTCATCGTATTCACAATATGTACATAGATTAGTGTTGGCTATACACAGATAGGCATGTTTTATTTCAGATTCAACAAGGTATATGATCAATTTCTACAGTTCTGAGGTTGATCTGAAACTGAATCAACGCTATATATATATATTACACAGGCAGGAATGATTTTTGTTTCAGATTGAAATACTCGACAAGGTATACATTGATTCAGTGTCTGTCTGGCACTCGACGTGGTCGGATCTGGGGGCTTTGTCTCCGATCTAATAATCAATTTGACCATTTCTGGTCGATATATTTTCACAAAATGTACATGTGGAGAACCTTGATGGTCTATAGATCGTCCAGGTTTACTTTGTTTCAGATTGATATCGTAGATTAGATACAAAACCATATCGTTTGTGTCCATAGACTCCACAGTTGAATCATAGAATAGCATTACGTGCTAGATCACATAGGCAGGAAGGTTTCAAGGTGATATAAATTTATCGGTGTCTAGCTGGCACTTGACATGGTCTGAGGTGGGGGCTTTATCGCCGATATAATAATCAATTTAACCACTTCTGGTCGATATATTTTCACAAAATGTACATGTGGAGAACCTTGATGATACATAGATTGCTCAGGATTACTTTGTTTCAGATTGATAACGTGGATTAGATAGAAAACCAAAATATCGTTTGTGGTCGTACACTTCTCAGTTGAATCATAGAATAGCATTACGTGCTAGTTTACATAGGCAGGAAGGTTTCAAGGTGATATAAATTTATCGATTTGCGACTAAAAAACGATTCACACTAACAGTTGAATCATAGAATAGCATTACGTGCTAAATTACATAGGCAGGAATATAGCAGGCTGATATACATTGATTCATTTTCTGAAAAGAAGAGACATATGAGGCTGGGGGTTCAATAGTCGGCAGAATTATAAATATATATATATATATACACAGGCAGGAATGATTTTTGTTTCAGATTGAAATAGTCGACAAGATATAAATATATTCAGTGTCTGTCTGGCACTCGACGTGGTCGGACCTGGGGGCTTTATCGCCGATATAATAATCAATTTGACCACTTCTGGTCAATATATTTTCACAAAATGTACATGTGGAGAACCTTGATGATACATAGATCGTCCAGGATTACTTTGTTTCAGGCTGATATCGTAGATAAGATACAAAACCATATCGTTTGTGTCCATAGACTTCACAGTTGAATCATAGAATAGCATTACGTGCTAGTTTACGTGGATTAGATACAAAACCAAAATATCGTTTGTGGTCGTACACTTCTCAGTTGAATCATAGAATAGCATTACATGCTAGATATGGATTTAGGAAGGGAAATGAAAAAAAACCAACTCTGCGAGCGAACCACATCGAGGTGCCGAAAGTAGATGAAATTTTGAATTATTCTTGAAATTTTGATTTAATTTTGACAATTTTGATTATGAACGAATATATTAATACGTTATGACTTGTACGGAAAATCGAAATAAATAAGAATTGATGTGTGGGTTAAAGGTGAAATATAGGAAGCAAAGTGTATAGAGTATAACAAATATAGGAAATTAAGATTCTAGCTGAGCAGAAGCATAGTTGGAGACAGTGTGGAAGGTTTTAAAGCAAGGAAAAAGACAAAGATGAACCCCACACGACTTGCAGCCGTACTTAGATTGTTTCCTCGAAGATTCTAGGCCATTTTTGTGGCTGGAGGCCGTGGAGGGGACAGACTGAGGTAGTTGAAGATTCGCTTCCTCAAGCATCTGGCAAATTAACGACAGTGTGAAGTCAACGAAAGATAACTTTTTGGGGGCCGAAAGGTTGTAGAGGATTTGCGAATTGAGTTTCATTGCTTCTAGAACGAAAAAGAAAAGTTTCTTGGGCCATTTGGGACTCTTTCGCCCGAAATTATAGTACCCACACATCTGGTCGCACAGATCGACGCCTCCCATGTATTTGCAATAGGAACGAACCACTTCCGGACATGGGATGTTTTTTTTGTCAAATTTACCAGTTACAGAATCGCGAATGGTTCGTTTTGCAGTCGCCATAGCTGACGAGTGAATCGTTGAGAGAATCCTAATGATTTTGCGATCAAGCCATAACGTCAACAGAATATTACAGCACCTAGAAAAAAGACAATCGCCCTTCGATTTCAGACCTGGATGTTTTTTTGTCATCAAACTTTTAGGCACCTCGACACGGTTCGCCCGCAGAGTACCACAAGCATATGTCTTCAACTGAAATAAACGTTCAAGTAATTTGACACTGGTAAAGAAATTGTCGAAGTATACATGATGTCCTTTCAGAGTTAGTTCAGCACCAGTTAACAAGTTTATTACTACGGTTTCGGTAGACATTTTGCCACGGCGATCATCACGGCCAAAAAAGGGATTGATCTGAAGCACAAAGCCAGAAATCGCCTCCGCCAAAACCCAACACTTTAGGCCCCATTTACACGGTTTGTTGGGCATGTATTGGCGGTGACGAGTCCTGCCTTTGTGCTTCACAATCGTCTCATCTACACTTAATTCCTTGTTAGGGTGATAAATAGCTTTCGCTAGGGAATTAAAATGGGAAAGGAAAAAATCAATCATCGTCATCGGGTCTCGTCTGGGCGGGAGAGCTGGGCCGTCACCTCCACCGGAAGCACCAGGCTGCTGGGCGGCGTTCGTAGCAGCTCCACCAAAGTGTAGATAACTGCGGAGAAAGTCCACAGAATATTTTCAGAATTTATAAGGCGACAGAACATAACATAATTTAAATACAGAGTGAATTTCAGGTGAATCTGAAGCAAAGCGATCGCTAGCAGTAATATCCTTTCGCCCACTGAAAAAGACGCTGGCCTCGCTTTGGATTTGTTGACGTTTGACACTGACAGCTGAAATATAAACAAAACATAGGCTCACCTTAGTATCGCCTTGAAGCGTGCTCTGGTCATGATATTGCGAATTCCTGCGGTAGAATATACGGGAATCGTTGACCAATAGTGATCCAAGTCTGGCTTCCGTATTAATCCCATCAGGAAAGTCATTGAGATGAACCGTGTCATTTCTGCAATCGTAACTGGAATCCATGCGAGCATCTTCTTTGGTTTTCCTTTCGCTAGCGTCGTTTGGATGGCTGCGTATTTGTTGGTCCGCTCACACAGGCCTGCAATGAACTCCACCGTGAAAAATAATTTAAAAAAATCCAGAATGTTGGTCGGGTTCTTCGTCTTGGCAGCATTCGACAATCCTGGGGCGATTAGAAGATTTTTTTTCTGGTTTTCGCGAGGGAAGGGAGCGTCTTCGTCGAACTCGTTCCAGACACGCCCACCCACAGTGGTTGTGATGGTGGGGGCTGGGGCGCTGTCAGGGCAATCGTCTTCGTCGGATTCGTTCTCTGAGGTTGATAATCTGAGCGACATATCCGTTCCATCGTCCTCTTCACTCTCCCACGACCCGTCGCTATCCATTCTTTCGTTTTTTCTGTATTTTTCGCGCAAAAATCGTCTTTGACACCAAGGAATGGTTGCGCTGGGAAGCCTCACTCGCGGTCACGCAAATGAGACTGGGCTTGACGGCGCGACGCACGGTATTTATAGCGCTATATCAACGTTTCCAAGGAGACATTCGACCAAAATATTATAAAATTGTCATAATTATTCAAGTTTCTACCACCACGGAAAAAATTACGAAAATCCATCAAGTATTTCTTCATTAGATATACACATTAGTAACAAATAAAGAAAAAATGCCTCAAGGCATTCTCCGGCCGTAGCCGCGGGAATGCCTCCAGGCATTCTCCGGCCGTAGCCGTGGGAATGCCTCCAGGCATTCTCCGGCCGTAGCCGCGGGAATGCCTTGAGGCATTGTCGGCTGGGAAAGGGTTAACTGGAGGCTATCCAGGCTCAAAGGGAAGGTTTCGATGGTGAAGGTAAAAAAGACTTCATATAGTTTGCTTATACACTCCATTCCTGAAGGAGGCGTAAATTTTTGGTCACTCAGGTATGAGTCACTATGTATGAAACGTCACGTATGAAATGGGTTGTGAGATTATGTACTAAGGGGGAAAAATGGTTGGACCTACTGCTAGAGCTCTTCAGATGTAAAGGCTTCTTAGAGAATGAATTAGAGAAATTGTTTCAATGGATGAACGAGGCTAAATATGAAAAAGTCTCTCCTTTTTACGATGAATCGATTAAAACCTGGTATCAATTCTAGGTATGACTATCAATCACAGAGTTGGACAAGCAAGATGAAGCACTGTGGGGAAACAAAATCATAAGAATTACAATGTTCAGTGTAGGTTTGGATAAAATCTGCTCGAAGGCAGGTATAAGCTGTCTCAAGGGTATTATTGTTGATGATAGACTCATGTCATGTATGGAAAGTACCCTTAAAGGTAGAAGGTAAAGTGTAATCTTCTACATTTCTATCATGTAAGAAGAGCAATACCATGGTTGTCTAGATTGGAGTGTCAACAAGGTAAGGATCTTGATTTCCCACCTCTTTTCATGAGTGATGGTGTAGGACTGTTAACATTTACAAGAGTAATAATAAGTGGCTCATTCTCATAGAATCAGTGCAACTGGGTATAAGGGGGTCAAAAATAAAAATCATGGAGTATGGTAAAATAATTATGTGGTATTATTGTCTATAGCATAGGTCAACTTTCCCTGAAATATTATTAGTTAAATATGAAAACTGTGGTTACTAGGCCTTACAGAACATTGGTACACTGAAATATGAACGTGCAGCGTGGATTTTCACCCAAAATAAAGAAAAAATGCCAAGAAACGAAAAAATTCTATCTTATTAATATTAATTAAAGGTTAGAATCACGGAACATAAGTAGTGTACCATAATTAATTGGCTTTCAAAGCATTTAATTACATTTTTAATAGATTTTGTAGGCAGAAATCTGAATTACTTATTATTAAAAACCTTATTTTACTCTATTTGAGTAGAGTACAAATTTTTCGTTTGCTGTAGTTCTTGCAAAAAAGATATCTAAATAAAATGAAGTAAAGATAATATTAGTGTACCATCTCTACTTTCAATTTATTAAACTATCAATAGTGTAAAAAATTCCCATATATCCATAAAAGCTCAATAATCATACTAACCTAAATGTCCACGCTGCACGTTTTTTATATCAGCCCAACTCAGCAGTTACTTAAATGTAATTACTAATTTTCTAGGGATTTTTTTTAAAAATTTTCAAATAATATTTGTACTTACTTATATAAAGTTTTTCTTTGTAAATAATTTGGCACTATCCTCCTGGTAGCCCTTAATAGCGTGTTTTTTTAAAAATAAATAAGCATATAATTTATCCACGTTGCACGTTTTCATTCACTAAATTAAATTTGTTTTAAATTTTTTTTTAACACACATTAAAGGGGGGTATGGGGGGTGTCAGTTGAATATGCATTTTGTTATTTTGGCATATACCATAAGGTCATAAATCACAGAAAGTGAGCTTAGGACCAGTAGGAGTAACTACTACATTGTCCCTCCTCCATACTGCCCTTCCACCATACTGCCCCTCTACTATACTGTCCCTCCACCATACTGGCCCTTTACCAAACTGCTCCTCCACCATACTGCCCCTCCACCATGATACTGCCCCTCACCAATGCTGCCCCTTTACCAAACTGCTCCACCACCATAGTGCCCCTCAACATAACTTCCCCTCTACTATAATGCCCCTCCACCATACTGCCCCTCTACCATACTGCCCTTCCACAATACTGCCCTGTCACCATACTGCCCTTCTACTATACTGTCCCTCCATCATACTGCCATTTTACCATACTGCTCCTCCACCATACTGCCCCTCCGCCATGATACTGTCCCTCACCAATGCTGCCACTTTACCATACTGCCCCACCACCATTCTGCCCCTCAACATAACTTCCCCATTACTAGACTACCCCTCCACCATACTGCCCCTCTACCATACTGCCCCTCCACCATACTGCCCTTTCACCATACGGCCCCTCTACTATACTGTTCCTCCACCATACTGCCCCTCCACCATACTGACCTTTCACCACACTGCCCCTCTACTATACTGTCTCTCCACCATACTGCCCTTTTACCATACTGCTCCTCAACCATACTGCTCCTCCACCATGATACTGCCCCTCCACCGTACTATCCCTCTACAATACTGTCCCTCCAACGTACTATCGCTCTACAATACTGCCCCTCCACCATACTTCCCCTCTACTATAATGTCCCTCTGTCATACTGCCCCTCCACCAAACTGCCCCCCCCCCCAAACATGCTGCCCCTGTACCATGCTGACCCTCCACTATACTGCCCCCTTACAATACTGTCCCTCCACCATACTGCCCATCTACAATACTGCCACTCCACCACACTGCCCCTTTACCATATTGTCCCTCTACCATACAGCCCCTTACAATACTGCCCCTCACCCATACTGCCCCCCAACTGTACCCTACTGACCCTCTACTATACTGCCCCCTTACAATACTGTCCCTCCACCATACTGCCCATCTACAATACTGCCCCTTTACCATACTGCCCCTCTACCATACAGCCCCTCAACTGTACTGCCCCTCACCCATACTGCCCCTCGACATCATACTTTCCCTCAGCAATACTCCCTCTCAACTCTACTGCCATTACACCAAGTTGCTCCTCTACCATACTGCCTCTGAACCATACTACCCTTAATCCATACTGCCCTTAAATCATACTGCCCCTCAACCTCACTGCCCAGAACCATACTGACTGAAACCATACTGTACCTTATAGGGAAATTATAGTACAGGGGAAGTATGTGGAGGGGCAGTTTTGTAGAGGGACAGTACGGTGGAGGGACAGCATTGTAGAGGGGCAGCATGTTAAAGGGGCAGCATTGGTGAGGGGCAGTATCATGGTGGAGGGGCAGTATGGTGGAGGAGCAGTATGGAAAGGGCAGTATGGTGGAGGGGCAGTATGGTACAGGAGCAGTGTGGTGGAGGTGCAGTATGGTGGATGGGGCAGTATGGTGGATGGGGCAGTATGGTATAGGGCAGTATTGTAGAAGGGCAGTGTGGTGGAGGGACAGTATGGTGGATGGGCAGTATGGTGGAGGTGCAGTATGATTGAGGGGCAGTATGGTGGAGGTGCAGTATGGTGGAGGGGCAGTATGGTGGAGGGGCAGTATGGTGGAGGGGCATTATGGTAGAGGGGCAGTATGGTTGAGAGCCAGTATGGTGGAGGGACAGTATGGTGGATGGGCAGTATGGTGGAGGGGCAATATGGCATTCATATCCACGCTGCACGTTTTAAACACGTTACAAGTAAGTTAGCACCAATAACAATGGATAATAGTAAAATAATTACCTTGATTATGGACTTATAAGGCAGTGGCCAATGATAACTTTGAAAGTTTTCATAGTGTAGTTTGAGAGACTTAACAAATTTCATATAGTATTCTACACTTTTAGGCTGTGATTATTGTATTATGCACGCTGCACGTTTTCCAGCAAATAAGTAAGGTAATTTGTTCTTTTGTGTGTTCCTTAAATAATACCCTTTGAAAATAATATTAGATAGCCATTTTTATTAAATATAGATATATCAATATAAAATACATACTTTACCTTGAAATAAATTGATAACATATATTAAGAATTGGAATTATAATATATAATATGTAAGCAAGTCCACCTTGCACGTTTTGTCCACTACTGCACGCTAAGTATGATACTGTACAATTGGTAATAAATATTTAAGGTTACACAAGATTAGATTTTCTTTTTTTCTGGGAAAAATGTCTAAGATTTGTTAAGACATAAATGTGGTAAGATATAATATACCATATAAAGCAATTCCATTAGAAAAAATGAAAAAGAAATTAGATAAAAGGTTTTACATGTATGATCTATTAATATATCCACGCTGCACATTTATATGAAGTAATGGAAATTAGAGAAAATAGGCTTAAATGTATCTAAAAAAAATTTTTTTGTTTTTTTTTAATGAAAAAAAATGTGAAAACAGATTAGAGTTTATAATATTATAGTTTGAATAGTTAAATATGGTAATTATTTGTGCGAATTGCAAATTTTGAGATTTTCTGTATTTCAGGCAAAATAGTACAAAAAACAGGGGTATAGGTGTCAAATATGTTTATGCCCCACAATCCTTGTATTTTTAACAAATTGAATTTTTTTTTTTTTTAAATAATTCCACAGACCACCTTCATATATGTGTTATTCAAATATACTTAGGTGCTACTGATATTAAGTATGGAACGTTGGAACTTAATATCCACGCTGCACGTTTCATAGTTTCACCAACCTATTCTGCTTTGTAGAATTTTAATTTTTGATATTTTTTAATAGGATTTTAAAAATAAATATGCTCTGAATGCAAAATTCTTAGAAAAAAATTAAGAAAACCATCTCCGGTATGGAAAAAATTTAGTTATTTACAAAAAAAATGTATTGTAGGGCATTTCTATGCTCATTTTTGGTGATTTTTCACCTATTTTGACCCCCTGGAGACGAAAACATTGATATTTCATCAACAAAACCTATACTCCCCCTCGAGCACTCGGCGAGATCTATCATTTAAAAGTGAAAAAATATACATTAAATACCTTTTGCAAAAATTAGAATACTGGAAACGTTAAAAAATGGACTTGCACCGGTTCTATGAGAATGAACCAAGTATTTGTATAGTATAAGGTGATTAGCTCCTTTCAAAGCAATGTTCACACTGCAATCACATGATAGACCAGATATTACAGGATCCTACTTGTTGATGAGGAAATGTAGTCCAAAATATATACTCGTGTTTGTAAAGCAAATAGAGAAACTAAGTTGGAGTCTCTGCAATTCAAAATAATTAATAACATAATACCGACTACTTGCACGAAAGGAAAGTTCTTGACACCCTTAACTGTAAATTTAGTGGAGAAAAGACAGCCTACAACACTTCTTCTTTCCCTGTACTGATATATGATTGTTCTGGAGCCATGTCTCTGTCTGGTTGAAACAGGTTTCAGACATTACCTTGGAACTCAGAGGCTGTTCCATAACAATGTGATTAATCTCTACCAATGGCCTCTTGAGGTCACGGATGATAGGAGAGGATATTCAACAATATTACATTGAAATAACGTCACAGGAAAATAGAGGAAATTATCAGAAACAACAATCGTAGGAGATACTAGTTGTGAGAAACTAAAACTATCAATTGTGTTTGGTCTACCATGTTACTAACCTACATGTATATTGATTCACTCTGTAAGAATATAAGTCATTGTGTGCTGAATATTTTTTCATAACTCAGATGTTTTTAAGGTTACGTGTATAACTTGAATGTATAATCATGTTTGTTGGTTTACATAAATGCTCACCCTTACAGAAAAGGAAAAAAAGAAAAGAAAAAGCAGTGGACAATAAATAGTACACCTATTCCCCATCATAAAGGAGTTGTAACAAATAAGAAATATCACCAATGTATGTCTTAGAATCCTAGGATTCTCAGGCTATGCATGGAAGTTCATGTGTTTATGGAAAGTAAAGACTGTAATATAATGTAATAACTATGGACGTCCACTTTACACACTGGACTTTATTTCTATGAGATTGTGTAGAATGTTGTGGTATGACGAGTTCATGTACAATGTGTGGAATGATGCCCTGATGATCCGACATGGGTCTATAATGCCATGTGTATGTCATGTGGTCGATAATGGATGATGTTCACTAGGAAGTTGCGTGAATTTTAAAGTGATTGGAGATAGTTAGTATGCAAGACATCTGGAACTAGTGAAGATCTTGTTTAAACAGCAGAATTTCTTTTTCAGTATTTTTAGTTAAAAGCACAATGAGTTGTGTCTAGTGACAATCAATCAGCATTAGTACACTGTATATGCGAAAAGGGTACAATGACCATGCGAAAGTTACAGTATTCAACTTCTTTTTCTATTACAAAATTCCCTGACAACTCACTAATCTTGAAAAAAGATTATAAATATGTAGGCCTATGATTAACATTGGATTTGATAGAAATACCTACACTCAGCTACAGCTGCAACACTGTCACTGAAGGAAGGAATAGATATACCTATTTCCGTTTATATAAGGTGCGGCGATATCTTTTGTTTATAATGTTTCTGGGCCTTGATAGTTATCAAAATGCATTGAGTATTTATTGGAAATAATGTGTCATTGTTTTAAGCTGGTGACATGTACTTGGAATAAACAGCGCAGATCTTGCAAATCATCTTATTTTTTATATTATAAGTTTCTTTATTGAGCCTGATTAGATACACAATGCGTATTTTGTTATACATCAAAGACACCATGAACTCAACAAAGAGGCAGAGGTAATGTGGTAACAGGAGACTCACTAACCATGGTAACCATGGTAACTATGGACGCCCTCACGTCCCCGCACTCTCACGTGCTCACTGGGTCACGTGACCACTCTCCTCAAACTCTTCTCCACTCCACTTGCTCGCGGACTCTTAGACAATTTGGATCCACCCGCCCACCCTACAGAAAAATAAAATCTCTGAACTCTCATCCTTCCCTACTCCGTAAGGCTTATTAACTCACAATTACTCAATTACGGACTAATTAAAATTGATCTCCTCAATTTATTTGGTTAGTTCCCTCAATAAGTGTATTCCCAACTACGATCCTGTGTTAGTCATTACTCCCACCTTATATTTCTCACCTTCGCCATCACATCTTGTATCATATTTTAGCCATTACAACACACTCACTCCTAATTAGAGTTATAATTATTCGGCCCTAATAAGTAACGTATTTCTTCAGACCTGAGATGATAAAGGTTATGCTTACTCTATGCTAAGCTCTATCCTCGAATGATTTTTTAGAGACTTGCATACTCTATTCGTCATCATTTAAATTTGATGAGACTATGGGGTCATAATTTGCGGGGTTGAGCACTGCGGCGAACACGGCTAACCCTTATGGAGTCCAATATTTCATTGAAAGTATCTCTTTCATTTTCTATAATACACAGCGTGACTGCCTTGTATTTTTTTAAAACCATAACGACGCAGTTCTAACATTAGGAATGCCTACTTTTGGATACCTCATCAAATATCTTGGTTCTGGAATGATAAAAGTAAGAAGAAAACCAAACGGCCAACTAAAACAATATCCAATTCACAAGGTTGGCGTTAATTAGGATGCAGATAATGAATCAAGGATTATAAACAGAGACCTTAAAATGTTTACTGCACAAAAACATCAGTTTGGTAAAATCTCAGTCGAACAACGTGATTCTTCAACATCAACCGACTGCAAAAACTCAAAATTCAAGGAATTGAATTAAGGGAGACCATGTTATGTTCAAGACACATGAATGTTGTTGGGGGAGAACATAGATCTGATGAATAAGTGCACCGCTGTATTGCGTTCACTCTTTCCTAAAATGAACTGAAATAATTTAGAAGGATAAGGATAAAAGGATAAAATATAAGAGTAGATTAGATAATCGAACCAGATTATAATCTTTATATTTGCATTGGTGGGCGGCAGAATAAAACACAGGTGTCTCTTTAAACTGAATATATAGTCTCCGTTTAAAGCAACAGGGGAATGTAATGACTCTGATAAAAGCAAGACATGAAGGTGACCTTGAACTCTAAAATTATTGTCCCCGATGAAAGCAGCATCCAAGTATGACCTTGAACTATACAGGTTTTGTCTCCAGTAAAAACGTAAAATAAAGGTGGCTAATGGACTGTATCTTTAGGGTATTCAGACCTATTGCCTCCAGACAATCGATCTGCATTGTGCAGAACGTGTGAGGATTAATGGCCGAGGCGCGGGAAGGCACAAAGCGCTTCCTATCGCTCCAAGGACACATTGCGCTTAGCCGACGACCACGCCATTTTACGGCTCTCCTCGTTCCTGTGACGTCACTTCCTTCCGCGCCCATCGTCAAAACTGATTTCAACTTCCCGCCCACCCACCCACCTTACAGTTATTTAAAAGATTTTTAGGGGTCGGACTCCTTTGTCTATCATTATGAATAATTGTAAATTATAGATAATTGTATATAGGGACTGCCTCTAAAAAGACCGGTTCTTGTCTTATGAAACGAACCCCCGAAATACCCTTCTCCTCTCATCCACTAAGATCTCGTTACAGACAAACAATATGAGATCGTACACGTGACCTCTGGCATCACGCATGAGGCATCGACCTCACTTGGCCTCGGGGCTCCACTCAGAACGGTTACCCACCCACCGACACCCATGACAACAAATTTTAACACTCCTAATTATGGAGTTTTTATTGTATCAAATATATATTATCAACTTTTTAAAATATTGTATAACTATTATATCAATGCACTACAGAGATGTAATAAATATTTTAAAAAGGCAGTCCCGTTTTTGTATAACATTAGATAAACCTGAATTTTCCTCAGTCACGCGTCGATTTGTTAATTGGATATTGCCACAGGTTTTGAAATGGGTATTGATATAATGCTCGCATAGCGGTGGTTGCACTAGTTGCGCTGTCCCATCTTAGAACAGATCAGAACTACGCTGCTAGCATATGGGTCTAAAAGTGCTTACTCATTTTTTTAAATTGTATTTCAATAGAGAAGATACATGATTCGACCTCTGCCATGGCAGTTATTCTGGCCAGCTTTCTAGACCAATCACAAGTTCTGCTACATACAACAAGTTTTAGTATCTTATATCATAGACATTAGTGATGCTGGAAGATGGATGAGTTAATGTTGTTGGGTGATAGGTTAATGGCCGATCAGACCACCTTCCATCTCCATTTCAGTATAATGACCTTAGACCCTTGGTGATCAGGAGATTACTAAACACCTCATCTCAGCTTAAGATTCATATGTTTTTTTGTAACAGTATAGGGAACTGTCTTGTACTTCTTTCGGAATACTGTTCCAGAGAATCATCCCTTGATATAGTGGGCTTTTTTTTAAGTATGAAGTACGTTGCCTTTCCAGCTTAAAACTTATATAAAGTAATTAAGCTCTGTTAATCAATCCTAAAAATCAAGCCCCACCCACACGGCTGTCAAGCACGTGCGGAACGGGGCTGGCAGGTGCATATCTCGGGTGAGGTGTAGGGTCCGGTCGCGACGACCTGAACCGTAGCGTCTGACCTAGACCACCTATAAAACCATTCTGAGATTGGATTGGGCCATGATACTGTATAAATATGTGTTTTACCAGTGTCTGTAGAGCCATGCCTGCCTCTGTGTGTGTGTGACTGGAGCTGTGAGCACATGTGTGTCTGTCACACACAATGTCGACCTGTGTGATTCTATGTTAGCATACTGTATCTGTATGTCTCTATATCTACCTATCTGTGTCTGTGTATCTGTGTCTGTCTGTTTATCACTCTGAATATGTCCCACAATTCCTCATATTGAAGGAAATAGTTACACTCACAGGTATCCCACCATAGCTGACCTCTTACTTGTTTTGATCCATGCATATAAATGAGCTGTAGACCCCCTCCCACCTGGCTTATTATAGCCCCTGACTGGCCCTGCTGCTGATCTGACTGGTCGCGACCCCTACCATACACACAGGCCTGTTCTTCCACTGTGTGAGGGGCGGGTCTTTATTTTTAATGAAATTATCATAAAGACTCATTTCTGTACTTCATCTTTAATAAGTCTTCTGTCTTGTGCTCTGGTCTTTACTTCGTTTTTATTCTCAATTTTTGCTGCTATTTTCCTCATTTGTAAAAGTTTCAGGTAAGTTCATCTATTTTCTAACTTTTGCACCTTACAATGACTATGTAGCTTGTCAACTGACCATTCCCCTACCAATGTCCTTGTATAGATTCGTAATCCTCTGTTTTGCACATTTTGCAGTTTATCTCGCAGTTTCTTATTCGCCCCACCTATAAAGTGCCTTGAATAGTCAGAAATAGGTAGTATGAGAGAGTTGTATATCTTTACTCTTGTAGGCTCGTCGATACATTATCTGTATTCCCCCCATATCCTTTGTATTATTGAGTCTGCTAAGTTTAGGCTTTGGCCAAAATAGGCATACCTTCGTTTTCTTTACATTTATCTTCATGTGATTCACCAGTTCTGTAAAGTACTGACGTCAATAGCTAGTCTGTTTAGTGCTGCCCTTTGTTATAAATCAGCAGTAAAAAGCATCAAATCGTCGGCATAGAACAAGAAATCATTCATATAACAAGTGAAAAGCAGCGGTCCCAGTATACTTCCTTGCGGAACTCCAGAGTTTGTAAAGTTTGATAGGCTGATAACGAATTCCCTCACCCTTTGTTGTCTGTGTGATAAGTAGGCCACAATCCATTTAAGTACCGAACTGCTGCGAGTAAAATAAATCATTTTCTTTAAATGTCTAGTTAAATTATGGTGTACTAACTTTTCTATAAGCTTCCCTAGTAGGGGTAATAGTGGGATCAGTTGCCAGTCTCCAACTGATTCAGATGTTTTGTTTTTAGGTATTAGTATCACATCAGCTCTAGTCCAAGCAAGTGGAAAGATTGAGTAGTTTACAGAAAAATCGGACCAGAAGTGTCTCTACTGTCTGTATCGTTTAGTTCATTTAAGTCATCCATATGAACCCTTTCATTATTTTCAACATCATCATCCGACGACGTCGAATCGCCAACGGAAACAATATATGAGTTGATGTAGTCGGGTGCGTCCTTCCCTTCTTTTATACAGTCTGCAGTTTTATCATAGAGTTTTGTTAGGGCGATATCGTCTTTCGGGTCGTATAGGTTTTTAATAGTGCTCCAGAATTTTCCTGGGCTATTTAGCGATTCCTCTTACTTTTTAGACCAGTAGTCTTTCTTTGCTAATTTTATTTCCCTATTTTCTTTTTGATTTGTGTCAGGTGTTGGAATAGGTAACTGGTACCATAGGTGTAATATAGCTGTGACAACTCCTTACGTTCGACAAACAGGTCAAGTAAGTAGTCTGTTATCCAATAGTTTTGTTCTCTGTTAAATTGCATTTTCTTGACAGGACACTTTTTTTTATCAAGATACTCGTCTATTCATTCTACCATGAAAGACCATTGATGATTAGGATCCGTACTTTTGTATATTTCAGTCCAATCTAGCCCATTCAGATGTTCTTGTAGCTCTTTTTTTTTTTAAAGATGAGCAGTGCTCTTTTTATTGATCCAAGGAAAAGATGTGGTAAAACTACATGTGATCTCTCCCCCGACGCATATTTGTGTATCCATAAGACTACATGTGTTCACTCCATCGTCGAACAATACATTTTTATTGTATTTCCTATAGCTCCTTCCTGTAATTTACTGCTTTTACACTCTGGTCGTTTCATTTCCCCCTTTTAACCAAGGGGTCACCTAGTAGATTTGATTCCCTAGTATTGCGTAGTTTCGTATTTACATTGTCGTCCCATGCGATTTGTACTTAGGTAGGTTTATGATATCTGAGAGTGATTGAAGGAAAAGCTGTAGGTTAGCTTCAGGTAGTTTATAGAATATAATCATCAGTAACTTTTTATTGTTTGGCTTGGATACAGTCAATACAAGTATGTCATGGTTGTCATTTGAGTTTGTTGCATTTACATCTAGTTGACAGAAATGGGCCCAATCCTTGTTGACTACACAACAGACACATCCCCGATGCCATTTGCTCGATATTGCCTGTAAAGTGTTCTGCCCGGTGTGCCTAACATATTGTTACTGTATTTATCAGTTAACCAGGTCTCCCCAAAACCCCTAATGTCTAAATGTCTGTATAGATAAGCCACCTAATCTAGGTGGTTGCAAGCACTTCTAATGTTCAAGTAATCAAGGGAAAGTCCTTCCTTATTGCTAGTCTCCATAATTAATTGTAAGAAGTTCTCTACTCGCAGCCTGTTTTGCTAGGCCCTTGAATCCTTCTGGTGTTAAGTTGGTTGAGGTAGTGATAATCATGATCAACGGAACGGGTGTTGATGGATCCGGCTCCATTGAGGAAAACAACCCAGGCAGTGCAGAGGTTGGGTCTGGATGATCTGGGTTGGGTGACATCTACAATGCTGCTGTCCTGCATCTTGGCAGTGTGAAGCCCCGCAGGTTCCAGTGCATTAAGTTTAGTAAAATGTAAGAGTGAATTAAGTGAATAGGGTCAAGGTTCTTACTGCTTAATATGCATTTAATACAAGTGAAAATGAACGCATAGCATTTCAAAGGCTACCATTCTAGAATTATAAGCTTATATGTCAGCAAACGATGCTTAGACCTGTATAATTGCAAAGTATAATTCCTTGTAAATAAATGTGATTCAAATAATGTTACTCTCAGCATACTGCCAGTGAAAGTGATGTCCCCAGACACTATGTGAAGCCTCTGGATACAATTAAGCATGTGTATCTTCTATAAACTGGTTCTTTCTTTGTACAAATGTCAGTGACTATGTATAGCCTCTGGACGAAGAATACTCTTCGAGTTCAACATATATACAGATATGATTTTAGGATAACATTGAAACCTAGAACCACAAATATTTGCATTAGCAGTTACTGAAAAAGGGCCTTTTGGTCCGTTCCGAATCATCATCTGATACCCTCACATCCAATGCTATCTTTGCGAGACAGCGACTGACAAATAATATCAAGAGTGATTCTATTCCGAAATATTTCTCGCGCCTTCATGGTACAATCTGCCCATCCATATGCCATCCACCAACCCCTATTCATCATCAATTGTTTACCAACTGAACATTATTATCATGTTATCACAATTCTTTAACTACAATTGTGTTAATAACATTTTATCTCAAATCTGCTTCTTGTCCCCTTATCAGTGATGAGGAAGATCACGGATAATCATTTCCATTTGAGGGTACATGTAACATTTGCCTCACATATGCTACTCTCACATATGCTACTGTTTAACGTCTGTGTAGGTCTAGGAGTCGCGACGCCGACTCTGGAGTTGGTCGCCACATCGATTGCCTTTAGAATACCGGCCCTGCCATAATGTGACTACTTAGGATCGTTGGGGTCAGTGCTGTCAGTGTGAAGGTCAGCATATGGGGAGCAGTAGCAGACGACATTGAACCAGGGACCGGCTGTGGTGTGGCCGGAAGAACTTTGTAAATAGGTCTGCACCTAATGGAGCACAGTTAGTGGGACAGGAAGCTCTACAAGGCACCTCAGTAAAGATGATAGGTTGCCATTTCAAACACGGGTCAGAATAGGGGGACTGGTTTTAACAATTATATAACACGGGTATAGAAAAGAGAGATGAATGGAGCGATTAGCCTTTGTGGACAAAAATGACTGAATAATTAGTTACAGCCTACAAGATAATGTCTACGTGTTCCTCATCTCAGGTATATAATTATGAATTGCATTCTATAACATGCTTATGTATGTGTAAAATAATTCTATAACACATCATTACAATTTGTAAGCCTCACTTGGCGAAGGAGATTTACCTGCGATATACATACACAATATTGACTGGTTTCAGATACAAGTGGCTGTATGCTCCGAGGAGTTGACGCGCAGCAATATCCGAGCATATGAGAGGCTATTGCGTACAGACGACTCCAAGGAGCATACGACCGCTTAAATCTGAAACCAGTCTATATTGCATCTATTATCCACCTTTTTTGAACAAGTGGCATGTCAATATCATCTCGTTTTAGCTATGCACCATTTTCCCGTTCGCACTATGTTTCCGTATGCGCCGCCCGGAGCATACAGCATATATGTATGCTCCGGGTATGTCCATACAGAGTTCCTGTGTATTTTCTTTAGGTGGATAATAAAGTGATACACTAACTCATGTCAATCTATAGAGTCTGACAAGGGTAAATGGTGCACTGGTAACCTCGATTGCTCAATGGCGATAACTGCATGACGCTAGTGTTCATTGGGGATGTGAATCTCGCTAGAAGTGTACTCAACCCGAACATACTACTTTGGGATACCGATGGTACGCCTGGTGATATACAATCAGTAGATCAGTGCTGACGAAAGAAAACTGACAAGAGAAAAACAACAACGATAAAGGTATAGTGATAAAAGCTACTGCTCACACGTGCTTTCACTGTGCAAAGAATTGCTTGTTTGTGTGTGTTTGCATATGTGGGCGGGGTTTATGTGAGGTTGCTGAACAAGGTACTCTCCGCTGAGCAATAAAATGTAGCACTAATGATGACGCAAAGAGGGATTTGGAAATGAGACGTTTATTGAGGAAGTAGTTGTATAGTTGAGGGTAGAGTGTCTTTAACTATAAGAAAGCCGCGAGTGAAGTATGAGGGAGGGAGAAGAGTTTATAGTTTTTGTGGGGTGGGTGGGAGGTAATATTTTCCGAGTCCGTTGGTTTTGCGGCGAGTCACGTGGTGGAGAGGTGGTCACGTGGGGAAGTCCGGTGTATGGAAAGTGTTCGGTGGGAGGAGAGTGGAGAAATCCCTCCCGCGCACATTAAACCCAACGAGTTGGGAACAATTACTGAGCGAGGTGGTACGTGGAACTATAACAGAAATCGGTGGAGAAAGCCTAATGTTAGACGATTGATGAGTATATTTTCTATTTAATCTACCACCATTCCATGACGGCTGACGCCACTTGCTAGCTATAGATCACAATTGCCGTCAACCTGTAGCTACAAGTCAAACTAAAGTACACCTATAAGACAAGAACTATAAGCCACAACTGAAACGATATCATAACTATTCATGAGTACTGACGCTTATAGGTAAACGGCATTTATAGACAATAACCTGAAGACATAGATCTCCTAGTTATAGATGACTGGAATTACCTAAGGATGACAGCTGGCACAGACCTCCTAGTTATAGATCAAGATTTGAAAAAAGACTCGTAGTAATAGAACACTATTGAAACACCCCTCCTAGTGATTGATGGAATCCGAAGACACCTGCTATAGATAGACAACGATTGGGAACCTATTCAGGAACTAGGCGTGGTATCATATCCTTGGCTGTGCAGTATTGCAATCGCTCTGTCAATAGACGTTGAGCTCTTTGTCAACATGGTGATGATGATGAATGAAGGCTTTTTAAAATGAAGACAATTGAAGAGCTGTCTGAATCTGGGGCATCTCGGCGAGGCCTGTATGACTGAGGAGATAGACTCAAGTCAATAACTCACGTCGAGAGACACTATGAACACACCAACACAAGGCTAGATTTTCAACTCGATTCTAAGACGAAATCCCTCGTAGACGTGACATTAGAGAAGGAAAAGAAACAACTGCCACAATAGAATACGGATTTCAAGGAAACGTCAAAGAACACACTGAAAGGCGATACGTGCACGGCAGCGTAGATGGCATCAATTATTCTTGCATCACTTGGAACTTGTAAGGCAAAGAAGTTATTTTAGCTATTCAAAGTTCAGCGGGATTCTCCGAGAGTTTCGAAGTTTTACAGCCTGGACTAGAAATGTAAAACCATCTACTATTCAAAATGTCATTTATGTTCTTATTTCATCAGGAGGTTACATGGCTTATCGAAAGAAATATGGCCTTAGGGAAAGGTCAAGACATAGTCTTTAACTCACTCATTCATGTAAGACTATGATTGTCAAATGATAAATAAAAGAGATTTAAGCTCATTGTAAAAACGAGAAAAGAAGTTACTGTTCATTGCAACTGAATAGTTTACTTGTTTCTAGCTTTCCCGAATGGTAATATTGTTTATAAATGAATAGTTTTCTCGCTGTCAATGCAATGTAGGGGTCAGGGTAGTCGTGCAGTGTCTGTTTTACTTTACGCTAGGTGGCGCGAAGACCGATCCCTGCTGTGCGGTAAAGCTGGCGGACCCGCGGTATGCAAATGCTACGGCTCGCCCGCATTACGTAACTCAACCACTATATAAGGTTGAGTCCACAGCAGGTCGAGAGGACTTCTCACTGTTCCTCCGCAGAGAGTGAACTCCTGGAGCCTCACATGTTGGTTAGGTTGTGTTGGTACACCTTTCAACGTAGAAGAGACCAGATCTCTTCCTGCGCTAGTTGGTGCCCCATAGCACCAACAATTGTACTTACAGTTAATACTGTAATAAAAGATCGGTTCCTGAAATAGTCCGGAGTCTGGTTTTCTGTTCGCGGATAAGCGGTGGTTGGTAGGCTCTGCGTCTCCCTACCCTTTCCAGTGGGTAAAACCGAACCCACCTGTACTGGCACGGTAAGTATAGGGTAGCGACTTGTCTCGGAACCTCTGGTCGACTGACGATCGCGGAAAGTGGTCACACACTTTCAGCAACTAGAGGGCAACCGCTACAGCAATATAAACTTGATTTCAGATAATTGAATTATGATGATAATGAGATGGGATGACATGGACCGGCTACTGCCTGAAGGACATTTTATCATGTAATTCTCAAGTTAGACATTTTCTGAAGCTATCGAGATCCGGCATCTGCTGACATCCATTAGATAGTGAGTTCCACAACTGGGCGTCCCTTTAATATGGATTCTTCTGAACATGATCACTTTTTGTCGGATATATTAAAAAAAGATATATTTTCTGATATTTGAATAAGGCCTCAGTCCATGGCAAAATGAGGTGTATGGGAAATCAGAATTTTCTTTTAAGACGCTCTTTCCCCTTTGAGTTGTAGATTCCCGGTAACTACTATTACTCAGAGGGTAGTACATCGTTATCCACATAGCCAAAGGTGAAAACAATCGTGCCGAGGGCATCTCATAGACAACCATAAGCTGAATCCACTAGATGATTTATATCCTTGATGCTGCACCTCTGGCGGATACTTTTTTGTATCGATATCTTTCCTCAAACGGCACAGTCGTCGGCAGGTTTACTATTGTACGACTATAATGTATATGGGAATTTAGACAAAGTCTTTGCCACTTTTCAGCTATCTAAGAGGGCATTATCGTTGACGAACCGGATGCGTGGCACCGATTGAAACCTTCATCTTCTAATTGTCCAATAGCAGATAATGTAAAAAGTGATGACTATAGAGTGGATTGACAGAACATTTCTTTGAATGTTCTTTCACATTCATATATGAAGGGTCTGTGAGTATAAGGAAATAGAAATATTATTTCAGTGTTTACACGAACTATGAAATAGTTTGATTAACTAGAAGTTCATTCCACTCACATAATCTCAATACCATTCATATAATTCATCATAATAGACTCTGCCTTGTGGTGAAGCTATGAAGAATACTATGCAAACTTGTACAAATGTAGTTTATGTAGTCACTGCATGCATGCTGCCTAATCCCTTGGGGCAGAGGCAGGTTCGCACTACCACCTCCAGAGCAACAGTAACTTGCCTGCTTGTGCACGTGCAGTTGTTCTTAAGCTTCACATGATGGTAGGATGGTGTCATACGAATGGCATGACCATCAACGCGTCCAAAACAAAAACGATCTGGTACGCTTCTGGCCGGAAGAGGCCTTTCTTACCAACGCTTGAGTTGTCATGCGGCGACAGTGTTTTAAAAGAGGTACCGAAGTATCAGTATCTAGGAGTTCACCTGGATACCGACTTAACATATAAGGATCATATTAGTGAAACCCTCAGGAATGTTCATGCGCGCTGCTTCAAACTACAAAAGCTGCATCCATGCTTGAGTTTTAATGTTGCCCGTAGAATCTACATCACTGTCATCCGTCCTACCCTCGAATATTGCAGTTTCATAGTGGATGGAGCCTGCAGGTCGGAGGTTGGCAAACTGCAAAAGGCTCAAAACTGTGGTCTTCGCATCGTCCAAGGTTACCGCAAACCGCGACAGAGTCTCGAGAACCTTCATAAACGCACGTCGGTCGATTTCCTGGACTGTAGAAGGAACCTACAACTGCTGTCTATCATGCACAAGAAAAGTAAATGCAACTGCTATCTGGACATGCGTCAGCGGCGGACCCGCAGCGACTCTAGGGTAAAATTCCTCCAGAAGCGGCACAAAACTAGCAAGTACGAACACTCGCCACTACATCGTGGACTCCGGCTCTGGAACAGTCTCGACGAAGGCACACAGCACTTGGAAAGCAAGAAAGACTTCAAGGTTGTAACCAAAGGAATTTATTCCGTTTTTGAATGGCAGTCTTGACGTTATTGTCATTTGTTTAACGAGTTAAATCTGAACTACGATCGTTGTTGTCCTATAACGACTATACATGCTGATTTACTGCACATACCTAAGTTAAGATATTCACCCCATCTCATCTCATCTCATTCAGAGCACGTTAACCGTACTATCACTTTACTATTATATAATGTTCCCTAAAATGAGTACTTTTTTGGCGGTCTCGATGTATTGTGCTTCCAATGAACCACCAGTGGAAGAACTGCTCTCTGTAGCAGAACTGATGGAAATAAAACCAATCCCCCAGGACAGCTAGAAGGCTCCAGCCAGCCTTAGCCATCCTCTAAAACTGGAGATTCGCAGAATTTCTTGGGGAGAAAAGTGTGGTCTTGGACAATGATGCTGATGATATACCAGCAGAAACCAGTGAGGATAAACTGGGGGACAGCAAGAACTCAGTATTCCGAGATGCAGCAGCTGGCTGGGAGATGGTGATTGAGCAGTTGCAGGCAAATGAAAATGGGGCCACGACCACCGGGCACTCACACCGGACAGCGGGCTACACCCCTTTTCCTGTAGACAAACGCTACGAACCAACAGTCCTCCTTACCATAAGGGCTAGTGACCATAAGGCCATGAAGGTCACAGACTTTGTGTCAGAGCCTGTCAAGCTCCACCTGACCAAACGTGAGAAAGAGAGGATGAGGTTCAGGGAAGCCGAGGATGGCTCCAGGGTGCTATCAGCTAATGAACAAGCACCAATGTGTAGATACCCTGTCTGAGGCCGAGGTCATTGATGTGTGAGACAGAGGGATACAGGTATTCGGTGAGGTTGAGGGACCCAAGAGAGGTTTTGATTAGTCTCAAGTTCCAAAAGGATGAGGAAAGATGTGGCTTGTAGGTACTGTGGCGTACTATGGCTTGAACGTACTGTCGCGAGAGGATTGTGAACCACTAGGAGAGCCTGTACTGTAGCAGGAGTGACAAGGCTGGCAGTTGCGTCTTTTGCCGCCATGTGGTGGGCGACCGTTGGAGCTGGCCCGGACAAAGACGGGACCATGTGCGTGGCCAGTGGAGTTGGTAGCCCGTACGGGTGATTCCCTTCAGAGCTTTGAGTGTTGTCTTTCGCATGATGGTTCGTTGTGGGACAGCATCAGTGGCATGAGCAGATTGGGGTGGAGAGCTGGTGAGCACGTTAATAGAGAGCAGAGGAGTAGGTCACGTGGTCAGTGGAGGCGTCCTTAGCAATGGCTCTTCTCTCTCCCACTCCCACATTAGCTCTAACTCCCGTTAACCATAAGGTTCATGTTCTTCATATTACACCAGTTTCTGTTCTTCTGCCTTCCGAAGAGTTATATTCTACATTCTGATGTTCCTATTCTGGGATTTCCACCTGACACTTACAACTGGCAAATAGTCAGTGGGTGATGCCAAACGTCAACTGCCAACCAGAATCGTCCGGTGGAAATGCAGCATATGCTGAAACTATTGAGGAACTGACACTTTGTGATACATCCACTTAGCCGCAAAGTCTATTTCCGCTTTTGCATATAGGTTTTAATCTGTGGGTAGCGAGCGACTTCTGAGAGGCCTATGTCGCATTTTCAATGATCTTCCTTTGACCTCTATTTCAAGGAATGTTTCAGTAATCTCATTATGAAAAGTAAGAACAATCAACATTATTTATCCGAAATGACCAATTCGATATAGCTGGGGGGGGGGGGGGGGGGAGGCGAAGTTTCAACACCCTTGCACAAATACTGGTGAAAATTGTCTACTGACAAAATTGGAGTATATTTGTGGCCCTTAGTGCGAGAATATACGACACAACTATGTATTCATTTGAATACCCCCACCTCCCCCACCTCCCCCAAAAAAGATTGCCCCCCAAAAAACTGCTTAATGACCAACTCGATATAGCAGGAAAAGGAAAATAGATAACGGTGAAGATTTCACAACCTTCTACAAATACTACCGGACAGAACTGTTTGCTAGCAAAACTCCGACAGGGGAAGGCCAATACGTCGAATATAACCAGACAAAATAGGTAAAGATTGAATGACATGCACCACAGACGAGAGATCGATGATACAGGTGCCATATTTGATCTCCCTGTCTGGCGCGTGGCATTTCCACCAACACTGAATCTAAATAGTGTCGATCTATATCTGCACATTTGACAACTACGTTTACGTTTCTACCGCGTTCCTATTATGCAGGGGGATAGTTAGCAATCACAATGGCAGAATAATATCATATAGCTTAGAATAGGCTTGATTTATTCGTTATCGGTGGTTTGATTTGATTTGATCTATAATACCACGTACTTGGATGTATATAAGTATGTAATAATATCATTATTCATCTTTTTTTAAAATCTCTATTGTTGCTTACATTTAAAGGGTTATTTTGATATAATCGTACAGAGTCGAAGGATAATTGGTGTGTAGCCGTCGTTAGCTGACCAAAGTAAACAAAGAACAGCTGAAAGCATGCTATGCTATGATGAAATGGGGATGGTTGGACAATGCTAGGAAGATTCAGCGTAAGCTCATTCCTAGTAATTAAATCACAAATTACGTGGGGTGACGTAACTGGAAGATCAGATCGCAGCATGGCTCTTATAAAGTTGCATTCTGCCTACCCACAAAAGAGTAGTGTGTCATTTTTACCTGTGTGATTCATATCATATATTGACGAAGACGGGTATAAACACTTGCTCTATGAACTTGTGCCATGCACGACCGTTTTACTTAATCAAATTACCACTAAATAGAATGCGTGATTTCTCGCCATTCACAAACAATAGCCAATCTCATTGTATTGTATTAATATACCTTGTTTTGCTACATGTGATCTATGAGAGCAACGATATGAACTAAGATAACAAAATGCAAACGAAATGATTGTTGATGCAATTAAAGAGCAGATGGGCTATTGTCTATAAGGGAATGATTTCGATGAAACCAGAAAAAGGCGTTGCTATTGCTAAAATATTTATGCATCTCTCTATCAGCAGTTATGAAGCGGGACGTAAGATTCTAATGTTAATCTTCATTGTCCCCAATTTGTGTCTGTACTGAACCACAGTTGTAGTGTTGAATATCGTGATACATACGTATAGTAGTGTTATTCAAGAGGTCAAAGGTTCGTTGACCAGACGACATATAGAAGTAAAGGGAGATACTGGCAAGAGTGCACAAACCTATCATCTCCTTGACTTGCATGCTTTTACCCTGTTGATTGTGGGGTTTTAACCTTCCGACGAAATGGGCACCAATTATTTGGGCAATGTACAGAAATGGGTTTGCGGATCTTCTTTAGAATTCATCCCTGCCAATAGTTGTAAATAGCACTAAAAGCCTAGACACTTTTTCCTCCTGCCGACAGATTATTAGCAATGCTTGCCTCTAGACAACCTTCATTCCACCACCGATCAATTGTACTCGGAGACATTTCGTCGGTGGCCTAGAAATTCGGAGCCTTAATATCGTGCAACGTTTAAGAGATAAATCCTTGATCGGAAAAGCGCTACCAATACCCAATAGTTAGCAACACCTCCACCTCGACAGCGACGCTTCAAGTGCCATTATTAGCTCTCGCTTTGGCGGTGAGTACTCTCGTTTAGCACCCTCCCGACCTTTGAAACAGCTCCCTGATTTCTTGGTACCTCAATGCCCAGTTTTCACCTACCAATAATGGAGTCGCTTGGCGCAGCTCCCTGCGGAAATATAACTAACGATAATCGGTGACACTGCAAGTCAATGAGGTGTGTAGACTTATAAGGGGTTTATTCAATATATTATGTCTTACACAGGTCTGACGACCGATTATTGGTTATGTGTGCATCAATTTTCATGATAAACGATCATATGTATAGAGAGAATGAGGAACTCTGAATATCAACTCTGCCTCAACTGCAGCTGAATGTATTTATTTCCAATTGCACACTGCGAGAGCTCCTCTATGTGAAAAACGTTGGGATTAAAATAGTTGTCAGTGACGTGAAGGCCCTGTTTTCTACGAAAAGTAGAGGTACTTGCAGGCGGAGCATTTTGGAAAATCCGCGTTACCTTCGGAGACGATTTAAAAAAATCTGTCGGTGGTTCTATATCATGCTATGCAGTTAACCCTTTCCCTGCAGTACCCAGTTTCCCTGTTCACCATTACATGGCAGGCATTGCTACGGCAGGCACCCTTTCTGGGAAATAGCAATGTCGTGTGATGTGTCATGTGATTTAAGTAATTTACCTTGGTGACTGAACACATTCTATTATACCAAAAACAAAGGTCAATATGGCTCTTATACATTGTCAAAATTTCTTTTAAAATCAAACAATTATCTTTTTATCTATTGAATTTTGTATATAAGTGTCACTGATGCCTGGAAAATGCCTGGAGGCATCTTCCTGTCATAGCCAGGGGAATGCCTGGAGACATCTTCCTGCTGATAAAGGGTTAAAGAATCATTCAGCGTGTTTGGACTTTGCTGTTTAAGCTTACCGATATCTTAACGGCAACATATAATGATCAGTCGGTGGTACCAAATTCTATAATCGGAGTTCATGATCGGTAGGTTTTAATGGGGCCTAAAGGTATCTCGGTGACGGTGCCGACTGTATGTCTGTGTAACGAAATCGGTGAGTGTGCAGTGGATGCCAAATATTTTCACCGCATGTCCATACCGATAGAATTCCCAGACAAAGATCTTCAACCTCACCGATGATATAAATCGGTGTCGATTTCAGATGCCGGGCTGTTCCCATTCACCGATCTTGCGTTGGTGGTTCCTGACTACAGATCGGCGACGAGAGATCGGCCAATGGAAACGGGCTGGTATGGGGTTCCGGACTGCTGCCCAGGGGTAAACTTTGTCTTTTGGAGGTGATGAATCCTTGACCGATATTTGTTCTAAGCGTTTAATTCTAAGCGTTTAATAAAATCACTGTAAGTGTTATACTCGTCTTGATATAGTAGACCTCATGAGCTCTTATGTATTCTCCAACTAACGGCATTGTTCTTATTAATTTCACTGTTCTGCATCTAAAACAATGATGATATCGGGATATGAACCAGTAGGAGAAATACGGTAATCCCATATTGTCTTTTTAGGGTGATTTACATTAATTGAAACACATATTCTTTTCGGAAAATAATGAGATTGAAGTGAGCTTCAACAGCGTAGTGTTTTCTTATGCGTCCCATCAATACTTAATTAAGAAATCCGCTGAGCTGGATTGCATTTTTTGAAAAGTTAACAATAATCTACACTATCAGTTATTAAGTCCACATGGATTTCCATTTCTGTTAAGGTTTTGTATGAGTTTGTGATCGACCTGTTTGAATCAATCTAATCTTTGCTTTGGGAGATTCTCTTACATGTAGACCAAAGGCAACCCTTCTCAAAACATCACATGCGACCACTATGTAAAACAGTCAAATACTACAAGACATGGCAACATGAAAAAGTCCGATATTATGCATGACATGAGATGAGGACATCCAGTGGCACTATTCGATAGATGGCAAAGCATCATTTTGTCTAGTTGTCCTATATAACATATAACTGAATATAAGGTCATGAAAGAGTCATCAAAAACATCATAACATGATGACCCTATATTCGGTGATACGTATGATCAAATATGTCAAGGTAATCGCAGACAGTCATATTCGAAGAGAACATGGACTTTTGGAATAAAGTATTTCTTCAATTAACAACATGGATTGATAATGCGAGGATGTTTTATATCCTAGAGAATGATGAAATAAACTGAAGATGTGAGTCAATCTGCTGAGAATCGGTCCTATTGAAAAACACCATGGAATAATGATGTAAAGTAATCTCATTTCAAATACATCAGCTGTTTACTCAAACGAATATGATATCTAGAGAAGAAGAGATGCATACGCAATTCATTACAATTCAAAGGGAAATATGACGTCAAGGAAAAGCATCATTTCAGTGCGATCCCGAAAATGGGGGTCTGCAACTACAATCAACTTTCCTCATGGGGGTGGGTAAACCGTTTATGATCTTTTCAGAAGTGTGTGATACACACTATTGTGCTTCGAACGTTTACTTCTTGTCTAAGTGCCCTCACGACTATATATAAAAAAAATATATTGCAGTGTTTATTATTCAATTAAAGTTTCAAACTGTTACATGAGTATCTTATTTGGATGATATATACGTGAGGTTACACCATTTCTATGACCGTATCAATTTGTTCATAACTTTAAGCATTTTATATAACATTGCCCTTTCTTCTCTTTTTTAATTGAAAAAACCCAGAAGACATTTTTTTTAATTAACAAACTTCGCCAGTGTTGGCGGTTTTACAACTTGCTGGGTTACACAGCTCCATCATTACGGTATACATTATAAGTGGCAATGTGTGCTATAAGCCTCATTGTATTGGCATGTTGAACAACGCGTACACCACCAGAAATGTTATATCACTTAATACATACACTAAGGAAATATCATACTATCAAATAGGGAGTATACAGTTCAGGTCATTATTACCGAATAACCGTATTCTGTGTATAAATATCTTAGCGTGGAAAATAGACTACCAAATGGTTATTCTCTATCAGTTACAAAAAACACATCCTCATGCCATATGGAGGCTAACAATTTTTTTTTGCGGACAAGCATTATTTAAGTTCTTTTTAATTGACCTTGGTATCCTAACAAGCTTTGGCTTTTATTTCTTGAAATCGAATACATGATTCGTTCTTCCAATCAAGACAGCGGCTGGGTTGGTGTAAGGACTAGTAGCTGATGACGGCTTGTGCTATATATACAGGACTAGAATGATAAGAACCAGGGAATTCTTGTTCAAAGTAAAATCTATCTAAGAATATGGTATTAAAACAAAACAATGCTGATTTATTGTATGTAATCAATCAATGTTTTAGAAAGGTTTTATCATAAAACAATTGGTGATAGGATGTTGCACCAAGCTACATCCCCTCATGTGGTTCTGAACAGAGTTACATGATTTCAGAAACGGATATTTATCTCACCCCAGATATTTTTTCTCCATAGACTTATCATTGGAAACTCGTATCGAACACCCATTCGATATTTAGGAAAAATATCCAATGGGGGATAATGTCACAAATGTTAGCCCATTAGTCAATATTAAGGATGAGATAAATTCAGAAACCCATTCAAGTTTAGGGTCAGAGCTCGATCCCATCTCATTTGAATCACATAGCAATTGCTACGTGATTCAAACTCGATGGGATACGAGCTCAGACCCTAAACTTTCATGGGTTTCCTCTATAATATCGCACTCCCTCATCAGATGTCTGCATCGTTCTCAATGGCCAGCGCTCCCTCATCATCAAGAAACAAGTCCGCAAGGTCATATCGTGAGACTTATCATACACAGAGAAACTGACATGGAAATCGGATTCAGGGGCTGAAGCATAGAGATGCTGTAAAGGAATTCGAATACTGACCATATAATAATTTCTAATCCCGAGCAGGGGATAGTGCGCTCGAAATATTATTCAGGAAACCTTTGTGTCCCAGGTCATTGTTTAATTGTTGCTCATTTGCCCTTACAGGTATACATCAGGTCGCGCATTGCTCTGCAAACAAAACCAGTGCCTTGTGAACCCTGGCTTGACATCGCCAGGTTTTATTAGGAAATAATTGGACGGGCAGTCCTGAAGACTGTTTAAATGATTTCTTTATTTGAAAGGCCACAAAACCTGAAGAAATTCAAAACCATCATTGAGTCTGTTCCCTTATTACTGTCTCAATAAAAGAAAGCATTCATTTTTAAGCTATTTTTTTTATATCATATCAAATGGAGAGAAAAGGAGGGCATAGGAAAATGTTTCTCTTCGTGAAAGCCTTTGAGGCTTGTGCACGTTTTGCGGCACCAAGTCCGGTTTCCAGATCCGTTCAGTCCCCTCGAGGTTTTTAATAACTGGGGGCTGGTTGATATCCAAGGGGGCTCCGCCAGAATTTCCCAGAGTTTCACCGATCCAAAGCCCCTATATCCTTTTTTGTTTTACGAAGTTCTTCCTTTACCATTATTCAAACCTTCCCCCTGAGAGCCGAGTATGAGACAAAGAGAGGCGATGGCGAAAGTGGAAACGAAAGGAATTGTATCAAGTCACTACAAAATGGCCCATGCCCAATGAGACTGTTTGGATGAATATTGATCTTGATAGCATAAACCTTTTACTTCATGACTATTCAAAATATGAACTGCCAAAAACAGTTGTGGAAAGTGTAGAAAATTCAGAAAATGTCCAAAGATCTTGCACGATGAACTTGGTTCTCGACAAGTACAGTGGCCCATTGTCCAATGAGAGTCATAAAAAATTAGCTAGCAGGCAACAAAAATATATAGAAAAATGAGCTTGGATAAATTGAATCTGTTCAGAAGTGAAGATACGTGAATGTTTGAATGAATATTGATCTTGATTTCTAGGATTATCTTCAAAACGGGGAATAGAGGGACAATGAAACGCTCACTCTCGATTATGACAGTGTTTTAAGGTTGTTGGAGTACTGTGCTAGTAACACCCAGAAAAACCTGAAATATTATGAATTCACTTTAATGAGAAAGTGTTATGGAACTTGCAAACCGCAATTGAATTGAAATATCATATGAATATAGAATCAGTCCAAATACTTCCAAATATATCTTGAAAACACGGAAGTATGGAAGTAATTGCCTAGTATGTATATATCATTGTGTTTTTCACTTGTTTAATAATTATGCGAAGCCTAACTCGCTCTCTCAATATCATCTATTATTTTCCCATATTTGGAGCTTCAACCTTGTTCTCAATCAGAGTTTCTGGGCGTGCAATTGTTTGTCTTTTGAAAACAAAGGAAATAGCACAGTGTGAAAATCCACCTCAAACCAAGCATCTGCTCAGTGTCGACATTGGGACGTTTTTCCAAGCTTGCAGCTGATTTTAACACTGGAGCAGACTTTGTTAACAGTATAACTAGTCAAGATCAATAACATTTAATCCAAGTTGTGCAAACAGTTCATCACAATTCAGTTTGCTATCACTGAAAATCTACCGAGACATTTGCAATGAAATTGTTTAATTCCAATTAATGGACAAGTTGCTTTAGCGGCAACTACTGGGCGAGTTACCTGTCCCAACGTGGAGGCTTTTCTTCAACATGATAATTTTTTTACAATTTGTTTTCTTACAATTCTTTCATTTATAGAAAGTGGCATTTTGGGGGTATTTTGTATGAAGTGGGTTCTGCAGTAAAAAAACCCAGCACAACAGGAAAAGCAGTTGGTATCATAATATGAAGACAAGGAACTGTGGGGGATAGAAGATAGAATGTCCAATGTTCATTTTTACGCGTAAACATACAACCCAAGGCAAACAGTTGGGGAAAGTGTAGAAAATTCAGAAGATCTTGGACGATGAACAGACTGTCTCCACCGAGCGCGAGTCGAAACCAATCACATTTCTAGAATGATATCACAATCGAGAAAACTGCTACGTGAGAGGCCATTACTAGGACCTTGTGTCCTTGACAGATCTTGCCCAGACACAAAACGCAGGTCAAGACCAGAGCGAAGGCTGAGAGCCTGTAGAAATGGTGTGCGGGGTCTAAAGCACCCATCTCATAAGATCTCACACACTCTAAGTCGTATTCTGTACAAGGTTCTCACTGTGCTCTATGGGAGAAGAATTTTTAACGAACTAGGCTTAGAGCCTTGAGAATCCACTGGCACACATTATTCCCGCTAGGTGGCATCATTATCATAGGAATCTTTGGGTTGCATTGATGTGCGTCTTTAGCAGTGGATTCACAAGGCTCTAAGCCTAGTTCGTTAACTCAATCCTTACGAACGAATTTTGTGCTGCATCGGGTAGGCGGCGATGCCAGCTCACGTGCATTGGCAGTAAGGGCGAGCACCAAATTTCAAAAATGGTGTCACGTGATGTGATTTTTGTCACTATGGCAACCATTTATTCTTTTTTTCAATAATTATGTTGTTCATATCTAAATACATATTTTGTGTAAAAATGATGTTATAGTATTGAGTATTTTATGAATAATGGGCCTAAATTGTTAAATGTCAAATGATGCCATTTGGCCTCATTCGCCCGTGGCTGGGGAATGTCATATGGCATCATTCGCCCATGGCTGGGGAATGCCATAGTGGCATCATTAGTAAGGAAAGGGTTAAGAATCCTTATGCAGTTAGAGTACAGAATACGATTTAGAGAGTGTGAGATCTTATGAGAGGGGTGCACCAAAGGTAGGACGGAATTCTGTCTGATTTAGGTTGGGTCATGCAGTCCTATAATTGCATAGCCATTACCACCCAGTGTGGCCTTCACCCCTACTGTAGAGGCGTAACTAGGTGACATATTCAGTGGGACAGGCCTTACAGGCAGGGGCAGCAACCTTGACATTGTGTTTAATATAACAATGTATCTAGCCTTGAAATCTTAATATATCAGAACCAGGAGGTATGCTTTTAAACCTACAAGCAGACTAATACCTGGGTTCTTTTTGGTCTGACGAGAAGTGTATGGTCTCAGGATATATAGCAATTAAACAGGCAAACCTATATGCAGTACCTCTGTATGGATTTCATCTGTAAGGGCCAACACAGCCAAGGATTCCCCTACCACCCACTTGAAATAAGCTGCCACATCCAGCTGCAGACTGAAGCTCTCTGAACCCCAAGAACTACAAACACTAATAAGACATTTATTACAACCACACACCCAGTGGTATGGGTGGGTGGCTTGCACGTTGACAGGAAACAAAATTAACACTCATACACAGTTATTCCACCCCTAACCCCAATCCAGCCCAGTATTCTCCCCCACAGCGACCGTATTCCTACATCAGACTTGTCATAGCTTGTTCTGCCTTCTAGCCGCTCCACACTTTTGTAATATGATAGTACGAGAGGTGGTGGTGATTGAGTCTTGGCCCTATGTGCAAAAAAATGGCCAAGTCTCTTGAGTCACTGCAGGCGATATACAACTACATCTTGGGTGATAAGGCCTGGCTCTCCACCCACGCTGGGAACCTGTCTGTTTTCTCATTGCCTCAGGTCCTGAAAGGCGCGTCTTGCCAGGCGGACCACGTCACTTGTCGGGCTCAGCCTGTCTCAGAGGATATACTTGCTGCCATCTGCCTGCAGTTATTGCATCTTACAATTGGTCCCCTGATTGAGGCAGCCAAACGTGTAGTCTTTTCCTTGCTGCTCAGGGCCACTAATCTTCTCGCCTCACCTTTCACGTCTTGTCCAGCTCCTTACACTCTCACCAGGGGAAATGTGCAAATTCGTCAAGATGACCGTATTTTGTTAATTCCTTCCACAAAGAACACCAAGTCGGGTGCTATGCCTGTGCCCATCACTTTGTCCGCTAATGCCTCTCTGGCATCATGTCCAGTGCGGGCATGGGGGTCTAAGTGGGGGTCAACGAATGAGCGACATAAGGATTCACAGGTCATCGATTGTACCCTGGTTCAATTAGCCGGTGAGGCAAATATTCATCAGGTGGTGCGGAATTGATTAATATCGGGACAAAAAACAACAACATCGACCTGAAATGTTTATCTACGTTTCCACCTGACGATACGCCCTAAAAGTTGCAAATTGTCGGAGGGTAGTGCCAGAAACTAGAACCGATGGCAAGAATAGTGAGGAAACGCCACATTAGGCATGACAGGAGTCATCATTCCATCAAAAAGGGCATCCCCCGAGACCTCTTTCCTCGCCAGGGCACGTGGCTGTCTCCTTCCTCCATGACCCTGTACCTTCCTTAATATCAGAACTCCCAGTTTGCCAATCTTATTCTTGTACTACTGTTCAACGATGTCAACATTGTTTGCAGGATAAACAGGCTGTTGATCACAGTTATTTTCCCTTTAAGAGATATATTTCTATTACTCCAATCAATATAAATGGCACAAATTTGGCTAGTTTCTTTTTGAAATTCTTTTCAAAATCAAAGGTGACAGACTGTGTTGATAATATATGAATGCAGAGCACCTAATAAGTTTAGATGTTTAAAGGTCTATGCCCTGATCAAGACCATGGGCAAAAGAGCCGAGAGGCACCAGATGTGACTTCTCATAGCTGACTTAAAGCTGAAATACGGGAACTAATCTTAATGATAATCTCAAAAAATATAACGCCGCCCTCTCACTGTGTGAGAGGGCGGCCTGTGTGTTGTGCACCTGCCCCTGACCGCTCACGCAGTCCCCACGTCGCAGTCTGTGCTCTGTGGGGGTATATAGGAGCCACACTCAGGGGCATGGTGGTCAGTCTACAGGGTGGGAGCTACAGGTGAAGTATGGAGGGTAGATCTTATATTACATGAATCCCTACAGAGTGCAGTTATTACACAGATACACAGACAAAGATACATGGATACACATACAGATATAGAGAGACACATGATACACAGAGTTATATAGATAACTTCCCTCCCTCCATACAGGAACAGGGCCGGGTACACTGGCTACATGTTTACAAATAACCCTTACAGGACCAGTCCAGCCTTGACCCCCATGTCATGGTTCACTGCCCTGCTAACTTTCTCTCACCTGGCCTTGCATATTCATTACAAAATGTGCAAAATACAGTGAGATTATCCTGAGTAAATATAGATACACAGATACAGGTACACAGATATACATAGATATTGAGCATATATTGTATTAGTTACCATATGTTCTGGTTGTGGTCATTGTACTGCCTATAGTGCTTGTCATGGTCGGTAATCACGGCTGTGTGTACACTGCTGAGTGTCAGGCATGACTGACTGCCCTCAGCTCTCTAGCTGTAGGTTTTATAGCTCTAGTCTGACAGTCGGCGCAGGTAACGATGCCCTAACAATACTCCCATGCTTTAGCATTGGAGCAGAGCTCCTATAGATGACCATTGCCTCAAAGTTGTCCAGGGTACATGTACACAAGGCCTGACAGCACCCCACGCTACTCCCAGTGAATAAATGCCCTAGATGGTCCCGTTCTGCACATGCTCAGCCATGTGGAGGGCGGGGCCTATTCTTTTGAATTAATTAACAGAGATTAATTGCTTTATATAAGCTTTAAAGACCCGCGTATCCTCAAAACAGGTCAAGAAGGTCTAGTAGAAAGTTTAAAGATTGTGGTTCTTTCAAAAACAAAGTAATATCAAAGCAAACATATAATTTTCCTCCTGGATTTTCATTTCTCTGATATCCGTGCTGACTGTAACAGCTATGGCTAGTAATTCTATTACGAGAACAAATGGAAGGGGGAAATACAATATCCTTGTCTGGTTCCTCGCTCGGGGGCATACCAGCCTGATTAAATGTGTACCATTATTGGTAGTGCAAGGTTCTAAACCAGGCTAAATTAAACGTATCCATTGTACATAGTTCTCACCAAAACCATACAGTTAGAGGCATTTCTAGGTAGAAGACCATTGCACAGAATCAAAAGTCTTATGGAAATCAAGTGAGGCTATGAGACCATCCAGATCGTGCGTTTTGATGTGATCTATAATATATTACGAACCGTTCTTATATTTGTATCAATTAATCTCTATGTGCTGAAGCCTGACTGATATACAAAGATTAAAATGTTAAATTCTAGCAGCGACAACGGAAGAGCATATATGGGGACTCAGTAAACCCCGACCCATGATACAAAACTTGTCAGATACCATAACTGTGTTATATGGATTCGGATTCATGGTATACGACTTTCAAAACCATGGTATAAGGGAAAATAGTCGAAAGGTGCTATAGAACAAAAATATAACCCTACTGTTATACCATTTTATATGTCATTTACTGGGTTTAAACTTTTTAAAGAGACAGGTAATAAATGCAAGAAACGATGGTTTTATGGACAGGCAGCTCTGTAAACCGCTCGAGGTTGAAGTCGTAATACACTCGCTAGCACTCGTCTATTATTACGCGTCAACCACGCGTGACATGGTTTATTGCACCTTATCCACAAAACCATCGATTATTGTCTATGTACATACGGCCCGTCGCAGTCACAATCTGGGTGATAGTGTGCCCGGCAAATATTCAGAATACCTCCTTGTCGCTATCGCTCCTGTTATTGCTATTTGTCCTTTTCAATGAAACCTATAAGGCGTTAAATCAAATATACCTCCTTAAATATAAGATTAGCTGTAGTAGCCCATACGCCCCCTTCTCTAGCCTAACTCAGCTGTAGTACCCATGCCCCCATCTTCTCTACATTGCAATACCTGTAGTACCACATACACCATTTCCTCTGCCGTATAGATACACAAATTAACGCCTGGGGGGGGGGGGGGGGGGGTCACACTTGGTGTGGCGGTGGCAGTGGCAGTGGCGGCGGCAGCGATTATGTGACGGCCGTTTCGTGTACAGAGGACTGTGGGGGAAGCTTTGAAAAATAATCTATGTATATCTGTAAGTATGGTAGATTGCCCACCACTTTTTTCTTCCCTGTCTTTCAACTTAAGAGGTTGGTATGCTTAAACCCAGGTTGGGACCAAGAATTCTCACTCTCAGACCAATTTCTTTTTCTGTGTGGGTTCTGGGAGCAGAAATACTTATCAAGAAGTATCTACGGTTCAAATTGATAGTTAAGTCTACCTTTATGGTTATCTTATTCAAAATACACACAAATGGAAATTAGAATATGTGAAAATTGCTTTAAGAATGAGAAATATCACATTCATCAGGCATAGGTTCAGGTCACACAAAATATCTGCTGGGAGGGCAACAGACACCTACAGGTAGTGGGCTAAGGTACCACAGATTTAGCCCAACCAGAGCTAGCGTATACGTCATGTAGCTCTGGTGGCCAGTGTACATGTATAGGTGATCTGTTTGCATGCACATATATGTTGACGTATGTCGCTACTCATATATGTTTCAGCATGGCGACCATTACAGGCATTACGTGCGTGTAAACAAATGTCGTTTACATTGTATAGGTGGGGACCAACATGCACAGAATCGTACGAAAACATTATAAAACACAGCCAATACGAGCCTTTACAACATACTGGAATGCAAAGTAAACCCAATTTTTTGTCCGGTGCAAGTTAGTCGGTGGTGACCTTATTGAGTAATTTCCACCAAATTAATCGGAGACCATTTTTAAGGTTGTTTCCACTCACTGATCTAGCTTCTGTGTATACACAATATTATCGGTGGTTCTCAAATGAAGATCGGTTCTGAATAATCGGTCAGTGGAGGAAGGCTTTTTACCCACATTTATAATGTCCTCTATGTGCTTACTGCATCCCAACAAGATCAAGACTTATCAATGACCTCCTAGAGCTCAGACTACGCTATCCTTTTGATAAATCAGAGATGCTCAGAGTACTCACTTAATTTCTGCTACTACCTATTCACTCAGCTTTTTTTTCTCTCTTGAAATCCCAATAGTTATATTGAGTCTTTATTTTTGCTTGGTTACACTAGACAGATGGCGGAGCAGTGTTTCATAAAGCTACCATAAATCTGGCCGTCTCTATGGTTACTCTATGAGCGGGGATTATATCAACACGATAAAGCTGCACGGGCCGAGAACAGGTCAAATGGTCGGCGGAGCAGCTCACACTGGGCCACAAGCAAACAACAGACGAGACACCTGCTCATATTGCTCATATTCTGTCTCAGGGAAATTTGAACATCCAGGCCTAGGGCTGCTGGGATCAAAGAGGCCATTCACAGTGAGCTGTGCGTACTCGGTGGGAGGATGCGGTAGGGGAAGAGGTTTCTCATGGCTATAGCACTCTTTTTTGTAGGTTTTAATATGGAAGGATGCGGACTGTGAGACAAGGAGGGATTTGGGAGGGAATGTCATTTTTTGTTTTATTGTACTAAAGAAACAAGTATATTCATGGCCTCTGCAGAGCAGGTATTCTGTCCAATCGATTAAACATCGTCATTCTCTTGGACAGTAACAAAACATTGTCATTATAGTACACAAGTAAGTATAGTATATATACAAGTAAATGGATGAAGTGGATGAATTGAAGGATATTTCAATACTCAATACAACACTATCTGTTTTTTGTTCAATAATGAGCTTTGCTCTATTTATTGAACTGAAAGAGTTACAGTAAGTTTGGGTAGAAAATACATGTGAACTTTCCATCGGCGTTTAATGTACTATCCAAAGGGCTACAAGTGATAACCCCAACGAAGAACAATGTCTGAAATCGAAGATTGTACATAGGAAACTCTGAAAAATTGTATCTACTTATACTATCTGTTGGTATAAGTTGCCATTTTGTAGCCGGGTGACTAGACCAAGCCTTGTATCTTTTCTTTCAGTTCTGACCTTCAGTTATCGCCTTCCATCTGAAACATGGTCTCCGGAAATGGTTGCCATTATGCTGTAAATTGAGAGGCTCCATTCCTGCTCATGAATTCTCTTAGCAATGTGCTAAAAACGATAATCTATATCTCAGTTCGTTTGATTTGAAAGCAAAGGAATGGCGGACGCATCACTTTGCGGAAGAAAGTATTGCGGCAGTGAAGGAAACAAAATAAGCTTGACGTGGGCTTTTAACCAGCCTAACTGAGGATTTGGTTGACAGGAAGGATGTCTCCTTCCTGGATTGGGCTGCTGGTGCTGCAGCTGGTATTTAAAGTTTTGATCCCTTCTACAAGTAACAAACTGAAGTGTCTGCCGACAGAACTCCGAACGTGAGGCACTGTTAAACCATAAATAGCCGAGGTAGAAAGAACAAAAAACAATGATTAAAAACTAGAAAAAGAAAAAACCCAATAAAATAAACAAATATAATGAAAGAAATATAAAATACAAGGAAGCCCCTGAAAAGTGTATGTTGCTATCAACCGTGAATTTCGCAGCGAACTGTAAACATTGAAGCTTATTTCGCCCTCTCTCAGCTCGCACTCTGTAAGCAGTGAAGCTTATTTCCTCCAATCCGGCATAGTCTTCACAAAAGGTGGAGCCTACTTTCCCATCTCCCATCACACTCTCTGTGAGCGACGAAAATAATTTCCCTATGTTCCAAAGCCTGGCCTATAGGCACAGGTTCTTTCATGTCGATACATCTCATCTGATCATCCCATATCATTTGGCCTTTTTCAAATATACCCCTGGCAGTTGCTACACGAACCTTATAATGATTAAGGATGAAATATGAGATGGGAGATCACTGTTCCGTACGCATTAACTAAAACATTAGTTGTTAAGCCAAATTGAATTAATTATTTTCTATCAATTTGGGATATATAGTAAATATAGAGCAACCTACCATGCATGCTTGTACAAGCCACAAAACTCGATGATAATTTACGGTTTCTACGGAACTCGGCATAGACGCCTCGATCCGTACGAACCGTTAATTATCATCTCGTTTTGTAGCCTGTACAGCATGGTCAGGACATTCTATATAAGTAATAACGCTAGACGGGAAAAGCACTCCATAAAGCTTTGTACGGGTCTCCTAAAAGGTCGATGTTGGCATACTGCTTGCTTTGAATGGTATACTGCTCGATTGAAAGACTACTCACGGTCAGGCCAGCCGCTCGTACATAGCTCGGCCTAATTGGCCTCATTGTGTACGAAGGCTGGCAAACCTTGCGCACGGCTATCATATAGGCGTGGTCACATAGTAACCCTATAGTATCATATACATACTACCCGCACATACTACCCGCTGCTACCCTTGACGTATATTTGGAGTATATATAACGTATCTCGTGCGTATGTTTTATGTTCTACCGTGTGTAGAATTTCGCCAAATGTAGGTATGAAATAATATGAAAACAGACCAACTCTCTTTGTATGTCGAAAGAATTGGTAAAAATCGGCATAAATCCGATAAATAATGTTATATTAAAACATGGTTATGACGCCAATACGTATTAATATACCTTAGATTGGTTATAATTCGCCGAAACTCACCGAAACTTGACTCTGTTGACACTGTCACTCCCAACCAGCGCGGGAAGTACATTACAAGACTAATCGGAAGTCACATACACTCTCCAAGCAGAGGTTAGGATTGGTCAAGCTTGCCTATTGCCACAGAGACTACGATTTGGAGAGTGACGCTGATTTTCATATTTCGCGCATGGGCAACGGTCACATCTGGCCCTGCTTGTTACCATGGGGCCTTGGTTTGTAGTGTCTCACTTCGGGAGTTTCAAGGCATCTGACATGCCCCCTGTAATCAGAAGATGTTATTTTTCAAAGCATGCACTATGTTTTTCAAAGCATTGTACAAAAAAGAGATTTGATGTCAATAAAGAGGCCATATGTCTGTGCGTAGGTAGAATTCTATGGTCCAGATAGCTATAGGATCCTGGGATCTGAATTTGAAGATATCTTTCACAATGAGTGGGACTGTTCTGGATACTGATGACCAGAACACCATTCCTCTCCATTCTATGATAGATTTAGTGTTGTTATTGTTTGTTTTGGATCGGCTTGTGTTGATCGCCTATTAATGAGTCTCCCGATGTAGTGAAATGACGAAGGAGTTTTCATATATTTATCACCCTATGATTTGCCTGTCTTGTTCACTAGTTCAGAATATCAATATATCATCTAGTTATCATGTTTCGTGGCATATTTCAAATTTTATCTTGAAGATTTCTCCAGTTTCACTGATGTTGATGTTCCTGCTTCAACAAGTGTGGTGCTGCAGAATGACACTTCTTGTTGCCCTAGTTCTCCTTCCTGTAACTTGTAAGCTCACGAGATCGAAATTGTTATAGCTCGTTTAATATTTCAACCTGAAACAGATTTTTCCTGCCTATGAAAGACTAATCATAATCTCTATATGTTGTCAACTTATTCATATAAAAAAGCTCTACATCTAGTTCCAGTCTTGGATTCACCACAAAAGTGTATGGACATGGACTGTTATTGTTTTTTTAACAAGTGGTTAAATGAATTATCAAACCAGATGTTGGACCCCCTTCACGTCCAACCTCGTCGAGCGCCAGAGAGACACTGACCAAACTATATCTTGTCGAGCTTTTCAACCTGAGACAAATCATTCCTGTCTGTGAGACCTATATCTATCATGTAGAACCAGTCTCTGTATGGATACGAACTGTAATTTTTGTTATAGCTACCCTACTGTATCAACCTGAAACAAAGTAATCCTGGATGATCTATAGGCTATCACATATATATTCTGTGAAATGTTATCGTCGTTAAATTGAATATTAGATCAGATCTTAGCCTTCAAGGTCCGGCCATGTCGAGTGCAAGACAGACGCTGAGCTACTGTATAATATTTCAACCACTAATTCCTAACTGGCTGTGTAACTTCATAAATGCCACGTAGTTCCAGTCCAAGATTCAACACCATAGCTCATCTACTATATGAACCCAAAACAAAGTAGTCCTGGATGATCTATCGACCATTACGATTATTCACATGTTTATTTTGCGAAAATATATTGACGTGAAGTAGTTAAATATGATATTATATGAGAGATTAGCCCCAATGTCCGACCATGTTGAATGCCAGGCAGACACTGACCAATAATTAGAGATGGAACTAGGCTGAGCTCTAAAATCATGAAAAAACAAAAGCCTAGGACAGGTATATAAACAGAGAGGTATAGAAACAGCCCATTCTATACAGGTATGCTGCTCTAGAATAGTATCCAAGCAACCACCCAAAAATGCAAAACAGAGATAACTTTAAAACTATAGGTAAAAAGCTGTTATTACTGCCAGAAGTAGCTGGTAAAATACACACTTAACAAATGCAATAGTGACTCAGACGACCATTCATCTCCAATTGATATCGAGTCAAATGACCGATCTACAATTACATATACATTAGCATCCGCCCTCTCCAATATGAGCGTGGAATATAAATCTAATGGTGTATATTGTAACGTATGTATTGTAATGTTTTTAGAAAACTTTGGTTACAGGTGTATCTTGTCCTGTACTGTCCTGTCTAGTTTAGTTATGTCTTTTCTATCTACCTTGTGTTTGAATTGTACTTCTTCCTCATGAATTATATAAATCGTTGCTAAGCAATACCTGTATGCTAACCTTTTCTTTACAGCCTCAGATTATGATATGTGTGTATAAATAGCCACAAATTATGAACATTACACAGAGTCATATTTGACCTGTGTGGACTTATACACTATTGTAACAAAGGAAGAACTGTGGCTAACTCTGATTAGATATTTGTGACCATTTATTCAATTAGTATCAGAAGTGGTATACAGTGGGACTGAACGTCCAGGTTTGGCGTGGGGGGAACAAGCTGCCCTCTGAGTCCTCTAACAGAGTGGTAGGAAAATGCAGGATACAGGCCAACACCTGGTATTTCTGTTACCAGCCAGCAACCCTCTGCTCGCTCTGCTCACTGCACAGGGTCTTTACCCTGTCCAGTGGAGGGTGGGCGCTGCTCTGGCTCCCTCCTATTGGCTGGTCACACACCATGCCCAGTGCACACAACAGGATCTCTTAAGGGGTCAACACATCAGATCTCTTAAAAGTGTATCACACTCAAAACATATAACAAGCTTATATTGATAAAATACAGTAGGGCTTGCTACATAATATTACATACACCCCCTCTAATCTATAAACCTTTCCTTATAAAAGTTTATCAACAAAATTAAAAGGTGAATATTTGACAAGGCACTCATAGAAAAACCTTTAAGATGTGTCAATATTCCTAATTCAGCAGTTCTATACTGTCTCCCTAGAAAACCAGGGAGATGAGAGATGACAAAAAACTGGACCTACTTAAGCGCACCGCTCCCACTGCTTAAAAAAGAAATCATGTTACATAGGTAAATCAACGAATAATTCATGTCACTTAGAATTTTTCGGCGGCCATATTGGTTGGCCATCTTGGATTTCTCGAAACGCCCAAAGTTCATATTGTTGCACCCGTCAGAATTTCAATTGGTAGGTCTTAATTACCAAATATCTGCGCTAAAGTGATAAAAATGGTCATTCTTTGCAGGGTGGCCCACATTATGTGTTCTCGACCAACAGAGTAAACTGGAAGTTTCAGATTGTTCTTATTATGCCTGGAAGCAACACACGGTGGCACAATAAGGAGAAAAATAATTAGATTGGGTTACATCTTAATAGCTTCATTTCGTATTGGAAGGCGTAAAGTTTCAGATGGTGTCAGGCTGTTCCACTAGGAATACGGGAATGAAGCCCTCTGGGAATTCTACTGAGTTGCTCCGGCATACATAACTTGCGCACTCATGCTGCCGAGGTCTCAGTAGTAACAAAGACCATCTGAGATTCAATTTGCCCGACCATAACCATGCACCACTCCTACAGTAACCTGACGCCACCGTCAGCTCCGCGAGATATTGCCACCAGCAAAATAAGGTCGCTATGACGACGTAATAGTGATAATTTGTCCACCGATGATGATGGATGATGATGATGATATAGGCATCTTGTCCTCCCATATTCTGGATTCTGGACACACGAGAAAGAAATTACGTCATACATTATGTGGGTTTTTGATTTACTCATCTGCATAAATACTCATTCGGTTGATGTTCAAAATAATCACAATTTGATGTCATAGCAGGTTAGCGCTCTTTTTAAAAATTTTATTCTGGAACATTTAACTATATGGATAAGATATCTGGGTACTGATAAAAGTATTATCTAACAAGTTTCACCAACGGTTGGTCATGGCAGGGGTAAAGATTGAGTGTGTACACAGTATTTGGTGAATTAGTTCTACCTAATTCCGGCGACAGTTTATGTTGCTCGATAAATATTTATACAATTCAGTAAAAAGTGATACAGAGATATATTTGACCTATTTGTCACCAAGGCTTGCAAATGTAAACATCAAGCAATGGGGCTTTAACAAAAGCAACCTTGATAATTGCCACCGCATAATGCCCTATCAGATCAAATACTCTGAGGTTGTCATTGGCCCATTATATCCTCATCAAGTATAAATGTGATCAGTAATACAGGAATATGAATCTCCAGTACCTTCTGTCATAAAGGTGTGCTGAATTATGACGGGATGGGACAGATCCATGCGATCCTATTTGTTTGTCCATTATCACGAAGGGCTGTGGTTGACGGCCGAGAACTTCAGTGTTCAACTGATATTTTCACATAAGACCAGTTTGCACCAACCTATTTTTAGCTCCAAATGACATTGTAGGCCACCGGTGACCGACTTTAAATCATTTCTGCCTCAGGAATCCGCAGGTAGGAACAAAATACATAAGCATGGGAAATCCTCTATATACGCACAGTGAGGTTTTATAGAACCTAAGACAGTTCTATACTTGAGACACTTTTAGCGGCGATCGTCTGTGGCGCACTACGACACTGTCTATAGGATGCTGGCCATCTTTTGTTGTCTAAAAAGGTCGTAGACGGCTGTGCGATCGTAGGCCTGCGACACTCACAAATGTCCTGACTAAAAAACAGGGCCCAGACCTATAGAAATTCCATACATGACATCATAGTTCAATAATCACATGGGCTTTGATTCTAGTTTCACTATAAAGTAAACTCAAGTGTCTGCTGCATCCAGGGTAGGTAGATTACGTGCTATGAAGGTCATATATTTTTTGCACCAGGTAAAAGTGGATTCATAGTTTTCACAGGGATACCTGGGGTATTTCTTATGAAATTCTTTTACAGGGCGTTGTGTTTTAAACATGAATCTATAGCCCGATCTCGGCAGTCATACCTACAAAGATCCAGTTCTTGCCCCCGACACTGTATAGTTTTAACAGACGTCATAGTATGTAGCTCTTTGACAGTGTACACTATATCAAAATCCATGAGATAAATCCTAAAAGCACGGTTTGGTAGCTGCTGCATCTTATTTAGCCAGACCCTGGCTGAGTAGTCCAAAATAGATGGAATCGTTTGTTTATAAAGTTTAACTGCAACTGCTTTGGGCACCAGGGACCTGTTTCATTAGTCTCGTGACGTTAAGCCTAGACAGACATCGGCACCAACAGTGCAAGCAACAGCGGAAAAAGACTAGCAAATATCAGAAGATCGAAGTGGCCAATCTTCTTCATATTTCGAACGATTATAGATTATATTATCCCCTACTCATGTTCGAGTGTCATCGCTTAATTCCTATGAGAAGTGACTGAAACTCTGTGTGTCATCGACTGCAATCTTGTGATCTGTCCGTATGGTGTCATAGACGCCATCTAGACATGTCACAAAACTACTGAAACAGGTGCCAGGTCTCTTAGGCATCTAATTATAAACAATCTCCATAATCTTTTAGGCATCGATTGCGACTGTATTTCAAAACTTAAACGAGCCTCTAGCTCAATTCCTAGATAGGGATTCGAGCCAACAGAGTCTGATTCAAACCTATAAAAATCGGGACTGTCTGGGCACTATCAGCTTTAGAAGAGATTCCTTACCAACATATTTTAGTCTTTTTAGAATCTCTGGCTAGACAATTACTGTCACACCAACCCTTGAAAATGCCCAAATTCCTCTGTAACCTAGCGTTGGGGATTCTGGCATTTTGCGCCACCTGACGACTTTCAGTAGTAAAAAGCTAGAAATCGTAAACGCCAAACACGTGGCGACTGCAGATCGTCTGATTATGTCAGATCACACAACTCAGCACCACCTGACGATTATTTAGTTGTCTAGTGTAAACGCCGGGCGCCACCACCCTCTTACATGGTCCCAGGGACCTGTTTCAGTAGTTTCGTGACATGTCTAGATGGCGTCTGTGACACCATGCGGACAGATCACAAGATTGCAGTTGATGACACACTGAGTTTCACTCACTTCTCAGACACTTTAACATGAGTAGGGGATACATATAATCTATAATCGTTCCAAATATGAAGAAGATTGGCCACTGCAATCTTCTGATATTTGCTAGTCTTTTCCCACTGTTGCTTGCACTGTTGGTGCCGCTGTTCATGTCTGTCTAGGCCTAATGTCACGAGACTACTGAAACAGGTCCCTGATCTGTCTTACAGCATACTTTGTCTTCACCAATGATATGTGTCAATAGAACAAAAATATGTGTACAGAATTGCTCTACCTTGGTGTGAAATGTTGTAAAGTTCATGTCTTGGATAACAAAGCTGCTCTTCGGTGAGCCAGGCACCAGTTAAGGAGATGCCAAGCTTGGGTGGAAGCTTGGTTGGATCAGTCGGGCAAATACATGAAATGACTGTATAAACCCCCCCCCCCCCCAAAAAAAACACAATTTTCTAAACATCCTTCTTCAGAAAGAGCCCCCTGTACTCAAATGTAACCGACTGGAATGAGTTACCAAAAGAAATTAAGGATGGGAGCTTATACAATTTCAAAAAACACGTAAGACAAAAATTTTATGATTCATACGATTGAACTATGCTGTTTGGTTATCCTTAATCGAACAATCTAGTTGAATTGGGCGGTTGGAATCTTTCAACACTCACTACTCCATCTAGCTCATTATCCCATCATCACTTTGTATATAATTTTCAATGGTGAAGCTTATTTCACGCTCCAAGATTGACACTTGTTACGCAAAATTGACCTGAAAATCTGCCATGCAGAGGTCAATTATATGTACCACTTTACAGTACTTTCAAATAAAAAAAAACTAAAAAAATAACCAGGTGTACAGGAAAGAGTCTTCTTACACGGCCTGGTGCGTGCCGGGTCGGCCAGGTGCGGCAACCGGAACTGAGACTGATCCCAGATCCATTTGTCCCGAAGCTTCAAGTTATCTGCACCATTGCCCCAGATGCTTGGAACCAGGTGATTCCGGCAGAGTTGTATCCGCATACTGAAGTACCAAGTGCGTACTTCCCTGGTGGGCCTCCCGATGTGTTTTGCCTGCTGTTCTCACAGCAGGTCTTTGTGGGCAGTGTCCCGGAATGTAGTGGACCGCTTGGCATATAACTCAGGACTATGTCGAAAGAAGATGATTATTTCCTCCTTCTGCTGGTCACTGAATTTTGGTGACGGCCCTGTGAAACCAGCGATGTCGACTGCTGCCAGCAGGAGTGGAAGGTGTGGGGTCAGTATCTGGTCCTTGATCACTAGCAGTATTCTCCGGGGTGTGTGGAGCAGCATCTGGTGCAACTGGTGCTGCGTTTGGTTGGGCAGGCTTGCCAGGAGGCTTATCAGCAGGCATGCCAGCAGGCATATCATCAACAGCATGGTGGGCCCTTTGCTGTGTACAAATATTTGCCCCAAATATTTTTCAATTTCAATAAATTTTACCATCAGAAACTATAACCACACACTATTTTTGTATGACATGTCTAGCTTTGTCATTGGTTGCGGCGATTTGGATAACCATTTCACCTACGATACCCTACAATTATCACTAGCATAGGACACTTCAGATCACCCTACATGTCACACCCAATGATCATTGGCCGATCCTGTATGATCGTATGTCTATTGGACAGTGACGCCTCCAAGCGGTCACTCTCAACGATTATCATGACTGAATCCCCCCCTCCCCGGCAACAAAATACATTTTGCTATACTGAAGACTAGGTAATGATACACTATAGACTTGATAATCGACAGAATTTCATTGAAATCTAGTTGGGGTTTTCACCTCTCTGCCACTTTTAATATAGACTATCTCTTCCCTTTTCCCTATCTCTTCCCTTTTTTTAATGTCTTGCACACCCTCTTGTGTCTGATCGTGCAAGACCATTGAACTCTTTCTTATATTTTGTTTCCTTGAAGATGCCATGTGAACACTGGTTTGTTTTTGATTTAAGATCATGAACAGGTCTGACATTTGACTTGTCACATACAACAAGATTCATTTCTTCACTAGAACTTAAACCTAGAACTGGTTTTTGTAAATTCTGCCTTTATGTGAAACCAACAGTGAGACTCTACCATATGGCTTGTTTGTTTGACCAACCAATCAGTTCGATTCTCAGTGGAGACAGCTTCACACTGCTCCGGTTCTTATCATATATTGACTTTGGAAACATGTTGACCTCACTACCTTAAATGATACTTTGCTACCTTCAACAACCAATGGAACTCTCCGTTCCCCTCCCATGGAACCTGTGTGTCCAGCATTGCATACATGGTTTGCCACACATTTTACATTTTTGATGCTTCAAACTTCACAGTTTCAACATAGACGTAAGTCTCAGGTTCATCTTGGACTTAATCTACCCGGACATCATGTTGCAGGAAATTTGTCAGACTTGTGAACCAGATGGCTACTTCTGCCACATGGTTGCTAAATGTTTATGTTTAGATCACTCCTGTGACCATGGCTCTTATTTGCATCATTGTCTTGAGTGTGTGCAGAGTTGCTATGCCCATGACCACAGCTTGATCCATGACCCTTCCATGCCCTCATCTGTTCACAGCATCAACACTTGCTTCACTCGTCATTGTGGCATGGATTTCATCAGTATACATTATCTTTAGCGCCTTGTCTAGGGTGAGGTCATCCTCATCACTCAATTTATCCCTCAGTTTTTCATCGGGTAACATGCCCCTCACTAGCTGATCACATAAGTAATTTTCTTCCTCATTACCAAAGTTACATGTTTCTGCAGGTTTTCTTAAAGCAGTAACATAATGAACACATGATTCCACTGACTCCTTTGTCCTAGCAATAAACCTGTCCGTTTCTATGAGTTTGTTTTGCTTTCAGATGCAGTGTGCTTCAAATTTCTGCAAAGAAACAAGCTGTATAGCAGAGTTTCTCTGTTGGTTTAACATAAAGGCAGTATTATGACTGTAAAATCAATCTACTGGAGGAACGAAGGAAAGATCACCTTCTCAACACTGCTTTCGATCACAGCCTTGACGATAGGTACCTACGTACATCAGCTAGAGATACCAGACATCATTAGGGAAGAGTTCTTACTTCAGAGATCCCTTTCAATAGGAACTATGAAAGATCAGTCCAGTATAAGTCATCTCAAATATGGAATCAACAGAACGTAGAATTTAGGAACATTATTGGTAAGAACACTAGTAAATCCAGGATCAAAAACATACTATTACACCAAAGACTATCTTATGACAATCAGTGAGCTGAGGGTTTTGTGTGGACACGGGGGAGAAACCCCAAATCCCTTGTCTTTAAAATTGTCTAGGTTACAACTCTGTTTAATGTTCATATTAAACAAAAGACCGGCTACCTCCAGTGCTCTTTGTTATTCTGCTATGTCTTATAATTATTAATTTCCCTAAATTTTGTTTTATTGTGAGAGTAATCAGAGGTTCAATAGCCAGTTACTGGTGAAACAACAAGAATTGGAATCTTATGGTAGTAAATTTGTAAGAAGTGATATAAGTAATGTATTATTATATACCTGTGGCTGTATGAACTACGTATACTGCCCGCTCCTACCCATGGCGTATTTATACCCGTACGCCACACTGTGACGTACGGGGTATGTGATCACGTGACCAGGTAAAATTTCACCATTTTTAGGTACATAATAATACGAAAACACGCTGACTGTCTTTGTACCTCAAAACACTTGGTAAAATTATTGATCACATACATCCCTCTGCCTACGGCATCGAGATGTATGTGATCCACAATTTCACCGCATATCTTTGACGCACAAAGACAGTAAGCCAGTTTCCATATAGTATTGGTATGCAGTGATACAACCATTGACAACATGATATGTTTTTTGCGCTCGGGACCATGTAAATTTCCAGCCTGGAGCACTGTGGAGATAGGCACTACTTGAGCCTACATTACCTCTAGAATAAAGATTAATCATACAAAAAAAAATTCTTCCATACTTTTTTATTTTTAATTTGTCAGTAGGGTCATCAAATTGCAGGGAATCATACATAGAGCGCCCTCTTTGCCCAATGAATTGCAACAAACACATAACATGCCTCCTCTCAGGCTTTTCACCTAGGCTTGAACACAAATGAAAATATCACTGCACGAAACTTACCACTTTACATATGTATGCGAAACGCGTCTATCAGTACGATTTTGCGTCTACAAGTTCGACCTATTAGACGTCTCGTAGACGCCTTATCTAGTGACTTATATACGTTTCAATGGTGCGATCTTATATACGTCATATATACGCCTGATTCTATTTGTTTACGCCACTATCCAATAATTCCGACCTCTGCCACTTGGGGACATCAGTGGTAGCATATTTCATTTTCCATTAACCATCCAAGTCTGTATTATATGAAAATTGCAATTTTATATTACCAATTTATTTTATAAAAACCTAATTAAGTATAAATTGATTAATTACACATAGTAAACGGCGGGCATGGGCAGGCGTGGGGGATGAGGGAGGGTTTCCCACTGAGTCAACCTGTACAAACGCGGCTGGCGGCGGGCGGTGGGCGGCGGGCAGCGGGTGGCTTCTCACTGAGGCTGGCTGGTGGTGGCGTGGGGTGGTGGGGGGGCGGTAGGGGGTGGGGTTGGAAGGTCGCGGGTGACGGGTCAGTGTTGGTGCTTACTCTACCAACACCCACAGGACGGGGCGGGCCGCGGGTCGCAATTTTTTTTTTGTATCATATATACGCCTGGCGTATATATGATACCACAGAGTATGTTTTATCTTAAATACGCCAGGCGTGAAAGACAGCCAAGTCGCGCGGGTCTACATATGGAAACTGTCTCGTAGACGCCCGAAACGCAGACGCGTTTAAGAGGTGTATACAAGTATAAACAAGCCACGGTACAACCAATATGTGCGTTATCGCGATGGCGTAAATATATGTAAAATAGTGGTTTTCGTGCAGTGTATCAAACTCTGTGCCGGATTTTCTCCAATATTCCGCAACATTGCCCTGAACATCAAGTTCCTTAGGTGGTTTGAAATTGCTATAACCCCTGCTTTTTGTGACACAACACTGACACCTCACAAAGGAAACATATACTTTATAATTGGGACACAACCTAAACTTTAACACTATAACTGACACTGAAACCTCAATTCAGTGCAAAACCCAATACTGACACTTGGACTTTGATGTGCAATGACACTCACTCATGTGCTGGCAAAACATCACAAACATGTACAATAACACCTAGCATTTATCTCAAGTTGACAATATCAGGGGACAATATCAAGACTATACATGACTCCTGTTGACAGTGGTTTATCAGTGGATGATTACAATGGCTTGACATTATACATGTACTTTGGCAACACTTCATATAAATCATTGAATGAAACACCAACATGCGCTATTTTCCACAAATACAAGTCTGACGGATGCTGCACAACTTACCTGATGATGGTATACATTGATTGTGGTCATGATTCCCGAATAATGCCTGAAATGACTTCAGATACCATGTTAATAATAATAAACTAGAGACGAGCGCATGGTTGACATTACCCATAGCTCACACCAATTGGCATCAGTTCAAGACCTACAGTAGAACTGTACTATTGTGACAGGGATATTATAGTACATAGTCCTGGAGCAGGCTAGGGGAAGTGTGTTTTGGAGTACATACGATGTTTTTTTATTGATTCTAAGGCTTCTGAATCTTCTGATTTCAAATCTGCTTCGTGCCAGTTTGTACAGGCTCAGCATTTTGATATATGAGCGTTTTAAATAAAAATATGAAAAAATAAATAAATAATTAGATAAATATATTTATTTTAGCTCAACTTCATAGCAAATCATATTTTATTAGTTATTCTCAAAAGGAATCTCATAATTGATAAAAAGAATTTACATATGGGAAGATTGATAGTATATATGACCTTGAAACATCAGGTGAAGGTCAAACTAAGGTCAATTTTGTCTTTCAATGCAAAACTGTAAATTTATGAGATGAAATACAATAGGTTTGCAGAACAGAATAGTTCTACATCATTCTCTAAAATATAGACAGCTTACATTACATACAAGCAGGAGAACCACCATGTTATATATATATATGAACCCAGCATATATAGGTATGCTTTTACGTATACAAGGTCATCCTATTCCGCTTGTGGATAGGCCTCACCTGTAGGCGTATATAAGCATCCATGTTGCGGTCATATATATGTCATATATACGCCTGATTCTGTTGTAATTATGACGAACATATGATGTGTAATGGCGCCAGCAGCTGTCATGCTAAGCGCGGGAGAGTCACTCAGAGACACCTACCGGACTATGAGTCTACTAAACGTATGACGTCATTACACGTGACTTCGCTCCCGTCGTTTGAACTTTCAACAAAATTTTTATCGGCTCTCTCTTCTAATCACTCGGATTACATTTCTAGGACTCTGATTCACTTTCAAGATGCCGCCAAAGAAGGGTCCAAAGGCCCTGTCCACAAAAGCGCAGAAAACTTCAGGTCCAGAGGAGGGAAAAGCTGTGAGAGGAGAAAAACGAATGGATTTATTACAGAGCCAGTTGGAGAGCCTCAAGGAGGCCATTCTGTCGGTAGCAGCCAGGCCAGCCTGTGGGAGCGAGGTTGGCCTGGGGGAGGCCTGCACAAGTATTGTGCATCCTCAGTCGACTGCTAGACACGTTTTATCGGACATTGGAATGAGTGATCCACTCATGTTGGAGGCGGATTTATCTCGTCAAGCTGCAGCAAGCACAAAGACTGCCATCACGGCCAGGGTCCCACAAACATCCAGGCCTGTGGATTTGGCGCTCGAAGGCGCTAGCACAGGAAGGTCGTCCAATCAGGCAACGCACCCATGGATCCCGCGTGACGGCTGCGCTTTGAGCGTGGCCTACCATGATGAGGACCTTGACAGACAGGTCCAGCAACTTCTTCAGTCCACTTCTCACGTGCTGGGACCACGGTCAGGTAAGCCGACCCATCTGGCTCACTACGTTTTTAGAGGCACAAAGAGGGAGCGTGCGCATCTGGGAGTATTGAATATCCAAGAATATTTGTGGGGTTTATTGCGAATGTCTGATGACCCTGCCACTCCCGACGTCTGTAAACGTCCATTAATGAATCACTTGCGGGAAGTGATCGAGGACTCACTGGATAAAGAGCTCGCACAAGTCTGCGGGTGGACAAGAAGATCTTTTCTCGTCTCACAGAAGGATGTTTTCAGAGAGGTTGGGAGTCAACCAGCGAAATTCAGCATGGCTATGTCGCGAGCGGAGAGCGGCAGGCTTACCCATGACATGGAAGCTCAGGGGGCGTGAAAGCAAAAGAACAAGACACGTCACTCAAACGTCAGCCATGCCCGGTGCATGGCGTTCAACTCTACAAAAGGATGCAATCTACAAGCCCCCCACGTGTCCAGCACGGGAATGGTCGACCATTTTTGTGATTATTGTTCCGAGGTACTAAGCCTTCAGCACGCCCACGTAGTGGTAATTATACCACTATCCAATAGTTCCGATCTCTGCCACTTGGAGACACCACTGCTAGCATATTTCATTTGCCATTAGTCATTAAGTCCTTGGTATATGGAAAATCCAATGTTATATTATCAATTTTGATTATAAGATTCTTCTAAAACCCTAATTATTATCTTTTCATTAAATACACATAATAAACCAAGCATTTTTTGTTTTTTTAAGCATTTTTTTAAATAGATGTTACTTTCAAAACACCACTTTTCTGTTGGGTTCAACGTGAGTGTGTATATATAAGGATATAACCACAGCCTTTACGAACAACACTGAGTGCTCATAAGAGCGGGGGGCGGCCGGGGTATGGCAGGGGTACACACGGGGAGGTGGGGGGTTGGGACAGGGCTTCACTGAGAGTGTAGGGAGAGACATGACAGACCATACTAACTCCTACCCTCCCTGCTAAGTTCCCCAATAAGATGCCTACAAAACTACTTGGTCACCTGACAACACAACATAAATATTTGACTGTTTTTGAAATATAAAGTAAAATAAAGGCTGTACCTGCAAACATGACGATCTGGATCCTCACACATGTCCCAGGTGTAAACACCTCACAGTAATGGTCCAGGGTCATGTATTCAGATTCCGATAATTACAGGAACATTGTAAGCTCTGACCCTAAACTTGAATGGGTTTCTGTCTCACCCTTTACATAATTGTGACATAATCCCCCATTGGATATTTTGCCTAAATATCTCATGGGTGTTGGATACAAGTTCCTAATGTTAAGTTTATGGAGAAAAAAATACCAGGGGCAGAGTTTCTTTATCCTTTAATTTTAGCAACACTGAATTGTATTAAGGCCTGTCCTTCCTTAGTCTGTATGATTATACTAAGGAAGTTCAGGCCTTTATATTACATGGTATGCAAAGACCCCATTGAAAATGTATGGAGACCATGGTATGTGGGGAAAATAGTACCATTGCGTTATAGAGCAAAAAAGTAGTCCCTATTACTATACCCTTTGATATGGCAACTCCTGGGTTTCAGTTATTCAAAAAGATGGACAATGAATGCAAAAAACAATGGTCTGTGGATATGTGGCTGTGTAGACAACTCGAGGTTGATGTCGTAATACACTAACTAGCATTTATGTATTACTATGTATCAACCACTCATGGCTTACAGCTGCCTGTCCACAAAACCATCGATTATTGTCTATTAATACAATACAGGTTTTTATCTCAATGGCTGGTAGGATTCACATTGTAAAATCTGTATTGAAACTATGTCCATGATTAATCAATTTAAGTTTATGAAATAATTAAGATAACACTATAGTTAATTATCTTGTTCTGAGATATCATCAGTGTTCATTTAAGTGCTTAGTAAGCCTAGAACGACTAAACAATCATATATTTGACAGAGTGAACCATAGGCCCAATGTTTTTCTTATTTTTCTTAGAATTAAATTATTTTTTATTTTAAAATGGTTATACCTCAAAATGCTGAGCCCTTACAAACTGGCACGAAGCAGATTCGGAATCAGAAGATTCAGAAGCCCTAGAAACAATCATAAAACATCGTATGTACTACAAAACACACCTGACCCTTCAGACTCGCTTTGACTGCAGGACTAACAGCTGCAATCCGCGTCTGTCACCTCGGTGCAACTCAACGGACTTAACGCCTGTCCTCACACGTTTTCTTTGCCTGCTCTGGACTCTCTCATCATTTCACGGGCCTTTCATATCATTGCCCACTTTCGATCGGCGGCCATGGGCCTTTGTCATCTTCACACCTCTTTTATGTCATTTCTCGTTTACTCCTGTTTAAAATTTTATGAAAATAAGGACTCCGACTCCGACAATAAATATTGTCATTTTCCCGCCAGTCACGCGTCTCTTTGGTCATTGTGATAACGAAACCTGATAACCCAAAATAACCTTTTACTAACTTTTACAACTGAATTTGGCATAATCTTCCGAGAGTCACAATATCTCCTCTTCATCACAGAAATCCAACTCAATCTACACACATCAATGCGCAGTGCCTATGACTTCGTCAGTAGTGTATTTACCTAGCAGGGCTCAATATGTGCGATGGGCTCTGGGCTGCTATCCTGAGTAGTGAAGTCTCGTGTTACAAATGTCACAGGTGTAGCGAGGTATGCCAAGGCATTACATTAGGGAAGGTCTGATAAGGGTGATAAAAGGGCCCAATGACGTGTGGAGGTGGCACTAGCAGATGCTAAAGGTGAAAAGTATTTCATTTTGAAAGCGTGTGTGATCATTTCTGTAGTAAATGTATCCCAATTCTTGTATCACATTGTCGTATTTCTCGTAGCTTCAATTGAAAAAATGTCATTGAGGAACCATTGCAACTGAGCCAATCGAGCAGACAAGTGGTTAGACTGGGCCCTGCAGGAAAAGAGAGGCATCCTCACAATCATGCTTTATTTACTGCAAACAGATTTCAATGCGATATTGTGCGGATTTGCCGGCAGCCTACTAAATTATCACGTGACATATCTTAAAAGTCTACAAATATCTAGATATATTCGTGTTAAGCCTTACCTTTAGGAAGCCCGTGATGACTTACACAAGGGCCTGTAGTATTTCCTCGTATATCATTCACTTTACCGCATCCGTTTATCAAAGATAATCATAGCAACTTGAGTTTCACCGCGAGTCAATTTGATCGCAGGTATATATAGACCACGTACAGAGAGATCAAAAGAAAATAGAACAGATATTTTCCTGCTGTGTTCTTAGTGTAAGGTGCTACATTAGTACCTTCTAGTTCCCCTCTGAAGCGAAAGCATTTAAATTCTGCTAACGCGTCTTACTAAAATTCCATTCCCGCTGCGAACTACTTAAAATGCCTAGTGCAAGTGAGGGCAGAAGGTGGCTCATCCAGTTACTTTGGGTCCAGGCGAACGCCTCTTTAAATCAGCAGACTGAATCTTCCATTGTACACCGAAAGATCCTTCTGGGGATGTTCAATGAGCGGATTTCATTCTCCTCGTCTCCCCTGTACCACCAAGTCTGAATGGAAAATTCAACTATTTCAGACGCCCTAATTTGATCGGCTCCTTGGGAGCACCTGAGAGGATATTAATCCCATCAACCATTTACAAATGCTTCTCAATTCCCATTTGTAAAATCCGCATTGGGCCCCACTCCTGTCCTGAGGATATAGAATCTGTCGATTTTAAACAGATCAAATGCTGCAGTGTAACGGCGACGTCAATCTAAATTAAATCAATTCCTACTGGAGATTGCAGTGTAAAGGGCCAAGAAAGTGGTCGATGACATTTCTAAAATTCGCCCATAGTTCTAAAGACTAATACCTGTTTTGTGGGTACTTCAAAACGATTTAAACAGTAATAGCACCGTAGAATGTCAATACGCTTTTGGTCATTTGATATCTTATTTCTAACAACATACCAATAAATACATAGACAATAAACTAAAGATTATTCTGGCTAGAAATAATATTATTGAATATCAAAAATTAATATCTTAATTTCTTAGCGACACATACGCATTAGATGCCGTATATCAAGGCCTGGAAGGTATGGAACCTTCCCCCCTCCCCACCTCCTTATCGTACAAAAAGATATCTGATTAATTTGATCCAATTTGGTCCAGGCTGAATGCAATATAGTCTGAGTGTATCAGAGTGTATCATTTTTATTTGTAATGTTTGAATGTTGGTCTACCAGATCGTCTACAAATAAATTTGCATAGTAGCCCGTTATGAAACAATTGTGAATCTATAGACATACAAAAGATTATATGATAGTTTGAATTCAGAAGAAATAGCTCAACAATTGATGTTATATCAAATTTAACGAATGAAGTTCTTATTAACAGAAATGTAGGGAAAGCAACCTTGGCAATTTTTGTAGACCTCAGTAAGCATTTGATACTGTTAATCATTCCATCTTTCTTGAGAAACTGTCTAATTATGGAGTCAAAGATTCATGCATTAAGTGGTTCCAAAACTATTTAAGTGCTCATAAATAGAAAATGAAAGTGAATATTTTGGCATCTTCCGCTAAAGAAATAAAAAATGGTGTACCCTAAGGTTCCATACTTGGGCCTCTGTTGTTCCTGCTTTATATTAACGATATTTCGGATGTGTTGATGACACTGTAATATTCATGGCAATGATAAATCTTCCTTATATGAAGAGATTTAGACAATCTGGTATCAAGGTGTACTCAAACTTAAGTATCAAAATTAGTAAAACAAAATATGTACTATTCCCATCTAAAAAGAGGGAAAGACAGTTTGATTTAAATAGAATTTTTATTGATAATCAATAAATCAGACAAGTCTTCTCTTATAAGTATTTGAGAATCCTCCTTGACCAGAACCTGGATTACCGACATCACTTTGCATTTCTGAAAAAGGATGTTTCTTTCAGACTGGAACAATTGGTCAAAATGAGGAGCTATTTAACAAAACAAGCTGCTCTCTTGGTATTTTGATTACAGAGATATTTTGTTAGATAGTGCTCAAGTCAAATTCATAAATACCTTTCAGTTACTTAAAAACCAAGCACTTTGTATCTGCCTTAGGGCTACTGCTTATACACCGATAAGGGATCTTCATCGATATGCTGAAATACCTTTGTTACAGGATCGTAGGAATGCTTATGTTTTAGATCATATGTGTAAGAGATCCAGAAACATGGCATTTGTGAAAAATAACAAAAGAACAACAAGGCTATTTGATGCACCAGTCCTTGTGACTGACAGGGCAAACTGTTCTGCCTACATGTGCTCCTTAAAATACGATGGAGGGGAAAATGGAATGAGCTTAGCCCATTGATAAGGAACACTGAAAAGCTAATATGAGGAGTAAAATATGGTCACTCTTAATTTGACACAACATTAAATCCTTGATAAGATATTTAAAACTAATTGAAGATGGTTATCTGGGATGTGTAAAACTTTTTAGCCAGAAATATATGTCATTGTTTGAGCAGAGCTGAAGTTGATTACCAAATACTGTCATAGCTAGGCCGTTTAGACCAGCCTTATAAAAATGCTGAGGCCTCTTGCCACTTTGTGGAATTGAGAATATGATGGTGAATCATCTTATATATTGTTACCTTTATGATTAATAAAGAAACTTTACAAAAAAAAACGAACCCAAAACATAAACTTGGTGGATCAATGATGTACTTGTGTGGTCTTTCCATGGCCGCGTTAAAGATTCCCATATATTGGTTTTATGTTAATCAGTTTAAAGACATGTTTACTTCAGGGAGTAGATTTATGCATAGATTTAGCAATCCACTGGGGAGTTTTACATCATGACGTGTTACTATTATGCATACATGAGATGAGAATATTGAGCATTTTCACAAATACAAATACAACTGATATCACATCTCTCAATTCCCAGTTTGGAAACTCGGAAAACACACTTTTCTGATGACACTGCGTATTTACCTTGTTTTCCCATGTATTTACATTGAGTGACAAAACAGATCATGTTACATGAAGATTATGACCAGAACTAGGACTCCATCAGATTGTACGGGAATTGCGTACGCCCCATGGAAAAAAGATGCGAAATACAATGTCACCAATGCAATTGGAACTATTCAAAAATAAGTCAGGACAATCAAGGTGATTAACGTACACTATCTGCTGATGTAGCTGATCATCAACTTCAGGTGTTACACTGAAAGCTTATATAATGAGACTGGTGTATACATTATAGGAACAAATATAAGTTCCAATTCATTTAATGTTTGATAGAGGTTTTGCCGCTCGGCCTGCGTGAGGCTCACTTATTTCGTGACTAACTATGAAAACAAGACAAAAAGGAATAAACTAATCATGGATTGAAAAAGATACTAACTTCAAATTGGCAGGTTAAGAATTCATATCAGTCAGTAGTTCCACAGATTTTTACATATCTGTTAACCCGGACAAAGTTGACAAAATGATTCTCAGGACTCCCACATGCACAATGTCGCCATTTAGAAAATGTCCGATTAATATAACCCGGAGATCAATAGTTATAGGTTTTTAAAAGCAACACAATCATGCAAGAAGGTTTAGAGTATACAGGATAAAATATACAGGATACCTCTGTAAGCGTGGATGGTATATTACTGTAATCCTATCTACAGTGATATACTGTATATTTGGCATCACCAGGTAGTCCTATTTCACGTGTGTATACGCCTCATCTGTAGACATATAAGCGTCCATGTTGCGGTCATATATGTATATGTCATAATATTATATTCGCCTGATTCTGTTGTATTTACGCCACTATCCAATAATTCCGATCTCTGCCACTTGCGGACACCACTGTATTATACTTCATGTGCCATTAGTCATTAAGTCCTTGGTATATGGAAAATCCAAAAAATGTGATATTATCAATTTTGATTATGAAATTATTCTAAAACCCTATTTATTATCTTTTAATCAAATACATATAATAAACCAAGCGTTTTTTTTTGTTTTAAAAACATTTTTTAAATTGATGTTACTATCAAAACATCGCTCTTCTGTATGGTTCAAGGTGAGTGTGTACATAAGGATATAACCACAACCTGTACCAACAAGCTCAGGAGATCTTGGTGCGGCCTGGGTATGGCCGGGGTACGGCCGGGGTACTTAGGGTAACGGGGCCTCTCCATCTAAGGCACTGAGAGTGTAGGGTCAGACTTGGGAGAGGTATAAGCCTAGTGATAACCCCCGCCTAACCCCCGGCTAACCCCCACGGGCGGGGTTGGTTGAGATCACAGACAATGGTATTTGTGCAGTACTCATTATACGTATACGCCAAACGTATATAAAATGTATATGACCTGCATATACATGTTACGCAGAGGATATTTCCTCTCGTTTACGCCTGGTGTGAAATACAGCCAAGACACGTCCATAATTAAAAGGAAACAATCTTGTATTTGCCTCATGCGCTGGCGTGAAATATGGGCGTATATATATGAAGTCAATACATGCACTTTCGCGATGGCGTATATAGGAATAAACTGGTGGTTTTCACGCCGTGCACAAAACGGTTTTGAACTGTAAAAATACTCAGAAGTGTAATCCACCCAATCTACAGTCAGTTTACAGTATGAAACTGTTTCTGGTATTTGCCAGAGAAATACCGTAAAATCTACGGGAAATTCTTTACAGTGTAACACATTGGCACAGGCTCGACCGCCATGCTGTGTACGTGTAGCTATCTATCTACATGTATGGTGGTGCTGACAAGAGGAATGCAGTTTCACGATATGATGGAGATGCTGACCACTGGGCGTGGGATGATAACTGTATTGGTACATTAGGTGGAACATGCTGCTACATTCACCATTGCACTGATCGCTTGGACGTCCGACGCGCTTCACTATATAGTATCCCTGAGGTCTGTATCCCAGCCCCACCAGTCTCATCAGATGCCTCTCATGTTCATCCTAGTGAATTCCTCACGGCCCTACATACCACTCTTTATCTTACCCCTTATATAAATCTCCATAGACTTAACAAGGCAGGACTGAACGCCACAATTATATAAGACATTCATATGCCACATGCACCATGACATTTAAAAAGTTAGAAACACGTGATGCCAGTATTAACCAATGAACGAGCAGAACGTGATCGACTAAGAAAATAGTTCCGGCTCCATTCAAAAATTCACTCTGTTATCAACAATGGCTACCATCACGCCGAAATAAAAAGTATTCTAGCATGATGCAGAATATAATGAGTGATTTATGTCCTGACGACGGGGTGGGATAGTGAAAATCCACTAAACTTCATATAGATGTTTTTATGGCGTTCGTAAATTGTCTCTTCTTTACAGATGTAGCTCAGGTTCGCTTTGTGAAATCACTCCGCGAAGGCAACTGACCCGGCGCTTACACTAGATGACTAAATATGTCGCGACTGTAGATCGTCAAGCCAATAGTCGTCAGGTAGTGGCAATGTCCACTGCAAATGTCGTAGACCTCAGAATGTACCCGAGCGTTTACACTGACGACTATAAGTTTTCACAGAATCACCAACCGTGTAGACGACTAATTCAAACCCGCTTAAAATTTACACCCAAATCTCCTTTCCCTGCCTCCGACAAAAAGGGGGAGATTAGATATTGTAGTTACGGCGCAAAGCCCTGTGATGTGTTCATGGAATTACTCTCACAAATTTCGAATATTGAGTATGCTTCCGGAGCCCACCACCATCTGCCTCACAGAAACAAACGTTTTCTAGTACTTCATGTGCTCTCACCATGTTGCCAAGACAAAGATACTATCACGTTACTGCTTTAGAGATATAATAATGTCTCTGATACAGTGGATTAAATGTACGGCGTGAGGGCGGCAAAGTTGCTGGAGGTAGGGACAGTGACTTCTTATAACAACGTAGTAATCCTAGGCTTAAGCTATAGGATGCATGCGATCCCACCCTACATACTCTTAGTGCAATATCGAATGAATTATATACGATTTTGCAAATTATAGGCATATGCATCCACTCCCTGGCCGCCCTACAAAATGATTTTTGATCTTTAGTATCATTTGACCGCCAGATAAGTGTAACTATAATGTATTCTTATTTCGCTTAAAGTGAATAAATATGAACGATATTGGTACAGCAGGTGATTATGGTAAATCATACAAAAATTACCCAAATTGATTAGAAATATCAGCAGATCCTGATGCAAAGTGTTTAGTCTAATTTCAAGTGAGATCGAGGCTTCCTCCAGTTTACCACAGTCGACACTGGACAAACTAAAACGGTACCGTTTGGTTTCTACTTCTAACAATAGCAAGAGCAAATTTATAAACATGATTTATGAGACTGCTCTAGATTACTGAAATATTATAGGATATGAACTGTTCTGTTTGATTGGACCAGCAACATTTCGAAATGCTACAATTTAGACATTGATACATATTGCATTTTGATACATAGCTGTACATGAGGAATGAATGTCAATGAGCGAAATTATTTATATCACATCAGTTCCCTCCCAGCCAGAGCAAATTGTTTTAAATCCAAAAGCATTGGAAGCCCGTATATATACATATTTTGTTTATACGATCGTTGCTCTCCTTTATTAATCATCAATTTTGATGGAGTTTACAGGTGGATAATCCAACAATGAACAATCAAATATCCGTATTTGGCTACATGTGTGTTATCCATTGGAAAACAATGTGAACGTTGATTCAAGAAAATGTTTGATATTACACTTGCACTGTCTAAAGGCCGAATATTACTATAGATCCAACTCTTTACAAACTTTCTTATCCAAATTTGAGGCATACCGTGGTATCTATTGAAAATAGGAAATAATTAATATTTGTCATACAAAAGAGTCACTCGATAAGTACTTAATTAGTTTACACATCGCACTATGTGCTATGGTTGTATCATAGAGAAAACCGACAATGGACAGCGTGAATAATGACTTACCCATACTCTGCACCGAATGTCTGGTGGCTGTCGCCGGAAATCATTGTCCACTTCATTGTCAGTTTGCAGACCGATCTGACATCGTTACCATGACGACGATGACAATAAAAACACCATGATGTCAGTATGATTCTGTCACACCATGACGTAGGTGGTGCAAAGGTTGACTCCAATAGTTTGGATTATATTTAAACGATGTCCTGTATGCAGTTCAGTGGTAGGAAATCTCAATAGACAACCTAGGAGGTTCAGCGGGCACACCACGTGATTATCATTTGAAACATTCATTACAATAATTCGAAATGATAGTTATCATTTTTCCATCCTAAATCACACAACACCAAGATTTTCCTCTTCTGCTTCAAAATCTTTTTTTTATAGTCGATTCAAAACACACGGTTACAGAGGTTACAAAAGTGTTCGGGAAAAAGTAGTCTATACCATAGAGGACAAATATCCAAAAAAACAACCGAAGCATTCCTATGTGCAGACATGGTGATCACATATTCTGTTCCATGAAAGCAGTGTATGAAATGGGCATCCTGTGCTTGCAGATTTTTATTGCCAAGACAACTTCGGGAGCATGTAATTTTAGTATTACAGTGAACAATAACATAAAATATGGAACCTACATGGTTCATATCACTGCGCGAAAACCACCTGTTTATCGCTATATACACCATCGCAGAAGTGCATGTATCGGCTGTAAATTGACTTGTTTTCATATATATACGCCCGTATTTATCATACTATGATTTCGCCCTTGTTTGACCATAGTAACCTAATAGTTGGTGGTGCTAATCAGATGTTATTGATGAAGCTTCAACGCTCCCAAAATCGAGGACTTTGCATTTGTACTAAAACATTGATTGGAGAAATCTCGACTGAAGACCTACACGAGCGTTGTAGGGTGCTCACTATTAAACAGAGCCGAGACTACATGACTCTTATATATGTAAAAAAAAATGCAAAAACTATTGCACCCACTGAAGCTCCAAAAACTCGTGACCATTGTAAATGGCAGATAAAGATGAGGAGACCAAATTCGTCCTTCTTCAAGCATAGCCCAATGTATCGCGGTATGATACTATGGAATGGTATCGACAAAACACTCAAGCTTTTTTAGGTTCTAGTTGAAGTAGTTAACTACATGAACTTTGCTACATGTAAGTGGTCGCACGTAGTAATGGCATTATGTAGGTAGCTTGCTATATAACTTAGAGTAGATGTATATACTCAGTTTACGATTCATAAAACATAGAATAGATATTTGTACCTGATTCATGGTGCGATTGTGATTGTAACTTGCCCATAATATCCAAATAAATAATCAGCATTACAAAACACACCCTATACTTTTATACCTAATAGAACTGGTTTAGTCCTTTTTATTGATCACTGGTGGAGTTATGTACATTGCTGAATAGGATATGCAGTAGGATACACAGGATAATTAGTCTTATCTTTATTATAATATTCCATTTCCCCTACCAAGAGCGTTGGGTATACAGGATTACTCCTGGTGAACATACTGTGTTTATGTGTGTTTATGTGTATTTCTCCTGACGTTTACCATGTATGTCTTGTCCAATCACATGTGGCTTAATACTTTGTATGTTATCCATGTATCATCACTCTTACTGCATCTTGGTTTTGACTTCACAGAGGGACTCAATGAGCTCTTACAAAAGGAGGGCTTCTTCGTTTTTGGCTTGATGCATTGACTCAAAAACCTCAAAATGGATAAAGTTCACTTGTGAATAGGATGCATTAGCGTCAATGGCATTACTGACAGAATTAAAAGAAGAATTGTATTAAACTACATAAGAACTAGATACGACATCTGCCCCATGCGGGAAATCCAAAGTACACAAAGTGCTAATACAATATGGGAAAAGGAATGGGGAAGACAGTTCATGATCCAACTGGGTCATCAAAGAGTGAAGGGGTAACCAGTCTCTTTGTAAGAAATGCAGATGTCATTTTTAACAAATCTATAACAGAAACTGACGGATGATCTATCGTCCTGGATCTGGAAATAGATGGAGAACCAATAATCCAGAATAACATCTACATAACATCATTCAAAATTAACAAGAAGAGCAACTAAGGGTCTTGAAGAACTTTGGTGATGAGTCTCATTTATGGGAAATATATATGGATATTGTAAGGAACTGAATACAAATGGGAATGAAAAACCTTTAATTATGAGGAGACCAGGAGTGCCTTTAAAATAATGTTTTATCAGGCATTAAAACATTATTAAAATATGAATGAACGAAGGCAATATAGAGATAAGACAATTGTTCATATAAACAATAGAATGTGAACATGGTTATTAATAAGACTGAAAGACAATTGATATTAGAGAAACATCGAAAATAAAACATGATAAGACATTCATAAATCAGAGACGAATAATAAATTACTAAAACTGAATGAATCCTAGAGTCAAGATTAACTTGTGCGGATTTTAGTTATTTATGTGCCCTACCCAGGTAGAATAAAAGTTTATAAGGTGTGGGTGGGTTAGGACATTTTTCTTAGTGAGAAGACACGTGTGACGACCTCTTTCTTTTTTCGTTTTGATAGCATACATGTGTTCTCGAATTAGGTCTTTTATTTTTCTCTTCGTTTCTCCCACATATCTTATTTTGCACTATTTTGCATTCTATGCAATAGATTATGTTTGAACTGTGGCAGGTGATGTCTGTTTTGCACTCCATCCTGCAGTTTCCTTGTGTGATTTCCCCTCTTTTGCAGAGGACGTTCCAGTATTTGCAATCGGTTTTGTTACATATATGTTTCTTTTTTGTCCCTTTCTGTGTTTTCTCTCTCAGGTTTGCAGTTCAGTTTTGATTTTACTACATGGTCCCTAATGGTCATATGTCTCCTATGGTGGTTGTGAGGAAAATCCTCTTCTTTACTTGCTCTTTCTTTTCTAATGGTTTTAGTAGGTCTGCTCTATTTCGTTTAGACACTTTCTATCTTGCTTGTTGTAGGATATCCAATGGGTATCCCCTTTGTAGGAAATCTTTAGTTTTTTTCTGTATAAGTGTTTCTTAGGCCCGGCGTCTACCTACTACGATATGGTTACGATATGGTCTACGATGCACCTCCCGATAGAAAATCTAAAAATGGTTGGAAGGTCACCTAATATCGGGGCAGTTGACCACGCTTCTGCGATTAGACACGGATAAAAATCCCATACAATGCATGGTGGATTGGCATGTCTAGATATATGTCTACGATTTTGCACCTTTCCGATATGTCTCCGATATTTGCTTTTTGTATCGGTGCCATATCGGTAGGTCTTAATTTCTATTGTAGCAGGCCTTATAGTCTTCTTCCCATTTGCTGATTCTCTTGATTCATAGTAATTGGCTTTCTGGGAGGATGTGCTTGCAGCTGGGAGGGTGTGTGGATTCGTAACAGAAGTACGAGTTCGTGTCTCGGTTTCACATAAAGGTCTGTGTAGAGTTTGTTGTTCTTGTCCATTTTGTGGATTTGGTTTGTTTCTTTTATCCACTGTTTTAGTTCGTTTTCTCCATGTTCCCAGATGTACCTGAACCATGTTTTCGGTTTCAGGCCTGGCTTTGATCTGATCTGGTTCTCTATTTCCACCATGAACAGGTTGGCGAAGGATGGTGCTACTCTTGTGCCAATAGCCTTCCCCCTCTTTTGGAGGTAATTTTCCCCATCTAATTGGATATTGTTCTTTTTCAGAACCATTTCCAAGATTCTTCATTTGTTGGTTTCTCAAAGCTTCTTCCGGATGACTTCAATGCCTCTCTTCTGTGGGGATATTTGCGTACAATTATGTGACATCATTGTGCCAATTAGGCTCCCTTCTGTTAGGATGTCTGTACTCTTGATTTTGTTTATGAAATCAGTTGTGTCTCTCACATATGATTTCATTTCCATGACATACTGTTTCAGAAAAACGTCTGCCCTGTCCGATATGCACTCTGTGGGGCAGTCATTAGAAACTGAGAAACACATTGTTTTTCTGCACCCGGTATTTTATTCCTTTTTGGCACAGTTGACATTTATTTTTCAAAGTTTCCATTGGCTTTCTTTTGTACCATAGGTTCATTTACATTTTTCACATTGCGAGCACATTTCACATGAACACTATTGGTGGATTGAGTCACAGGGTCATTTGTATTTTTACATTGTGAGCACATTTGACATGAACAATTTTGGTTGATTGAGTCCAATTGTAAAGAGCATTTCAAAAGTCATTTGCCTTATTTTCGTGTCGTGGCTTTCTTAAACGCGCTGGGCTGTGCTCTGTTGGTAGTAGCCCCTCAGGGGGTCGTTGCTCCTGGAAAGCGTTGCTCCAGTAATATCGGATCGTACCGTGTAGTATCGCTATTTTCACGTTCTATCGCTACATTTTAAAACACCGCATTTTCAGTGTCATAGGTTACAGGTTCATTGGGGTTTTAATTGGATATAGATAGCGACATAGTTATGATGCGATCCGCAAAATATCTGGAGCAACACTTTCGACCTCGGATCGCTATTTTGCGATCCGCAAAACGTGGAGCAACGACCCCCTGGCGTTGTGAGTGAAAAAAACAGACAATCGTCCTGGGTGTTCACTCTTGAGGTGCGGCTACCAGCTGAGGTACCTTCTACGTTAGACGATGTCTCATGTTCTTTTTTCCGTTTCTGTTGGGTTTTGTGGAACTGTGAGTTCAAACATGAAGCGTGGTCAAGGACGTCTGTGTCTCTAACCTTATTCACACACATTTTTTCTACCTTTTGCGTTTAGGGTTACCCTTTCTTTTTTATCCTCTCCAAGGACTAGAGATTATCTTTAGCCTCCAGATTATCCCTAGCTTTTTTTTTTATGAGATTTACAGCAGTGTTGGGTTCCTCCTGCTGCTAGAAGACCGCCCATGAGGTACATATCTGCAGTGAGATTATGTTGGATGGCCGACTCCCTATTGAATGCCGCCGTCCCTGGCATTACTTTGGCCTCCGCTGTCCATCTAACTTCCATGATCTTCTTGGACAACGTGGTGCCCTTAAATGATTTCCGGAGTTTCTCCAGTCCGAAACACCACGGTTCTATGAGGCCCTCCGCTATGGTCTCCTTGACCCCCTCCTGGCGGATTGAGGACCTCATGGAATCCAGTTTGGCCATACAAGCGTGTAGATATCCTGGCCAAACGTCATCTGGTAGACGGTTCTCATCCTTCTCCTGTTAAAACAGTTTATTGGAATCCGTGTAGTGTACGGTATTCGCTATGGAGGCGGCCATTTTGTTGGCGTGTGCCTCTGAGTTGCTAGCTGGTGCTTCTCGTATGGCGGCAGCCATGTTGTTAGCATGTACTGGCGACGCCGGTAACCCGCCCGTGGCCATGTTTTATTCAAAAAAGGAAAAATAAATTGTTAGGCTAGAGACAAAATATAAATAACGTGATCTACAAATACAAGTATAAGAGAAGAAGCTTATATAAAAGGAATTAAGGTTACAACGCACGCCTTCAAATCGTCAAGTTGTTGGACATGTTGGAGAGGTTCAAAAGGTGCACTTGTCTAAACATCAACAGGGACAAATCAAATATCATGCAAATTGGAAAAACACCAAAAATATCCCTCTAAACCTTTTACCTAAAACTAACAAAGTAAAGATTCTAGGGATCAACTTCTTCAATCATATAACACAAGAAGAATATACACTGCGTGAAAAAGCATATACTTCATATATATACACCTCAGCATAAACACTTGTATACAATGTAAATTGACATGTTTTTATACATATGCCTATATATTGTGCACCATCATATATGGTATACTACTGTGTTATTCCTTGAATATGTCAGTGTAATGGCTGTATTTGCCGCAAAGCGAATATGACGAGAATTATCCTGGGCGTGACATGTATACATATGCAAGTCGTATACATGTCACGCTTTTGTGACTTTAGTATATATATATGTTACATATGTTACTTTTGTTTGGTATATTCATGTATATATAGATAAAAAATAAAAAGAGGTTTACCCACTCCCCTTACAACCACACAGACCTGCCTCACTCTGACACCACCAGGTGACCCAGCAACTGGTTTCCAAGTCCCCCACCTCCTCATATCTCCGGCTGCCGTCCCCCGCCACTCCCACCTCCCATGCTGCCGCAGCCACCACCGCCACCACTGCTGCTGTTCTGCCTACCCAAATGCCCCCATCTGCTTATCAGTCGCTCCATACACTACCTGTCTGCCTGCAAAAACACTGAAGCCCTCGCTCCTGATTTTTATTCTGACCCAAGCCCAAGCCCAACCACAAGCCCAAGTCCGAGCCTGTGCCAGTATGTTACACAAATACCAACCTCTGCTAGGGCATTGGTATTAAATATATACCAGCAGAGTATGGTGGTATAAAATGATGTATACATACCACCTTACTTTGAAAACACATTCTGATTTGCTGAAAGAAAATCACACTGACCTACTTATGACATACTGACAGTGACCTGCAGCACTCTGCTAACTTATGTGTTCAAAGGATCATTGGAGTTGAAGCAAAATAAAAGTAAAAAATGTGCTTGGAGAGTACTCTGTGGTCAACTTCCAGTAAGATGTCAACAGATATACCAGCACACTTTGAATCAAGCTTGGATGTCATCATATTTCCATATGTAATTCATCAAATACTTATATTTGAAGGTATATAATAAAACAAAAATGTATTACCTTACTGGTACATACTCGTGTACCTTGTATCTTTTAATAAAAATATTCCACTTGCTGTGCCAGCTCATGGAAAATCTTTATTTAAAGAAACACAGTACGCGAGTACATACCAGTAAGGTATATACATTTTATCTTTGTACCTTTGATCTATCCTATGTGTACAATTATGGAATTGTTATATTGACATGAGATACTTTGTTATTCAACAGTATTCTGTTTGTATGGAAGAACAAATTTGTTATCGAGTTCAGACATCTAAATACAAAAAAAATCAAAATATTAGTAAAAAAACAAAGGAATCCTTGGTTTATCATATGTAAATAATCAAGAGACACTTAATACGGTTTCAGAAAGACTTTATAATCAAAAGTGATAATAAATCATTGGACTTTCTAGTACAGACTTGATGAATAATGGCAAATGAAATGAAAAATAATACTAAAAAGGCAACAGTGGTGTCCCTAAGGTACAGAGATTGCAACTGCCACATGTGCCCTCATTAGTCCTTTGATTGGCTTTTTTTTCTCTCACTTACCAACGACTTCTTTCTCCTGATCGAACTCTTCTTGAGCCATGTGTATGAAAACCTTGTGCATTTTTTCTCATATGACCGTCATACAGAACCCTTCTGCATTTCTCACAGCTGCCCCTGAGATGTTTCATGAGTTATGAAAGAAACACCAATGTGGATGTGACTGTGTGGCTCCCCTCTTGTGAAACACCCACAAAACATTTGTGTTTCAAACTGCCATCTGCACCCTTATAGTGAACTACCATGGGATGCAGGGTGACTTGAGACTTATCATGGTAAGCTGCAGCCACCTCATCGGGGTTTTTTGCCACCCTATTCTTTGAATAGTCAATCTGCACCGTAGTCTCGGATGTGTCAGTTAACATGGATTGTTTGAGGAGCTGAATTTGCAGATACTGCTCCTCGATGTTGTAGGCATGTTTCTGCTGCTCTGGCAGAAAAGCAGTCACATCACACAACTTTATCTTCGTGATAGTCTTCCCCTTGTAATCTAGCTGACAGCACAGCCACTGCCGATACTTAATGTTTTCAACTCAAATATTCTGACCAGCTGCAATGATGTTGTCATCAGTGATTGCAAGAATTGCCTGTGGTGATTTTGGTAGGGTCAGTGTCACTCTGGCAATTAGGCAGGGGTTTGCACACTTCTTGCACAAACACTGCTGTCGGTGTGTATACCTTATCAGATGGATGTAGGCAGGGCGGCATTTACTGAATGCGGCAAATGGCACATCCATATATCTGGATTCTCATTAGGGAACTTGACATACAAATGGACCAAAGTGTCTGTCAATGCAAATCGGCCATGTACCTTTTAGTCTGCTTCCTTTTATCTGAAAGTTCATATATGTATATCTTATCTGCTCTTCTTTTTGAAGCATTAGGAGCAGATCCTAAGTACTTTCTATTAAGGCCAACTAGTTTGACCAATTTGGTTGCCATACATTTTACCTTGGGCATCTGGAAAAGGTTTTTCTTCAGAGCTTGACTGGCAGACTTGACTAAGCAGTACAGAGCTCGTCTATATGTGATGTTGAGGGGGTGACATCCATGGCGGTAAGGATGTTGACGGCCTTGCACTGTGGTGTGCATAGAGGTGGGTCTGGTCCTTGATCTTTTTCTGGTGTTGAGGTTGGACTGCAGGTGAAGTTTGCACAATGATCTTAGTTCTGGAGCCTTATCAAGCTGCCCTCCTTTTTCAGATAACTACTGCTTCAATTTGTGCACCACAGGTTATCGGCTGAAGGGCATCTTGACTTTGTACCTATTATTTGAGAAAGTAATAGAAACAAGCTCTTTGAATGATAAAATAGATTTCCTTTATTCATTACATGTTAGATTTTCTTTCTTTTGATAAAGGAGGACATGCTTTTAAAATAGGTCTATCACAGCAAATGAATTTGTTCTGCACAACAGAAATATATCACAATAATGCTTTAAAATACTTCTAATTATGTGCAATAGACTGATCAGCATGAAATATACTCTGTGAACATCACCATTGATGATAGATGGAAATTATAGATTATCTATATCATACTTTATGAATTTACTGATTGAATTTCCATTATATATGTGATTGTTATAAGTTCCTGAGTAGATTATATTACCAATTCTACTGACAACCTAAAAATATCACAATCATGTTGTCAATCACTTCAAATTTGGTATGATGCAATGCCAAATGACATGAAATATACTAAAAAACATCAACATGGATGAAGAATTTACATAAAGATATATTAACAAAAATCCTATAAATCTAAATTCTAAAAAACTAAAAGACAAGAAACATCACCATTGATGATAACAGAATTTACATAGAGATATATCTACAATATTAATACAAATTTAAAAAATCTTAATCCTAAATAACTAAAACCTCAAGTTTTCCCTTGTGGCAATCTCTAGTACCTCTCTCAAGTCTTTCCTTTCATCCTCCATTGTCTTTCTTTCCTTCTTTGCTAACACCTTTTTCTCACATTTACCCATACCGCCTTTCCCTTTCCCTCCCTCCTGTGTCCTCTCTTCTCTCACCCTGAACCTTTCTACTCTGCAGCACTCTCCCACAACTACAAATCCCCCCTTCCTCTCACCGTCCATTATGCCTGCCATGCAGCCGCCATCCTCTCTCTCTTTTCTTTCCCCATAGATGTTGACCTAGGAAATTAGTATTTTTTACAAATAAAAACTCAAACAACAGAACAGATGCAAACATTAGACTTAACATAATTCATTCAAAATATATTAGGAATGTAAATTTATGTTAATGTGCTACAGAACATATGAAATATATATACATATTCAAATCAATGATAAATATCAGGCATCACACTTCATGGAGAACAGTACTCAAGCTACATGGCATAGCATTCAACCAACAGCATTCAAACCAATGATAAATAACATCCTGCATTACACTTCATGTGGAACAGCATTTAATCAACATGGCACAGCATTCAACCAACAGCATGATTAGAATTTGACTACTGGAAAAAATGTCTATAGTAACAATAAAATATTTTGAAATAAAAGATATTTAGCTTTCCTCTGGTAGGCTTGGGCTGGGGCTGGGGCTGGGGCTTGGGCTGGGATGCTGCTGCCTTCTCAATTTCCATAATTTTCCATAATGACTAATACAGAAGATTCTAGTATTGGATAAAATCATTGAGTACCTTTTTACTGTTAAAAAATAACAAATGAAATCTAGTAGTAATATATGAGAAATAGATTAGACACAACCAACAATTAAATGTGAAATCTTTGTAGAAAAGCTTTAATTAACATATTAAAGTGATCATGTAAAAAGGTTTGTATCATTATCATGTATACCACAAAAAAAGAAAACAAAGGACTGGGCCTCATAATGATTAAAAAAAATGCAGCCATAACCTTACCAATGCCATATTGAAGGAATATTGTCACCTACAGCAGGAAAATGTTATTCCACTACACTGATTGTGACTGTCTAGATCAATGAGGATTCCGAAAAAAAACTCAAAGCTTTTATTGTTTATATATTCGGCGAAAGATTTAAAAAAGAACAATGATTATTTGGCCAATCTGCCCTCGGGTTTCGATCCCTTTTAAGAATACCTGTCTTCAGACTCATAGGAGAATGGTTTCGTGAAAGGTTCTCATCGTTGACGTAGCGACGATGACCTTGATGTCACGAGGATGACATACTTGTCCCCAGCAGGAGGCAGCTGAGATTCCTGGTATGAGATAGCGCCAGCGGCGCGCGGTCTATATGGGAAATCATGGCATTTCATTTCCTGAATATTCTGATGGTGACCATTGCCTTTGACATATAAGCAATAAGGAAATGACCCCTGAGGGACAAGGTCATGAAGTGAGCCACAATTAAATGATTTCCAGAAAGACCCTGCTGCAACAACAACAACAACAACAACAACAACAACAACAACAACAACAACAACAACAACAACAACAACAACAACGACGACAACAACGACGACGACGACGACGACGACGACGACGACGACGACGACGACGACAACGACGACGACGACGACAACAACAACAACAACAACAACAACAACAACAACAACAACAACAGCAACAACAACAACAACAACAACAACAACAACAACAACAACAACAACAACAACAACAACAACAACAGAGAGCTTTTGGGAAAATATCAGAGCTGGTTAACTCATCGGCGATCTTTCTGAAACCTTTTCAGATTCCCAGATGGGCTGCGATACTAAAAACATTACCAACAGGTCTATAAAACTGATTGTGGGATTTGACATATTAATAATCAAACCCCTGTACGGCCTTCCTCAAGGCATTATAGGTCGCTAGCATGATCTGCCTTCGAGGTATCATCATATCCTTAATGGGCCAAAGGACGGATTTTTTTATAATCTAAAAGAAAATCTATTTAGATTCGATCCTAATCTGGATAAGAAATAGATAATGAAATTGCGTATATGTGGCACCGACTACAGTGACTGTAAATCCTCGTACAGAGTGTCCCCACAGCTCCGTCCCTCACTCTAGCGTTGGTCCCTACTGCCTTCTGCTACGAGCTTGTTATTAAACAAGGCCCTGGGGGCTGTTGAATAAAGTTCGTTCGTTTCTGGTGCTGGTGCTGGACGGTACGATAAGGTCAACGACATCCTGGACGAATTTCCCCCCATTCAGTGTTGTATGACAAATTAGAAGATATTTTCTAAATGATCGTATTTATATACGGCACCGTATGAAAGCTCTAGGTTACCCTTATCATCAAAACATCTTATGCTTACAATATATTATTTAATACATTCTTGTATTATCGCCCGAAGGCCGTATATATATGCCCTTGAAATAGCGGTATAAGCAAAGGGTTATACTAAAGGTATTTTAGTATGTCAAACATATAAATGCAGTCCGACTGACTTCCGATATAATTGGAATATATGATTTTTCCTGTATATTCTAGGTAGATTGTATTTGTTTTCCCGATACCGGTACGCGGCCGATACATGGTATCGGCGGCCATCTTCGTTTCAGTTGTTTTGTCAGTTTGTACTTGGATTTTCAGTAGGACCTTTCATACCGTGGATGAAATAGTGGTTGGAAAATTATTAAATTTGGGAGATACATATGTTACACATATGTAACTTCGCTGAAAATGTTGAAAGAATTAAATGAGATTTAGTGCTGGAAAATCAAATGTTTATGCTGTTGTTTTAGTATCTAGATGACTGATATATGGTAGCGGCAGCCATCTTGGTTTAAGCTGACTTGGATATCAGTAGAATGTTTTTCACGGTTGAAGTAGTGGTTAGGAAATTATGAAATTTGGCAGAAACGTATGTCACATGTGTATAATTCTTGGCTCAAAATATCAAAATAATTAGATAAGATTTAGTGCTTGAAAAACAAATGTTTATACTGTTGTTTTGATATCTCCGAGAGGATTCTCCCTCTCGTAGTTAAGGGGAGTCAGGGAAAAGAATAACGAACGACACATTTTGCTATGAAACGGTAATTTTCCCTTTTCACATTGAAATAACTGTCCGAGTGTCCACTAATGTGGGGTTTCCACTCCTGCGGGGTTAAACTCAACATCTAATGAAGGGGAAAATGTCAATTCCGAGCAAAAGTGTCTGCTTTTGCAGAATGTCCCTTGTGCGGGGTGTCCATTAGGCAAGGTTGTACTGTATTTGTAATAGTATAAGTGAAATCCTATACATCTCCGGTAATCAATGAGCACATGACTCTATAGATATTTTTCTTGTTCAATTATTTCTAGATGTACTTTCAGATAAGGCCTGAGAAGACTGAAGTGCACTATAAAGTAGCATTAGCCTGTATCAACAACCTTGACAACCATAGTGACCTTTTGATCCGTGCGCAAACCAACTTCAGGAGGCAATGTCAACAATATATAGTTACTTGCATGCCAATAAGGAAACACTTCCGGACTAACCATCCGGATGCAATATGTGTGGGAGTAAGGAAAGAAGACTCCCAGACAGATTGGGGCAGAAAGCCAAGCTATCTGAAATAGATGCACTTGTCTAGAATGAATGGTAAGAAATATTGGATGCTAAGTCATTGGAAATTTTTTATCATTACAATAGTAATTAGGATACTGACAGGAAAGTGGCGATATAAAAAGTGCTTGACTTTTTAAAAATGTATATACACAGAATGTCTGATGATAAAATCTTAACAATGACTTATGAATATCACAAAATGCGCCATTGAATGTTTAAAAAAGAACAGGCACGCAGTAAGGTTTATCCCATTAAATCCGTGTACTTGTCTCACGTACGCTACTCTGATTAATGGAGCCCAGTGTGTTGCTAATCGTAAAGTGACTATCAAACCCCTCCCGTTTTAATGAGCGATGTTCGTGAGGCTCTAGCCAGTGACCTCGTGCTGTGCTCTGTCTAGTGGTATGTTTTACTGTGACACTTTGTTTTGATCTTAGTACGCTCGGGTTATTGGGTAATTGCTATTAGATGAGTGAGCTGCTAGCATAAATAACTCACCTTGGGTCTCAGTTTATATACGAGCAGCATCCATTTAGAAGCAGCCTGTGGCGAGCATAATGGGGGACGGATGTATGTTTATACTCGCGTAGCCAGAGAGCGCTGTGTGCTGATAAGTAACGGTACCTCCATACACCAAGTTTGTGGAGGCCACAGAGATACATGCATGTAGGGTAGTCTATTAGACTATTTTTAGGAATAATAACGCGGGCCTTAAGAACACAGCAACACCCCTAGCACTAGACATATATCCCACGGCAGGCAGCTTCAAGAACTTGCCAGATATCTACAGTCGAATATCAATGAAATTATGGTGGTATTCAATTCTAAACGTTTAATATTTCGTATAATACCAGAATCCCACGTCTATCCGAGTACAAAGAGTAATTATTGAATTCTTTTTATTAGTTAGATCAATAGAAACATAGAAAAAATGCCTTAAGCATTTTCCTGCCAAAGCACGGCAATGCCTTAATGCATTGTGCTGCTGTTGACTAAAGGTTGGATATATTTTTTACCCACGACTTTCTTCATTAATCTGTATATATATATAAATATATATATATTTTTTCCCCCCCCTCATATATAGCCAATAAAGTAGGTATATTGCCTAAGGCATTTCACTATATTTTGATTGGGAAACCCCGTATGCTTCTAAAGGACTTTTTTCAAGTTTTAAAAGGGCGCGTGTTCGATATAACCAAGGAGTATAGAGAAAGAGTGAAAACATAATTGTCACATCACTCAGGGAATAAGACTTGGCTAAAACCATTCCTGACTATGACAGATTGCCCATGTAAATTAGATATGGTAGAAGGAGAGCGTTAAATGAATATAATTGTCCTGAGGGACGGTGGAACACTATGAATGCGAATTGTAATTACCGAGGACGTTTCCCCGATGAAAGACTTCAAACGGGGTGAATCAATGAAGGCATAATGGACGTAAATGTAAAACCGAAGGTCCCTGAGGATGTGTGTTTATTGTAGTAGTCCCTGGGACAAGACCCCAAATATTCATTTCCGCATTTTTTCAGGCATTATTACGGTAGGTCTTTTCAACAGCTGTTGTCATGGTAGTCCGACCACTTGTCAGAGCGAAAACAAGTGCAAGATAAGATAATAAAACGGCGCTGAATGACCATTAATATAGACATCCGTTACATTGTGGATTGTCTATGAGGTCCTACATCGTTCGATAGATCATATCGTTCACTGCTCGTATCAGAATTCCCCGACACCTATTTCTTTTCTGCTGCCTTTGGACATGACTGCACTGGACGAGTACATGTGCACTCAACACACTCATGTGTGTAATAGCATCAAGATGGTGCATCACTTTTGGTCATTAAAAGACCAGCATACTCAAGCCCTTTTAGTCTGTCTCTACTTCGTTTTTGACTTACCATAATCCTCCCTCTTATCTTTTTGTCACTGGGTCTTAAAGCAAGCAAAGGCTATGGTCCCCATCACTTCCCCTCTCTCAGACGTGGAAGCCGCTATGAAGCTGTAGTCAAAATAACATCACCAACAGAAGCACAAGAGATTACCCATAAGGTAAATGCAGGTCTAAGTCGAAAATTATGCACTTTTTTTTATCATATGAGTGGCAACATATACCTTTGCCTTTTGTGAGATCCGTTCCAGGATTTCCGGACAAAGAAAATCTGGGGAATATTCCCTTATTCTCCATCGCAGGTAAATCTACGTCTCCTTGGGGGAGGGGGTGGGGGTGGGGGTGGGGTGGGGGTCGAGGAGCAGGTCGGGCAGGGGGATTGGTGCCCGTTGATGGCGGGCCGCTGGTGTTTGTTACTCGATGCGGCCCGGGGCCCGCCTCCACGCGGCATGAGAGTGGCTCGTAGAATCGGCGAGCATCTTTGAGCAGGTGTGAGCAGTTCGTTGAGAGACAAAATATACATGGCCTGCGATGAGTAGCCGGTGCATCCCTCTCATAAGATCTCACACTCTCTAAGTGGTATTCCGTACTCTCACTACGTTCTATGGGAGAATCATTCTTAACGAACTGGGCTTAGAGCCTTGAGAATCCACTGGCCTGCCTCCCGTGCTAAAGACGTACATCAATTTAACCCAAAGATTCCTATAATCTCAATGATGCCACCTAGCGGAATACTGTGTGCCAGTCGATTCTCAAGGCTCTAAGCCTAGTTCGCTAAGAATTCTTCTCCCAAAAAGCGTAGTGAGAACCTTGTACAGAATAGCACTTACAGAGTGTGAGATCTTATGAGAGGGGTGCACCATGGATGTGTGATGGTGGCTAGGTGACGTGTGAAGACGTATGTTCCCCTGATCCGGTGTGGAGGAGACAACGATCAGGGTGACGTGCGGTGTCACGCGCATCCGCAGCGGGAAGGCCTGGCCTGCATTGAGAGAGCAACAGCCATGTGAGGTGGAGAGGTGACGTGTGGAGACACATAGGCTGGGTCTCCCTGGCCCAGCCATCAGGAGCTCAGTGGACGCCGCATCGAACACCTAAACACATCCATGAAGTTAAACCCATTCTGACATTTTCGAATCTAAACACTGATCAGTGTGCCTACTTTCGCTACACACGTCATCCTTGGTACGATGTGTGTCGGCCACCAGGTACAAGCTAAACAAGGGGTTTGCTTTCACTTTGTCTATCGTCAGCCTCCCTCTGTTTATCTTCCCATCCCTGATTGATTAATGACACCCAGGTGGCCCACACACATCGCAACCTCAACACGTGCATATCCTACTTGGATTGGACCACCACAACACCGAAGTTTTCCCACTCCGATAATCTACAGGAGCTGATAAGTTCCAGACATCCCAGCCTCTTTAATTTTGCCAGGAATTTCCAACCATACTAGATTTCCAATGTCTCATATGCAATTATGGATCGAAACATGCCGAACTACAATTCATTTGTAACAGTCAATAAATGTTTTACAACGAATTCCTTTGCCATCATTTCTCTTTTCAGTACTATATAAACCAGACAGCTGTTCCTGACGCAGACCAATGCATGAACACAGAGGAGCATTGAGCTGTGATAGCACATACACTGCAGTGTTATGTGAATTTTAAAAGGATAAGGAATGAATGACCAACTTCTTTATTAACATTAGGCCAAAATACGATGGGAATCAGTAAGTTATATCAGTGTAGTTCATGATAGCCTGTGATCCAGGAAAGCCTGCTGTTAAAGGTAAAGGCCCGCGCCCATGATACGATGGTAATCGCAAGATACATAAGTGTAGCCTGTATTCCAAGATATAGCAGAATTTGACTAGGAACCAAGCATTTAGTGCCTGGAAAAAAGTTTGGTTCTTTGGTTACAGTCACATCACCTATTTATGTATATATGTACACACGGATTTTCTCTACTCAAAATTGTCCAAAGGTTTCTTCGATAGTAAGTTTTTCAAGTGTAAAGTTTTATGTCCATGACCCCTAGACTGGTATATATAAGCTAAGAAGATAAAATGTTACTAATTTGCCTTTGCAGTTTCAAAATAGTGTAGAGATGGATTTTTTACAATCCTAAAGTTTCATCGTGATCACACTGCATTAAATGTGCCATGTGTGCACCATAGATATATTAGCTGACATTCCAAAAAATAGGGGTTGTGGACGTAACAGATACTTTTACCCGCTGTTAGCTCGTTCTTAATGAATGAGCTAACATTCTTAACTGGCACTGTAGGCTAAAAGCCAGATTGAGACTATGGCCTGGCGTCCACTGTCCTCCCGATACAGGCGATAGGCCTTAAGATGCATCTCCAGACATAAAATCGATGCCGCCCGAGGATGCACCCTGATGCACGCATTGTAGGGTCCATCGCAAGGTATCGGGAGCTCAGTGGACGCCGGGCCTAATTAGCTCGAGGGGATCTGACAGGTCAAGGGATCTGCCAGTTACCTACCTTTCCAGATCATGGAGGAGAATACAAATTGTGATAGAAGCACTAAATCATGGGGTGATTCCCTTTGGCATATACTGAGCAAAGGCTTTGAAATATCCGAACAAAAGCACTTGATTTATGAACCTATGGCATGCACCTGTGGCAGAGCCACATGTTCAAGGGTGGGTACTAGTGTCAGTGCATACTTCTAAATGGCAGGTTGTTTCTAACTAATTGTAATGATTAGCCTGTAATTATAATGAAGCGGCTGTTGCCAAATGGCATTAACTCTCCCAAGTGGACACAATCATTATTTTTCTATAGGTTACAGGGCGTGGTTTTCTTCAGCGGTTAGCCGGTATGAGTGAGTCTCCCAACATGGAAATCTTACATCGTAGTTTAACCTTCTTTTGCAAATACAACATATCATTGTGACCATAAAGTGCTGACTCCACCAACACACAAGAAAGAGGGAGATTTGTCAGGATTTGGTAGTCAAAATCTAAATCTTGCTAGGTTTTTAATAATCACGCGCATATTTGACGCGATGCATCTTGAGGCGTCGCGGAGGTGGAGCACCAAATTATACACACGCATTCGTGAGATAGTACTAATACCATTGCGAGCGACGTATCACGATAAATGAGGAACGACATATCACTACACTGTAAGATATGAGAAGATATACCACGGCACATCCATCGTGCTGATGGAAGCAGCCCTTAAAAGATGTGGTCTTCATTGATTACATACATAAAGCACCAGCAAGTGAGTGGTTAAAGTAATATGTCCGATTATTCCTTTCCACATTTGTTGGTGTGGTTTACCAGTCCTGAGTTGTTCAGCAGTAAAGTGTACAGTACAATTTTGTGGATATCTTTACCAGAGCCATAGACTACCGAACCGTCTGTGAAATCACTCTTGTTGAGGTGACAATAGTTTGCAATCCTCAAGGTGTCCCATAATACGTCTATGTATAATTCTCTCTAACAGTTTACCAACCATTGGTAGCAGGGAGATTGGTCTGAGGTTATTGAGCAATTCCATGTTCCCGTCTTTTTTTAATTGGGACAACTATTGCTTTTTTCCAGCAATTGGGAAATCTGCATTTTGATAGAGAAAGTTTGAATAAGTGAGTAAGTTTCTCGGGGTAGCTTCCAATGCTGCTTTGAGGGATTTGCTTGATATTCCGGGTGTCCCTGAAGATTTCCATAATTTTAATAAATTCATGATTTCTTGATTCGGTCTTTAATAACATTCAGACTATTGAAAGTCTGTATGTCTACAATGAAAGATGGTGATATCATTTATAAGGCCCAGCATCTACCTACTCGAATTGAAATCTTTTAAAAAATATCTTTAAATATATAACACACTAAAATAACTTTTGTTTATTACACACGAATCATTACGAGGATGGTCTTCCTTTGTGTTGCTTCAGGTAAGTACAATATTTTCGTACATGATTGGAATAACACTTCATCATGTAAATAAAGTATGTACATCATATTTGGTCTATCGGGCCTAACAAGTAAGATAGTTTACTATCATAACTAGCATCATAGTTTCCCCACCACCAAACATAGTTATAAGGAGAACAAGGTGATAGATGATTATGAAGATGAGATGATAATGACATTGTATAGACGTGTCAGTCACAAACAACATTCACATCGCAATTATGTAAACGAGAGGTAGTAATCAAGAAGACTGGCATTCAGTTCATTAGGTCAAATATTTCATAAGTACAACATAGCAAAGATAAAGCCTAGTCTTTTATCGAGAGAAAATCGGAAGCACATGACCTAGATTACATCAAGCTTTTTTTAATCTGGATTCGAAATTCTCTTTACTCGGTGCTAACTTAACATCTGTCTTCAGTTGGTTCCATAGTTTTTTGCCACGGTACCCAGGCGACTTCTTGAAGAACTATTAAGTATTAGGAAACCTTACAAGGTTATGAATAATCTTTTACCAAAATGAACAGAACGACATTAAATATTGTCTTTGGAGACAAAAAAAATTAATTCAAAGTCAAAGAAAGAAGGCATTGATTTGAGGCACTTAGACCTAATTGAAAAGCAGCATATTTACAGTGCATTCATTTCTGCTATTCAATTCAAAAAATATTCTTAAGTAATTTTTTATCTTCATGGAAGAAGCCAGCAGCGTCTGATAAAGAGGTTTAACCTTAAAAAAAACCCCGCAGATTACAGTTGAAGTCGTTTTAATATGGTTGTGATTACCATGGTTGTAAATTTCAGCTGCTGATCCAAGATGGCTGCTCTATATGTTATGTATGAATTACTGGATGCGTTAAAGTTCATATTGCACACATGAGGTGAGAAACATAGTTTTCACTTGGTAATAGCTATGCCAGAAAGTGCCATAGTGCTCTGTAGTGGCCACACTTCCTGGGACTTTTCCGCAATGCCCATCTTTCTAAAATAATTCCTTAGGTCCTTCCCTATAGCTATCTGCCAAAACTATGTTTGAGCCATATCTGCCCCTATCAGGAGCTCAGGCCCCATTCTTCCTCAATGTCCAGGTATTCACACATAACATATCCTAAAGATCCATTGCTATCACATCGTAAAGGCAAGCACCAGGCCTATGCCAAAACGTTTCAATTTAGGTCAGATTCCTTGTGATGGTAGGGACGTCACATCTACCCTGGGTTCACTGAATGATGGAGCTTTCCGCTGCACCAAGACCCATATCACGGTCAGATGGAAAATATAAGCAGCCCTATATTCATCGTGAGGGATCCTGTCAGTATTTATTCATATGTACCAGCCTTTGGGGTCCATAGCATCAAAAGAATGTACACTGGAAGGATTCTCCCAGGACTGTCATATGGTAGTCCTAGAACTGTCATTGGACGGTCCACGTTTAATAAACATGGATTTACCTTTCGAAGGACAGACAGGAAGATACAGACTCGAAATGCCCTTCAAGGCTGTTTAATGAACCTGTCATTGTCGGTGTGTTCTTATGCTGGTAGCCTAACTGACCAATATATACATGATAAGTATATTCCCCATTGAAAAATAAGAACAACAATCTTTTAGATTGATAGAGCCAAAAAAGGGCTTCAGTGGTGAGGTCGGGGTCAGTCTGAAGTGTCAGGTGCGTTTGGTAGTAGATACATCCTTTTATGTTTGTTTCTAGAGTCCCTGCGTGTCCTGATTCCGAATCTGCTTCATGCCAGTTTGTATGGGCTCAGCATTTTGGGTTATAACCATTTGAAAATAAAGAATAAGTTAATCCTTAGAAAAATTAAAAATTACTCGTTTCAATGGTGTACTCTGTTAAATCTTTGGATATTTAGTCATTCTAAGCTCAATAAGTACAGCATTGAGTCCTGATAATGACCAACAGGACGCGGGACTGCCAGAAAATAGAGGAGATGAATTTGCCTGGCGTATCAAATATCAATGTGAACATATATGAACCTTGTAAAAACAGACATGAGGGAAAGTATGTGAAGCTCAGAGAGGTTGATAAGAAAGCTTGTAGGGTGCGTGGGAGGTAAATATGAAAATGTTCGACGGACTGAGAAGCCGTGACGTCAGAGAACCGATAGCACCCGTTAGTTGGCTTAGGAGTCTGACTAAGCGTGGGACGATCGTGAAGTGCTAGGAGGCACCATTGTGGTCAATAGTCCCGCGTCTTGGCCATTGTGCACCTAATTTTAAATTGCGTATAATTTACTGCCGTGCTGCGTTTCTTACTCAGTCAAATAATCAAATATCACTCAGTCGTTTAATCGAACACTTTTAATATATGCAACTGGTCATGTGATCACTTACATACACTCATTCCTTTTCTAGCACTCACTACGGGATTTTTGTTACCCAACCCACCGACACCTTTCTCTTATTTTTCATCTATTATTATCTTTTTATCATTACCCTACTAGGGCTCACAATATGTAAATTGATACTTTTTATCGTTCTTAAAATGTATTTATAAATATCGCTTTTTAACATAACAATGTCTTAATAATTGATGTGCAATAAATAATTTTATCTGCAGCAATAATTATTTGACTGGCATGATTAATGTCAATATGAACAAATGTGAACATTCGAAAAAGGGTAATCAGGAAAAATAGCCAAACTTGACAAAGTTCTGAGTTGTCCATGAAAAGGAGAAAAATGGGAGCTTAGGAAGCTTGGGAGCTTGGGAGCTTGGGAAGCTTGGGAAGCTTGGGAAGCGTGGGAACCTAAAGAAATAGCCAAACGTGAGACAGGTCTGTGATGGCCGTTTAGAGGATAGGAGAAACTCGGCTGTCGAGAACTGACGGAATGTGAAACCGGAACGAGTTTCACAAGCGGAGCGCTGGGTCTGGCGCCCTTTAAGATCCCCATATCCCGGAGAAGTAGAGTGGAGCAAGTTTGAAGGTGACGCCGGCGGGCATGGAATGACGCCAGTCATGGAGGAGATGTGAAGAGCGATGTAGGCATGACCAATGTTAGAGCGACCTGGCGAGGTCGCAACAGTCGCGAGGGGTATGGCGACCGCTGGGGGAGTAGCGCCCTACAAGATCCCCCTATACTGAGCCTCAGGTACATCGCGTTGAGCGAAAACAGCCGTTGAAGGAGGCGCTGGACGACTCGTGCTGCCGTGTGACGAACGCTATATATGTTTGGACTTCATCCTTTATATTGATGGCATGTACATGCTTGTATCCTTGGTGGAGCCATAGGAACATTAAATGACAATATAGGCTTGGAAGACTTAGTGTAAAGCAGTCAAGTAGATGCTAACTGGAAAAGACTTTCCCCAGAATGTCTATACCTTAAGACTAACTGTTGAAGTTCATCTAGACCAAATAATCAAACATAGTGATTCATATGAATAGATGCTTGGCAAAACTCAGCTATACTCTAGGTGCAAGTATTGCTCATAATAGATGGTCTTCACAATAGATATGTAAGTTTGTGTGGAACAAGAGGGTGACTGGCCCCATCATCTACTAGCAGTGGAGAAAATGTTACCTTACTTCTTTGCCTCCAGACACGACTACAGTTATGCTAGATATGGACTGTACTATCTAAGATCAATGCAGATCTACCATCAGATGTCCTGAAAAGGCTTCTTGCATGTGATCATGTCATGTGCTACAGTTTTGGTATGTGGAACAGCATCTGTTTGGACAAATACATCAAGACAACACTCATGAGATACGGAAAGTCTTCTTGTTGTCTGAACAGGATTCCCTTTCAACCTGAAACAGTGAGGACATTACCTCATAGTCTCCACAAATATGGCCAGTTGCATAAGAACTTGCTATACATGTGGGAAAGATGGAAGATCCTCATTCACAAGGAAAATTGAAAAGGAGGATCAATTCTGACAAAGATGGCAGAGAGGAAATTAGGACAAAACTAAAATCTATGATCCATCCCTTAAACCCTGGTACTCCCCTGAATTAATTGTCAACATTAGTACCGGCAGGATTGAACCAAAGAATGTGAATGCTGATAATTCAGTTTCAATAGGAGACAGGCAAAGGGAAGCATTGGGGAAACCATGTCCTAAGGGGTTCCACAATACACTAAGCAAAGAGGTAGTAACCATTGGTCTCACTAGGAATGGTCTCAAAGTCTGAGAAAGAACCATAACTGACTCTGGATTAATCTACTCAAGATCTATTGTGCTACAGCACTCTGGGGGGTTTCAACTTGTCACGAGACTTGAACTTACCCCAATTAGAGAGTAAATTGAGCTCCCTCAGAGATGTTTCCAAAAGAAAGATGTAGTTTTCATTGATGGATGTGCCATCCTGCGGTATATCATTACGAATGCATTGGTAGTGTTGCATTCTAAATTATCTGTATGTGAAACATGCAAAGTCTATCTCTTGGCCTAACTGATCATGCTGGCTCTACGTAACAAGCTGCTGGAGGTGACCCTTGATTATAATTAACATTGTCTCCCCCCCCCCCATGGTAAACACAGTGCCAGTATATAACCTGAATCTTGATGTATTCTAGTTATTCTGGTCAGTGTAGCCCATTGCAGTAACACCAGCAATAAAGCTTGTAAGGGGACAGTGCAATCCTCAAGTCACTCATTTAGTTTACTATTCACATACGATAGTAACAGTAGTAACAGGACCAGGACATGTCCTAATACAAGTATGGGTAGGATTAATTACCAACAGAAATGACCTCTGAACTACACATGAGGAGGCTCATGTCAATATGATTTCTCAGGCCATAAAATAAGGAACAAGTCATATCTGGTACGCAGGGTACATGTTCCTCAAGGGCAGGGATAGATATTGCTTTGACGACACTCTGAGTTGGTTACTGCAGTGGATGTTTTGTGCTGAACTGGTTGCCAATGCAATCAAATTCTAATATCTTACACCTATTAATCATATTTGTAGGAAATTGGTGGTTGCTAAGTAAATTATTATGCATTTACGTTGTAATGGATATGAAAGAGATGCTACATTCTTTTGGTCAAAAGAGTGGCAGAAACAGATTCCCCATGTAATAATTGACCGACATGGCATATTTTATGCAGTAGGCTATCTGATGGCCTTTTTTAGACTTTACTCTTCTACTAGTTGCCATGTCATACAGATATACCATACAAATGTGCAGTAAATGTATCATTATGTGGCTGCCATCGTCATAGAGAAAACCTTGTCATGCTTGCCATGGGAACAATTTAACGACTTCAAAAAATGGTGTTACCCATTATTACTGTCTGCTATTGCTATATTTATGAATTGGTATGTGTCATTCATAAAATTATTCTTTTCATTCAACATTAATAACTATGAGAAAGGCAAAAATGAGGGTCCCCCACAAATTGGAATCTTACAATGGCAACAATTCCTCCGAGAAAATAGAACAGGACATGTTTTCATAGTGTATGCTTTTGGCCAAAGAATGATAAATTTAATTGACAGAAAAAATGCATTTATTCACCCTTTCTTATCAAAGTAAGTATTATATGTCAGTTAGTATCAACTTTTGTTTTCCATCTGTTACCATGGAAACGAGTATGATGCTTCACTTTTTGGAACAGACGGGCATCAGATTCAGATTTCTGAGGTCATAATTGACAAATATGGCAAGTTTTAAGCAGTAGACTTTCGGTAGTCAATCTGATCCATTTTTAGGCCAGTTGCTGCTCTACTAGGCCCTAATATAGGTGCAACAGTAAATGCTCTCAAGGATATCATCAGTCTTCTTGTTACCCATGCTATACATTGTTGTGATAGCGTTCCTAAGTTGTGGGGCATCGGGAAAACCAAAGCAATTAAATCTTTGATCAATGGATATTTTCTTCCAACTCTGGAAGTCTCATAAATATTTCAGTTTTGCATTAAATGACAAAAAGGACCTAAATTTGACCTTCACCTGACCTGTCAATGTAAAATATACTATCAATCTTTCCATAAGTAATCTTTCTTTTATCAAATATGGGATTCATTTTGAGAAAAACTGATAAAATGTAATTTATCATCAAGTTGAGTTGAAATGAATATATTAGTGTAATTGTTTCTCGTATTCTTCATATTTTTATTCAAAATGGTCATATCTCAAAATGCTGAGCTCGTACAAATTGACATGAGGCCGATTTGGAATTAGGGAATTCAGGATCTCTGGAAAGAACCGTAAAACGTTACATTTACTCCCAAACACACTTCTCCTGGCCTGCTACAGGGCTATTTGTCTGGGGTTTTTACCCAGGGCCCATTTAAAAGGTTTTGGTTCTAGCAAAAGAATCCTCCTAGGGTCATACCAGCAATCCAAGACCTATCTTAGGCTGGAGGAGTACAGTAGGCCCTCAAAATGCTACACCTTTAGTGAGGCTGTTGGGGATTGTGGAAGATGATGCTGAAATAAAACCCTGGCTTTACTGCGTATTCTACCAGACGTAGATAGTAATCCTTTTTCTCTATGACATTAGAATGTAGCAGAAACACATAGTGTTACAGCTGTATTGTAGGAACAAACTATGCCTTTTTTATTACATATATAGAGTATGATGCGAAGTCTGCAACTGAATGCCAATTGCCTGTCTATTTTTCGAGAAAACTCAGTAAAAGAAACACTAACAATATTTAATCACAGCCCCTTTCCATACAGAAAGATGTACCTTTGATCTAACTAGCTTGTCAAGTCCTCTTTTTGCAAATGGCGACCCCCTGAGGGTGCCGGCTGGCAAGAGGACTGTACGCGCACAGCGAGACACTTGTGAAGGGAGCTTAAAGGCATTAACAATGGAGGGGGGATGTATTGTTGTTGCCAGGCCAGGCTTATTTCAAGAGTATGTACATGGGACTTGATAGAAATCTGGACATAGTTTGGATATGATTTTAAAAGAATCAAACATAATCTACATAAATTTAAATGGCTGCCTCAATGCATTTCTATCAGGAATAATGGAGAACTAGCCCAACAATAGTTGTGACACTGTGTGTATTCCTGTGATAACTATGGAGATCTATGTAAAATCATGGCTATATTATTTTATTTTTGTTTTGATGGGTTTAGTATCAGGTCCTTGTGGCCTTAGGCTTGCTCACTGCGGCCACCAAGCAGAATATTCTAACACCAACAATCCGCTCACTCACTTTTACCAATCTCACAATCACATATTCCACAACCCGCCTTCTGCCTTCCATCATGATTATATATGCTGGGGCCCTACGGCAATCAGAATCTAAGGTGATCCCTAAAAGGACCAGGTGATTCTCAAATATCAGGCATCTCACAAGGAGCGAGGGCACATTTAACGGCCAGGGGATAGTTATTATGATCAGACTGGTCAGGAATTTACAACGCTACAATGAAAAGAAGTTAGTCAGTATTACCTGGGCAACTCATCCACAGAAGTGTCCAGTCATCGCCATACTGCAAACCATCAGTATGGTGCCCACGGAGTCACCAATCGACCCACTTCTAATGTTCCCGGGAGATTGTGGAGCCCTACCAACGTCCGTGGTAAAGAAGAGGTGGCAACAAGCTATAAAGTCTGCAGGCCAAGACCAACGGCGATTCTCCCTGCACTCACCCCACAAGAGCACAGCAACAAATGCTTTTGCAGCTGCTGGTGTGTCGCCAATGCACATCAAAATCTGCAGCGGCTGTAGTCCATTCCAGACATACATCCAGACGCTGCAGATGCCAGTGTCACCAGCCATCCTGGCCATCATTCAATGACCTCAAATCTGCTCCCCCCTGTTTTATAATGCCCGATATCTATTTAAAAAAATCTTTTTTTATTCAGTTTGAAAAAATCATACATTCGCCACAGATGGCGTTCTTCCATGTATAATCATGTTTGAACGTTGTGAAACAAGCATAGTTAAACAACAAAGTTCTAAAGTAATTATTATTTTACGAGTCTATGTAATTATATAGAACGTCCTGACCATGCTGTACAAGTCACAGAACGAGATGCTAATTTATGGTTTGTACGGACCGAGGCGTTTACGCCGAGTTCCGTACAAACCATAAATTATCATCGAGTTCTGTGACTTGTACAAGCATGGTTGGACGTTATATATTTACTATATACCCGAAATTGAAAAAATAATCAATTTAATTTTTTTTTAACAACCAAAATTTTAGTAAATGTGTATGACAAGGTGGTCCGTATTTTAGTGTACGGACCGCTGGTCCGTACAGTATATTTACGTCCTATGCCAAAACGGTGCGTATATACAGTATATACGGCATGTGTATATAGTAAACAAGTTTATTTTTGGTGTTCAGATTTACGTACTGTAATGGTAGAGGAGTAAAGTCTCAGAAGGCCCATTAGAGAGTCTACTACATGAAACGTGCCATGTGGAGTTAATGTATTCTATTCTAGGGAGCTGGTAGACTGGGACAGTCACTGTATGCGAACCTTATTCTGAATTTTTTAAAATCAGTTAATCAAGTAGCATTTAATCGATAAAAGACTTATCTCCTGATCAAGTTATATTTGATAGTTTCCCAGACAAGGATGATATATCAAACCCTGCAGGTTTAAGTTATACTTAACATCTGCATATTATTCATAGTTTAAGGATGGGAGCATGTAATAGAGGGCAGGACAGAAATCTAGCAAATAGATGAAGTTACAACAGAGGAAAAGAGGCAATTGAATGAAGAGGCTTACCATCGGAAGGCTAGTATATTTATAACATACACTGTAAGTGTAATAACAAACACATTCTTAGACCACTTAGTCTAAACTATAGTAAATGTTAGTAAGTTTACAACAGACATTATATCCATAGTAATAAACACTATGTTAAACTATACTTTGTGTAAAATTCGAATCATTAACTAATGTACAGACAGACAAATAAACACTATTCCAAGTAGCTGCCGTAATGCCATATCAACCACCGTCGCTTATAAGTGAGTGTCATTGTTCAAAGGTGGATTGTGCACTTGAATCAGCTTTCACATTGTTCTCCACTGGATAACACACATATAGCCAAATAAGGATATCTGATTGTTCGTCATTGGGTTATCTACATGTAAACCCCATCGACATTTATTATTAAAGAAAATTGTGAAGCTCATATATGAAAAAGAATGTGTAAGACGGAGCATATCGAAGAACAACCCTAACCCATTAATTGAGATCGCGAATAGAGAGAACAGGAAGGCAGACCCAGGTGAATTTCCTGCGTCCATCTGCATACCCCACTTTCGGCGGTTCTGATTAGTTGAGGAGTCCAGAGGCCTCAGTAAAGTCCTCCCAGTCCCAATCTATGATGACAGGGTGTTGTTGCCCAATTCTTGCAGCTGTCTCTTTTTTATCCCTACCCTTTATTTTCCCCCCGGTATTACTTCACTGTTTTAGGATGGCAGAGAAGTTATGTACATAGTTGTGTTCTCGAGTTAATTGTATTCCAGTCTTACTATATGCAAGTTGCAGTAGGTATTCTCCCCATAAATTGATCCAGAAAGAAGATATTGCAATCCTAATATTTTTCCTTGGTTCTCTCTACCAATCATAGCCATCACTCCCGGAAGCTTATTAACAATGTGTTTTTGATTTTTCTTTGGTTCCTTTCAGGTGCCTGAGAAGATTTCAGTTGGAAAAATCTTTTTCAACTGAGACGTTCTCAGGGCTATCAAACGAAGGAGATATGAAAAGAACAGAAAAAACACACCGGAGACCTCTCCAACGAAATATACATGATATATATTGAAATGAAAATCAGCGATATTTTATTCTATTCTACTCACTATAAATCTTCTCACTCATCAATCTTCAAGCAGTAAGGAGAATGCTAGCTGGACACCGACCGCTTAGACCCAGCCCAACACAGGGGGCTCCCAGTATTCCCACACTGTATGATGTAGCGTGATTGCCATCGGCATTGTGTCCATCCCCGCAGCACTACTGAACCGGCGACCTGCACCTAATACAGGGTTCTATCTATCTCCCAAAGAGCAAGCACCATACTGCATACACCAGGGGCACCAATGCTAGCTATTCCAGCCATGCCCGGAAACTCAATCGCTATACGCACATTGGCTCCAATACCATATGGTAATCTCAGAATATTCAAGGACGATGATATGAAGCAAATTATTTAGGGCAGATAGTCAGATATGAAAGCTCGCATAGGTATGGTATTGACAATATAATACAATTGAAAAAAGCATGTAACATAGTTGCAATGTGTACAGCGGTAAGCAAATCTTCAATACAACTGGTAGTAGTATATATGAATATGGATTTGGCGATGGCAACGCATAATGATAAGGGAATATGAGTACATGCAAGTTGCATTTGCTAATGGCTACTTCCGATCTGTTAAATGTTTATGATAGTGGTTTTTGGAGCAATAAATTACATTATATTTATGTGTTAGGTAACAAGTAATCACCCTGATAACCCTGATATGGATTCTTATACCATAGACCTGTTTGTTATCTAACACTTTATAGTATACCATATTGCTTATAATTACACCTACTAAAAACGAGACCAACTCAGGTACCATTTGTTAGATCTTGCACATCGATACCATTATTACTGGAACATATGCCCATATCTGAACATTTTGAACAAAAACAATTTATACATTATATTCTTTTCCTCTGACTGCGGTGTTGTATTTTCTCATTCCATGAGGCCGACAATATGAAAAGATGATAAATTCGGGAGGGAGAAACGCATCTTACCACTGTTATTCTATCACGTATGACTGAGTGGGAGAAACAGAACAAGGACTCTTACTATTCAAATATTTGTCTTATCAAGATGTGGTGAAAATCAATGGCGAAGGATGTGTTATTTTGACCATCTTCATCGTGGCCATGTTCATTGGGTTTAACAGGTCTGTGTCTGAAGATGCAGCCATCTGAAGAACACGATAACACAGTCAGGTCTTATCCCCCGCTTTAACATCAGTTCTACTACAAAACGCAGTGCTGTTTCTGGTCAATTAGGTGTTTCATGAATGGCAGGCCCCCTGAAAAGCCTGTTGGTCTGTTCATTTCAACATCCGTTTCCAAGTAGTTTTCTAAAGAATTGCCTAATAAAATTAACAGCCTTTTTCCTAAAATCATAGTCTTAAATGTGCCGATCGTAGTTGAATAAATGTGAGCCCCTTTGAGTTTAACTGCGTCTCTTCCATTTGATTGACAATCTACTTTCATTACCCATAAAATTGGAATACCCTAAAGCGCCAGATCAACTAAGGCGACCAAGCGAATGCATCTGCGATCCATGCGACTGTGCGAATCCCGCGCGATGATATTCAATATATTGAAAATTGCCGCAAGGCATTCGCATGTCCATGCGAACGTCTGTGAACGTCTGTGAACGTCTGCGAACGTCTGCGAACGTCTGCGAACCCAAATTCGCATGGAAAATCGCCTTAAGTGTGATTCACACGATGGGATTCATGAACCTAATAGGGGTCAAAATCTCATGCGATTTTGTTCCTTTTTAGGGGGAAATGTCTGTTACATTTACAGGGGGGGGAAACATGTCTCATTGAAATGAAACCCTATAATTTGGACGAAGAAATTGTGTTCGAGTATAAAATCTCAGCAGGATTTGTCTCAGAAAAACACCCTGTGAGGTACATGAATCCCATCGTGTGAATCCCACTTTAGTGGATCTTGTAATAGTGTGGCGATAATAGGGGATCGCGGTCAGCGGTCTCCGGAGGAGGGATGCGCGTAGTACGGGTGCCTCCCTGAAGGGGGCGCCTCACTGCGCTGTCAGTCTGTGACGTCACCAGGGCGCCCTATATAAGGAGGGCCCCTGAGGCGTGTGGGGCATTCCGGTGCTCCCGCTTGTCGAGCAGGGACACCCCCAGACCGCTCTGATCAGCCCTCTCAGTTCCCCCCTTGGATGTGTGCCATATAAAGGTTAGGTAACGCCGGAGAACCGTGAATTGTGTAAGTACCTACGGATTAATAAACCTGTCGTCATATAAACCGGATCTGCTCGTCGGGTCTTGTGTCCCCTGATAAAAACCACTACATTGGTGGCAGCGGTGGGATTATCTAGGCGAAATGGAACCCACGGAAGCAGATCTGGCCGCTCTGACACAGGGCGTCAGGGGGCCTTTGGTTGCTGTGGGGGGTGACGATCTATTATGGCGTCTGCCCAGCACTCGACCGGAGGTGGAAAAGACAGGGGAGACTGGGGGGGAGGGCCAGGATGGGCCTTCAATGGCCACGCAGGAAAGCCGGGTCAGCGACAGTCCTACGGGACTCGCCGGGCCGGGCTCAGGGCCGCCAGGAAGGCCCTCCGGGGGAGATGATAGTGGATGGCCGTATGAGGGGCCCCCTGGGGCCGAACGAGGGCCCCTGGAGGGGCCTATGGGAAGGGATCCGGAATGGCCGTGGGGCTCCAGGGCGCTTCCCTCGGAGTGGGAGCGGCACGTGGGCCCCGGGGCGAGGAGAAATGCCCCGGGCCGCTTGGGAGAAAGCAGGGGCCCAGGGAGGCCCGCCCGGCTGGACGCTACCACGGGCGGCTTACTGGGGTCCCCCGGGGGAAGGGGCGCGGCCGTCGCAGACCATGAGGGGGGCGAGAGGGTCTGCCTCGCCCCGGAGTCGGGAAAACACCTCCGGGGGCAAGCTGTTTGGGGCCCCTAAAATGGGGGGGACCATAGGGGGCCCCACCCCGGCAATCGCCACCAAACCCATAGTGATGCCCGGCAAGTTTGACGGGGCCTCCAACCTCGATGAATATATGGCCCACTTCCGCCTGTGTGTGGCCGCCAACGGATGGACGGAACAACAAGCCTGTACCTTCCTGGCGAATATTCCGCTGGGAGAGGAGGGTAGCCTAGAGCGGCTTACCCAGGCTTTGTACTGCAGGTTTCAGCCGAGGAACCAGTGCGAAACATACAAGGCCCTCCTCCAGAGTAGAGAGCGAGGGGCGGAGGAGGACCTGCAGGGTTTTGGGGAGGAAGTGTGGCGCCTCACCCAGTTAGCATACCCAGAGGCGGACGCGACCCAGTGGACAGTATGTGCAGGGACAGGTTCGTGGTGGGGCTGCGCGAGGCTCAACTACGCCATTGGATTTTCCAATCGAAGCCCCGGTCCATGGAGGAGGCCGTCGAGACGGCCCTAGAGGCAGAAGCCTACTTGCGAACGGACCACGGGGGGAGTAAGGTGCGGGCTGCCGGCACGACCATGGCAGAGGAGATGGGCTCCCTCAAACGGGAGTTGGCTTCACTGAGGGAACAACTGGGCCGTAGTAACTCCCGGGGGTCGGGGGAAACGAGGAGATGCTACAATTGCCAGAAAGTAGGGCACCTCCGGTTCAACTGCCCCGAGAAGGCGGGGGGGGGGAGTCTGGCCGGGTCGAGACCCGCCAGGGAACCCAGCCAGTCCCGGCGACGGGCCCCGCCCCTCCTACCCAGTCCTCCTCGGGAAACGCGTAGGGACCCCTCCCGCTAGAGGGGAAGGGGTCGCCGGAGGGGGGTGGGTCGTAAAAGGGAAGAGGGAGCTGGGGGGGCCCGGCTTACAAGTCGTGGGCACCGTCTTGGGGCACCCGGTGCATCTGTTGGTGGACACGGGCGCCACGGTCAACATCCTGTCCTTGCAATGGTGGAACCGCTGGGGGAGGGGTGAGCTCCTCCGGGAGGCTCCGTGTGCCGTCTCCTGTGCGGATGGTAGACCCCTGGAGGTGGAGGGGGTTGCCCGGGCGACACTGGGCCTGGGGAAATGTAAGGCGGAAGTGGACTGGCTGGTGGCAGATGTTGGCAACGAGGGCATCTTGGGGGCGGCCTTCCTGCGAGAGCAGGAGGTGGTGGTGGATCTGGCTGGAGGCTGCCTGCGGGGGAAGGAAGCCTCTCCCCCGGAGTGCCGAGTAGTGGTGAGCCGGGCCGGGGTAGTGGCTGGCAACACGGAATGCATCATCGAGGGAGAAATACTGGGGGACTGGGGAACGGGTGCATCGGGCCTCCTGGAGGGGGTGGGGCTGCAGGGACTCCTCGTGGGGAGGTCCCTGGTGACTAACAGCGCCCGCCAGTGCCCCGTGAGAGTGCTCAACCCGGGGGGGAGGCAGTGGTCTTACATAAGGGGTCGATGCTAGGCAGGGTGGAGGGGGTGTCTCCGGAGGCCCCAGAGTCATGCAGAATACTGGCTGAAGGGGGGGGGCTCCGGGGGAGAGGAAGGAGACAACCTCTTGCGAGCCATGGTAGGGCACTTGGCCGAGGGACCCCTCTGGAGTAGGCAGGTCGTACCCGGTTTGGGCGCGGGCCTTATCAGTATGTTCCCTTATGGAACAACCCCCAGAGAGGGGCTTGGCCTTCTAGAGGCCCTGTGGTCTCCGGAGAGACTGCTATCAGAGGAAGTTAATACCCTCAAGTAATTAGGCTCCCATATGGAGCACGCCCCTTGTGGGATATTGTTAACTCTACTTGAGGCCGGGTAGCGGCCAATCCATTCTCCATAGAGTTTGGTTTAACCCTGGGGCACCCCGGACGGCCCGTTAAGAAGGTAGGTTAGCTTAGGAATAAGGAGGGGAGAGTGTGGCGATAATAGGGGATCGCGGTCAGCGGTTTACGGAGGAGGGATGCGCGTAGTACGGGTGCCTCCCTGAAGGGGGCGCCTCACTGCGCTGTCAGCCTGTGACGTCACCAGGGCGCCCTATATAAGGAGGGCCCCTGAGGCGTGTGGGGCATTCCGGTGCTCCCGCTTGTCGAGCGAGGACACCCCCAGACCGCTCTGATCAGCCCTCTCAGTTCCCCCCTTGGATGTGTGCCATATAAAGGTTAGGTAACACCGGAGAACCATGAATTGTGTAAGTACCTACGGATTAATAAACCTGTCGTCATATAAACCGGATCTGCTCGTCGGGTCTTGTGTCCCCTGATAAAAACCACTACAATATATTAGATTGATGGTAAGGGCTGGTGTCCATTGAGCTCCCGATACACTCCTATGTGCTCTACGATGAAATAGCAAAATCGAAAGGAGACGAATATGGATTTCTATAATTCGTCATTACATAGAGCTATAGCACGATTATGTTACCATGACTTGAGATCTCTTTGTAATTTATCATTATGTAACCTGTGAATAAGGGTTTACCAGTCTGTCCCAGCTATGAGTCCTAGACTTTGAAACCATGTATTCTTAATGGGTTGCTGCTCTATACTACGCTTGCAGAGGATGGGATGTAGACGAGAGCCAGGGAAATGGATCAAAGCACGCATAAGGCAGGTAGGAGCTTCTCCTCTATACAATGCTTCCACAATCCTTGCTCTTACATTTGTGAGACCTTGATGTGGTCACGCTAGGGTAACGATATGCAAGGCATTGATATGTGGGAAACATGCCATCAGGTAGTCAAAATTTAAAGGTGGTAGCAGCAGACCGGCAGTAGCAGCCCGGATCTCATAATAATAGCCTCGTAAAAGTGAAATGGACAAAATGTATCCAGCCATGCAAATACACGAACTCTAGACAGTTTTAAGAACCTGAGAAGATTAGTGGGTAGACCTTTGTCCAATGAGAATTGCAAGTATTGATGTGTTATGCTAAACTATCTTCGAGGTGTCGTCTTATTCCAGATGGCAGGTTTTATTCAAGCATACTTCTTATTTAGAAATTATACCCCTTGTCACTATTCATAGCGGCAAATGGGACATCTTAGATTAGCGAAATTGTATCCGTTGAATTACATGAAAGATAAACAATACATTGCTGATGAAGCATAAAGCCTATGAGAATGGTGCACTGCCACATTGAAGCTGATATAGACCTGGTATTATTGTGAATAAGGCGAAGATATGGAATATGTTTGATGTGCATAGCAGGTTCCCTTTGGTTAAAAGTACTGTGCCATAGGATGTATTTAGCGCAGCAATGCATAATTTTGTTTAACCAACAAAAGGAACTCATATCCATGCAACTCACGGAGTTCTATGCACAAGCTAATGTAACTACATATCGTATGCTGAGGCAAGGATTTATGGATGTATAGCGAAACTGTCTCTTGAAATAACCGTGGCATAAATAGGCGTTAAGAGTTCAATAATAAGGTCATGTCATACTATAGGGGACAGAGCCATTGTTAGTTCATGAAGCAGTCACTAGGTGGTCGGGGACAAAACCTGTATTCTGGTTCTTTGTTCTTACAAAATTCAGCTGCCTTTCAATGTTTTACCAAGGTTCCTTTGACTCTCTACACCCGTCCCAGAGCAGGAAGATATAATGCTAAAACCCAGGACATGATGTTTTTTACATGGAACATTTTATTTACATATGTCAGCAAGGCAAGAAAAGTGACATTTCCCAATTATCACTCACTTCTTTTGCACCTCCATTAGTGAAGAACAGCTATTTTTTCACCTCCATTATTGAAGAACACCTACTCGGGGGGTGTCATGGCGGCGCCCATGGATCATAGGCTATGTGCCGTATAGGCCATATAGCATAGATGGTCTACTTTGCAGATCTGAATGCAAATATCATGGACAGCATAGATTAGGGTTCCAAATTCAATCTTATAAGCAGATGACCTGGTGCTGATCCGAGATGATAATTTACAAAATGAAATACAAAGCATGAAAAACGTATTTTTACATATGCATACGTAATGCGTATATATCTATTATTTACCATTGTGTATACGCTTCATTTATTAACGTATATAAGTGTCCTTGTTGCAGTCATGTATATTTCATATATGTACCCGCACATTCTATACACAGCACGAACATTTCAGTTTACACATATCTAATTTCCGCGAATATATTTTTCCTCTGGCACAAATAAGGTCGCCCTATTTGGAATCATATATACGCCTGATTCTGTTATATTTAATCCACTTTCCAATAATTGTGATCTCTGCACCAGAGCCACCACTGTTGTTTCAATTTTGTTTGCCATTAGTCATCAAAGTATGTGGTATACGGAAAATCAATATACGTATCAAGTGTGATTGTGAAATATTACTGAAAGACTATTAATCATTTTTTTCATTAATCACATGAAATAAACCCAGCATTGTTTTTCACTTTTTTTTGACTGATATTACCTTCAAAACATCATTGTTTTGTATGGTTCAGGATAGGTCTATTGACAAGCTTATACTTACCTTTTTCTTATACCACCTGTAAAACTACCGAAAATGAAGCATGGCCCTGGAACCTACTGAAAATAGGATGACACACACATCCTAGTAGTTTACTCCAGAATAAACAACAACATAGAAAAAGTGTTCTTATAGGCGGCAAGTCGAGGTCGAACTTGGGGTCGGGGTTGAGGTCAGAATCATGAGCAAGGCCTTCAGTGTTGGTATAGGCGCAGTGAAGGGGTAGACAGATAAGCAGATGGGGCAGACAGATCGATGGCGGCGGCGGCGGTGGCGGCGGCGGCTTGGGAGATGGGGAGGCGGGGTCCAGGCGGCCAGGTGGCGCCATGGCCGTCCGGTCAGTGTGGTTATAATGGGCAAGGGTAAACCTTTTTTTCTATATGGATACGCCAAACGTCAGTAACATGTACATGATATGTATGTACACACTTGTGTGCATCACACCACGTTCGGGGAGGGGGGGAGGGGGGGGGGGGGTCCGTACATACTACACAAGGTTGACATTTAGACCAATCAGATCGTCTCTTACAAAAGCGCAGTGGGGAGAAAACACAGAGTGTTATGTTACTCAATAAGTTTGGATCTGGCTTCGGGTTTGATGGTGGTTGAGCAAATAACCCTAATTATCGTTAATAAACCACATTTGAAGGTATATCTATATAGGAAGAAAGTCAAAACTTCTCGGTAAGGCCTTGGGCAGTAATTTTTCTGATCCTTACCTCGTAACTTTGACTTTCTCTCACCGAAACTCTAATACTTTAATATTGTAAGAGATTTTCAATTATGATTAGAAAGATAAAATCTCGTCTCGATGTAAATATTAGATAGTGATACGAAAGCTATCAGGAGATTTAGTGATTTAGTACTTACCTTTATATCAAATCAGAAATGACGAGAAATAGAATGCAAACAAGGCTTATGAGTGTCTAAAAAACAAAACGTTTGTTTTGTCATGTATGTGTGCTTGTTTCCTGTTACCTGCTATGGCATCTATATGAAAGATCGTCACTTGCTGATGAATATACTTGTCAATGAACAAGTCATGTTCAGGAAATTAAAATCTACCTGCTGGATATTGTTCGGCATGACATTTACATATAAGTCACGTACGTGGGCGATATTTTCCGATTAGATATCGGAGGCCGCGACATTTCCCATCAGAACTTTACATATTCATCATGTACCTGATGTTTTACAAAGATTCTGTGATTTATCGTGTTAGTTCTATTATAAAGGCCTCATTGCTTAAATTTAAACCATCCCCACAACTTTGAATAAGTTTATGAAGTTTGTTCAAGAGTACTTTAGTTTTCCAAGTCCTCCAATAATTTCCATGGATAAAGCAGATATACTCCAAGATAAGTGTGCTGTTTTTTAATGATTGGATGCAATATGGGAAGTTAACTCAGAACCATATTACAGGATTTAGACATATGGATGTTGGCTAGGTAACTAAGCTACCAGGATTAGTGGTAAATGTTAGGATATTTGGACATGTTTTCATATATGATTTCCATTAATTTGTTGTTGAGTATTCAAGGTTAATGTTATTGCTTTCTTACAATGAATCGAGTTATGGCTTTTAAGATATATACCTTATAGTCAATAAATTCGACTTCGGTGTCCATCAGAAAGAGCTGTTTTTCCACAGTCACCAGACAAGTATCAACATCTACCTTTTCTTTATGGTAATACAGACCAGTTAGGATTGTTTCATTGCTGATGATTTATCTTACATGTTTATTGTTACAATACAACGAGATTAACGCTTGTGCACTTTAATCCACGGTGTTGTTGTCATTCACAGAACGCGACCCTTACACGTCTAATTGTGAAGATCAATTCAGGTGATTCAAATTGAGTAAAATTGGTTCAATGTCGCAAATACTATTTTCTTGTGTAAAGCATTCATTACAATGTCAGTTATAGTAGGTGCTAAAGAGAACTTTAGGGAAGATGTAAGGGGAAATCCATAAGGTATATACGCCACAATTGGGGTGGAAAGGGGGTTAAACCAAATGCTTGCAAAAGCTTACAGGGGAGGGAGAGGGTGGAGTGTGAAAGTTGGATTTTCCATATGCATGCATACACAGTTTCAAAGAAAAGTTGTAATATTTTGCATATAATTACATATATCAACAGTGTCGCCTAGCGGCATATGGTGGGAATGCAAGTTGGTGGGTGAAAAGGTCTAGGGTTGTGTACCATGTGCATTCAAACATCGCTTATAATTTGATATTACCTACTTGATATCGGTCTCCCTAAAGAGTATACTCATTGGTCTCACACTAAGTAGCTCAGTGTGGTCTCATGGGCGGAGCCACTAGGGTAGAGCTAGGATACATAGGAAATCGCTGGTCTGTGATAACTGGTTCCCTTACTAGTACTGCATAAAGGACCAACATAGGTGTACTGTCGAACCAGAGACCGTTAGCCCTATATCATTAGAAGTTATATAGTTAAAAAATGATCAAGGATCAACAATATCTGCAATATCTACTCTAAATAAACTCACCCAACTTAAAGTTGTGGTACAGGAATCAGTCCTCATGATAATTTCAAAATATATAGCACCGCCCTCTCACTCAGAGAGCATATCATGTCCTGTGACCCCTAGTGACCACTAATGCTGTGATCCCGAGGCCAAATCATGTTATGAAAACATTCATAAACCACTTACACGACGCCTCTAGAGGTTACGTGAATGTGGCAGTTAGAGCCACAGGGTTCCATCGGATTATTTCCAGGATAAGGGATTAGCTAACAGTTTTGGCTTTCATGTACTGAGTTTTAAGACTGCTATGAGCGTTGTGTGGTACAGAGTACATATCATTAGTTATCATCATAAGTTAAGATGCTTATAAAAACTCTCTGAATAGTTGTCTATAAGTGTAATATAATGTCCCAATACACTGTTGCTCTAACATGTACTGTATCTTATCATGTATTACATGTGACTTCTTTGTGGCGAACTCGTAAAGAATAATGGCAAGAACGCGGGACTCATTACACCAGGGGCTCTCCTCCCAAAAATCAGACGTCCCGCGCTAACCAGATCTGCCACGCCATCTAGCGGTTTCTTCGGGTTCTCTGACGTCACGCTCCCGGGTTCTCATTTCCCTCACCAGATGGAGCCACCCGCAGTGAGCTCCCACGTTCTCTGCAAGGCCTGGACTGGCTCCAGTTCCTGCATCCTATGTCTACTCTTCATGCTGGGATACAGGGACTGGTACAATCGGTAATGGTGTTAGATTTCTGGCGCCGTATTGCGCCAGTATCATGGCTACTGTTCAGAAATCTGATGGGAGATTGATACCCTCCCACTTTGATATTAATAGGGTCAAAGTCAGGAGTAGGCTAAATTTATTGCTATGACAACAGAGGCGGCCAGGGAACTGGTGGAGGGGAGGGGGCAGGGTTAGGAGGAAGTATAGGGTTACAGGGAGTGGCTTGGGGGCCATAAACAGGAGATTCTGTGTATAGTGGACAAGTCCTCGATTCATGGGCCAGTCAGAGGAGGATACATACTTTAATGAACTTTATTCTGATTGTGATTAATCATTCAATGAATGTTCATAATCAAAGACTTGAGCAAGTCTATGCACGGCCATGCCACCAGTCACCAGATACCAAGCAAGCGGCTCACCTCACTCACTTCCGCCTCTCCACGATCCCGGGATCAATGCTCCTCCTCAGCGGGCGCCGATGGGGTGCACCCGCTTACCCGATGCCACGCTTGCCGGACGTCGGAACCTGCCGCTGTTGCATCTCTACGGTTCCGGGCACGCCTCGCTTCGCCTACACCTCTCCAGGGGCATCTCCCGTCTGCACCTCGACACATCTCGCCTTTCTCCCGGCACTCCTCGCCTGCGCCTCGGCGTCCTCCGCCTCCTCAAAGTCGCACCATGACGCCACCTTCACGTTGCACCACAACATCACCGCCATGTCACACCACGGCGGTGCTGCCACGTCGCACTATGACGTTTTTATCACACCTCATCTAGGTCTCCTACACACAACGCCTGCCCAAGGTGTCTCCCAGGGCTCAGTACGAGGGGATCTCGTAGGGTGCTGCACCTGGCGGCTGCTAGAACCTCGGGATTGTTGCAACCCCGTCACCTGTCGTGGTCACAACGACACCTACAAAGCCCTCCATATCTCCTACCAGACAAATGGGCATCACAGACCTGTTTTCACATTTGAATATTTCTTCTACATCCGTTCTCTACTACGTCAACAGTCGTTTCTCCTACAACTACACAGACATCACAGAACTTTGTCAAGTTTGGCTATTTTTTATTATGTCTGTTTGTCATCAATGTTCACATTTTTCACATTGATATTTACCATGCCATGCAAAAAAGCCTCCTCTATTTTCCGGCAGTCCTGCGTTTACTTGGCCATTGTGGCGAACTTCTGAAAAGTAATGGGTGGCGTCCACCAACTATGACAAGGCTACGACAAGCGCGGACAAGAAAGTTCCAATCGGCGCCTTGTCGCAGCCTTGTTATGAGAAGGGCGGCTCTGCGACACCGTTGTCGGGGCATGTGGTAGATTTTGCTGGATGCCTTAAAAAAGGCGTCCATGGTACCGACACACTACAACAGTCATATCGAGGAAACCACAACACTCCAAGACAAGTGTCCAGTCATGGCAAAAATCAAACATGTTCGATTTTGTCGAAACCTTGTCGGAAGGCCCCCGACAGGCTCCCGACAAGCTTCCAGTCGCAGCCTGTCGTGGCCTTGTCATAGACTCTTGTCAGGAACTAGGGTCCACCAACCACGACAAGACTATGACAAGCCTTCCAATCATAGGCCTGTCATTGACCTTGTCGGAAAGCCATTGTCGTAGCCTTGTCGTGGTTGGTGGATGCCCCCCTTAATAGCCAGAACGCTAGACTCACGACACTAGTGGCGCTCTCTGCCGATTCTCAAATGTCCAGATCTGATCATGTGCCGTTTGTCATCAATGTTCACATTTTTAACATTGGTACTTACCATGCCAGACAAATAGACCTCCTCTATTTACCGGCAGTCTCGCGTTGTCTTGGTCGTTATGGAAGATCCCCAATTATAGGGCGTAGAATGTCGTAGAATTTTGTTATCTGAATAAAAAGGGGAAGATTACGCTCCACTTAAGATAATCACATTCAATTCCGACAGCTATTACCCTCAAAGCTGCTTTGGAGTTTCCAAGCAGAATTTAAATGGTTTCCGATGTTCCATGAATTAGATATACCCAATAATCAACGGATGGAAAATGAACATTGAACGACCGATGGCACAATCAAGTGAAACTGTCCATAAATTAATAAATGTTTTTTCTCGGTAATTGTCTGGGAATGGCCTGGCCATTAAATCACTAATGAATTCCCTATGCCTCGCCGTCGCCCAAATGCTGAGTCATGTATCTGCTTTGATGTTTAAAAATTTCTCTCACATCCGGTGTGGAAGAAATCCCGGTCCCTGGGGGGGGGGGGGGGGGGAGTTTCCCGGTTGGAAAACATCACGGGGAGCGAACATTTTGTTTACCACAGAAATCCAATGGGTGAGAAGCTTAGCAGAGGACGGGATCAGACTCTCCGCACCACCACGGGGAGCGGAGACGATCTAGTCACACACCAGCAGTCGCTCAAGTTGATTGCACGTCTACATAAATGTATCTGCTTTGATATGAAGTACAGGCATCCGGTGACATTAGCTTTGACCGTTTCTGTGCTTTGGATAAAGTCGAATGAGAAGACTTTAATGACAAGGTGCATAAAAGGATTAAACGCGATATAAAGCTTGTGCATTGATTCGAATTATTAATGTGTTCCCTAACTGACTTGGATAATCCTTCTCTTGCATTACAATGGACATATTCTACAATGTTATTGGTAAGTGATTATTCTACCACACTTGATGTGGGTAATGTTTCTCTTGTTGATTATTAAACGGTTCGGTTGCATGTCGACAGATCTCTGCTCGTTTGGCTTTGACTATCTATAACAACATGTTCAATAATTGTTTTACAATAGAGTGACACTATTTTGGAAAGTAAGAAAGAAATATGAGTTAAAACAATGTAGAAGGTCAAAATGATTTTTCCTGCTTGGTCCTGGTTGAATTTCCTTTTACAAGGTTTGCCATCCATGTCTCAAAAAGTGCGTATATTGCCAGCGTGCTCGTAGATGACTCCTGCAATTCAATGGATTCAGCATTTACAAACTAGGGAACCGAACATCATTGTCTTATTTTACTAAGAAGGTTTTGGGTGCACCCCGGGAAAATATCGATAGCCTCCTAGTGATCGGTGACATTGCAAGTCGCTAAGACCTGACGACTGATTAGATTATATCTGCACCGGCAGAATCCTTCCACAATATCGCATTCCATCACCGATTAATTCAACAAGGTTTGATTTCAGCGGTGACCTCAAATATCGGTGTTTTTAAGGGTTTTTATAACCCTGGAGTTATCAATTAGTCATTATTAACGCCTATCTTTTGCTGCCTCCAGCTCATAAGTTCAATTGCCTCAGTGTCAAGTTTTATGGACATAAAAGAAGGCCATTCAATAATCAATTTCACAATTTACATAATGTATTTACAGTTCAAACAATAGTCTCAAACAATAGACTTGTCGTTCACTCACTTCATAAGATTCAATCTGGTGAAAGAGTACTTAATAATAATTTTGTTGTTGTTTTTTTGTAGCAAGCTTTTATTTCCATGATATTTCCATTACATCAACTCATGTACAATGTTCAAAATTAAGCAGAGTATCAAACATCAAGTCATGTTCTCGTGGTCTTTTTTCATACTGCAAAGTTTTTTTGTTTTTTTTACTCTATACTTGTATCATATATTAAAGGTATGGGTTCATATCTATAATTTTATTTGCTCCTAAATATTCGTCAGTTACCACCCATGTTTTGTATCTTGAAGTTGTTGTCATTTTGAGTTATGCTCATACTATTGTATAGGGTTATTACTTTCAGTTTTCTTGAATCCTTCTATTTTACAGTAGTATATACTCTGGGTGCTAGAAACTAAAGACATTGTATAGACATTGAATAGGGACATTTTACAGGGACATTTAACCAATGGGACATCTTACAATAGGATACATAATATACAACAGGACATATCACAATACAGTGGTTGGTGTATGACAGATACATTTGATATACTTATCAAGCCATAGGAGAGGTGCCACATTTGGTTTTAACATTCATCACCAGTTGGGTTGTTGTTCTATGTATCTTCACATCTCCTTTTCCAAATCCTCAAGAAATCTGAACTTATGTTCCTGAATTAAATATATACATGTGATCTTTCCAGTGATTATTTTCTGTCTGAGTTCATTTGCAAACATTGTCAAATCAAGGTTGTTTGAATGAAAGATCCTCTGTCTATGTATGAACCATTTGGCCTGTAATAAGATATAATTGGTTAGTTTGTCTTCTATCTTGGTACCCACATTAACTCTTACAAAAATTATTTCTTTCTGATCGACATTTAAGATATCTTTTTTAATTATACTATAAATCCAATTTCTCAAATATTTCCAGAATTGTTTGACATCACAACACTCAGTGAAAAAGTGAATTAATGTATCCTAATTTATACAGCAGTAACACTCTGTGGTATCCAGAATTCTTCTTCTCTCCAGGCATTTATTACATGTTACGGTACAATTTATAACCCTATATTGAAAAGCTTGTATTTTGGTCTCTCTGGAGACAAGATATGGCAGGAGACACAGGTGATCCCATTCCTTGGAGTCATACACCAATTCTGAAAAATGTTCAGTCCATTTTAAGCGTGTTTTTGGATACCTTGCCCTCCTGTCTAGAAATATTCCATACATTTTTCGACTATTGATACTCAGAACATTGACTGGATTCTCACCAGGGACCTTGAACAATATTTCCTCCTTATCATAATCGATATCTTGCACCTCTACCAGTTTTAACCATTTAATTGCTGATCTCATGGAAAAAAGGTCTAGGAAGTTTAGATTTGTACCATATCTATTATTTATTTCTTCATATGTCATAAGACCTTCTTTATTAAAGATGTGTTTGATCTGATTGATTCCTGCTCTTTCTAAATGTTTCACCTTTGAAGCTGGGAGATATTGTCCCAGAGATGTTCATTCAGACATTCAATATCATCTCTAGGTGGTGTATTATATTCTTCTTCCCAAACTGTTACTTAATAATTCTTACCTCTTATGGACTATAATATTACATTATGCTAAATACAGTAGAACCCCGCTTAAGTGGACACCCTCCATTCTGGGCCAAAGTGTCTGCTTATGCAGGGTTTACAGGTTTATACTGATAATATAGTTCTGAATTGCCTATTAGATGTATTCCTATACTAAGTATGAAGAAACAGTGATTATTATATGGAGTCTTTTTCAAACATATGTGCAATTAAAAATAACAAACAATTACATCAAGAATAAGGAATAAATTGATGAATAAGTTAGTAGATATTTGTGTAGATTTACAAATGAACATGGGCAGTGGACTCACACACATATAATATTCCTAGGGATTTATCAAGGGTGCTCTGTTTGCTAAATTGAGATGCCCTCTGGGCCTTCACAACCCCAATGCACTGCATTACAGCAGCTAAGACCTCAGGGGCATTTCTGTTCATGTAGTGCCTCCTAGCCTTCTCAAGGAGGTCCACAAGGTCACTGTCCTTGACTGATGTGAAATTGTGTAGTTGGGCTATAAGGATTTCGTTTAGATTTCGTTAGGCATCATAGAGTCTAGGACTGAGTGCAGTTGTGTAAATGTATATGTATTAGTCAGCATCGTTTTGAAATAGGTAGGCATGTTAGAATTGTACAAAGTTTATGGATATGTAGGGTTTCATAATGCAATCGTAGAATATGAACAGATAGTCAGAAACGCCAGTTACGGATAGTCAGGAACGGATAGTCAGACCGGATAGTCAGAAACGCCAGTTAACGGATAACGGATAGTAACAGCAGGGTACGCGTCCCCAGCAAAGCTAATTACGTGACGTCAGTGCACGCGGGCGCGTGGGGCAGGAGCCAATGAGAGGAAACATGCTCTCATTGTGGGTGCATATGACCGGTGGCCTTTTCATCGGCGAATGGAAATGCCACATGAGGCAAATTTCACACCTACCGATTTTATGTACAGTTTCTGAAATCCTCAGATAAAACGCCAGTAAATGTAAACAGAAGAAAACCAGGCCTGGTCAACAATTCCTTAAACCCCAATTGCACATCCAACCGAATTTTGAGGTCTCCGACGACTTCAAAGCACTTTGAAATCGTCGGCAGAAAATGAAGACTGACACCTTTGCAAGTCTATCTAAATACAGATCGTCGAAGTGCACATATCATAAAATCGGTCCTACAGATCGTCGAAGTGCACATATTATAAAATCGGTCCTCAGGTGTAATGACTTGGAGTGCCACGGATAGTCGATTTCCATATTTTATCTGGGAGCACCACCGACCGACCTTTATCGGTGCATTTACAGTCGGTAGGTGTAAATTCGGCCCGAGACTAACAAAGGGAAGTCATGTCTGTTTTTACAACCAGCCTACTGATAATTCACTCTGTCAACCTTTAGTTTTCTCTTTAACTGCTATTTCAATTGATATTTTCTTCTTCTAACAATTCTTCAATGCATGGGGTTGTTCATTTTACAGCGTACAACACTTTATTCAACAAATATTCTATCGAAGTTTTATACCTATTCTCATTTGGTCCAGTACTTTTAGCCTGGTGCACCTGGGGAATACTATATCAACACCATCTAGACGTCCGGAAAATTATCAGTAGTTAACAGTTGGTGGTACTGGATTACGCAACTTGGAGGAAATAGCTCGTTGTCCATGTTTTTAATGAAGCTGTTTACACAAACCGATATATCATTGGTCGGCGGTGCCAAGTTCTAGAATCGGTGGTCAACACTGTGCATATATACACTGAGGGGGTACTGTGCCAACCGCCATCCAACAGGAATCCCGTCATCACATTCTTTTTCAGTATTCAATTGATGAAGGGATGATTAATGTCATTTTGTTAATATATACGATATATATATATATATATATATGTTACTCTCTTTTTTGTGGAATAGAGGGAAACTATGTTCCGGTGAGCAAAAGTTTAAAGTTACTCGGTAAGGCTTGGAAAAATTACTGCCCAAGGCGTCACTTTTGCTTACCGGTACTTGGTTTCCCTATTCCTATATACCTTCAAATATCGATAAAAATGCTTAATTCTTTACCTGAAACACTTCCGAAGCAAATGGCCACCCTTATCGAGTAACCACAATAGCTATTGTTTCGTCCCGCTGCTGTATTGTATCACGTGATCAGAGCGGGACGAAAACATGAGAGCGGGACGAAAACGTCAACCTCGACACATAACTTATTTTTAATGCACCCCCCAGCAGCGGTATGTAACTCTAGTTAGTTCAATAATGGGTATATAAGAATATCTGTTATGTACAAATGCTGAAGTTTAATGTCTAATGGCTGATTGTATTTATAGGTCTACAAATGTATGTGTGTGATGTTATATTTCAATCACTCACATTAGTGCGTCGTGCATGTTTAATCCCATCATCATTTACCCCTGACTTTTCTGATCAATATGATAGCAAATAATCTAAATGATATCCACACAGATGAAAGGTCAAATTAGGCTTCACACAATCAGAGTTTCTCATTACTAATTATATTTCTATCGGTATAGCTCTCTAAAATATTGGAAAGCTGAATATTCCTGTGTTCCAAGAGAATAATGTTTCATTTATATTTCATTGATATGCCGCAGTTTCCTTTCCGGACATCTTCACAATACTATATGTTTCATCAAACAATACTGACGTTATGTGTCATAGCAACTCGCAAAATTGTTTGATCTTATGCTCATCTTAACTCTCAATGCAATTACTAGAGTGAATGTCTTTGTCATTGATATCTTTCCATAACTTTATCAATAGCCGGATTAGTCATGTGGAATGGTTTTATTTTATGGAATGTTGTTTTGGGATTTGGCAGCTGGACAATGGTTACGCATTCAACGAGGTTTGCTGATAAAGCAACGAATGACTAAAGGCTGCACTCAGGCGGGTCATTTTAGTGACATCGACCCTTGTTGTGGAAGTTCTACAAGCAATAGTGGAAGGGTTATCTGGATGAAATGTACTGATGCCACATCCAGCTTACCTGAGGATTTTACTAATCCTGTCATCATCAATCAATCAACTCGTCAATTCTTTAAAACCCTTTCTTTGAGGCATTAGTGGTTCCCATCCTCCTTGAGTCCGGATGATCGATGTCTCCAGTGCTTTCGGGAATTCAACCTATTCCTTCGACTATTCTCTCATCCCCTCCGGTGGTCGGCCTTTTCATCGGGGATATTTCACGGACTCCGTTTAAAAAACACATCCCGTTTCAATTTGACGACTGAGTATTGTCCTAAGTATTATTCATAGAAAGACGACCCACATTATATTCAATAAAAATGGATTTGAGAAAGACTAAATTTTTATGTCTTTATTTGCCTCGGATGTAGCACCTTGGCTGATTCTAAGCACCCCTCTCATAAGTTGTCTCCGATAAATTTGTTCGGAACTCGCTATAGATAAACAGCTCGTTCTGAACAAATTTATCGGAGACAACTCATAAATCTATCCCGTATTGGCACCATCACTATGGTTTCATATTATTATATACCTAAATCTTGCACCTAGAATTCTCTTGTCGGCCGCTCGGCCAATCAGATTGCGTTATTTCGTCAAAGCGTGCAGTCTGTCAGCCAAAGCGTGCAGTCTGTCAGTATCCAAAGGCACCGGTACAAAGATTCACTGCATACAGTGCATTCTGTGTGCAATAACTATACTCCTAGCAGCAGTGTGTATTTACACTTAGTTTATGCATAGGTATATAATAATAACGCTATTAGAGATGAAGAGAGAAAGGGGAAACTCGTTTGTGTTTTTTCTAATGAAAATAATTCCGACAAAGCTGTTGCTGTTGATGAATTGAAGCGTAGTGTCCAAAATGTGTATGGACAACCGATTGATCATATGACATGTAGTATGGTGCCCATTAGGTGACAACCTTTTGCGTCAAGCCCACATATATTCGCTAGTGAAGGCAAGGACTCTTTTTTCATGATAATGACTTACAACTTTATTCTGCCTCCGATTATTTCAACCCACAACGCTTTCGTTGGAGGGCCTAAAATTAGCTAGTGGAGCCGGATTGTTATATTAAAGACGCAAAAATGTTGACACTACATATTTTATCGCTATTTCCACATTCCGCCATTTAGCCCGAAATGGCAAATAATCGGCCAGCGCTGCAAAAATCGTTGGCAATAATCGGCAGGTGGAAACGTCAGAGTAGACGCATTTAATGGATATGTCGGCTATACAGTCGCCACCGGACGGTTGTGCTAAACCTTTGTTGACGACATCTCTTGATGATAGATATAAGGTTCATCTTAATCAAAGGTTTATGAAATTAGTCTTTCATAGATCGTTGCCTTTATTATGAGCTACATAGAAAGCAAAATGTCACACATGTCCCTACATGCCCCGAATGCAAGTCTCTAATCATTATGCAATATCAGAATGAAGTCGCAGTAGCACAAAGAGGATTTGATACAAAGCGACACAGAGGACATCATATGGTGCCTTTGATTAAAGATGAACTACAATAATTAGGCTCCGGTAATGAATCCTAAAGTGTAAGCCTTGCCCACCACGCCTGTGGTACATCTATTGATTAGGAGCAGCGTGGGCCGTGTCAGGTGGTCACTGATTGCTCTGTGAACTACACCCGACGCCTTTGAGACAAGGTCACCCATGGTATTGATACTCCAATGTTGAAGCAGTGGCTTACTTTGAGGACAACTCTTACTGCTTTGCACAGGGCTCATGTAAGGCCTAGCCTGTGGTTGTCTGTCAGTAGGAGCAGACGCACCACTGTGAGTGAAGGTGTGAGGCTCGTATACACAACAACACTACATAGCATTTGTACAATAATTAAAACTATTGAGTTATCAACACATCGACAGGATGATATTACTGTTAGTTACATGCTTTGTTATATAATACAACGTGAGAGAGAGAGAGAGAGGTGACATAGCACTGATTTATTTGTAAGCATCATTTGTGTGTTCGGGAGACGGAATGTATATATATATATATGGACCTCTGTGTCTCATGTCTGTATCTTTATCCTACCCCTAATATAAAATCCCATAGGCTTAACATTGAGATTCCGTATGCCACGCTGACTGGCATACGGACGTTTGTATGCTACTAGGGCCATACAGGATTTTGATTATTTTCATTCATGATTTTGATATTAAAATATTGTAGAGAGGGGTAGGATAAAATCAAAACCTGATTCGTTTTAATCTTGGCTCCCGTATACCACTCCTGGAGTTTGGTTCCGGATACCACTCGGCTCTGCCTCGTGATATCACCGCGCCAAACTCCAGTCCAGTCGTGGCATACGGGAGCCAAGATTAAAACTCATCCGGTTTTATGATAGTATGTGTATCTATGTGTGTATATGTGCCATTGTCCTTCTGTGTATGTCTTTGTGTCAGTGAATATATCGTTGTGTATCTAACTGTGCCTGGCAGTGTGTGACTGTGTGTGTCTGTATCTGTATGTCTAGTCAATCATTTACAGTCATCCATCTCTTTCATCCATCTCTGAACAAACCTGCATAAGCATTAATACAACTGATAAACATTTATCTTTTCACTTTGAAATAATGCCATAATGGTATGAGTGGGAAACTACTCCTAATATCGCATGTTTTAGCTGCACTCACTGTGAGTCCATATTGTATACAATTATTTATAACTGTAATAGAGAACTTCTCCCTAATTCCCACGCTGCTGAGAGAGTTCTCCGTATCCATTTACCAGTAAGAAAATACAATGTTTTGATTAAAAATAAATTACAGTCCAATTCCGTTGGATTTCATATAATATGTGCAATATGGGCTCTTGGTTGATTAACATCAGTAATTTCAAGGTTGCGATTTATATTTGGTCATAAATCACAGAAAGTGTGCATATGGGGGTCTGGGGTGAAATGGTGGGTCTGTGAATAAACCTCGGAATATCTCAAAGTTCTTTCTTGTGGGTAATGTATAGGTGTTGGGTTACCTGCTCATGAAGTCTTATGAGTTAAATATGAAAACCATTGCCATGGCAACTCAGTGAACCTATACACCCTCAAAACGATGTCCGGGCGAGTGACATTTGGGTGTTTTCCTTTTGAGGGGCAGCCATAAAATTTGTTATATGATTTTACTGCCCATTTCTATTATTTCTTGTTGAAGTGTGTCTAAGGGTTAGGTTTTGAGTGTTCTGGTGAGTATTAATGAGTATCTTCCTTTGCACTGAGTTGTTTCATACAGGGGTATGACAAGTATTTTACCTTAATTCTAGGTTCCTAAATATACATTACTTGTCGTTTAGGTTAAAAGGAGTACAGAGTTAGGTAGGAACTATCAATTATATGGAGGAAAATCCTAAGGGGACACACTTTGAGACAGTATATATAGCTTTAGTGGGGCAAAAATCTGTGAAAACCTAAGAAATCCCATTGAAATGACCTTGTAATTATGTGAAATGTCACTCGGACGGACATTTTTCCGTTTATATACCATTTAGGCCCATAGGGGTTAAGGGAGTGGTTCAAAATAAGTTTAATGTTATGTGGCTTGTTATATTTGACAATATAAAATCCCCAGGGGACACACTTTGAGGCAGTATATAGCTTTAGTGGGGCAGAAATCTGGGAAAACCTGAGAAATCACTTTGAAAAGACCTTGTAATTATGTGAAATGTCACTCGGACGGACATTTTTCCGTTTATATACCATTTAGCCCCATAGGGGTTAAAGCCAATACACACTGTACGATTTCGGAACATGAATGTTCCTTTCTCGGCGAGAAAAGAACAATTGTAAGCTCAGGCGAGGCCTAGAAAATGTGTCGGCCAATGTGACACCCCCCTACAGTAATTTGCCTAAGATTTGGAAATCCCCCCCATGGCGATATACCTTTGTCGCCGACAAATTGCAGTCCAATGTTCCGAAATCGGGACCGATAAATTAAGGAACGTGTTCCTTCCCGTTGTCGCCGACAACGGAGTTTAAGAAATACCCCCCGTGGTTCCTACCAATTATGGCCCTTAATTAGTCGCTGGGTGAGCAGAAATGCCCATGCCACACACAGACTGAGGCCAGCTCACCGATTTAACTCCCATATACTGAGATTTATTACTTGTTCCTTTATCGGTGGCCCTGAATCGCTCACGATTTACGCAGTCAATCGTCCAGTGTGGACAGAATTTGCTTACGATTAACTCATGCTAATGGCTGCCATAAACGTTGTGGGGATAGTCAACGCTATGCACATATTCGCCTGAGACAAGTTAAATAGCCCTGACGATTCAGGGAGTTAATCGGTGGAAACGAAATCGTTCAGTGGGTATTGGCTTTTAGGGGAGTGGTTCAAAATAGGTTTACTGTTATGTGGCTTGTTATATTTGACTAAGAAATACTGCCCCTCCACCATACTGCCCCTTTACAATATTGTCCCTCTACAATACAGCCCCTCACACATACTGCCCCTCACCCATACTGCCGCTCAACTGTGCCATACTGCCCCTCCACTATACTGCCCCCTTACAAAACCGTCCCTCCACCATACTGTCCCTCTATAATACTGCCCCTCAACCATACTTCCCCTCTACTATAATGTCCCTCTGTCATACTGCCCCTCAACCAAACTGCCCCTCTAACATACTGCCCCTGTACCATACTGACCCTCCACTATACTGCCCCCTTACAATACTGTCCCTCCACCATACTGCCCATCTACAATACTGCCCCTCCACCATACTGCATCTTTACCATATTGTCCCTCTACAATACAGCCCCTCACCCATACTGCCCCTCAACTGTGCCATACTGCCCCTCCACTATACTGCCCTCTTACAATACTGTCCCTCCCCCATACTGTCCATCTACAATACTGCTCCTCCACCATACTGCCCCTTTACCATACTGCCCCTCTACCATACAGCCCCTCGCCCATACTGACCCTCACCCATACTGCCCCTCAACCATACTGCCCTTCAGCATACTGCCCCTAAATAATACTATCCCTCACCGATGCTGCCCCTCCACCATACTGTCCCTCTATAATACTGTCCCTCTATAATACTGCCCCTCCACCATACTCCACACCCTCTACTATAATGTCCCTCTGTCATACTGCCCCTCCACCAAACTGGCCCTCTAACATACTGCCCCTGTACCATACTGACCATCCACTATACTGCCCCCTTACAATACTGTCCCTCCACCATACTGCCCCTCCACCATACTGCCCCTTTACCATATTGTCCCTATACCATACAGCCCCTCACCAATACTGCCCCTCACCCATACTGCCCCTCAACTGTACCATACTGCCCCTCCACTATACTGCCCCTTACAAAACTGTCCCTTCACCATACTGCCCATCTACAATACTGCTCCTCCACCAAACTGCCCCTTTACCATACTGCCCCTCTACCATACAGCCCCTCACCCATACTGCCCCTCACCCATACTGACCCTCATCTGTACTGCCCCTCACCCATACTGCCCCTCGACAACCATACTGTCCCCTCTCAACGTTACTGCCCTTACATCAAATTGCTCCTCTACCATACTGCCTCTCAGCCATACTACCCTCAATCCAGGGAGTTAATCGGTGGAAACGAAATCGTTCAGTGGGTATTGGCTTTTAGGGGAGTGGTTCAAAATAGGTTTACTGTTATGTGGCTTGTTATATTTGACTAAGAAATACTGCCCCTCCACCATACTGCCCCTTTACAATATTGTCCCTCTACAATACAGCCCCTCACACATACTGCCCCTCACCCATACTGCCCCTCAACTGTGCCATACTGCCCCTCCACTATACTGCCCCCTTACAAAACCGTCCCTCCACCATACTGTCCCTCTATAATACTGCCCCTCAACCATACTTCCCCTCTACTATAATGTCCCTCTGTCACACTGCCCCTCAACCAAACTGCCCCTCTAACATACTGCCCCTGTACCATACTGACCCTCCACTATACTGCCCCCTTACAATACTGTCCCTCCACCATACTGCCCATCTACAATACTGCCCCTCCACCATACTGCCCCTTTACCATATTGTCCCTCTACAATACAGCCCCTCACCCATACTGCCCCTCAACTGTGCCATACTGCCCCTCCACTATACTGCCCTCTTACAATACTGTCCCTCCCCCATACTGTCCATCTACAATACTGCTCCTCCACCATACTGCCCCTTTACCATACTGCCCCTCTACCATACAGCCCCTCGCCCATACTGACCCTCACCCATACTGCCCCTCAACCATACTGGCCTTCAGTATACTGCCCCTAAATAATACTATCCCTCACCGATGCTGCCCCTCCACCATACTGTCCCTCTATAATACTGTCCCTCTATAATACTGCCCCTCCACCATACTCCACACCCTCTACTATAATGTCCCTCTGTCATACTGCCCCTCCACCAAACTGGCCCTCTAACATACTGCCCCTGTACCATACTGACCATCCACTATACTGCCCCCTTACAATACTGTCCCTCCACCATACTGCCCCTCCACCATACTGCCCCTTTACCATATTGTCCCTATACCATACAGCCCCTCACCAATACTGCCCCTCACCCATACTGCCCCTCAACTGTACCATACTGCCCCTCCACTATACTGCCCCTTACAAAACTGTCCCTTCACCATACTGCCCATCTACAATACTGCTCCTCCACCAAACTGCCCCTTTACCATACTGCCCCTCTACCATACAGCCCCTCACCCATACTGACCCTCACCCATACTGACCCTCATCTGTACTGCCCCTCACCCATACTGCCCCTCGACCACCATACTCTCCCCTCTCAACGTTACTGCCCTTACATCAAATTGCTCCTCTACCATACTGCCTCTCAGCCATACTACCCTCAATCCAGGGAGTTAATCGGTGGAAACGAAATCGTTCAGTGGGTATTGGCTTTTAGGGGAGTGGTTCAAAATAGGTTTACTGTTATGTGGCTTGTTATATTTGACTAAGAAATACTACCATACAGCCCCTCGCCCATACTGCCCCTCACCCATACTGCCCCTCAACCATACTGCCCTTCAGCATACTGCCCCTAAATAATACTATCCCTCACCGATGCTGCCCCTCCACCATACTGTCCCTCTATAATACTGTCCCTCTATAATACTGCCCCTCCACCATACTCCACACCCTCTACTATAATGTCCCTCTGTCATACTGCCCCTCCACCAAACTGGCCCTCTAACATACTGCCCCTGTACCATACTGACCATCCACTATACTGCCCCCTTACAATACTGTCCCTCCACCATACTGCCCCTCCACCATACTGCCCCTTTACCATATTGTCCCTATACCATACAGCCCCTCACCAATACTGCCCCTCACCCATACTGCCCCTCAACTGTACCATACTGCCCCTCCACTATACTGCCCCTTACAAAACTGTCCCTTCACCATACTGCCCATCTACAATACTGCTCCTCCACCAAACTGCCCCTTTACCATACTGCCCCTCTACCATACAGCCCCTCACCCATACTGACCCTCACCCATACTGACCCTCATCTGTACTGCCCCTCACCCATACTGCCCCTCGACCACCATACTGTCCCCTCTCAACGTTACTGCCCTTACATCAAATTGCTCCTCTACCATACTGCCTCTCAGCCATACTACCCTCAATCCATACTGCCCTTAAATCATACTGCCCCTCAACCTCACTGCCCTGAACCATACTGACTCAAACCATACTGTACCTTATAGGGACATTATAGTACAGGGGAAGTATGGTGGAGGGGCAGTATTGTAGAGGGACAGTATGGTGGAGGGACAGCATTTTTTTTTAATTATTTTTTTTTTATTCAGCAAACATTTCTACCAAAGGTAGATCTTCCAATGCAGGTTTTTCCATGTTATAATATTGTACATCTAGATAATCGTTTATGAATAATAATACAATACATATAATAATGATACATGTGATGATATAATGATGAAGAAAAAATGAGTATAATCAGGTTCACTGTTTGCATTCATCTTCTGGGTTGAGCCGCTAAGCTTGTCCCATAAGTTTTCTCCTCGGTAAGCTGGGGACTTCATGTAGTTATTACAATTTATATGAGATTTCTTAAATTTTACTTTGCTGTCACTTCTCGTCCTTCTTTGGGTCATATCTAGATTATGCTCATTCCGAGACCTCTTATACATCAATGATAAAGTCTGAACATTTCGGCGAGAATCAAGATAATCTATGCTTAACTGACGGTGCATGTCACATACACTGACTCCTCTAACCTTTTTCTGAAGAATCACCCTGAGTGCTCTGTTTTGAATCAACTGCAAGCCTCGAATATTTTGTTTGGAAGCACTATCTAATAAAAAGGAACAATATTCTAAGGACGGTCGTATAATTACTTTGTATATGGTTTTGGCTGTGTCCAAGCTTAAAGACGATCTAAGCTTATGTAACTTGAAGATACGTGACCCGACATTTTTCTTAATGTCTCTTACATGTAAATCTAAGTTCAGAACACTATCAATAGTCACTCCAAGATATTTATACGAATGAACATAGGAGAGTACCTTACCATTACACACAATTTCCATATCGGGCACATATTTAAGTCGTTGATACGAAGCTAACCAAGTCACCTTTGTTTTGTCTATATTTATAGTCATCCCATTCTTCGTGCACCATTGTGTTATCTGATTAACCGAGGCTTGTAGGTTGCTATGAGCAACGAGCGGATTTGTGTTACTACTGTATAAAACCAAGTCATCCGCGTATTGTATACAATTGGAAAGATGAATGTTCGAGCACATGTCATTTACAAATAAGTTAAACAAAAGGGGGCCGAGGATAGACCCTTGTGGCACACCATAACAAACTGCAATACTGTCAGACATTACACCGTTTACAAAAACTCTTTGACTCCTTTTATCAAGATAATTTCGAATCCAAGCTTTAAGGTTTGCCGGTAGTTTATAAAGAACAGATAATTTCGCAATTAACAAAACATGTGGGACAACGTCGAAGGCTTTGCGCAAGTCGACATAACAACTTGCTACTAATTCCCTATTATTTCTTGCCAAATAAAGATCATTTGTGTAATCAAAGATTGCGTCACCAGTTCCTAGTCTTTTCATGAAACCATACTGTGTTTTACTAAATAAACTATTGTCAGAAACTCTTTGATATATCTCTTGATGGACTAACTTTTCTAATATTTTGGACGGGCTTGGTAAGAGACTTACCGGGCGCCAATTTGTGATCTTACGTATATCGCCCCCTTTAGGTATCGGAATTATCGTCCCTGATTTCCATCCTTCTGGAACCTTACACTGATTAATAGAACATTGGTATAGATATTTAAATTCTTTAAACAAAATGAGCATACTATCCTTCATGACTCTTCCTGATATGAAATCTATACCTGAACTTTTAGATGCTACAATCTCACTAATAAATTTCTTCAGATCACAATCGCTTACGACATAAGTAAAATCTGTGTCCACATTATTCTGTTGAATCAGATAAGAGAGATAGTCATTATAAGTCCCTGGTGGTATCTCATTAAACAGTTTGGCCCCTATGTTTCCAAAGTAAGTGTTTATGTAATCGGCTGTCTTTTCACTACTTATTGTTTCATTTATTTCTTCGTCAAACAAAGAACATCCTTTTTTACCAGCTCCGGGCCTTAATAAGCCATGCACATTTCTCCAGAAATCCTGCGGTTTACTTTTTACAGCTTCCATAGTTTCGAGACAGAAGGAATCTCTGGCCTGTTTTAGATTGGACCTGATTTCAATGTTCAATACTTTGGCTTCTAACATATATTTCCATAATCCAGTACTTTTATACAGAGCGATCAGTTTGTGTCTCTTTTCTATTTTATAGTATACCTCCTCCGATACCCAGGGATCCTTTTTATTTATGAAACGCATTTTCTTGATTGGGCAGTATTCTTTAAGATAGTTATTAATATACTTTAACAAGATCTCCCACAAAGAATCAGGGTTGGAGGTTTCCCAGTAACAAGTCCAGTCACAGTTTCTTAAATAAACTTCAAAATTTGCCTTTTGGTAATACTTGTAAGACCGACCTTCGAAACATATCCCTTCTTTATGAGCTTTGACTTTCTTTCGAATAATATAAACTGGTAAGTGATCTGAAATTAGGGCATTACCAACACCTGAACCTGAAATCATGGTACTATTAGAAAAAATTAGGTCCAATAAGGTTCCACCTGTCTCCTTAGGGCGAGTCACTTCTTGTATGTACTGTGATAAATTAAATTCTTTATTAAAACTGAGCAATTGATTACTTTGCAAGTTATCTCGTTGAAGTAAGTTACAGTTGAAATCTCCGATAACCCATATTTCTGTGTTGGTCACTCTACAATCACTATAAATCTCCCTTAGTTTCAATAATAATCGATCCAAATTTTTATCAGGCAGTCTGTAAACAGTAATAATTGATAAGAACCTAAATCCTGGTTTCCGTATTAACATTGTGAGTATCTCAAAATCATCATTTATTTCAGAAAATTCCTCTAACTTCTGTGAATATGGCGTAAAAGAATCCTTCACGTAACAACAGACAACCCCACCCACTCTATCATTTCGATCCTCACGAAAAACACTGTAACCATCAAGATGGACCATAGAATCATCATATCTCTGATCCAGCCAAGTCTCAGATAAACTCAAAATATCTTGATCATCAAAAGCCACCTTAACTTGTCCTAAGTTCGCTGGTAGACTTCGGACATTACAATGAACAATTTTGAAACCTTTAGTATCAACATTATGTGTAGGTGAAAAAGGCATGAATGAATGAGTAAATTTTTTGACAGTCTAGGAGTGGGGATTCCTAGTCCTAGGCTTCGAGAAAGAGTAGTGTCCAGGTAGCACTACGTAAAAAAGTTAGGAATTGAGGGGTTGAGGGGCAGGGCGGTTGGGCAGGAGGAGGGGGGGGGAGAAAAAAGCCTAATTGTTAGAAAAACCTACTGCCAAAGAAAGAAAGAAAAGAAAAGTGAATACCAATGACTATCAGTACTGGAGAAAATCATATACCAGTCAACAAACAAAAACAAAAACAACAAAACAATCAATCTACGAGAGGCAGCATTACGGTCTGTCATTGTCGCAATTACATAAAGGACTAAACATTAAACCTTATTTGGCGGTTGCAACCTTACGGTTTGCTTTACATGTAGAAAGCTGCACACTTTCAAAAACATATAGTATACGGTGAGTTTGATTCTTCGAAAGTCAATCAGTCCATTACGGTTATTCGTGTAGCCTTGCGGTCTAAGTAGGAACAAAAACAACAATCAAGAAAAGATCTTCCACACGGCAGCTTTCGCTAGTATAGTATATGTGGAGGAGCAGTATGGTAAAAGGGCAGTATGGTGGAGGGACAGTATGGTAAAAGGGCAGCAAGGTGGAGGGACAGTATAGTAGAGGGGCAGTATGGTAAAGGGGCAGTATGGTGGAGGGACAGTATTTTAGAGGGACAATATGGTGGAGGGACAGCATTGTAGAAGGGCAGCATGTTAAGGGGGCAGCATTGGTGAGGGACAGTATCATGGTGGAGGGGCAGTATGGTGGAGGAGCAGTATGGTAAAAGGGAAGTATGGTGGAGGGACAGTATAGTAGAGGGGCAGTATGGTGAAAGGGCAGTATGGTGGAGGGGCAATATGGTGGAGGTGCAGTATGGTGGAGGGGCAGTATGGTAGAGGTGCAGTATGGTGGAGGGGCAGTATAGTAGAGGGGAAGTTATGTTGAGGGGCAGTATGGTGGAGGGGCAGTATGGTGGAGGGGCAGTATGGTAGAGGTGCAGTATGGTGGAGGGGCAGTATAGTAGAGGGGAAGTTATGTTGAGGGGCAGTATGGTGGAGGAGCAGTATGGTAAAGGGGTAGCATTGGTGAGGGGCAGTATCATGGTGGAGGGGCAGTATGGTGGAGGAGCAGTATGGTAAAAGGGCAGTATGGTGGAGGGACAGTATAGTAGAGGGGCAGTATGTTGAAAGGGCAGTATGGTGGGGGGGGGGGGCAGTATGGTGGGGGGACAGTATAGTAGAGGGGCAGTATGGTGAAAGGGCAGTATGGTGGATGGACAGTATAGTAGAGGGGCCATATGGTGAAAGGGCAGTATGGTACACTTTGGAATCCCCAGAATGATACGAACAGGAATTCCATACATGAAATGAATTTTACAAATGATAGGTTAATTGAAATGAACGAATTTTTTGCTATGATTGGAGCAACTTTGGCTAGTGAATTCGGAGATGATAATTACCTGGGCTACACAGCACCCTTCATACCGAATTTGGACCTGCCCGAAATCGAGCAAGTAGATCGAGATATGTGCATGAAATTGATAAAAGAAATAAAAATAGACAAGTCGACAGGTATCGACCATATCAATGCACATTTTTTAAAAACGCTCCTGCTGCAGTTACCAAATATCTTGGAATCTATAATAAATAAGATTATCAATGATAATACTTTTCCCACGTCTTTATGTGCTGGAACAATAACACCAATACCCAAACAGGGCAACCTCAATGAATTCGGCAACTGGAGACCTATCACGGTTCTGCCCCTAATATCAAAGTTGACAGAACAGGTTATACATAACTGCTTAATGCACTTTATTTTGGAGAGAGACCTGATCAACGAGAATCAATTTGGCTTCATGCCCGGAAGATCTACTTCCCAGGCCATCTTTAAGGTATTAGAAACCTTAGAATATAATAAAGACAATAAGTCTTTGTGCCTTCATAGACCTTAAAAAGGCGTTCGACAGCGTTTGTCATACTTTATTGCTAGAATGCCTTCAAAAAATTTCAATTGGTGAGAATATAATTGTATTACTTAAAACATATTTATATAATAGAACTCAGAAAATAAATTGTAAATCAGGGGATCTTCCTAGTCACCGAGTACAATACGGAGTCCCTCAGGGCTCCATATTAGGCCCGCTCTTATTTATAATATTCATCAACGATATTTTCCATGTCTTATTTCAAGCTAGAATATTCATGTATGCGGACGACTTAGTCTTAATTGTGAGTGTCAAAGACCCAGATGTAGTCAGAAACATCATGCAAACTGAAATTGACATGATGACTGAGTTTTTTAATCATAAAAAACTTACAGTTAACATCAAGAAATCGAATCTAATGTGGATCGGGTATAAACCAGATAATTTAACTTGTAATATAGGCACGCAACCAATGAAAGTGGTTAAGGCATACAACTATCTAGGAGTACTTCTTGACCAGAATTTGAATTTCAACCAGCATGTGGATAAAACCCTAAATGAAGTACGACAACGATGGTTCAAACTACGGAAAATAAGGTACTGCCTGAACACAGACACAGCAATCAAAGTTGTGAAACAAATGGTTCTGCCCAAAATTGAGTATGTTGGATACATTTTTAGCTGTACATCAATAAGAAATAGATCTAGACTTCAGACTATGGTCAATAATTGTCTCAGAACTGCACTCTCCGTTAAGAGAAACACGGATGTACATGTCAGGGACCTCCAAGAGCAGGTCCGTATCAGACCGAATTTTTATCGGATGGCCATACAATTATTAATGGTAATGCACTGGTGGCAAAAGATACCAGGTAACACTATTGATACCAGAGTGACATGTAATACCAGAGGTAATCAAAAAATACAGCTGAAAGTAAAAAGACCGAAGACAGAAAAGTATCGACATAGTCCCCTATACCGAGGCAATGAGTTATGGAACTTGTTAAAACATAGTATACAGACTCTATCCTCTAAAAAAGATTTCAAAAATGAAGTAAAGACATACTTATTACAAGCCGAAATCTATGAGAGAGTTGAAATAATATGCCGATAACATCAGAGTCATATGACCTGAGCTATTCCCTTGGAGTCATATGACCCAGGGAAAAATACCGCTATTCTCAGACCTATAAGCAAATACACTGTTGGTTTGGGGTCTCGGGTTTGTGTGCAAACATATATATATCTATCAAAGTATTGATAATACATGGTGATGTGGATACGCTGGACCAGGTATTATAGGGACCTTTCTGGACTTGCCGGTAAAAATTGCTTGTTGTTGTTGTTTGTTGTTAATGTAATGTCCTCGTTTAATGTCCTGTAAAATGTAAGTCCACGTGAATGTTTGTTAAGGACGATGCAAGGAAGAACGCCAACGACCAGGGTGATTGTAATGTCTATTTTTGAAATAAAAAAAAATAAAATAAAAAAAAATGGTGGAGGAGCAGTATGGTAAAGGGGCAGTATGGTGGAGGGACAGTATTTTAGAGGGACAGTATGGTGGAGGGACAGCATTGTAGAGGGGCAGCATGTTAAAGGGGCAGCATTGGTGAGGGACAGTATCATGGTTGGTGGGCAGTATAGTGGAGGAGCAGTATGGTAAAAGGGCAGTATGGTGGAGGGAAAGTATAGTAGAGGGGCAGTATGGTTAAAGGGTAGTATGGTGGAGGGGCAGTATGGTGGAGGGACAGTATAGTAGAGGGGCAGTATGGTGGAGGAGCAGTATGGTGGAGGGGCAGTATGGTAGAGGGGCAGTATGGTGGAGGGGCAGTATAGTAGAGGGGAAGTTATGTTGAGGGGCAGTATGGTGGAGGAGCAGTATGGTAAAGGGGTAGCATTGGTGAGGGGCAGTATCAAGGTGGAGGGGCAGTATGGTGGAGGAGCAGTATGGTAAAAGGGCAGTATGGTGGAAGGAAAGTAAAGTAGAGGGGCAAGATGTAAAGGGCAGTATGGTGGAGGGGCAGTATGGTGGAGGGGCAGTATGGTGAAAGGGCAGTATGGTGGAGGGGCTGTATGGTGGAGGGACAGTATAGTAGAGGGGCAGTATGGTGGAGGAACAGTATGGTGGAGGGGCAGTATGGTAGAGGGGCAGTATAGTAGAGGGGAAGTTATGTTGAGGGGCAGTATGGTGGAGGAGCAGTATGGTAAAGGGGTAGCATTGGTGAGGGGCAGTATCATGGTGGAGGGGCAGTATGGTGGAGGAGCAGTATGGTAAAAGCACAGTGTGGTGGAGGGACAGTATAGTAGAGGGGCTATCTGAAAAACATTACTCAGGTGTCACTCGCCCGGACATCCACTCGCCCGGACATGAAGGATATTCCCACCTGCTGTTCTGCAGGATAGCCGAGAAGTAAATTACCTTTATATTGGGCACTTCGGTATATGTGGAGGGTGAAGAACAAACATAGTTAGGATAGTTAAATATATCAATGGCAGACACAATGGGCATTAATCTAAATTGTGTGTCCGGACGAGAAATTTGGACATTTTTCATGGAAATTACTCATAACACACTCAGAAAAATGATTACAGAGAAATTCCTTTTTTTTTCACTACACATATAGTACCACCTATGTCTAATTTTTAGGGGCAAATTTGAAGCAAAATGCGTTATGGGTAATAAGGGAAGGGGTGATATGCTGCTGAATTATCGCCCGGACATACCTGTTTACCAAATTTGAATTTCCTCAAAAATGTAGAAAAAATACCTCCACTGAGACAATATTTAGTCCATATTGACCGTGAGACCTCACACTATAGGCGGTAAATAGGAAAACACATATATCTAGTGCCATTTTTCAAGAATTATGTCACTTTTATTCATTTGTTTGTCATTTTCGGGTCTTTTGTAGCCTATTTTAGGCCCCTAGAATCTAAAATATGGATATTCGACCATCAAAACCTATATATAACATAAAGAACTCATCGACCTGGATGATATGAGAAAAAAAAATCATAAAAAGTGGATATCCTAAAAATGGCGGCCAGCGGAAGTCCAAAAATGTCAAAAGCTCCCTTTCTGTGATTTATAACCATTTATAATTTCAATAGTGAATTTCTCCCTAATTTCCACACTGCCAAGAGAGTTCTCGATAGACATTTACGAGTAAGAAGAGACAATGTCTTGAACAAAACAAAAAGAATTACAGTCGAATACCGTTGGATTTCTTTATAATATGTCCATTATCAGTTCTTGCTTGATTAACATTAGTAATTGGCATATTCATAATTATATTGATAATCTTAAAAGAGAAATTCTCTCAGATTGGATCATCTCCACGCTGCTAAGATAGAGAAAAACGCTGTAAGAGATTGCAGGATAAGTGTAAAAGGCATTTAATATGTTCATTTGCCTTTGAGATTCTATTTCTTTTATTTCATTGTTTGTAGATAGGTTTAAGTTGAATAACTTATATAGTTTGATTTCTTAGATATTTCACGTGTAAAAAACCCAATGATCTTCGGCAATTCCCCTCGCTTCTGCAGATTGCAGTCAAAACAAGGGGGTTAGTGGGGTATATATTGTGATGGCTAGCTACAAAATTCTGTTAAAAAATAAAACTTCAATTTTGTGGTTAAATAGTATATGGCACCATTGTCTGTCCTTTGATGAAGTTTTTAAAAATCTTATTTATTACTCATAATAAGCTACGAACGTTCGAACGAATTTGCCACTCTGTAAGAGACTGATTCTCACCAACCTTCCCCTCCATACAATATTTTTAAAAACAGGTATATTGTATTCGAATTTTTCCTAGAAATATCCGTTGAACGCGGTTTCCTAATGAAAAAAATAGGAAAAACACCTTCCCATATAGTTGAATATTTATTTTTGACAACAAATTTATAAGTTTCCTAAGTGATTCATATGTTAATCTCTGGTCATTTTTGGCCTATTTTGACCCCCTGGAGATCAAAATATTGATATTCAACTTATAAAACCTATACTTCCCTCGAGCACTTGACGAGATCTATCATTTAGATAGGAAAGAAACAACATATAATGCCACACCTCTAGTAAGCAGTGTTCCCCATTGAGAACTGACCACCCTTCTGCTGTATACCCCCTTAATGTGGCATTTCCACCTGCCGACGAAAACGCCATCCATTATGTGAAACCTGCACAAAACTCGGTCGGTGTTTCTATTTGAGAAACTATTGGTGCGCATAATCGGTAGTGGCCAGCAAAAATGCTATTTTCCGATGGAAACTGAGGTAGTCGCCGATGTTTTTTGATATGCAAGTTCATATCGCCACCTACAAATTCAATGTAGGGACATTTGGTCGGTAGCACAGTGGTGCTAAATGCCTTAATCGGTGTACATCATCGGTAGGTAGGAACATTACAGTGTGAGTGCGCCGTCGGGACTGCCGTCAGTGGAGTGTGCCACGTGCTCTGACTACTTATTCACAGACGATGGTGATGGTGCTAATTCCCTATCATTTGACAAAATCAGAAAATATATCGCAGCTTTACTACTGCATTCCTTTATTATTGGTCAAAAAATAAATCGGCAACGTTTCGTTTGGAAAAATTAGGTTCCTCCAAATTAGGGTAGCATCACATTGACATAAACAGGGTGAACTTTAATTGATGATGGGGTGTCTATTTGAGTACGGCAACGCTTGCACCGCAATCTAACTCAACTACTAAAGGTTCCATCACGCGATCACCAATCTCAGATATGCCTGCTCCTGTTAGGATCGCAACATGTGAAGAAATGTCCTCCTTCCCTCCTTCAAAATTGGACTATATAGGTTTATCATGAATATCATACAGACCCTCCAGACGTTACTTAACTCCCTAATATCGCCCCGGCTACATAAAGGATCCGACTGTCTAGCCGCACCATCGCCGTCTGTCCTCCGATCAACAATCGTTTTCTGATTTCTAACCGGAGAAACCGAATATAACTTGACATGTATATGTAGAAATAACTGATATTTCCATTTTTGCCATCGGATTTCTAATTTGAAGATTTATAGAAACCGTTAAACTGTACGATCATTGTGGGGAATGGGTGATTGATCTATCACCATACAACGACGAAAACACGGTAACACCAGATCTTATAAACAGACTGAATTATGGGATACCCCAATAAGGTCTATGACATGTTATAAAATTTCAAACAGCAAATCATGTATGATATCCAAGGACATCCAAAATTATATTAATAATTCTTTCCATATAGCAATGACTTCAACTCAGTCACTACAATTCATTTACTTACCTCCATCATATATCCGTCTGTTCTTTAAAGCAGGAACAACAATGGACGAAATCAGGAAATTCAAGGACACTAAACGATTACTCAACGCATCAGTACCAAAAAGCCTTTACATTGTATAAAATCAATGTATCAATAAACAAAACGGTGCTGCTCCGTAATTGGAAATTCGGAGCTGGTAAATCCATGAATCTTTATGTTGTTTGATACAGGGACAAAGGAATAGTTTATAAGAGGGAACTGCACCAAGATCCATGGATACTGAAATATGCCATGAGATTTGGTCTCGGGATAAGTACATGAAGAAAAGCCGAGTGAGATTATGTTGCAAACCAAAATGAATGGTGTATCTTAAGTGTCTATGGATCTATTACGGTTCAGATTTGATCTCACCCCAGTTACTGACTAATTGCCTAACATTTGTGACATCATACCCCATTGAGTAATTAAAAAGAATACTTCATGGGCGTTGAGTTCGCGTTCCCAATTTCAATTCCATGAAGAGATAATGTCATTAATCGAAGAATTAGAAATGACCATAGAAATACTCATGAAACCATGAGTAAATTCGTACTGTACAAGAGAAAGCATTGCGTTGGGGAACTATAAAGGGCCACTCGTTAATAGTATGGAATCTCTGGTCGGGATTCTGATGCAGCCGCATTATGGAGACTTGTGCTGAATGCCAGTGCAGGGTAACTGGAGGCACTGCACATTTATTATTTGGGAATTCCCGAGAGGCATCGTGTGCAGTAGCAAAGCTTAGCTGGAGAACGTGAGGTATTCGGAGGAGATAATACAACTCTAGCGGATGTTGGTGCCTTGGAATAACCTACATATTACCAGAACGGTTTAACCCTTTAAGGACGAATGATGCCTTGAGGCATCAACCGGTCCAGTCCGAATGATGCCTTGAGGCATCAACCGGCCCAGGCCGAATGATGCCTCAAGGCATCATTTCTCCAAAACATATAAAATCATTTTTGATAAAGAAATTATTTATCAATGAAAATCAAATTTTCACAGAATATAGTTTTAATATCGTATTAAGTATTTCTAGTGAGAAAACAAATAAATATCAAGGATGACGTATTATACCACGTGATTATACCCTCAAATTTTGGGTTCTGACACTTATGTGCCCGTCCCCTAGCGGTATACACAGACACCAGCACCCGTCCTCACAGGGGTAACACGGTCGCACGCACCCGTCCTTAAAGGGTTAAGGTGGTATACCTAATTCAACAGAAATCTGATTAAGGAAGGCTTGCCATTACTTCGTTCTCATAGATTAACCTTTCCACAGTGATGATGTCAGCATTTACTAAATGGCTGAAACTAAATGAAAAATTGATGTAGATCAAGAGAGACCACACCACATCAATTTTCTCTAGATAGAGCAAACAATAAAAATGAGCTTCACTATCCGAATTTTTTTTATATAGCTCAAGGCCAGAATTGTATTGTATCAATGGTCATATAATCTAAAACAGTGCATGTTAGTTCTGTTTCTGTTATTTTTTCTTGTTCTAATATTAGCCCATTTCCACTGGCCATCACCGATAAACAGTCAGGAACTACTGATGAACCTTTAGCACTGCTGACGCGAAATGTAAAGGAAGCAACGGATGGAAACGGGCTACCGTGACCTCTAGGATGTAAATATATGTAAATGCCATTGATCTGGTGACCAGTGGTAGAGAAATCGTTATTTAGCTCATAATGAATTACATAAATGTTGGCATCCACCGTATTGCTCAATAATGAAAATGTAGGAACGAAGGAGATTAAGGTGTACCTCTTTAAAGGTGATGTGTTTATTGAATATCTTTGGCTGATGCTACACAACATAACATGACCAACTAAAGGGAGTGACAAAGTTAGAATAGAATAATTCATGGACATATCAATATATGTGTGAAAGGAAACGAAAGCTGTATCATCTTTTAAAACCAATATAAGGTTTTAGCATCACCCAAGAGGATAACTGCACTTTAATACTACAACAACTACAGCACTTGATCCATTATTTCCAATATTCCACAGTTAGGCATTCACTCTCTGAATTATTGACAAGTGCCCCTCTCATCCTGGACACCTGTAGATCCTATAATGTACAGTACAGGCTCATATCTTATCAGCAATTCACACATATAACAATGTATCACACAATATTAGCACACTGTGACATATCGATTATCGCTGACTTTCCACCTGTTAATTTGTCTGGGCATTGGACTAAAGTTGGTGGGAGGCGGTCCCTTGTAGTTCATCCCTGCCCATAATCGTTGACCCTAAAACACACACCTCTTTCCACCTGACAATAGGCACTGACGAATTAATGGTTTGCTCCATCATTTGATTGTACCCAGAGACATTTCATTGGTGGCCAATAAGTTTCTTTTTTGTGCCGTATTTATAGGATATTAATCTTTAACTTCTATCGCTATATCCACCTGACGAAACGGCTTATTATTAATCAATGAGGGTGCTAAATGTCATAATCGTTGGCAAAAATTGCCAGGTGGAAAGCACGCGTTACTTGCCGGGAATCCAAAATACACTCCAGCCATAAAGTCATCTGTAGCTGAATACAATTCTGCCAAAATACGGTATATAATATTAGGTAAACCACACATATTATCTGGGGTTTAAATACCGAGACACTGATTAACTCGATGATCGCCACTTTTACATAAAGTTATTATTATTGACGATAACTAGGCACCAACTCAACGAAGCAAATAACAATAACAAATACCGTCCAGCAAAAATACGAATCTTCTATACATCTTCAGTACAAGTTGATTAGACCATTGATATTGGTCACTTATTTTTCATATATATATTTATTCTATTTATAACGTAACAACTAGGTATAAGAATGATGCAACCATAGATGTTAAATGACGTTCGTTTTCCATCTCGCTCTAATCGAGCTTGAGATACATTTCATAGTATTCATCGAAAGTACTCTCGATTACGCCCCCAAACCTTCATTATTTTACAATCTTAATTTGTACTCAACAATTTTTGCCTTTGAAATACTTTTTGTTCACTGTCACTTAACATGAATATATTTCCGATGCCATTGTAATGAATACAGGCTTCCTATTTGATCAAAATGTATTTTAAAGAAAAAACTACAAATTTCTGCAAATTTCAATAAATTGTTACATTTTAAACTTCAGAACATAAGTTTTGAAATTTCAGCTGGACTCAATTTAAAATGTATTGATATCCAGCCGCATTTCCACTCCTCGTTCTCGAAGAATCTTGAGAGGTAAACAATCCGAGAGATCTTTGCCATCAGGCAATTGATGGGAATACAAAACTTGAAAGTGTGATGAGTGAAGGTATTGGTTCGACTCTAACAATTACATTAGTCTTAAGACAACTCAACTTCTTTTATAGCACTCTTATTCAAGTATAAAAATACTTCCCCATTTCCAACCTTAGGAAAACGATTGGGAAAACCTGGAGTCAAACATGGGTCTTCACGTGTGATCACCACTTGATGATGTTTACAATGAAACGCTACCTATATCGTTTCAACAGGGTTTTTCTAATGTTTAGCAAACGCCAACATGATCGCGGAAAATGAAACCCCGGTTGTAGCGCTAGTTCTAGATATATCTTTGACATAAAGTAAAATAGGTATCGAAGTTGACAAAACATTATCATCACAAATCTAAGGTAGAAAGAGAAATACAATTTGCTGACACCTTCTTAGAAAAGGCAGCGTTCTTTAGCTCGGATAGCGCAGCTGTCACTCTTGAGTTTTGCTGAAGTCACTGAAGGCCATTGGTAGTTGTCTTTATTACTCGTGTATCAGTGAGACTTACTTCACGTGAAGTCATGCATTCTGCACCTTGTATTAGTCCTGCTCACTGTACGGAGAGAGGCACCTTGTGCGAAAATCTACGCCTGCTGACCTGCCGCTATAATGTCCTCACATGATCTGCGGTCCACTCAGGCGGTATAACCGCATGCAAATACAGTCAAACATGTAGGCACTGCTCAGTAAAGCTGTCAGCTATACATTTATTGTTGGCAGCTGAAACGGAGACTCTTTAGATTGGAGTCACCGTAGATTTCTGAAGGTGGCTCAGTGCTATATCGTTGGGCAAATGACTGTTCTAAATCCCAAATCCCAATATCCACATCATAGACAATTTGCAAAAATTATACACATGTAGAAATATTGTCTTGGATACCGCATGGCATTGGCCTATAGTCTGACATGTAATATTTTGAAGAAGTATGCAGAAGTTGCGGAAATTCCTTTTGATAATACTGCTAAAATACATCTTGAGGTCATTTCATATAGCAGATAGTTAATTTTGAAGATTTACGAAATGTAAATGTTAATTTATCAAAGATAATAATTGGGGGTAAAAATAGCACCTGGCACATTTTAGGATGAGGAATGGGATTTAGAGCTCAGAACAGTTCAAGGGTACAAACCTGAGCCTCGTTTGAACCCCTTGGTAACGGTGATAGTCATAAGGGTTGCTTCATCTTGAGTCAGAGGGGGACGCTGCGAGTTGTCTGGCTGGCGGCAGGCCTTCTAACTGACTGTCTGTGACAAAGCTCTCACGGTCTGAGAGGAACGTTAGCCGAATCACACAGCGTCTCCTCATTGTTGTTCTGCATGCACGCTTCCGCCACGCCATTCGCTACCTCCTCGGCCTGCTCTCCAGTGTCGCCGCCTCGGGTGCAGGCGCCATTCAGCGGCTGCTGAACTGCCTGATCGTCCTTCGCCTCGTCTTTGTATTTCTGCGCTGGCTGCACATCGTGCATCATGGTGGCCGTCGTCTGCTCAATCTGCACCAAAGACAACCCCTCCGTGGTCGCCGATCTGTCCGATTCCCGCCGCCCCAGCCGCGCTAAGGGCCCCACACAGAAATGTGTCCAAACTATGTCACGGAACCGTTTTCTGAACATGAAGTAGACGATAAAGTTGACAGACGAGTTGAGCACTTCGAGTGTGTTGGAGATGTGGATGAGATAGAACTCATATGTCTGACAGTATTTATACTTGTAACCCCAGACAATCTGGACAATACGCGCGGGCGCTTGGCAGAGCATGAATATAAGCACGATGATAATCATGACCAGTGTGATGTTGTTCTCATTCTCCTGCCTGCGACTTGTCATGCGACGTTTGCGTCGGCGGATAGCCTGGTATGCTATAGTCACCCGTGTGTTCACGAAAGCGAGTGTTAGCAGAGGCAGCACAAAGCTGAACAGGTAGTAAAACGCATCCACGTACACCTCATCGTAGATCTTGTTCCTCCCCAGCATGGTCCGCTCCCACTTGGTTTCCCAGGTGCCGTTTTCTGACAGCTCATGCAGGATCTGGATCTCGAAGAAGCGCGGCAGGTTATAGAAGATAGAGAAGATTATAACCACAGCCACACCTTTGTAGACGTTATTGATGTTGCACAGCTGCGGGGCTCTGTACGGAAGGCAGACGGCCATGTAGCGATTCAAAGCGATCACCACGGTCAACCAGATGGTGGCCGTCTGTGCCATGTACATCATGGGGAAGGTGTACACTCGCACGTATATCCACGCGTCGTGGATGTTGGCCATTAAACCAAAGAAACTAATACTCTCCCGTATTGAATAGTGGATGATCCAGAGTGCAAGGAGGACATTATCAGCTATCGCTAACACCTCGAGTAGAAACGAGGCTACTGGCGTACTGAGGTCTTTACGGAGCACCAGGAAAGAGAGAGTATTACCAGCAAAGCCTAGTATACAGAAGATTCCCATTGCCACTGTGTAGAGGAAAAACTTGAACATCTTACACGCCTCCGTGTCACGAGGCATTTCACTGGAGAAGGATACATTCTTTGTGGCGTTGAAGGATTCGCTCAAGTTGCCAAGGTCACGATAGAAGCGCTCAACGCTATCCGACCCCATGATGTAGTTTGACCAGTCCCCGTTTGGGGGCTCTACTGTGGTGCCCATGTTGGTAGGGTTGTGAGTGTACCTTCTTTCAGCGTCCTACCTGCCACTCCTCCGAAGTGAAGTGGTACCCGTTCATAGAGCTGTCTGGATAGTGTGATATGGCGCTATGTAGTTCTGTCACTTCGCGCTGTTCAGTGGAGTTCCGAGAATCGCTAGCGTAAGCTGACAACCTCCTGCTTTTACAGTTTCCTGTGGTCTTTGTTTGGTTGATGTGCTACCTGCAATCAACAGAAGGATAATTGAGTAACATTTACAGTTCCTTAATTATCGCTCTTCGCGTAAGAAATTAATCATGGGAAATCAGAGGTCAAACTGCTAATACTCGCTAATAAATGTTAACGCAACCAGTTAAAGCTAAAATGTCGAATTCTCAGGTCTTATATATATTAATTTCTCTGATTCCTTGCCTTTCAGAGGATAGCTATATATTCAAAGAACAAAAGAAAGGAAGATACAGCATGACAAAAGACCCATATATACTCTGTAATAGGAAAATATTGGGATACATTATATTAGAAAAGCCATGGTATTATTACCAACCAATTGTAATGATGATACTCAAGATCAGAATCTCGATGTAAAAGTAAATGCTTCTCTATACCCAGGTACACAAATGTATAAGAGAGAATACACAAAAAGATTCCGCCTATTACATGAGGATTAACTCTGGAATCAATAACTGGATGATTTATAAACCACACTAGTTAGAAAATTCCGTCTGAGAAAAACGGTAAAAGAAATTCTGAAGATCTGCCCGCTATCGGGCTAAACGAAAGCATAAAGAAGAGAAGTAAATATATTTACTTAAAGCCTAGCCATGATACGTCTGTCCCTAAGATTCATTTCGACTGCGTGTACATGGAACGACTGGTGCTGGACGGATAAGGGGGGCGTCCACCAACCACGACAAGGCTACGACAATGGCTTTCCGACAAGGTCCACGACAGGGCTATGATTGGAAGGCTTGTTGTAGCCTTGTCGTGGTTGGTGGACCCTAGTTCCCGACAAGAGTCTACGACAAGGCCACGACAGGCTGTGACTGGAAGTTTGTCAGGGGCCTGTCGGGGGCCTTCTGACAAGGTTACAACAAAATCGAACATGTTCGATTTTTGCCAAGACTGGACTCTTGTCGTGGAGTGTCATGGTTTCCTCGATATTACTGTCGTAGTGTGTCGGTACCATGGACGCCTTTTTTTTACGGCATCCAGCGAAGTCTACGACACGCCCCGACAACGGTGTTGCAGAGCTGCCCTTCTCACGACAAGGCTGCGACAAGGTGCCGATTGGAACTTTCTTGTCAGTGCTTGTCGTAGCCTTGTCGTAGTTGGTGGACGCTCCCTTTAGACTTTTGCTAGGTCTTCTGATTGGAGAAAAGTATTGCTCAAAAATAACTCAGGAGGCTTCAGGCCCATTTGCTAAGTGATATTTTTTAAACAATTTCCATTGTTGCCTACTATGAGAAATAGTCGAGAGACTGTGTCCTCATACATGTCACAGTACTTTTCCGGGCGCGGATGTTTTTAAAATGTGGCGCCCCAAGGCTGGGATCACTGGGCCCCTTCACGGCAGCACTTTTTCCGAAAAGGAGAGAAATATTTCGCAGGGTATAAATGAGATCTTTTTATATATATCTCCTGAAGACAAGAACTGATTCAATAAGAATTGCCATGAAATTGAACAACACATCAACTTGGTTACCATGAGATACCGAGCTATTGTATCAGAGTCTACTCCTACAAATAGACCGTTTGGATTCGTTTTGAGAGTGGAATATAACTTATGTGGCTAAAGATATGCAAGATGAACAAAGTTAACTTATATGGGGGCGGAATTGATTAGAATCAAATCATCTGTAATATGTGTAATAAATGATCAAAATAAACCTAACGGTTATTGCTTCGTATATATATTCTTCGCGTATATATATATATATATATATATATATATATATATATATATATATATATATATAGGTATGTATACACACACACACACATACACACACACACCTACACACACACACACACACACACACACACACACACACACACACACACACACACACACACACACACACATATATATATATATATATATATATATATATGATATTTCGGAGAATAGAGAAAAGGGGTTCAGAGAATATCTCTAGTTGCTGTTTTGTAACTGAGATTCGCTGCCATATACCTGAGGTGCATTAGCTTCGAAGTCTTTTCTCGTAGGCTTTGATACTTCTCGTTGGCCGCTATTGATGAGCTATTGTACCACCCGAGTGGAGCCCACGTTTCTGTCTGCACTGTCTAAGGCTTACTTAGCATTCTGGTCAACGCAGTCGAGCTACAGAAATAGGATCACTTCTCTTTCTCTCCCAATCTAATTATCGTCTACGCTGAGAAAGCTAATCAAACGGAATTCAGGAATACCTCAAAGTAAACTATATTGTTTCCACTTCACGCCTTGTACACTGTGCCTATCAAGTGCTATTGAGTTTTTTTTTATAGATTTGAAAGAACGTGCCCTTGAGACTAGAAATTGGCAATAATTGGGTTTGAGGACGGTCTCGTCACTTACCACTTACGAGAGGCACCGCCTAACGGGACTCACTCCTATCAGAGGCACCTCTAGCACCCGCTGGAACGCTCGTCCATTTTTTGAAGTGACACCATTTAATTCCTAATCTAAACTCAAATGGGGAAAACACTAAAGATGCCGTAGAAGAAGAGACAAAGAAGCAGGAAATCCAGAGCACCTCAGATGCAGAAATGGATAGAAAATTCTTGGGAATGGAGATGGCTCTAGCGGAGATAGTCGCCCGCCCCACAGGAGTGGCTAATGGTGATACTTCAGCACCACAGAATATCCCCTCATGTGCGGAGCCGCTGCTTCAAGAAACAGCGGCACGAGATACACGAGTATTAAAGGAAGTTAAAGCTGCAGCCCCGGCGTCAGCGGCAGCCCCAAGGCTGGTCGCTGGCTACACGTCCTCGACTCAAACGCCGACAAGAAAAGCGCCTTCCCCAGGCACCGCGCTCGAAGGCGTACTTCTCTGTAATCGCACGGACCAAGTCCACGACCCGCCTTTGATGGTTAGGTTGGGTAATCTGGGAGTCATTTGATATCCTGGGACAGTGAGACGGATAAGGACAATGAGATGAGAATTTCTGGGAGGGCAAAGGCCCGGATGCGAGAGCCATCGCGTTAAATACGCAACTCAATCCTTCAGAAGGATAGTTGGTGAAAGTCACCCTGCGATTGGTTGTTCTATGTGTCTGCACCCGGCGCTTTGGGGTGCCCAGTTATAACAGTGGTAATTAGAAGGTCCAGCTGCTGGGTTCAAACACCGGACAAGCCCAGTTTTGTTTTTATCCTTTTTTGATTTAAAAGAATGTCAATTCTTATTGTTCAACGGCAAATACATGTATTATTTACATATAATTGTTAGATATTCTGTAGGATAGTAATCTTTGGCCTTTGATTATATTGTGGGTTGTTAGGCAATCAGCATGAGAAAGGACACCTATTGAGATGTCCTTCCAAAAGGAGAGATTTCACGATCGAGGTCAGGACAATGACAGGTTGATTATACAGCCTGGAAGGACATTTCAAGTCTCCGTCCTATTCCATTATCATTTATGATATTCTGTCTCCAGATACTTTCAGTCATGCTCATGACGCAGATCGGCTGCCCTGCGTTATTGGGCTGAACTTGCAATAAACCCTTCCCGCTCAGGTCCAGGGTAAGTGGATAAGGTGGGTGTGGCCACAATGATTATCATATAGCTGCAATTTCTATTATAGTTGGCCGCCCAATATGTAATGAAAGCATAAATTATTGAAGCAGAGGATACAAGATTACTATTTGTATTACCTCATCATGCCCGTATCTATACAGCACCGGTCTCTGGGTATGGACTAAATCATTCCCTTTGTTATTCAACATCGCATAGGGAGCCTCTAGCCTCCCGTCGGCGTTTGGATAACCGTTCTAACCAGATTATTGACACTGATTGACATTTGTCTCATTTATCACGGTGCATCCAGCCATAGGTAATTGTATCACATGTGGGTATTAAATGGGGGGATGTGAGACGATAGAAATTGGAAATATCCAGATGCACTCAGATGCATATTGCCCATATCTAAGTACAGCCTATGGTGCATCATTTTATGGGAGATCATCGTAATGCATTGGTGTAAATTGTAGACCACGCCGGGAAAATCTAATCCATTGCTATGATTTCGTGTTTTTTTTCCGACGCCAGACAATTTTTCATCGCGGACCTCTATGATACGCTCCCCGTGCCAAAATCTTGGTAGTTGGACAACCCCTTTAAACGAACGTTTAAATATCCATAACGGACACCACTTATCAAATGTTGGTGTTCATATTTTCCAAGGGCACCTTTCGGAAGCTTTTCCTTGAGGTAAAATGATATTGAGGTAAAATGATATTGATGAAAATAAATTCAACATCATTTTCTGGTATACCTTCTGCCGAATGAAAGGTTGACGCATGATATTGATACCGCATGATACGTGAATGCGGCAGTGTGTTCGAAGTTTTGTCACGTCGACCATGTACCGTGCGTGCATATTTTCAGATAATGTTTCGCAGATTTTAGAGTGCCTGCTTTGTTCTGGCAGCGGCAGAGATTTTCCAACGGTCTATATCACATCAATATCCGGCAACTTATCTGGCGTTTACACTAGACGACTGAAAACATGACGACCGTCAACCGTCTAGAAAAGAGTCCCTGTGGGAAGGAATCGTTACCAAGAGCCATCAACACAAGAAATGCGTCAATAATCATATAATCGTCAAAATGAGTTACGTTTATTCAATATCTAAAAGCGTAGTTGTTCAGCTATGGTGGTGCCACATGTACTAAATTGTCTAAGGGTTAACACTGCCTAAACAACAGCTGAATGAGATATTACCCAATAGAACATCACAGGTAAAAAGGGTCAGATGGTTCTGAAATAAAGAATAGTCACTCATTACCGTCTAGTGCAAACACCGGGAGAGTAAACTCACTACCCTGCAGTACCTAAGAGGAGAACGATTCCCAATATGATAATCGCCGCGTCGTGTGCCTCAACAAGTCCCAGTAACACAGTTTTGATCCTTATCTGTCGTCTATGTGTCGGACTGTTTGTACCCTATTAACCTTAAAGGACCAAAAAACTGGTATGAAAGTGAGGGAGCTGTCTTTATCTCACCCCTGGTACAAGTTTAGCCAAAGGAATAAAGTTAATACTTTAATATCTAAGAAAAATACTCAACGAATATCCCGGTAAAGAGATAATACTACGCCAGGGTCGTGCCGTAGTGAAAACGATATGACGTCATAAGCGATTGACCAAACAGTCAACAGGATTTCAGAGAGAAGACAAGGCAAAATAAGAGATGTAAACGTCGCCAACAGTGAACGGGGGTGAGATAAATCCAGAACCGCACTTCGATCGTAACATAAACAATACTCCACTCGTTTTAATGGGCCGTAATCGTCACTCGGCTTCGCTCCGATGTCGATTGCGGCCCATCCAAACTCTTGGAGTATTGTGTATTGTATATGATTCTCGATACAGTTCTATATCAGAACTTTAATGTTAATGACATACTATACCATGCAAGCACGCCCTTTATACTTTGGGAACTTTCACGATAGATCAATGGTTGCAGGGCACAATTACAAGTAGAAAACTTTTGGCCAATGCAAACATTATTCGCTATTACAAAGACAGGGAACATTTTTTATAGCATGCACAAATCCCATTTTAGCCTTTTGCATACACTGTTGAGCGTCGGTCCGATGTTTATCTATATTATCCAACAGCCCGTGTATAGTTCCCATTAGGATTGCGCGCATGACTAAATACCATTTAAAAAGTGCATATCATATATGTATATATATATATATATATATATATATATATATATATATATATATATATATATATATATATATATACGTATATATACAATAGATGGCTGAATGTGGATATAACTTAGATGCAGTGAACTCAAAATCGCGCCGTGGTTCTTGGGAATCTTCATTGTTTTTGTCCACCATGATGATGAGTGGTTGGTAATAGCGTGTGTTGTGCGCGGGCTCCTGGCGGGATGTGTCCAGTCTCCCCTGGCTAGTGGTGCGAAGTAAAGGGGGGGGGGGGGGTTGACCCCCGAGGGTCTACCGTACCGTACCGTCTCCCATCTTTCATTTAAACCTTTATATATACTATATACCTCCATCAATGCTGGACACACGACACATTCTTGCCCTGTCCCTATCTTACAGGCCAATATGGTCCACTTGATGTCTCCAGCTGAAATAACTTCTCAGAGCATAATCCTAGGCCTAATGTTCTCTGGCTTGGTGCATCGATATCGACTGTACTGATTGAATGGGAGCCGGCTGTTCTGAACTGCATGTGACGCCCCATCTTAATAATACATAACACTAATATTACACAGCCCAAAATAGAACCCATCCATAGAGTCATGTATAACCTGACTCTACTTTCTGCGTGTCGTGCCTTTTGGGTCTGATATGTCATTAGAAGTCCTGACGAAATTCAGATCAGAAAGATTGTATCGTGTAGTATCCATGTACAATGACTCATCGGTGGCAGCTTGAATGATGCTACTGGATATCAACCCTTGGCAATCAATCGTAGATTTTATCTTTCTTTTGTTATCAGGTTTTTATTCAGGGAAAATATTACATCAATCACCGGAATTCGGCAGTCTGCCGTTCTTCCATCCGGGCCCTTTATATTGTCGTGTATTGTCTTGGACATATTCAGACATAGTTGTTCACATGGTTAATATATCGAAAGACGTGGCGTATCTGTTCTACGAGTCCGTCTCCTACCACATGCGACCACTGAATAGAGAGAAGGGGGAAGCGGGCCGCGGACGTGCCGCGGCCTCATCTGCATACCCTGTGCGGCGCTCCTGATTGGCTGACACGGCACGTGACAGTCATGTGACTTTGTTGTTGCTTTTTACGGCCGCGTGCGTTCAACTTGTTCAAGTCGCCCGACGCTGCGGTTTGTGTTGGGTGCTATGTGTCGAACCACACAGTTCCTAATGAATAGATAGCTTCGAAAAACTTCTATCCTTATGTATAGGGTGAAGCTGGTTTACCCTACTGGCCAAGTTCTGACTGAACATGGAGGAAACCCAAGATGAGTGTGATTGAACCTTGCTGAGAGTTTGTACTCAGCCCGGTGTCACTATGATTTGACTGCTGTCAAACCGAGTTGTTCTGTCTCCGACGTTGTCATTATCGGAGGTGGATAACGAGTGTGGCAGCTCTCGTTTCGTCTCAAGTGGTTTTGACTGTTTTCCAGTCTCATCAGGCATATTGTGGTAGGTACTCTTCTGTGGTCTTCCCTCCCGAACCCAATTCGGGAAGAGGATATTGCAGCCCCTGTCGAATTCTCTGTGGGAATTCGGCGTATTGTTGATCTCTCTCTATGTTGTGTAGTCCTAACTGTCACTCCCCACCCTGTGAACCGCCCCCATCAGTACAGGATTTGTTTTGATGATTTCTTCGTTCCAATGGGTCTGTCTAGGATCCGTGGTTGGAAAACATTTTTTGACGTGGCATTGGATGGGGGAAGGAGGAGGTGGGGATTGTGACAGCTAGCCGTACCTGTTGTCCAACGTGTTTAGACCACTTGGGGCGTTGGTCTTGAGTCGATGTATCCAGTTGAATTCGATCTTGTTTCGTAGTCTTGCCGCCTCTTTGGATTGGGGGTGTCGGTATATGTAGTCAAGGACATGTACTTTCACATCCTCTGTGCCGTTGTGTGATCCTTGGTTGAAATGGTTTGGTACTTTGTTTTTTGTAGAGTTCTTGTTTATACAGTTGAGGTGTTCTCGTATCCTTTCTTTTATTTTTCGTTTCGTTTGTCCCACATACTGCATGTCGCAAGTCTTGCATTCGATGCAGTATATTACATTGGAGCTGTTGCACATGACATTCCATTTCGTCTGATGTTTTCTCTGGGTTGCTTTTGAAGTGATGGTTCCCTCCATACTGATCAGTTCACAGTATTTGCAGTCGGCCTTTATGCACTTGTTGTTGTCGTCGTTTCTTGGTTCTTTCCTATGTGGTTCCGTGGGTTGGGCTTCCTTGGGTTCTTTTTCTTTGTAGTCCGTTCGGGCCTTGACCAGAACATCCTTGATGTTTTTGGGTCGTTTGTAACCTTTGGTGATTTTCTTCTTGTGTAGGTCTTTCGTTGTTGTTGAGCGTGCTAGTAGATCCCAGTTCTTTTGGACTACGTTGTTGACGTCGTTGTTGTTCGGGTTGTAGGTTGTGACCAGAATCACATTTTCATTCTTCTCCTGTTTTGCTGTGCTCTTTTTCCGGAGGAGGTCCTGTCGTGCTTGTTCGTCTACTCTGGTCTTGCAGCTGTCTATCAGTTCCATGGGATAGCCTTTGTTCTTGAATTCTGTTCTTTTCTTGTTGCAGTGTTCCTCGTAGTCTTCGTCCCTTTTGCAGATTCGACGTATTCGTAGAAATTGCGAATATGGAAGACTTCTTTTGGTCGCTGGTGGATGTGCGGAGTCGTAGTCTAGGTAGGTGTTCGCGTCCGTGGGCTTGGTGTACAGATCCGTGTATATCTGTCTCGTAGTTCGATCGATCTTCACTCTTGTATCTAGGAATGGGATGTCTGTTGTCGAATGTTCCGATGTGAACTTGATGGTCGGATGATGGGCGTTCAAGGTTTCCACCCATTTCTCCAAAGCCTCTTCTCCATGTTCCCAGATTATGAAGATATCGTCGATGTACCTTAGCCAAATCTTCGGTTTCTTGCCACTGATAGTGAGAAGTTGTCTTTCTAATCTTTCCATGAAAAGATTGGCGTAAGAAGGGGCTAGTCTGGTCCCCATTGCAGTGCCGCTGACTTGTTTGTAGTGGGTTCCATTGAACTGAATGTTGTTGTTTTTCAGTACCACTTCTAGTAGTTCTGCAATTGAATCGTTGGTCGGGTTGAGTCTTTTGCTTCGAGTTTCGTTGAGTTTTTCCTTTATGGCTTCTATCCCCTCGTCGTTGGGGATGTTGGTGTAGAGCGAGCCCACATCTAGTGTGGCTAGAATCGTTCCTTCTTTTGCAGCATCTAGGTCTTCTATCTTGTTGATGAAATCGTTGGTGTCCTTCACATATGATTCGATGGTGGGGACCAATGGTTTGATGAAATTGTCTACGAAGGTTGAGATCTTCTCCGTAGCACAATTATTGGCTGAAACCACTGGCCTTCCAGGTGGCGGGCGTGTTAGTTTGTGAATCTTGGGCAAAAAGTAGACATGTGGGGCTCTCGGTTTGTGTGTCTTGAGGGCTCCTGCCATGCTGTGGCTCAATTCCCCCTCTTCCATCATTCGTTCGATTTTCTTGTCTATTCGTTGGTTCGTCTCGTTGGTTAAGTCGTGTGGTGTCTCTTCATAGACGTTGGTGTCTTTTAGTTGTCTTTCCGCTTCTCTTATGTAGTCCACTGTATTCTGGATTACAAGGGCTCCTCCCTTGTCTGTTGGCTTGATGGTGATCGAGTTGTCTCTCGCTAGGTTCTTCAAAGCTGTCTTTTGTTCTTTTGTGGTGTTGTATATTCTTCGTCGTTGTTTTCGTTCTCCGCTGAGTTCTCCCTGCCCCCCCTGGGTGGGGCAGAAGTTTAGACCCTTTTCTAGAATAGAGAGTTCTATGTCTGAAATTGATCTGTTTGAGAGGTTGACGACTATGCTGTCCTTTTTAGGGGCCGATGGTGGAAGTTGGGGGTCGTGAGTGTCTGGGTGTGGATCGGGTGGTGGGTGTTTGGGGGGGAGTCTTGGCGCCTGTCTACAAGAGGGGTTCTTAACAGCCCCTCTCATTGATGTATTGGAAGAAAAACCAGTCTCGGAAGAACAGTTAGAACCTTTATTTGTAGAAAAGACAAAGTTTACATTTGACGGTATTTGAGCTACATCTTCTTCTTCCTGGTCGTTGGTCTTGGCGAGCGGTGCCCAGCGGTTGCTGCAGGTTGTCTCTAGGGCTCGCGTAGCTGTCAGGATTCGTCTTGGTCTCGTTTTCTTCCGCTGTGGTTTTGGGCTCCAGCTGAAGTCATCGGTGGGTCGGTGGGGGTCTGCATCGTGATCGTGGTGTTCGGTCATTGTCCGGGGTCGTTTCTGGTCGTAGCGACTTGATGTTGTTGACTCTTCAATGTTTATTGTCTCTTGGTCTCCAGTCTCGTTGGTTGCGGTCCTCGAATCTGCTTCTGTCATCGTATCTGCCTTTGTTGCTCTTGTTCCTTTGGTAGTGTTCTCCCTTGGTGGTTCTGTATTCGAAGTTGGGTTGCGGGTGTCTCTGTTCCCTCGCATCTTCTCTGCCTCGGCTGCTCTGTGTGGGTCGGTCCTTCTCCGGGGTACCCCCCGTGCACCTCTGGATGCGCTCGGGGGGGCTGGTCGAAAGGGCTGCGATTCACGTCTCGCGCTGAACCTGCGGCTGTCAGTGTCAGATTGCTTCTTGACTTCCCGCTTTACGTAGCGTGAGGGGTGTGTGATGTCTTCATCCTTCACCTTGTTTTCCTCCAGGGTGTCCATTTTCTTCTTCAGGTCTACCTCGGCGATCTTTCTTTCTCTGTTCCATCTCAGGTCCAGATGTCCGGTGAGTTTCCGTATCTTCAAGTTTGCCTCGTAGCGACTTTCCCTCTCGTAGAGTTCTTCTTTGACCGTGTCGAGTATGTCTTCCATCAGCTTAGAGCTTCTCTTTTCCTCTTTTTCTAGGATGGATGAAACTTCTCGCATTACGTCGAGTGCAGCCTTGCGTCGTATCGCTAGGATGCTCTCACACATAACTTGGCTATCCTTAACCCACTGAGGCATATCCTCTAAACCTGATGCCCAGGCAGTGGGTAAATCTGCATCTATAGCCCTGTCGAGCCAGTGTTTTCGGAGGTTGCTCCTGATGCTGTCGACTCCGTTCTTGCAGACGGCTCGCCATGAGCGTTGCAGGTTTTCACCTAACATCTCGTCGAAGGTCTGAAAAGACAGAGGTGAATCGGGGTGTTGGTCGGGTTTCCGTCGTGTCGTGCAAGTGTTAGTTGTGGTGCTCTGATCCATTGTACATTCACTTGGTGTGTTAGAGTCCAACCCTAAAAGAATAGACAAAATGTTGTCCGTACGGGGGTCTAGTGTTGATTTGGAGAGGATATCGCCCTCCAGACCACACTTAATACCCCTTCCTATTGGCCCTTTGTGTTGTGTTGTATTTGTATTGGTGTCTAGGGTAGTTTTATTGACACCAAAATCCCCCAAGGCCACTGCACAGGCCTCTGTGTCTTCTTTTCTGGGCGGGACTGTAGGTTGGTGAACAGCTGATCGCGTCAGTAGGTCATGACCTGAATCTGGGTCATGTGTACTGCAGTTATCAGGTGTGTGTTGAACTTCCAAAAAATTCGCGGAAAAATGTGCGTGTTTTCGGAAAAAACCTGTTATCTTTGGTTGTTGGGGTTTGCTGGTTCACATGGTTAAGTCATGTTACATTTTTCTAGTTACTATTACAGTCAATCGTAATGAAATGGGATGGTATTTGATGAAGAAATTTTTGATACATAATCATATACATATTTGTTGGAGTACCCTACTTTAAACATCTCAATATATCAGCTAGAGTAATACAGAGTAGTTTAGTAGTAGCTAGAAGCCAACTCCAAATTTAATATAGATATTCTTAATTTCTTCATGGTGTTTCTGGGTAGTTGCAACCATAATCTGCGATTTCATTTGGTGTTGTAGTTTCTGGGCAGTTGCAACCACAATCTGCGATTCCAATATAACTGGAGGTATTACTGGGCAATTGCAATCACAATCTGCTAAAAAACAAGACATAATCATTTTTGTATTAATATTTGATCTTTGGGTTTTACCTTGTGGAGTTTAGGCGTAAACAGACATTCCATCTCATTTTCAGTATATTGGTCGTTGTGATCACAATCGTACCACCTTATAAAACACCCTATTACTCCAATTTGGTATTTGATGAACCATATAAATTAAAATTTATCTGTGGTTAACCTACTCTAACTGTTGAAGACAGTGCAGGTAATTTTTCTTTAGTAGTTATTTTTTCAGTGTATTAATATTTGTATATTCAGTTTTTAATATATCACATATTTGTATACCGGGTATGTAGAAAGATGAACCATAGCCCGAGTAATTTATCTTAGGTTCCTTTAATCTCAGACCATCATGTCTGCGCGTAGGTAGATTACGCATGTCTATTAAGTGGGGGTAATCACTTAAATTCAACAGATGTAGACTTCTTCTATCATGCAGGTATTTTAGTTTAGCTCTGTTATGTAGTTCTTCCGTATTTAATGTGGATTGGGGCCGAGTTTAATTTTATAGATAGTTAAAAATTTTTGATTTGTAGTAATTGTAATTCCAGGCTTTTCAAAATATAGTATTTGTGTTTTCTTTTCGTTGATTGTGAGGATGTTATTTTCACCCATTGCTGTGCTATAGGTAAAACAGTGTTCATGTCTTCAATGATCTTGGTCGTAATTGTGGTATCGTCAGCATATAGGAATAGGCTACATGGTGCATCTGTTAGGTAAAAACAAGGCTATTAATGTAAATTGAAAGCAATGTCGGGCCCAGAACTGAACCTTGTGGTATGCCATATGTTATATTTGCCGGGTTAGAAATCTTATCATCCCGTAGTCTCTTATATAGTGGTATGACAGATGACACAGGTTTGGGATGGTCGGCCTATGTGGCTAAATGGCATTCCTAGTGGGAGGTCCTGCGTCCACCTACTATTATGGTCGATAAAAAATGTATACCTAACGATCGGGTCTGTTTAATAATATAGGATCGCTTTTTCTGTACTCCAAGGAGACCCTGGAACGATGTGGGTCAACATCATTCAACACTTATAGACAGCCTTAGAGACCTTCCGATGCATTAGAGGGGGCGTCCACCAACCACGACAGGGCTGCGACACACGCCGACAAGAAAGTTCCAATCGGTGCCTTGTCGCAGTATTGTCGTGAGGAGGGGAGCTGTCGTGACCCCTTGTCGCAGCCTGTCGGGAAGTGCAAGCTCCACCTAAATATTCTATCGTAGACCTCTGCGACAACCTCCCGACATGCCACGACACGCCACGACATGGCTCCAAAATCGAACATGTTCGATTTTGTCGGAACCTTATCGGAAGGGCCCCGACAGGCCCCCGACATGCTTTATGTTGCAGCCTGTTGTGGCCTTGTCGTAGCCTCTTGTCGGGAACTGTGGTCCACCAACCACGACAAGGCGACGACAAGGCTTCCAATCGTAGAGCTGTTGTGGACCTTGTCGGAAAGCCGTTGTCGCAGCCTTGTCGTGGTTGGTGGACGCCCCCTCTTACAATTCAGAATGTCAAAATCCTGGACTTATCGGGAAGGTCAAGATCGTGGACAAACGTTTGGACTCCGCACATCGACTTGCACCACTAGCTTTTTTTTTAGGTACCAAAAAGGAGTTTTCGTCCCAAAGTACCCCGAAATTCAACCAGTGCAACAATACATGTCTTGAGGTAGCATTTTTATTTCTAAATTTCTAACACACTATAATTCAGGAAAGGATATAGATAATCTTTTACCAATATACACAGAGAAATATTACATCCATTTACTAAAATATTGTTTCAAAGTAAAAAAGAGGATTGATTTGAGACACTTTGACCATATAAAAAATTAACATATTTACAATGCATAAGGGCCTTTATGTCTGCTATCTAATTGGGAGCACTATAGAATATTCTTCCGGGAAAATCACTCTCATGTGTGAGACACTCAACAATCAATTATGCAATTTTGGAATCAAGTAAAAGACACCTGGACACATTTGCTCTGCAAATATGATGACTCTCGCTTAAGTCTAAGTGCCTCAAATGAATCAAAGTTTTTGCTTGGTGTAAGGGTTGTGCTTATGAAGGTAATGGTTTGGGAAAGCATTCAGTTAGTATGGTAATTGTTATGAATAATTCTTTGTATATATGTTACCTCCAGAAATGAGACGAGTGGTTGGACTACTTGATTGTGTGACATAGTATCTAAGAGCCAGAGGAAAGGGACTGACAAGAATTAAGATAATCTATGGAATAATATGCCTATATTGAAGAGAGCAGGAGGTGGAAAAGCATGATGAAGAGGAAAACAGACGATGTCACCCAAGGAGAAGGAGACTAACGAGAACAGATAGAATATTCCTGAAAATCATATATTGAATGACTGATAAATATATGGAGAATCAGCAGTGTAGTAGATTGGAAAAATGGTGGCAATCTAGAATAGGAAGACCTGAAGGTTGTAGTCCAGTAAGGGGTAGAGGTATACCAGGTAACCAGGTAATTATAAAGTTAAAATATCAAAAAAAAGGGAGCAGGACGAAAGATGTGTGTAAGAGACTGCTACAAGTGTACAGTCAGATAGATATGAGAACTTTTCGGCAGTAGCTCAAGCTATCCGCGTCATACCCGAGTAGATATGAGAACAAGACAACAAGGAAATAATGCAATGTACTGTATGCTGTATACTGGAAAATAAATGCTGTGCTCTATTAAAAAAAAAGAGAAAAATGCAACTTCGAGATCTGCATTGGTGTGTCATGGGACTGTACTATGCTATAACGGGACCGTGATCACCTTTTTGGACCTGAAACGCATGCGGCGAGCGCCTTGTCTAGACTTTTGGCTATAATATGGACCTTCTCGAACGTCTACGATTTTGGACAATTTGTATCATAGCGCTATCTGGAGGCCTAAATTTCTATCGTAGTAGGTGATCCCCGGGTCTTGCACTCTCCCCCAAATCTCCCTCTTCGCCAAATTCCTGAAGGGCACGTGCTCTTCACCCCCCCCCCCCCGCCACACACACACACACTTCTCAACGGAATAACGCCAGGGGCCTGTTTTATTTTCTGCCCGAGGAGAGGTCCTAGGAGAGTTTGGGTTCGATATTTCAAAGTCTCCCGGGGAAGGAGAGTCTTGGGCCAGGATCTAGGAGGTCTCCTGAAATATCGTTTTATTTTCAATCCTCGGGCCAGGAGAGCTCCTGAAAAGTGTCCTGCAGCTCTCCTGGTTGGGGACACGTCTAGGGGTATCGTGGGTGATTCAAAATAACAAATAAAAGCTATTTAATTCATTTGAACTATCGGAAATATATTTATTATGATTTTAAATAAAACTGGAGGTCTCAGATTGAGAATTACTGTGCTATTTACTTAGATTTACATACATTCATAAATGATGAAATTAGTTCCCAAAAATACCACCATGTGCCACCACCTGCAGTATACACAGCCTCTCTTTCAAGTCTCCTCAAAAGTCTCCTACAGGTTTATTTTCTCCTGGGGCTCTCTCAAAGGAGACTTCGGCCGAGATTCCTCAAAAATATCCTCAATGGAGCTATCCCTCGTGGGGACTCTCCTCCCCCAGGAGAGTTGAAAATAAAACGACCCCCAGGAATCATTCCACCCGCCGACCCTAAAACAAAGTTTCTCCCAACTCACTCACTTCCCTCTTCCCTCAGTCGCACTCCATCATCTGGCTTCTAATATTTCAATAAATCTCAACATTTTCCACCTTATCTCCGCGTTGGTCATTACACTAACTGTGACGAATTTTGTTGTACTCAATTACAAGAAAGTTACAGCATATGCCACACTGATGCGATTTCAAAAGATTGAAATCATCTGAACGGTTGGCAAAAACATTGGGGAGGGTAACATGCCACATTGTAAAGTTCTGGTCTATACATCCTTATCATGGCCAGGTTATGTTGGTTTCTATGAAAAGAAAGTAATTATCTAAATTACCCCTAATTACTAAGGAACATATTGACTGAATCGGAACAACCACCATTTTGGTTAGTCACCTCCTCCCTGCTGTTTGCAGTACAGCTGCCATGCTTTGAATAGCATATAATACCCCTATTATTGCTCAGCTTTAGTTCCCAGTATGTCCAAAAGAAGGCAGTGCGCTCTGCCAGTGACACTTTGAGTTGCTCTGTGTCGTGAGCGGCCCTCTAACATGTGCAACAGACTGGAATGGGCGCCCAACCAGAACGATTTGGTCATCCCCTCTTGGCTGCTGGTACAACACCCAATGATAAATGCAGAGCTCACAGATGCCAAGCCTGTTATATGAACCCGCTGCTAAGTGTATAAAAGAAGGACCCTTCTTGTCAATAAGAATTGAGTTCTTGACTCATAGTAGTACCTAGTACGTATGTGTTTTAGTTCTTACTCCCTTCTCTTAAGGTCTACGCTTTACGCATGTAAGGCTCAAGAGGGAGATTAAAAAACTACAAGATCAAATTCTGTTTTCAACAGGTCTAGACATAAATCATAAGATAAGTACAGCTGAGTGTAAAGCTACATAATGCGAGAATCTCACTTTCATGCACTCCAAGCCTGGTTCGCTCTATCCGTATATGTGCGGGAATAACTCCAAGCAAATCAGACAATCTACTTTTTATATATCTCAGTTCGTTTTACAGATACCAGTTTTTATTTAGTGCATTGCATTTTCATATTATGTGATTTATGGCTTAGAACCGTGGATTTCTGGTGCATTGCAGGTTTCCAGCACCCCCACATGCCGACCTAAGTCATAGATACATGTACATCTGTAGATAAACAAAGACATCGATATTTTTGTTTCACTGTAGCAAGCGATCGATCTACACAGTGGGTGGCAAACAAAGCACAGCTGCAGGGAGTTGGAAGGCGCATGCACAGATAGATACCAGCGGCCGGTCGACCAGGTGACGCCTTGCATCACTCAAAATAAGACAGGACGGCTTCAGTTCGAGTCACTATCTATATAGAATTGACCACACAACAGTGGATACAGCATACTGCCCACGCCCATCGGAAAGCATTTCGTAACTGGCCTTTCTCATTGGCGGTATGAATGATTGCTTAGACAAGAGTGATGGTAATTCAAGAAAAGGTATAGTTACCTGGTTGTACCTGAAGTATAGGGACCTACTTGATAAACAGCAAATATGCGCAAGAAACCTCTTATATATAAGGACGACCAAAATATTATGTCCATGAGGAAGGAAGGCCCGAATATGAATAATAACTATGCAGTATAACAGTAGCATTTCGCATTTGTAGAAAAGAATCACAAAGGATCAAGGACTATTGATTTTGCACATTAAATTACTTGATAAGAAGAACAACTGTCCCTCTGTTAATATTGTTAGCTATCCCTTTCTGGGTAAAGAAGTATCAATCTTTAGAGGTTAACAGCCAAAGAATATTCTACTCCACTCTCTATCTCATCTATTCCATACATAGCGAATGCTATCAACCATAGTGAATAATCATACCTGGATCAGTAGAATCGTGAAATATAAGAAATGTAGCGCACAATAACCAATAAAGGGAATGGAGCTGAACACCGCAAAAGATGGTAACAATGGTTCAACATGCATCTCTGTGTATGTGGGCTCATGCTTTGCAAGTCAAGGCATGTGCATACATTTTCCTAAGGTTTACATCTGACATCTTTACCCTCCGATGGGTCAATGCGGCGGTAGTATACCGATGACATATGAGCTGGGAGAGGTTAGTGATAAAGTGGCAGGGTGCGTGAGGATGTGGTAGACAGGTCAATGGCACGGTTGCAATCGCATCCTTGCAGACGGTCCGAACATTGCATGGACTTATCCAGAAGGAAATAAAAAAAACATGTACATACAACACCGGCTTACTTTTGTCCGAACCCAGAGAGCAAGAGGATCACCAGAGGAAGTAAATCACGAAAGAGGTATCGAAAAGAGTCTGGGAAAGGGTATGCAAATGGAAAGAGGAACCGATAAAGTAATTTCTTATTAGCTCTTACCATCTGAATGTGTATGAGAAAAAGAAACCCGACCTGGCTTGTAATCTCATGATAGTCACTCACTTTTGGATTCATAAATACGCCCCTCCCTCCTAACAATGTCGGGCTAGTATTTGCAAGTCCGTTAGTTCATAATTATCATCGGACTAAACATCCAGTCTGTTTTCCTAATATACTTAAAACCGTACGGGATAGCCACAGACAGCAGAACCCCGCCCAAGCGGACTTCCTCTGCATACGCGGGGTTTTCCCAGGTTGCAATGGTTCTGTATTGTCTAGCAATTGCGTAAGATGGAGTTCTTCAAGGCGAGATGGAGGAAGGAAATGAATAGGTAGAAGAGGAAGGGTCCGAATAGGTGGAGGATCATAGGGGTTCAGAATGATAGCAGAAGATAGGAAAAGACAGAGGAACGGAAGAATAGCTGATAAGACGTGAAGTCGTGGTTGGAGGGTTAAACGTTTCCACAGACCGTCAACACCGAACAAGAGAGACAGCAGAACCAATATTTCATAAACACAGCTCAATGTTCTCTGTTTCAGTTTATCTACACGGAATCTTTTAAATACCCTTCCGATCAAAGTGATTTTAGTGTATCTCTATTACATCTCCTTCAAATCATATACCTATACAAAACATCTGTGCTTTCGCCAGCTGGGTTATTCCTGACTATAAACCAATATATATATATATATATATATATATATATATATATATATATATATATATATATATATATATATATATATATTATATATATATATATATATATATATATATAGGTGGATCAGGTGTTCTTACCTATTAATGTCTAGAAGAGATTTACGCCCTTTCAACAGCTGGCGTCCTAGATCAGATCTATGAGGCAATTTATATCTAGAGAGTAATGCAGCAGCCATGAAACGAAAGCAGTGACCTTCGACGATGGTCCTATTCCTCTTCCGCATATATCCCGGTCTTATGCGGCGTTTCCATCTGCCGATTCTGACCATCGAATATGGCATTTCGCACTCACCGACTAAATCAAAGCGTATTGATTTAATTGGTGGCAGTCTGCATTCTACTACCGAAAATCGGCCAGAGTCCATGCCATTTCTGCAGTGCAGGCCACCCATTATATACCACCGACGTTTCACAAGGACAACCACCGACCGAATTTGTACAGTGTGAAATTTTCGGTGGGGTCTTAGTCAGCAAGTGAAAACACTGCATTACATACTTAAAGCTGATATAAGGCAATTATGCTCAATTAATTAATCCAAAAGAGTAAACCCCGCCCACGACGCCTTTGGGCATGTGCAGAGTGGGGCTAAGAAGTACATATCTCAGCTTGGAGCAGGGTTGGGCACTGCTGTCCGACACTGACCACAGAGTGCTCTAAAGCTGGGCCACTTTGAGTTCAAACAGTGGCACCTATGTGGCACATCTGCTCCCATACACTGGGGTACATAGAGTCGGTGTTGCAACTGAGGGCCCTGCGCCATCGGTCATACACCACCGATAATGAGACATGTTCAATGCTAAGGCTCACTGTCTGCAGTCGGACCATGCAAAGCACTATCAATGGTGAGGAATATTTAAAAATACAACACGACATAGCATGTGTTTCGTGTAAGCACGGACCTCCATACATCCAAGTCCGTGGTGTAACACACGGTGTTACTTTGTGTTGCATGGTTTCTTATATGTATTTTTACGCACATCTTTGTATCATTCTCTGACTTTGCAACTCTTTTTGTCAGTGTATAAATGTATCTGAGAATGGAAAGTCTTGCCATATATAAGCAATCTATCCGGCCTGACAATATCAGCAACGAGCCCCTTGACCAAGTAGATAAAACGGTCGTACAGTCAGGCGCATGCCTAGAGGATCCGATGAATGGGTCCTTCCTTGTTCTGGGCAGGTGGCCTCCGATCGGTCAGCAAGGCAACCAGCAGAGGCAAACCTTCTCTAGAGAGGGATCAAGGTGTCGATCCGTCAGACCACAAGAGGGCGTGCTTGATGGGGGATTTAGCTGGTGACGGGCACAGGCTTAACGCTGGCTGCGAAACGTGCTTGGTTCAGGCAGGCGGTCCACCTGAGGTGTGAACTAGATAGATCTCCCTGGACGATGGAAGCTGCGGTTGAAGACTTCATATAACCAAAGTCGATTGTATGAATATAAGTGATCGGAATGTACTTAATTATTAACGTATAGCCACTCTGGAATTCGATGACAGATATTTCGTACCCAAGTCTAACATACTACTTTCATAAATGATTATATATATGTCGATGTTATATCATAGTACCACAGCCAATGGCCAATGTACAGCTTATCCTAATATACTATTTTGGCCTAGCATTCATATTTATAAAGTTATGAGAACTAGGGCCATTTTGAACCTCAAGCGATTCTTAATATTCAAGATAGCGTCCTAGATGTCTATATGTTTAGATTCTAAGATACCCACTTTTACGATGTTCACAGCCATAGGTCAAGGGCCCTTTTGACAAGACATATTATGGGTTCCAATATTTATGATAGAAAATAATGAGAAGTATGATATGTAACATTGCTATGGCACCAGAAATATGGTTGCCATTATGTCAGCAAAAGATACTAAAAATGGCAAAACTGGCATACAGGCCCAGGGTATATTAATGACCATAATGTCATGGATAAACAAGTTTAATGCGTTACGAATTTCTGTTGCCATGGTAGCCATCTACAATGATCTAATTTGCTTAGATTAAATACATGTGACATTTATCGAACCCTATAAGATCAAAACGAGACGGATTTGGAAAAAAAGAGGAACTGAGCATCTTCTTCTTGTAAGATAACATATATGTAGGGCTACAGGGAAGGTCAGTTACCAGTCTGGGGCGGTTTGTCACCGGCCTGTCAGACTGTTTCCGGAAAGACCTGAGCTGAGAAGCCAAATTACAGCACAGGACAGGCCACCCTGATAGAAGAATTCCCTGCAACCTGCAATTTGTTTCCCTGCTATACATCTATGTAGCTTCCTTTACTATATACCCATGCCGTATATATACTGTAAAAACGCACCGTTTCGCCATCTAACGTAAAAATACTGTATGGACCACTGGTCCTACACTAAAATACGGACTACCTTGCCAAATACGTTTATTAACATATCGGTTGTTAAAAATTAAATTAATGTTTTTTAAAGATTTTTTGGGTATATAGTAAATATATAACGTCCAACCATGCTTGTACAAGTCACAGAACTCGTGATAATTTACGGTTTTTATGGAACTCACCATAAATGCCTAGTTGTACAAACTGTAAATTACCATCTCGTTCTGTGACTTGTACAGCATGGTCAGGACGTTCTATATAAGTATTCTCAGACTTTCTTCAACTTTTTTGTATCATTAGCCCCCCCCCCCCGATTCTCGCTCCACTTACACTCTCTTCTTCTTTTTCTCTGTTTCCATTTATGTTCTCCTTCCTCCGTCTCAACAAGCAATTTTTCCTCGAAAATCACACCATCCAAGTGGCCTCTCTTTGAGAATTACACCCTCTAAATTCTTCTCCTCTTGTTATCCCGTGTACCTGTTTGGATTCACGAAAGTGCGACCATACATTAACACAGAAGTCAAAATTGCGGGGTTCTGATATTTGCAAACGAGTCGACAGTAACCCAACCCTCTTCCCACAGCATCCGTCCGTGTTTACACGAAATGTAGATGAAGTAACGGGAAACTTTATCGATAGTAAATATGTACGTGGTTTCCAAGTAGAGCCATTGTTTGCCGATGCCGTCTGTTTCAGCATGAAGACATTTTTGATGTAGGGTGTCGTCCTGAAGAAAGGATATGACGTCAGTCCTTGCGGAAATGGCGGTAGGAATGCTTCCGATGGGTGGTGCCGAGGCCTCCGGCAGTGATACAATGCAAAAACGTTTTGACCGCAGGCGTTTGCAGAGTGACACTGCCCGAGGCACGAGGCGAGGTCTTGCCCAGTCGCGTCCAGCAGCGTCCGAGTGCTACTTAAAGGGGGCGGGTCTTTGTGAGATCGCCGGAGTGGTGTGTGACTTGAGTGAGAGATGGCTTCATATATATAAGAGCTTTCGCCTCAAATCAAAATTTGCAGGTCAGCCATATCGAACTATCCCCCCCCCTTTGCATATGGATAAGAAATAGTGATAGTGTTCAAGCTAAATTTTGGCTGATTGAGAATCTTCTAGCGTAGCTGTAGGTAATCCATTATTACATTTATAATTTTCTGATTCTTTTCTCTTCTAGCTATTGATATCATGTCCATAATGTTAGGCTACATGCATTCCCAGTTCTTAAATTAATCAATAGGTATGATTACTTTCCTCTGTGTAGTCACCCATATACCTTGAAGAGGTCAGTATTTGTAGCATTTCTAAACTAGCCGAGGACCAATTTTCTTTTATTCAGTATGAAGACAACATTCGCCCAGAGGGCGTTTTTACATGCTGACATAACAACACGTAACTACATGAGAATAGCGTGGGTCTTCAAAGATGATAGTAGAGGAGAGAGCATGCACATTTAACGAAAATTTTAATCTTTTCAAAAGGATGTTAGAGGACTGAACAGCGATGATACGAAAGGGGACACACATAGATGGAGGAAGGAATGCAAAGAGTACGTTGCATCTATTCCTATATACCTATGGCTGTACACTCTATGCTTACACCACGCTCTGGGGGGTGGAGTAACTATCTGATACTACCCAAGGTTGGTATACTACCCAAGGTTGCCGTATACTACCCAAGGTTGACATTTAGACCAATCAGATTGTCTCTTATTAAACCACATTTGAAGGTATATAGGAATAGGGAAACCAAGTACCAGTGAAAGGAAGTCAAAATTACTCGGTAAGGCTTGGAAAAATTACTGCCCGCGGCCAGGGCCTTGGGCAGTAATTTTTCCAAGCCTTACCTCGTAACTTTGACTTCCTTTCACCGGAACATAGTTTCCCTCTATTCCTGACACTCTACATATGTTTTTCCATGGCTATAGTGTATAGATACACACACGTATAATCAATTCAGGAAATTCAAAGGTAAGTATTTGTTCTTTAATACGATACAGGTCTATGCCGATTTGTAGCCTGATAGCGAATGACCCCAACTATATATATATATATATATATGGTTGAAAATCACGAAATTGCAGCAACTACCCAAAAAATCAAATCTGAGAGGATCATTAATTCCTTTTGCAAATATCATCTCTATATATTAAAAGACTTGTGTGTCAAATTGGAAACGCTAACTACCATAATTAGCATTAGCACAGGGGTAATATGAAACAAAAAACGTCACGTTACGACCCCCCCCTGAGATTGGTTGCTATGGAAACAATTTTTGTCCCTCTCATGTTATGATACAGCTTCACAATATGTATGAATAAAAACATAATTAGAAAATAGATTTCTTTAGTTTTTTTGTTTTCCCTGGCCTTATATCCATGGGGGGTCGTAACGTGACGGGGGTCGTAACGTGACGGGGGTCGTAACGTGATGCAAAAATATGTAGAGGCTGATAACTTTTTTCCTATTAAAGATAGAGATTTAATTCTTTCGCCATGTTGTAGGTATATATCTACCCAACACAGGAACATTATGTCTCCCTTTTTCCTGACCCCAAGTGACCCACTGTGGGTCGTAACGCGACGGTGTCGTAACGTGACGGTGTCGTAACGTGACGGTGTCGTAACGTGACGAAAAATATGTAGGGGCTGATAACTTTTTTTCTAGTAAAGATAGAGACTTATTTTTTTCGCAATATTGTAGGTATATATCGACCCTTTAATACCGCAAAAAAACTGTTACTAATATTAAAGGGAACTTAAGTTATTCATGGATTAGAGAGTGTCGTAACGTGACTGCCTAAACTACACCAAAATGGCACAAATTGAGATCAGTATGAAAAAGGCCAGGTAGGCCTTTCTTTTTATAGTGGGAAGATACATATATGTGAGTAATTAAAAAGTGTGAAAACTATTTGATTCTACCTCTTTTTAATTTTATTTTATGCATAATTTCATGCCAGTGTCGTAACGTGAGTTATATTCCTTAAAGTATCAAATTTTCATCATCAGTCTTTCGGGGTCCGATGCTAATAGCAGTATGCACAAACACTAGTGCCCAACCGCTACGGGTATGACTGTTTCAGGTGCCCACAGCGATTGGACTAATTAAGTCCCTCTGCATCCATGGTTCCCGGATAGCACATGGGTTCGCTAAGCCTCTCAAATCAGAGGTACTGGTCAGCTTCCTGCTGGCCTTGCAAAGATGAATCCTCTTCCGCTCCATAGGGTGTCATTCACGGGTACAGACTCCTTGTTTCTGTCTTGAAAATCACAACCAAGAACACATTTGATCCAACTATACTTGATTGCTGAAACCTACTCATTTGTTATAGTATTTTTCCTTTGTTTAAATTGGTTTATCGAGTTCTCTCTTTTCTGAGTTTACAGGTACAATAAGAGTAATTTTACTGTCACATCAAAATGTTACCTACGGCGAGCATACCTATAATTTAAATTTTTTCATGGAGGCGGGGCTGGGGACTAGGTGAAAATTGATGAAATGGGATGAAGCATGAATGGAAGAGACAACAAATTAACTAGTTCGGTCATGTACATGTTATCAGTTAGGTCAGTTAATCATTTCGAAGTCCACCATACTGTCAAAGCATTGATGAATAGCAGACACCCTGCCATAGTGGCCCCCACTGAAAGAAACTTGTTTTGGGCACTTTCACGATTAACTTGCTTGATGGATCAGTCACTTCTGGTGCTGCGTTCCTAATGCTGGGGACACAGCAAGCGAGTAACGCGGCGATTTCCGGAATCGCCAAATCAAAATGGCGTATATGTGAGCTATTATTTCATATTTCACCTGATTATTGCGTCAGAGATGCAAAATTATTGGTGGGATATATTACTATGAAATAATATCACACATAAACGCAAATTTTTGTTGGCGATTCTGGAGATCGCTGCCGTTACTCGCTTTGGTGTGTCCCCGGCATGACTGTCAACGGATCTTTTTAAAATCTTTTAAACATCAATTTCATAAATTGCTTCTCCCATTTGTTTATTGGTTAACACCACATGCTTTATGCAGTTCGAAGATGACTAGCCTTGTTATGTCCTTGAGCCTTGAGATGGCCACTGCCAACTTCGGTCACACCCAGTCAGGTGGAGATATGCCTGGTGAATGAATCTATATGTATTGTGACAAGGTCACCATGGCTAGTGATGGTCACCATGGCTAGTTACTTGCATATCTCATCCAAGGCGCTTATGGCAACTGTGGATTAATTAGGATAAGCGCTTTCGATTCGATTTCGCTGCGATTTTGTTTTTGTATCTGGAGGTCAAAAGGAGGTGTATCGGTGTGTACCGGGAGCCCGGTGGACACTCCCCTCTTACTAGCTGTCAGCAGAGAGGACTGAATCCAAGAATGTCTAAAGAAAATGGAAATTTGAACAAAAAGGTTAAGGGGTCAACTAAATACAAATATCATCAGGGAGAATGATAAAGAACATTGAGTAATAACCACACCTTATACTTAAAAAATAGATAATTAAAACATAAAAAAATCATGGGAGCAAAGAAACAGACCACAAGGTAATGCAATCCTTTATTGGTAATTCACAAAATTGTTTATAAGAAGATCAGTAAAATCTGAAATGTCTGATGGAAACTGAAATAAATGCTTGCTACCAAAAATGCACACATATACACAAAACGATGTCAGGCGTGCGATGACAATTCTGAAGTGATAATACTTCTACACACGGTCTCTCGTGAAGATCAATGTAGATATATATACAGTTAATGCACCACACAATTATATATCCCCAGCTTTATGGACCAGACATCAGCTTCCTCGTCTGGAATAATAAAGTCAGATATACATCTGTAGAGAGGAGATATTTACACCACTCCACCTAATCTTATCCCTGTTCTCATAAACAGAAGTAACATAACATGGTAGTTCCATAGACCTTTTTCCACAGGCTTGTAATGTGCCTTATCTCATGTTTACACAAAACGTTCAGCCAAAAAGCTATCCTTTAGCATTAGAGGACTGAATGTATAATTCCCGTATATATCGTCTCCAGAGAAGATAAATAATTATCAACTAGACAGCTATATGTTGCAAAAATACAACAGACTCAAGTGGGTTCCCACCCACCATCCATACTCTATAGGTGTGATAATAAAGAAGAAACCAACAAGTTTTGGTCAAAGTCGTCGTTCTCCACGAGTTTGATGCGGTGTGATATGAACGAGGCGACAGCCGAGTGAATAGCATCTAGCATTCAAACGAGTTGGAGAATGACTTCTTTGACCAAAACGAGTTGCTTTCTGTATTTATCTCACCCCTGTAGACACTAAAAGAATGGACAACACGCAGGATATAGACCATGGAGAACGGACTGCAATACTTGTAGGGGCATGGAGAACGAGTTCCCAATGTTAAGCCTATGGACATTTATTCCAGGGGTGAGATAAAGGATTTGTTCAAATCTTACATTAAGAGTATTCATTAAATGATGATCTCCTTGATAGATTGGCTCACTCTTATACTCTGTATATATATATATATATATATATATATATATATATATATATATATATATATATATATATATATATAACCATGCTTATATAAATATAAATTATCAACCAATATAACTCCCGCAAATATTCACTGCGGTCTTGTTGTTGTTGTTTGGGCGTCACACCCACTCTTCTAGGTATCCCGGAGGTTACTTGGTGACGTCCGTGGTTTCAAATACTCATTCCGCTGTGATTTTCTCAACCGAGCAGTTCGTTTTTTAATCTTACTTTCAGGCTTCAAGCTTTAGCTTACCTGTAATTCGTGATGTATAGGCAGGGGAAGATCCCAATGTTACCTTTTCAATAAACCCTGTTTTATTAATTATTCCGCCATCCACGCCTTTGTGTCAATTATTGTTCATATTATTCTATACATTATTCTACCACTAATTGGTTCCATGATATTATATATATATATATATATATATATATATATATATATATATATATATATATATATATATATATATAATATATATATATATATTTATTTATTTCAATCAGTTTGTTTCATCAACATATTTGATTGTAATACGTTATACGACGAGGGTGAGAAGTGGATATCTAACCGCACTTCTCTAATCATATTCAGGACAGCACTGTGAGGAAGAAAAGGAAGAGTCATATTCCACACAGCAATGCATACGAACAGTGAATGTCATTTTAAATGAAAGGTAAGTTCTTTACTGCCCCTGAGAGCACCAGATGTGTGCGCCTTTGCGCACCAATTAAACCAATTTGGCTGTTGGCAGTAACCACGGTCGTGACAGGCAAGGAAACACTGGCCGGCAGAGGATGCACAGATTACGCCGTCTTTGGGCCTGCACTTCCTCAGGGATCGACCAGAAGGCATTAATCTGCGTCTTCCCTGCCACTTGCTTCTTACACTCCATTTTTTCGTGTTTCATTAAACCTGGATTCTTTTTCAGTTTTGCCCTCTTCGTCTGTCTTTCTGCCTCTGCCTATCGGGCTTTCTTATACTCGTCCCTCATCTTTCCTTTCCTGGACGATCCCCAAAGACTCTTTTTTATATCCACTCGCATATCGAGCAGCTTTCGGAGCTTAGATATGGTGCTTCATTTACATGAGGAGTGTGATAAGCATTAACTTCTATGCCTTATATTCTTGACTGGATCTATGTAAATGAATCTACCATATTTCCAGAATGTCGGTTTGTGGATATGGATTCTCGGTATTTTCTAAGATAATATTTCATACTACTTTCTCCAGTAATAAATGCCACCCTTCATATCATTTGATGTTGTGATTTATCGATTCATTATTCTTTATTCAAGAAACACAACTTTACGATGGACATTATTCGCTCTTATAGAGCGATCTTCCATAAGGCAGTCATGAACAGCACTCAAACATTTAGCTGATACGAACCAATTAATCTCTGTTAATTGATTCTAAAGAGTAATCCCCGCCTCCACGGCCGACAGGCACACATAGAACGGGGCATACAGGTGCATATCTAGGCTGAGCTACTAGGCTGAGCTGTAGTGTCCGTGTCGCGAGGAGATGACCTGCTTTGGGCGTCCTAGACCACCTTCAAAACTCATCTGAGCCCTGTGTATGTTTCACTGACTCTCTGATTCTCACTGTGAACACATGAACCTGGCTGTGTTTAGTAGGATGTGACTGGGGTACACAACTACACAACATGCAACATTGTAAGTATAATAAGCTATACTTTATAGTTAGAGAATTAGATTGGACCGCTATCCTGTATAACTCTGGGTGTTTTTACCAGTGTCTGTAGAGCCATGCTTGCCTATGACTGTGTGTGTGTAGAGCTGTGAATCTGTGAGCACATGTGTCACACATAATGTCAACCTGTGTGACTTAATGAGTTTATACTGTGTCTGTGTCTGTACATCTTCCTATCTATGTCTGTGTGTCTGTATGTTAATCTCTCTGGTTATGTCCCACAACTCCCACCATAAAATGAAATGGCTGCACTCACAGGATATCCATGGCCATAGCCCATCATGGCCAACCTCTGCCTTGTTGCGATCCCTGAATATAAACGACCTGTAGACCCCCTCCCACCTGGCTTATCATACCCCATGACTGGCTCTGCTGCCGACCTGACAAGTCCCGACCACTGATACACACAGGCCCGTTCTCTCACTGTCTCAGGGATGGGTCTTTAATTTTTTATGAAATTATCATCAAGACTTTTTTCTGTAACTCATTTTTAAACAAGGACAAAAACAAAACTTAGACACAACAGCAAAAGAGCCAAACGCTATGCTTCGAATGATAGTTTGTTAAAATGTATCTTTTGATTTTTACTTGTCTCTTGATCAAGTTTTCTCTAAACTATGGTTTCCACTATTAATACAATATCTTTAACTAAAGTCATCCTGGTTTAAATAGGAAGGTAGAATTTCTTTAATTGCTGCCATTCATAATGACAATTTTTTTAGATTGAATCTATGATTAGGGTTAAAGCCACATCACAAGTGCCTCACATGGTGATTAATAGGGAAATTTTAAATATATAATTTACTGTCACATAATGCATCAACAAACCTGCAATCGAAACGTCAATTAGTGGCCAAACGAGGGGTAACGATTGTCATATCTTCAGTTATTGTGAGGTCTCTTATACTGCAATCATCAACCAGACACACATTTCCCGAGGCAAATCGATGCCTCTGTAGTTTTTGAAGGAAAGACCCAAGTATTGAACCAGCAGCTGTTTCGTTCTCATTAGAAGCATTAACAAAGACAATAATTGAATAATTCTGTCGTTTCTATTTAGAATGTAGTCCGTAGATAATACATTTTTAGTTCTATTCAAAGGCTAGCATATCACATTTGAATGTTCTCAACACTGCACGAGAACCACCATTTTACATATATATGCACCTGGCGATATAGGTATACTTTTGCGTATACAAGATCGTCCTATTCCCCGTGTGTATACGCCTTATCTGTAGGCGCCTGATTCCTATATACGCCTGATTCTGTTGTATTTACATCACTAATATCCCCACTATTACTCTTACATTGTTTCCCCCATTAAATCTTGTACAATATATAAATTTAAATTATGTCAAACATTGCTACCGAAATGCCTACCACAACATAAGAGAATTGTGATCGCACTAATATTGGTCGCAGTCAAGTGATGTCTATCTTTTGATTTCTGCTTGAATAATCTCATTATTTTGGTGCCCCCCCACACACATATCTTTTTTAATCACATGCTCATAACAAAAGAACACCTTACCTGCCAATTATTATTGTAGTCTAATGTTACATACAACGATAGCGGGACAAAGTGTAAGAACGGCCTGGCTGAGCTCTGATGATGTAAAAGAATACTCAAATAAAAAGTGTCTCCCTGCCTCCCATGCTAAAGACGTACATTAATGCAACCCAAAGATTCCTATGATCTCAATGATGCCACCTAGTGGGAATACTGTGTGCCCGTGGATTATCAGGCTCTAAGCCTAGTTCGTTTAGAATTCTTCTCCCATAGAGCGTAGTGAGAACCTTGTACAGAATACCACTTAGAGAGTGTGAGATCTTATGAGAGGGGTGCGTTAGAAAGTACACATTTGGTGCTCTTGGTTTTGGGGTTTTCAAAGCTCCTGTCATACTGTGCCTAAGTTCTCTGTTGTCGACCATTTCCTGAACTTTTTCTCTATATTTTGGATGATTTCGTTCGTGATGTGGTGGGTCATTTCGGTGTACACCTCTCTGTCTTCCAATTGTTGTTCGGCTTCCTTGATGTAGTCCGTTGTATTCTGGATGACAGTAGCACCTCCTTTGCCTGCAGGTTTAATCGTTATGGAGTTGTCCCTCGATAGATTTTTGAGAGCTGCTTTCTGTTCTTTGGTTGTGTTGAGCCTTCATGGTCGTACATCCTGTTGTCCATTGAGTTGTATTTCGTTGAGAGCTATGTGGCAGAGACTTATTTGCATAGACTTGGTCAACTGCCCAAATGAGAGGTCCCCTTCCGATGGCTATATCTTTTGTTTCCTCTATATTTATTTGTTTACCCGGCAGACCACTGTTTTAGCCCTTGCCTAGACCTTGCGTCCAAACAAAGACCACTGCTGAGATGAGTAAGGCTGTAATGATGCATACTATCAAGAGCCCTTCTCCCAATATCCATGGGCAACACTGTTCTGTCATGTCTTGTCTTCTGTCCATGTCTTGTAACGTACTGTAATTGTCCTGTCATCTGTATATATGTTACGGACCTCACAAGGTAGAACGTCCTGGGTGATTTTAATGTCTCTACTTATGAAATAAAAAAAAGGTAAAAAAATGCGATTTCTATTTTTTTATGGGGAGATGCATCGTAGGCATATCGGATTATATCACGAGCTAAGTGGACGCCGGCCCTGGGCCCTGTTTTTTAGTCACGACCATTGTGTGGGCAGGAAGGCCCAAGACGAACCAGCGATCTCATGACAGTTTCGACGACAAAAGATGGCGGGTGTGCTATAGATGGTGTCGTAGTGCGGCAGGGATGATCGCCGCTAAAAGTGTCTCAAGTATAGAACTGTCTTAGGTTTTATAAAACGTATATAGAGGATTTCCCGTGCTTCCCATACAAATCAAGCAATGAAATTTTAACACGGGTAAGGGATACATATAACCTATAATCATTTCAAATATGAAGAAGAACGGCTGCACCGTTCTAAAGATATCGGCGTTTGAACTTGAAACATCGGGCTATCGATCGGATATCGTACACACACTCTCCTAGCAGATCCTTCGCGGTATAGCACGCCGAATCTCTGCTGGGAGAGTGAAGTAAGCGCAGTCGATGTCAAGGTTGCCGCATGAATTAAATCACGTGACGGTAGGGGTACACTGGCCACCAGAGCAATATTTGCTATGACAAAATTCAAACGCCGATAACTTCGGGACGGTGTGGCCGATTTTCTTCATATTTGGTACAATTATAGGTTATATGTATACCTTACTCGTGCTAAAATTTCATTGCTTAATTCTCACGGTAAGTGAAGTTTCGCATTCTGTACGACATGTCCATAGATGTCTTAGGTCTAAGACAGTTTGGGAGACAAATTTACCCACGTGACCTTACATGTCTCGTGACTATAGCACACCTCAAACCACCCTAAGTCTCTTAGAGAAGTGATAGTTACCCGACCCCCTAAACTATCGCGACTATAGTACACTGACAGCAAAAACATGTCGCCTGTAACGATGGTCGTCACTAAAAAACAAGGCCCTGGTGTCTGACAGTCAGGTCTATATTAAATTGAGCTTACACTGCAGCCAACTAACTACAATAACCTTCGCAGGCATATAGGACAATTAAGTGTCATATCAGCACACAGTATTGAATAAACACTCATGAAAGCCCGGCTTGTAAATCATTGTTACAGCTTGTCATTCGACATCCATTCGCACTTGGCAAAAGACAATGAAGTTCCGCTTGCCGATTGATTCACAACAAACCGGCGCCGCTGTGCTCATCACGCGGGCCACACCCAAAATGAATTAAAAGTACGATTGTCAAAATCAATTAGCAAACTACATATCTTTATAGGTATTCAGATAGCAGACATAAGCAAAGGCTTTCGTGTCCTGTGATCATTAGATTATATATTTTGATATTTTACTGTAAACAAACTCCTGGTGACTTTCTTTTAGAAAAGGACTCCAGACACTATGGCATCAATTTATATTAACAACTGCAGAAGTCAGTTCTCTCCGCTACTATCATTGACCATCTACGAGTATTGCTGTCCATGCACTCCTTCTTACACCTGTATATGTGACCTTCCTGGCAACTCGTAATTGTGCATGAGAACAACCCAAGAAGGCTTGAATTAACCTAATTAATGTTTGATACACCCCCTCCCCCCACACCACCACATTAGTCAGCAAACTGGGGGAGGAGGGTGCACGTGAATGTAAGAATCTGAACGTAACAATACCACTACAGTGCATGAGGACACCTTTTTAGAGAATGAATATATTCCTCCCGAAATCATCGTTATATGCTACGTGTAGCTATCTAAGCTATAATAAATCATGAGCCAACATGGCTTTTGGCCATTCCGACGATAGAGATTCCGCTAGCTTTGTTTGTTCTCTACTCCCCGTCCAGATTCTCTGGCCGCGGTTCTACGACTGACATATTGCTTCTCTCCTCTGCTCGCTCTCTGATGGCCCGCTATATCTGCTGGTGTACCACTGCCTTGTATATGAGCCCCTGCTTCAAGGCACCTTCAGAGCGGCCCTTGCTGACTGAGTGGTAGTTAATGAGACAAGAGGCACTATAAAGAGCCTCGTTTTGGATACGGGGAGCAGCAATTGGAGCAGCGGTTGCTTCTCCCACTGTATCTATATGTTAGTTCCCATAGCCTGCATTGAGGGTGGTAATATACGGTGTTTTAACGCTGGCAATCTTGGGCCGCATTAGAAATAGGCGACACCAGCGATGACTAGTAATTCTTAATGCACGTGGAATGGCAGAAGGGTCCCGATAATTGCATCTAGCTGCAGCAATAATTTCAAGCCAGGCCCATTTACCGAGGAAAATATGACCAAGACGGCAATAAACGCATTTACATATGTGTGCTACAAGTGATGTCATGTGGTGTATAATTCAGGGTGGTATGAACCCAATCTAGCTGCGTGAAGTCTTCATATTCGGACTGACATGCGAAAGTAAGAACATTACATTTGTGTTTGTTTTCAGAATTTTGGATAAGAACAAAATGATCTCAATAATTTTCTCCAATGTCACACAGGCGTACTTAAATTCCGTGCTTCTCATTTGCTCTCTGGTCGGTGTCAATTAAGGTTTGCGGATGGAATTGTTCCGTGAGTGAGCAAATAGCCGAGGATGTCCGAACATTTACGTACTGTCACTAAGGCCCTGCACCAACCAACGCCTATGCACCACGATTGACCTTCCAAA